>CM069235.1:28702521-29327521 GCA_035582765.1 Acer negundo | reverse complement strand
TAGAGATTAGAGATGTGATGTATTAAGTTAAAAAAATAAGTAAAAATGGTAGTTTTGGAAATAAATAAAATAAATTAATAAAACTATTTAATTTTATTTAATTAAATCAAAATTTTTAAAAATAGGGTATAAATAGATCTGTAGGGGTGTGCCAATAGCACCCCTCTTAATTTATTATAACATTCTCACTTGAATCAGTGCAATTATGCATATTATCTTAGCAAATTAATGCAATTTGCTCAAAAATAGAGATTTTATTGATTTCATTTTTGCTAACCCCTCTCCCATCAATATGTCTCCCATCAATATGTCAATTTGTTAATTAAAGGTCGAGAAAATTAACAAATGGAGACACGTGGTAAGAGGTAATGCTCAAGGAGGTAAACAAATTTCATATAATCTATATTTTCCCTGCTACCGTAATTTGGAACGTAGCAGTAAAGTATTTGTCTCAAATACGCAGCTCTACGCGGCACTAAGATAAAACACAAGACCGATAACAGACAGACAACAACCACCACCGCTCCCATAACTAATAAATCCACCGCTTTAACCAATTTTCGTTTTTCAGCTCTCTACTGTTTTCTTCTCTTCCGACCCAGAATTCGAACCAACATGATGTGGGACGAGTGGGACTGGGTCGATAACAGCAACAACGAGCCACACCACAATCGGACCCACCAAGAGTATCAGGATTCTCATGTCAATTTCGATTTCCTTTCTCTTCTATCTAAACCCAAGGTAATATCACTTCCTTGTCAATTTTTTTGATGGCCTTTTGTTTTGGAACTTGTGGGTTGTGACTTTGTCGTTTGATTGTGTAGGATTACTATAAGATATTGGAAGTTGATTACGATGCGACGGAAGACGCTATTAGGTCTAATTACATTCGTCTAGCACTGGTTTGTAGTAATTTTTCACCTTTTTATTTTGTGGGTTTTTCTTAATGGGGTGTGAATGTGATTATCTAAGGGTATTATATTGGATGGTTAAAAAATTGTTTTGTTCATGGCCTGTACAGAAATGGCACCCAGATAAACAAAAGGAAGAGGATTGTGCCACTTCGAGATTTCAAGAGATAAATGAGGCTTACCAGGGTAAGTGAAGTAAACAGCTCTCTTGCAATTTCAGTTTTTCTTAGGTATTGGCATTTGCTTGCTGTTGAATGTTGAGTTTACATGTTTAATGTTCAAGAATTTAGAATAATTAGCTAGGCAAACAGCAAACTAGATGTATGTCTCTTTTTGGTTAGTTTTTCCTCCTTGTTACAATCATTTCAAGAAGGGGATGCTGAAGGGTTTCTAGATACGAATTTCATTCATAAGATAGGGACTAGGGAGGGTCAAAGTGAGTCCAAGAGTCCAGACTTTAGGTGCATGAACCTTATGAGTGGGCTGTTCTTGTTGAAGTTCTCCTTTGAGTCTATACATGGTATTGGGACACATTTAACTTGAGTAACAGAAGAGCAGTTGCTTGTCTTTAAGGCCTTTAGCGAAGAAAATGCAGAATTATCCCATAAGTTGTGGCTAGAAGTGCACTGTTGGCTTGTTTTCCAAGTTGATGAATTTTCTTTGAGATGATTTTTTGTAGATCATGTGGAGGAAGAACTGCTTTAGATTGGTTCAATTATTGTAAATTTGTAATTAAAGGAAGCATTTACTTTGACTTTTGTCAAGGACTCAAGCTAGGTTCTTTCAGAACTGAAATTCATTTGTCAAAGTTTATGGATTTTCTGTGTATACAAAATACAACAGATAGTCAGTGTCATGCTTCAACAACAGTTGAATGGTTATAATTTTCTGCAGTTACTTTGTAGCTTCAAGTTATTATTTATTATCTTAATGAAGAGCATACTTGTGCATTTCATGAAGTTTAAGAGTGGACAGGGAAAGGTGAAGGTAGAGATGAAATCTAGTTTATTTTGTATCTCTTTTTCATTTTGTTCATGATGGTGGAAAATATCAATTTAAGTAGTAAAGTTATGGGCCAAGGGGGGGTTTTGAAGTCATTTCTGATCAGAAGACAAAGCGAGGTTTTTGAAGTCATTTTTGATTGGAAGACAAAGTGACATGTATTTTGACATTCATACTCAAATCTTAAGGACCTATTCTATGGGAAAATATAAGATAAAACATGAGTAATTGTCGCATATTGGATGCATGAATACCGCTTTATAGGGGTATGGGCACAAAGATGATATTAGGTGATGAAACTTGAGCGAGCCCTTGAATTTTTAAACCAGTGGGAAAGATAGGCAAATGATGAAATTAATGGGAGGCTCAGAATTTCTGGTGCTTCTTAACTATTTTGATATGTTTTTATGCGATTCTTGTTTCGATATTTATGAGTCCATGAAATTGGTAATCTGGGTCTCCTATGAAAGTGAAAAGTGCCGATATCTAGAAAGCAGGCAAACTTTGTGCATTGTTTTCTTTCCTTTTCTCTCCGTCTTGTGCTCTACTAATAATTGATTTCACATGGGTGGCAACATTAGCAAGATTTATCTGGTTGTCTTTAAGATATACACCTGCTGCATGTACGTAGTGCAACTTTCAGTATCAAAAATCACTTATTTACTGCACAGTGCCTATCAATTTATTCTTTTGGTTCATGATTCCATGGAGTGAGACACTTTGAGTGAAGGTTAGACTATTACATGAATCAGTTGAGGCAATTTAAGGTTTAAAATCTAAACACGAAGAGTGTGGGGATATAAGATGGCTATAAATTTCTAGCAGATTGGCCTTTCTGAAGAAAAGATCCCTGTGGAAGTACTTGCTCCTGTTTTTGATAAAAGTTCTGCCATCATACTTGCTTAAATTGAAATACAATGATCCTGATATCAGGTGTATTTCCATTGCGGATGCTATATATATAGTAGAGTAAATTCTGAGGTTAATTTTGTTTCCTTTTTTTACCCCGCAAGACTATTGAAGTTCTTATTTACAATGACAACCGTTGCCTCCTTGAATCCACATTGTCAATGTCATTAATTGATTTTGCCATGTCATGTAATCTTTAGCACAATAAAATTGTATGGTACATCGTGATTATCCCATCTTTGGCAGGTTTAAGAACACATTTAGAAGTGTGTATACTTGATTTTTTCAGTCAATGTCGAAAGACACAGTGAAAAAGTAAATAATACCAGGCTTGGATGTGTGGCAAATGATAACTGTTGGACTTTTTCCGTTTTGTTGAACAGTTCTCAGTGATCCTGTCAAAAGGAGAGAGTATGATAGCAACGGGATGCTGCACGTGTATGATTATAATATTATTGTAAGAATTTCCACATATTTGATTGTGAGTGTTTTTATTTTTATTTTTACTTTTATATGCTTTTCTACATACTGTTAGCTTAATTGGCCTACAAATTTTCATTTGTTGCCTGCAGGATTATCTTAACCGTTACAAGGGCCTTATACTAACATGCAATGGCCTTGGTATGACGAATTCAATTTTGTAAAAGCCAAAACAGTTTGCAAGATGTTGTCATTATGGTCAGGGATGAGACTCAAATTTGCTGATATTGCAAGTAGTATTCAGGGAAATAAGAGCAGTAGTTTGTATGTATCAGAGGCAGACTATTCCTTTTCCCTTGTATAAATAGAAAACAATTTTTATCCCAACATCGTTGCGTTGCAATCATACTGTATTCCTAATAGCTTGTGTATGTCTGTACATTACAATGATTGAACACAAGATTAGGTTTTTATGTTGGAATTATTATTTGAACCAACTCAAAGCAGTTGACTTAGCCTGAAAACATAGAATACGCTACGTGTTATTGTATTAATCAGATACTATGGTGCCCCTCTATTGTATTAATCAACTAATGCTCGCTGGCTGAGTCTCTTCTTTGCATTTGGCTCAAAATCCAATTGCATTTACATCTGAAAAATAGTTCATAGAAAAATGAATTACGGTATTACATAGCTTCTCTACAGGTATGTATTTTTCTCTGCTGGTACAACAGGCGTGCAAGCGTGCAAGCTTTGTAAGTCTAATGAAAAAAAACAAAATAAAACGATAACAATGCAGTCTAATAGTAGCTAAAAGTAGTCTTTTTATTTTCTATTAAGAAACTTAATTTGACAAGAATGGCAAAGTGAGCAAGTAAAACAATTTACCAAGTAATTTAAGACCATCTAATTTCTCAAAGTACTCTGTTATTCTCTTTGATGGAAAGAATGAATAGAGATCAAAATGGAATATGATGGTTACAAACTCCTTTTCTAGTATCACCGTTATCGCGAGAAGGATTTAAAAAGTGTTTTAACCTAAAAACCATCATAATTGAGGATCTATTGACCCCATATAGAATCTAAACTAATGAATAGAATTGAGCTTCACTTTGGGAGTCAGGAACGATGTCATATTTTAAAAAGTGCTAGCTTTGACAAGAGATAAGCTAAAGAGGTGGCCGTGCAGTTGATCATACCCTTTCTACATACAGACAACAAGCACGAACTGCTCTTTAGTTAAGCACATATTGTAGAAGTTGCAAACTCTTTCATGACTAATTTATCAAGCAGTTCGAATGCAAACAATAGTTTCCTTTCCCTGCAGATCAATTCAGTCAACTGAGACCATGAGTCTGGTGCAGGAGTGAACCCCATCTCTACTAATCGAAGCAATGCCATAGCTGCATCATCTGCCATTCCAGCTTTACAAAGGCGAACCAGCAATTCATTTGAAGTTGCGTAATGAGGTATAAGCCCCCTACCCAGCATCAAAACCAATAGCTTAGTAGCCTTCTCCAATTCACCTTTTTGACACAGGAAATTCAACACAATCCTGTAACTCGCTTTGTCAAGATAAACACCCTCATATGGCAAATTCTCAACCATCCTAAGAGCCTCTTCAAGCCTACCTTCTCTGCATAATCCTCCAAGTAATACATTAAAAACTACAACATCAGCTTTGCACCCTCTTTCTTTCATCTCTTTAAGCAACTCCATGGCTTCATCTGTCCTACCAGCCCTACACAAGAAATTAATTAATGTAGTATAGCCAACTGCATCGGATTTCAGGCCAAAGGTCTTCATCTCATCAAAAAACTCTTTGGCCTCCTCTAACCGTCCCTCTTTACACAAACCATTCATCATGGTAGTGTAATTGAATACATTCGGACTGCATCCATTACTCTTCATGAACTCCATAATCTTCCTGGCCCGATCAACTTTGCCTCCACGGCAAAAGCCATCAATCAAAACATTATAAGTCAGAGCATCAGGCAAGATCTGATCCTTTGAGACCATTTCCTCAAACAGTTCCATCGCTTCTTTGAACCTTCCACTTCCACATAGACCGTCCATCAGAGTTGAGTATGTGATCAGATTAGGATAAGACGTCTTGGACTTTTTCATCTCCTTCACAACTTCAAAAGCAGATTCAAAATTCCCATTTTTGCAATGGTGCTTAACCAAGATATTGAAAATACAGCTATTTGGCTTCAACTTGAGATGCTCATTCGTATACATGAGAAACTCACGGGCCAAATCTACCTGATTGGAATCAATCAGCAGATTGAGACAAGTGCTGATGGCTTTAAGAGAAGGCTTTTCACGAACAATTGGCTGAATTGCATAAAACATCTCGAGCACTCTTTCATGTAGAGAACATTTTGAAAAATGCTTCATGAGATTAAGAAATATACACTCATGAAATTTGCAAGTTTCATAAGTCATTTGACGAAGAACTGCATCGACAGCTTGAAACTTTTTCAACTGAGCAAGCTTATTGAGAATGGTTGCATAGGTTGCATTGTTGTGATTAAAACCCTTTTGCTCTGACACCATGTTAAATAATTCCAAGGCACGCTGTGGTTCTTTCTCATTTTTGATCAAATTGATAGTAGCTTCGTGGGAAATATATTTGGATTTTCTCCTAGCCTCCACAGAATTGTTATTTAAGGTTTGAGTAGGATGGTCTGCTTTCATGGCACTATCCTTTAAAATTTGAAGAGGAGAAATCCATGGAAGTGAAGATGATGAAGAGTACCAGACTCGCTTATGGAAATAAAACCTAATGAAATTCATGAAAATTCCAGTAGTAAATTAAGGCTTCATCTATCTGCATTAAAAAAAAAAAAAAAAAAACATCTTTTAGATGCATTTCTATGACCAATGAAGACACTGTAAAGGCTATGGAGAAGAAAACTAACCTACTCATGCATGACATACAGAGACAATCTAGAAGATGATATAAATATATAATGCAGCAGTAACCAAAACAACACTAATTGTCTATATCCCACTAGTCAATCTAACTCGATTTCAATATCGTTTTTGTGTGATAAAACAATTGCATATTACACAACATAAACAGTGAAAGACGAATACTTACCAAATCGAGTAGGGTAAATAAATTACCTTCAATGATTCAATAATTGCTTGCCATGAAAACCCAGTTGCAGCAGCCCTTGACTTAGCTGAAAGAACAGTTTCTGTTGGAAAAATCAGGTCAATCCAACTCCAACGACGGAGACAAACAGAAAGAGTGACACTGATGACTGATCAAACACGCCGCTGCTGGTCTGCTCCTAATCCGTATCTTCATAGAGCCTAAACGACACCGTTTACAGTCTTAGAAATTCGGATCACCAAGGCCCATTATAGAGGCCCAAAAACCCGCGGTTGTGTTTCTATTCTCTTTTCTAGAGAAAATCTTACATACACACGGTGCAATGAGGTGCCCACCGTGTGCATATAAGATTGTGGGATAATTACCCTTGTGGTTATCAATTTTTACCACCACTATCAAAATGGGCACTAAATGGGGAATTGCTCTTAAAGTTGTCATTTTTAGTAAATATTGTTACACTATTGGTCATTCCAACCAATTTCATTCATTTCCATCTAATTTCATCTAATGAGTGGCAGTTTTGTAAATATGCCATTAATTTATTTTAAATATTTTTTGGAAATCAATTTTTTTCTTTTGTTTTTTAAAACAAATAATTATATTTAGTGTATATATACATATATCATATCTCAAACATATATATATATATATATATATATGTATATATATTTATTTTCAACTTACCTCAAATATGGTTTTTTAGAACTTTTAGATTTTGTAGGCTTAATCTTCTCAAAAAATAATATATATATATTTCTTTTCGACTTATTTCAAATATATTTTTTAGAATTTTTAGATTTTGTAGTATTAATCTTCTCAAAAAAGAAAAAATTTATAAATATATTTCTTTTCAACTTATCTCAAATATATTTTTTATAATTTTTAGATTTTGTAACCTTAATCTTCTCAAATATATATATATATATATATATTTGAGATATACTATATGTATATACACACTAAATATAATTATTTGTTTTAAAAAACAAAAGAAAAAAATTAATTTCCAAAAAATATATAAAATAAATTAATGGTATCGTCATATTTACAAAAATGTCACTCATTTGATGGAATTTGATGGAAATTGATGGAATTTGATGGAATGGCTACTAGTGTAACAATGTTTGTCAAAAATGGTAATTTTAAGATCTACTCCTCATTTGATGACCATTTTGATAGTGATAATAAAAGTTGATAGCTACCAGGTAATTACCCATAAGATTTTTTTCTCTTTTCTCTTTTCTCTTTCAAAGTCTAATCAAAGCTGTCAAATAATTTTCAAGCAGACGAATAGACAATTAAACGAACACTAATCATCATTGACAACAAACAGCAGACCACTGGATTAGCGTCAAATTTTTTTTTTTTTTTAGTATAGAATAAAGGGAAAGAATCATTTCCCCCCTATATTATGCCATATTGGTAATTCCCACCATGTATTTTGTTTAATGGCTATTTCTCCCCCTTAAAGCAAAAGTATTCACCACATACCCCTCTCCGTTACCTTTTTCCGTTAAAATGATAAATTGACTGTTATCTTAAAGGGTATTTAACTTTAACAAATAAATGAAGGAAAATTATCATTTCCATCCCGAGGTTTGCCATATTAGATAAACTGGTCTCTCTAGTTTCAAAAATAGTTAGTCAACCATCTGAAACTCTAAATATTAATAATTTTGCCCTTTTTATCAAATTAAAAAATAAAAACGACTCCATTAAGGATTAAACCTTCGACCTTGTGCTTAAGAGCCACATGCTCTAACCATTTAAGCTACTCCAACTCAATATTTGAAGGATTGTTGATTTATATAAATATATATATATATATATACGAAAATTTTCCTATGAGGATGCCTTGATAGAATTATATAAGAACATTAAATGTAAGTCACTCGTTTTACGTACATTGACTTGATATGTATGCACTTATCAAACCACTTTTATAATGAGTGACTCACATTCAATATATTGATAAAGTTATATAAGGATGTCATGATAGAAACGGGACCGTATATATAATATGTTTATATAATTTTTATTTATTATTTTCATTATTTTCTGGGTTTTTTTTTTTATCAAATTGAAATAATATATTTTTTGAAAAGGAAAAAAATTCAACAAAAAAAAAAAAAAAAAAAAAACTTATGGGCTTTGATTTTCTGGATTTTTTGGGTCAACTAAGCTACTTCATCTCACTATTAAAAGATTTTTGATTAAAATGTGTGTGTGCGTGTTTATATAATTTCTATTTATTATTTTATTATTTTCAGGGTTTTTTTTTTATCAAATTGAAATAATATATTTTTTGAAAAGGAAAAAAATTCAAAAAAAAAAGAAAAAAAAAAAAAGAAAAACATTTATAGGCTTTGATTTTCTAGGTCAACTGAGCTACTCTAGCTCACTCTTAAAGGATTGTTGATTTAAATGTGTGTATATATATATATATATATATATATATATATATATATGTTTTAAAATATTGAAATATGTGTATATAATTTTTATTATTTTCTGGATTTTTTTTTATCAAATTGAAATAATAATATTTTTAATATATATATATATATAGTCTTTCTATTGTCAGTTCAACTGGGCAATTGGATTTAAAAGATGCTTTGAAAAGTGTATGCAGTCAAGTTAAAACATTTAAATCCAATGACTCACATGCAATGAACTTATATAGTGTATATATATACATTTAAATCAACAATCCTTTAATAACGAGTTGGAGCAGCTCAGTTGGTTAGAGTGTGTGGCTTTTAAGCTTAAGGTCGAATGTTCAATATCTGATGGAGGTATTTTTATTTTTTAATTTGATAGAAGCGGCAAAATAACTAATATTTGGAGTTTTAGAGGGTGGATTGACTATTATTGAAATTAGATTGACCAATGTATTTAATATGACAAACCTCATATGGGGAGACGATAATTTTCCTTCATATAATTGTTAAAGTTACCATCGTACCCTTCAATTTATCATTTTAACAGAAAAGGTAACGGTACGGGGGTATTTGGTGAATACTTTTACATTGAGAGGGGGGGTAATGACCATTAAGCAAAATACAAAGGAAAGAATTACCAATATGGCATAATATATGGGGATAAATGATTCTTTCCCTAAAATAAACACTAAAGTTAGCACTAAAATAATCGCAATTGGTGTGCAAAAGTACGATTTTACCCTCCACTAACCACTACTTAGAATCTCCTCCGGACTCCAAGGCCAAATGCGCACACAGAAAAAAAAAAACCAACACCGAAAAGCACAACCTCTCTCTCTCTCTCTCTCTCTCTCTCTACTCTTCTTCGCATTCATAGTCTGTGAAGATGGCGACGACTATTCCTGACAATCTGACGAGAGACCAGTACGTGTACCTGGCGAAACTGGCCGAGCAAGCTGAGCGCTACGAGGAGATGGTCCAGTTCATGCAGAAGCTGGTGGTCGGAGCCACTCCGACCGCCGAGCTGACGGTTGAGGAGCGGAATCTGCTCTCCGTCGCCTACAAGAACGTGATTGGCTCGCTGCGTGCTGCGTGGCGTATCGTATCGTCGATAGAGCAGAAGGAGGAGGGACGGAAGAACGAGGAGCACGTGGTGCTGGTGAAGGATTACAGATCCAAGGTCGAGAAGGAATTGTCCGACGTCTGCGACAGTATTTTGCGGTTGTTGGAAGACAACTTGATTCCGTCGGCGGCGGCTAGTGAGTCTAAGGTGTTTTACTTGAAAATGAAAGGAGATTATCATAGGTACATGGCGGAGTTCAAGGCTGGCGACGAAAGGAAGGCTGCTGCCGAGGACACTATGTTGGCTTACAAAGCTGCTCAGGTACTTTTTTCCAATGAAATCAACGTTAGAGATCTGAGTTTTTTGGTTTTACTGTGATCTTTTGTATTTTTAATGTTTTAATTTTAAATGAGTTTGAATTTGGAATTGTACAGTGTTTGGCTGATGTGGAAAAAAAAGATTAAACATTTTTGTTTGGTTGGGTCTAATTAATCAAAATTGTAACTTTTGCTATATTTTCTCGGTAGCCAGCCGAAGAGAAGAGATATTAATAAGTCTCGGAGAGTTGACGTTCAAGTAATTTTAGTAGAATTTCGATGTTTTGATTGTGAATTTGATTTTGTGTGTGTGTTATGATAGGACATTGCACTAGCTGATCTTGCACCAACTCATCCAATAAGGCTGGGGCTGGCGCTCAACTTCTCGGTTTTCTATTACGAGATTCTCAATCAGTCTGATAAAGCATGCAATATGGCCAAACAGGTATGGTTTATCGCTATTTACCTTGTAAATGTTCTGAATTTTATGTCATGGTTCTTTTCAAATTATGTAATACTCTGTTTGCTAGCTCTGGTATTTGTCTTTGTTTTGATTAGTTGATTTGCTGTGTGGTTTATGTTTTAAGAATATTCGATTCAGCTCAACTAAGTTAATCGATTGCATCAATTGCAGTTGAGCAAGTTTAGGCCATGAAATGTAAAAATATGGGATCTAGCTGTAAAAAATTTATAATCTTGACTATTATAATGGGAAATGTTCTTTGCTGACATCAAATCTGTATACGGGCTTGGATTTTTTCCTTATTTATAAAAAAATCTTTTTACTTGTAATTGATAATTTTGTATATAGCTACATGCTTGATGTTAGAGGGGAATACTCTTGACAGAAATTTCTTCAATTTTTAGCTGAATTGTTGATCTATAGTGTTAGAGTAATAAGGTTACTTTCTTACAAGTGTATTCGTTTATATCTTTATGCTTTCCTTTTTCTTTGAAATATGAAAGTCTATAAATATGTATAAACACAGACAGTTAAGACCTAAAAAAATTTCAAGCTAGGTTGTGCCTCTTTTA
Source organism: Acer negundo (assembly GCA_035582765.1). NCBI lineage: Eukaryota > Viridiplantae > Streptophyta > Magnoliopsida > Sapindales > Sapindaceae > Acer > Acer negundo. Next base: position 29,316,299 of record CM069235.1, on the reverse strand, counting down.
CCTTATTTACCTTGATACTCTGGCTTGTTCTGTGTTCCTGACTTTTGCATAAAATACACCACATTAGATGTTTATTTTTATTGCTGACTGACATTAACGATGCGATTAACATACTGAACAGAATTCTCATCTTGAGATACGATGTTTAACTCATATCTTCTCTTCAGCAATGGTTGTCTGATTGTATTCTTTAGAATGTTGAATTTTAATATTTTATTATTGATTGTTAGGCATTTGAGGAAGCAATTGCTGAGCTAGACACTTTAGGAGAAGAATCATACAAGGACAGCACCCTCATTATGCAACTCCTAAGGGATAACCTAACTCTTTGGACTTCAGATATGCAGGTCAGTATAATAGCTAGCCCTCCTTTTCTATCTTGCTCAAGTGAACAAGGACTGTAGGTAAAAGGTTTTTGGTATTAAATATGGAAACTACTTATCGTGACCTAACTTCAGTTTTGCGTTTGCTTCATGCAGGACCAGTTAGATGAACCATAGGAGGCACCGTAAGTTTGAGCGGTCCCTATTCTTCTATTGTAGGAGGTGGGCTTTGAATGTCATTTGTTTCTGCTGTTTATTAGTGTGTCGATTTGAAGAAAGGGTGTCAACCTGTGAAATGATGTTTAATATTCAGAGTGAACTTGTTTTTAAATTCTGAAAATGTTCTAAATAGGCTAGTGTTTGATGGTTATACCGGCCATTTATATTTACTGCAATATTTTATTAGATTTTATTTATAAGATTAAATGGCCAACCAAATAACTATGGTGGAAAATCAAGCATGTCATTTTTTAGCTGTTTACAACATTTATATAATTGCAATTTTTGTGTTACCTTGATTTCTCCAACCAAAAGCTTAGCTGGCCGTCTGCTTTTGTGTTTCATGGTGTGCTATTACATAATTAGCTGTACTAAATAGATAATTTTTAGTTGCTTTTGATGTGTAGGAAGTGTCATAGATGACACATTATTGTATTAAAATATTTACAGGGAAGAGATAGGGTCTGTGGTATTAAAGATTGGGTTTTGGTATAATTATGGCCCCAAGTCAACCTCAGAACCTAACTAGGACAGCTGTGATTAATCTAATAATGTGTTTGCTTGATTGTTAATTTTAAATTTGATTTGATGGGAATATTTTGGCTTCTTATCTAACACAGGAGGGAGGAACTGATAGTCAGTTGCCTTTATAAATTATTAAATTCGAAAGGTCGTCAAATTGGGTGTCCTTACGGGGTCCAATTGAATTCTAAACCAACCAACATTTGTTTACACGAGTTAAGATTTAACAAGGTGAATCCAAATCTGAAATCAAGCAAATTTTACCTGAGATGTTTTACTTGCAAGTTTTGAGATTTCTTTTAGTAAAAAGAAAACCAAGTTTATGTTGGAATTATTTACCCAGTGCTTTCAGAATTTTATTTTAAATCCAAAAATAATTAGCTATTTAGGCAGTGATGATGAATGTACAACTCAAAGTGTGGGCCAGATCCTAGAAGGATACATACTATGTCTGCTTTCTTAGGTGGAAGATAAGATTCCAAGCATGAGAATATGATACATATTCAATTGACAATTGAAATAACTGAAAAGGCACCTAGGTTCCTTTAAAGTTATTTACAACTACAAGTCATTTTATTGGTGAGTTGTCATCATCATCATCATCATCATCGGAGAGATTAGAGATTAGAACGCCAGCGTTTCTGTTCTAAAGCAAATGGAATCCAGACTAATCCTCCCCACCAAATTCACACTACCTTACTGGGATGTTATGTGCCTAATAGCTCTTCCAAATCATTTAGTATAGGCTGATATCTCTATTTACCAATCAAACGTCGAGTAGACGACAGTATCATACATGCATATGGCAGACGGAAAATACAGTAGAGTTATATCTATGAAAATCATATTTCTACCACTTAGAGCACAAACAGAAACCCAAAAGGCAGTCCCACTCATCACAATAGATTTGATTTGAGTTCTACTAGCAATGTTTACAAACTTTATTTAAGTTTCAGAAGCCGCTTGACATGCACGACCCAACACGAGATGCTTACCACTTCAACATATGGCACTGCTGTTGGCTATAATCGATAAAGTCAGTCCCTTGTACTGTTTTTTATCCACTCTAGGTACTGTTGGCTGCCTCCAGTGATGGGTAAGGCAATTACTTCCGGTACCCTGAGCAGAGCAAAAGGAAAAATTAGGGGATTAAACTCAGTCTTATTGCTGAAAATGTATTATTTTCCATATTTTCATGTTCCAAAATCAAGATATAATATGAGCTATAACGGAATGCACACAATTAATTCATCCATTGTAGATACGATGACAACAATTTAAGTAGACACCTAGTTTGGCCTTGACATGCTGTGATGTAAATAAGCTAAATCAAATTTTCTACATTAAGTTTTAATACTTATGTGAACATGATGCAGAAGCTTTGGGTTTGCTTACTCATATTCATGATTTGCCTTGACATGCTCTGTGAGAGCTTCCAAAAGGGATTGCCTAGTCTTGATAATAAGCAGTTCCTCAGAATCTGTCTGTATCTGTAGCAGTAAGGGCAGAACTTGCATTAAACAAAATGCAAAATTACTTTACTATTTTACACATTGTTTTCACTTGTTTCAATAAACACAAAAGTTAAGACAAACTAGATCATGTGAAGCATCTTGGCTATGCATATTAGCATCGGGTTCATTTTCACCCATCTATATTCTCAATCTTTTCTTAATTTATTGACAAACTAAAACTCATACCTCTCCCTTCCACTCATATACTGATTCAATTCCTGCATCCACAAAATGATAACAGTTGGTGAAAATCAATAACAGGAACACAAACCTGAAACAATTTGATCGCAAGGAAATAAAACAGAAATTTTATGATGCAACTACCAAATTGAAACACATTCAGGCAGATTACAACTCTTCAGAAAGATAGTTGTTCTGAATCATGGCTATAGAGTTGCCTAAAACCTTTGGTTATTCTCTCCAAAGCTAAAATCGTTATATAGTTGAGCCACAAAGTAGTTGATGATTTCTATACAAGGTTTCCGGTTACCACTATACCCTAAAGCTTAAGCTGTGAAGAAAGGATCCACCCAGCAATAATATTTAGGTATTCTAAAAAAGGTATAAAAAAAAAAAACTGTTTCTCACAGACCTCTACTCCCACTGTGTGCAGGTAAACCATCTACCATTCAAAGGATCCTTGAATAACTACTATCCTTTAAAGCTAATTCAAAAGCCATTACCATATCCAGAGATCCCTTGGAAATGTAATTGAATTAATTGGAGATAAGATATCAGTCCCTTATTTTTCCTAAATAAGACAACACCATGTTTCATCTAATTCCAAATTTATGGTCAAATTCCATCGGCCAAACACAAAATACATTAAGCTAAGAAAAGATGACAGCAAATGATACAAAACATTTCACCCACCAACAAATTATAAAAAAAAAACTGAAGTATTGTCTATAAAAACACAATGTACTGAATGACTGAATCTATTTATCTTGAGACTCATTTGTGAAGAAATCAAGAATTTTTTTTTGTATATGCTACAAATTTAATTAAAATCATTTCTTCCCAACCAAACAAAGAAATGACCTCCCTCTCTTCGGATTCGGTTCCTTCCCTCCTACTTCTTTCCTAAGAATAAGAGCCATTTCCTGAATGCCAACTCAGTATCAAACTAAATTGCATTCAGACATACCAAACTTGTAAGACAAAATCAACACACTAGACATGATCTACTACTTCCAAGTTCCATCACAACCAAAAAAAAAATGTAAATTAACAATTTACAGCTCTCAAAACAGAAAACAATATTTCACTGAGGCTTCAATGGAGCAAGAGAAAATAATGATTGACATGCCTGGTACTCGGTTTACACAAGCTGCAAGTTTCGCTTTCACTATGCTTTCAGCTAGCTTCTTTCCTGCACAAATACATTGTCATGTTATCTCCAATTACGAAATAGATTGAAAAATGCCATACCCAATTGTAAAATTTATTAAATTCCAATAAATAAAACCCGAAAATCATATGCATTACAAAAGAAAAGAAAACAGACCTGCTTCTTTGTTAGGTACAGTGACGTATACTACAATAGTGGGTACAGTGTTGCTGCTCCCTTCCATTTTGATGGTGTTCGACGTTGCTTGGTTACTGAATTTTGATCTGAAACCACAATCACATATTCACATATACAAATAAATAGATAAATTAAAACAAGAAGAGATGCGATTGTTATTAATAAATTGAAATCGGAGAGAAATCAAAGTAGGTACTTTACTTCAAAAGAGGACTAAATGAGGGAGTGTGAGCGGTGGTCGTTTTGATAGAGGAAGTGAGACTCGGGCAAAGATTGGTGAGGGCTATGCTTAGCATACAAAACGCACCCACTATCGGCAAACGACGTCGTATTGCTGCAGACGAGACGATTGACGATGCTTTATTGCAGAGTGTGGAAGCCATTTTTATACTTCATATTAGTGTGTAGGTGACAAGGGAATTTTTTTAGCTCCAGAAACCAGAAGCTGCTTGTGCTTCCCTTGATTTTTCCACGTGTCCAAAACTGATCCAACGGTTGTGGATTCTGTTGGGTTGATTTTAAGTGGGATTTGATGTCCAACATCTTCATCTTTGAGGCCCAATTGCAAATGGTTTTCAATTTGTTGTCATTTTTATTGGAATTCTTTTTTAATTGCACCCCATACATTTTTTACTTTTTTAAAAAATAAAAAGAATGTACATTTTATATGAACATTTTTTGTTCATTGTTTGATGGGCTAAGAATCAGTAACGCACATAAATTACTGGTTTGTAATGGACTATTGTCCTCTTTGTGGAGTATGAAATACTCTAAAACAATTATATTTTGAAAGTGTAATACTAAACTAGAGGTGGCCACGGTTCGGTTTCGGTTCGGTTTCGGTTCGGTTTCGGTTTGAAACCGACGGTTTCGGTTCCGTGGCCACCCAAAACCGAAACCGTAACCGGAAAACCGGTTTGGTACACGGTTTCTAACCGGCGGTTTTACGGTTTCGGTTTCGGTTTCGGTTTCGGTTTCGGTTTAAAAACCGACGGTTTTGGGTTCGGTTTTGGTTCGGTTTCGGTTTTTCAAAAAAAAATTCAAAAAAAATGCCACGTGTCAGCTTCTGATTAGTCGATTTTTTTTTAATTTTTTTTTTTATAAAAAAACCGGCGGTTTAACCGTCGGTTTTTGGCGGTTTTTGGGAAGTACCCAAACCGAAACCGTAACCGGTTCAACCGGTTTCCGACCGGTTTTGAAACCGCCGGTTTCGGTTTCGGCTTTGGGACGGTTTTTGGAAGTACGGTTTCGGTTAAACCGCGGGCAAAACCGTCGGTTTAACCGAAACCATGGCCACCTCTATACTAAACTGCTCAAATCATATGGCGTATGAATTATCAACGGTTTGTAAATTAAACTTGATTTACATCTAAGGAATCGAGTTTCGTTTCCTAGTTCTTTTTTTCATTGAACTTGATTATCTTTCATCTATATTCACGATTAGTAAAACGTATTCTTAATTTGTTGGAAATGTTTCAAAATTTAAAGTTTTCCTCTATTTTTTTTTTTTTTTAATAATGATTGGGTACTGACCGGTTAGTACCCAAAATACTGACCTCACCAATGAGAGTGTAGCATGTGACCTTTTTTCTTTTACTTTGTACATTTATCTCACAAATTGGGCCACGTACTACACTCCTATTGGTAAGGTCATTATTTTTGGTACTGACCAGCCAATACTCAAACATTATTCTTTTAAAAAAAAAAAAAAACTTGAAAGAAACAATTAATGACCATTGCATTAATTACCATATAGCTTGAGTCTCGAGTGAATGCTATACATTTAAAGAATTGAGCATTTATGCATCAAACACTCACATTTATTTTGTATAGGGGAATTACAATGGCCCCCATGAGGTTTGGGCCCAAGACACCTAAATGGAAATTTTTTATTTATTCTACACTTACACATGGATACCAGACGTTACCTACTTCCGTTATTATGAACAATTCTAACTTTTTTAAAAGACAAAAGTACCCTTATATTATATAAAAATAAAATGAATGAAAATATATACCACTTGAAGTAGAGTCCAGTCCACAATGGAAGCCAACCAAAGACAACGGCAAGGGCACCAAATTCAAAAGAAAATGGGTTTTAATAAATATTAAAAAATAATAATAATAATAAAAAAAAACTTTATAAGGTAGAAATAAATTCATCGAAAATTGCTATATGTAATATGTAAAATGGTGCGCCATGTTCTAGCTTGCAAGTTGCACCTGCCATTTGAAAAGATGCATTAAAGAATCCAATGGAAATTAAAATTAGCCCCAAAAGTAGGAGGTTGCAATTTGCAAACCTAACAACCAAAATAATTTACACTTAAAACTCCAACTACAGTGTCAAAAACTTTTAATTCAACAAACAGATTTAAGGTCTGCCGGTATATGTAGAGAAATAGTGTAGGGTTTGGGTCAAGACTCAAGATTGAGGATCTAAACTTTACACGACAGAAATCATTCCTATTTAGGGTCTAAAACTTCAAAACCTAACAAAACCAATCAATTAATATATCCTCCAACCAAATCTACTTTGATTAATGACAACGGTGAAAGAGTTCGATGGAAGAGGGATGTATTTACTTAATAATTAAGTAAATAAGATCAGATAATACTTGGGTACTGACCGGTCAGTACTAGTGGTGGCCACGGTTCGGTTTCGGTTCCGTGGCCACCCAAAACCGAAACCGAAACCGAAACCATAACCGGAAAACCAGTTTGGTACACGGTTTCTAACCGGCGGTTTTACGGTTTTGATTTTGGTTTCTGTTTAAAAACCAACGGTTTTAGGTTCGGTTTCGGTTTTTCAAAAAAAAAAATTAATGCCACGTGTCAGCTTTTGATTAGTCGATTTTTTTTAAATTTTTTTTTTAAAAAAAAACCGCCGGTTTTTGGCGGTTTTTGGAAGTACCCAAACCGAAACCGTAACCGGTTCAATCGGTTTCCGACCGGTTTTGAAACCGCCGGTTCCGGTTTCGGTTTTGGGGCGGTTTTTTGAAGTACAGTTTCGGTTAAACCGCGGGCAAAACCGTCGGTTTAACAGAAACCACCACCTCTAGTCAGTACTAAAAATAATAACCCCATCAATGAGAGTGTAAAACATGACTTTTTAAAAAAAAAAAACTTTTTATATTTATCTTATAAATTGGACCACGTTCTACACTCCTATTGATAGAGTCGGTATTTTGGATACTGACTGACTGGTCGGTTCCCAAACATTATTATTAAACGAAAAACAAAAAAAGCAAAGCAAAGACAATTGAACAAGAGGGACTTGATTGATATTTCAAAATATTTCAAAAACAATGAAAACACTATCAATGGATCCCAACTAGTGGTGGCCACGGTTCGGTTTCGGTTCGGTTTCGGTTTGAAACCGACGGTTTCGGTTCCGTGGCCACCCAAAACCGAAACCGTAACCGGAAAACCGGTTTGGTACACGGTTTCTAACCGGCGGTTTTACGGTTTCGGTTTCGGTTTCGGTTTAAAAACCGACGGTTTTGGGTTCGGTTTCGGTTTTTCAAAAAAAAAATCAAAAAAATGTCACGTGTCAGCTTTTGATTAGTCGATTTTTTTAATTTTTAATTTTTATAAAAAAACCGGCGGTTTTTGGCGGTTTTTGGAAGTACCCAAACCGAAACCGTAACCGGTTCAACCGGTTTCCGACCGGTTTTGAAACCGTCGGTTTCGGTTTTGGGGCGGTTTTTGGAAGTACGGTTTCGGTTAAACCGCGGGCAAAACCGTCAGTTTAACCGAAACTATGGCCACCTCTAATCCCAACAGCCTGCTCCAACATTTTATTGGATGACCATTAGCTCTTGACAGTGAGAGTGCTATTTGACTAATAAGAAAAATCATGATGATTTAGGTTTAATTAGTCATTATTAATTAATTAAAAACCCTAATAACGACAAAATATTAATTAATTACTCGAAATTGAACTACTATTAAGCTGTCTCTCCCTTCAACTCCCTTCTCCGTAGCATCTGCCTCCTGGCTCTACTATAAGGAATCCCCAAAAAGACTTTTCATTTTATATAAATCTTTTTGAGAGTTTTGATAAAATAAAAAGACATAGCTTCAGCCAAGACAAGGTGACTTTTTGCCAGCTTGATCTTGTTTACATGCATATATATATATATATATATATGTCCAAACTTGCACGACATCACTAAATTAAATATCACACAAGTGTGGACCCCCCGGTCGATCCACGTGGGATTATTTTAATCCAACGGTGGCGCTTAGAGTGGCGACACACAGTAGATACGGCGGATGTTCTGGCTGCTTTAGTTCTGATGGAGGACCACGGCGTTTCGAGGGGTTGCACATGCCTACCTTAGTTAGACCAACCAACCGTTGTTATAAATTCAATGCAAAGCATTACAATAAATTACGAGCCTGTTGAGAACAAAGACAATATGTATGGTTAGGAAATCTACTTCCAAAACATCGAAATTAAAACTCTTCACTCATGTTTTGTAAAATGCACATTGTGATCGGGGTCGGCCATGGGTTTTGATAGGAGGGGCGGCTGCCCAGGGCCTCTTTTTAAAGGGGCTATATTTACCTGATTTCAGTATTAGTTTTAGAAACTCAATTTTATTTTATTTTAATTCATAAAATACCTAAATTTTTATTTTGAGTATTAGTTTTTTTTTATAAAAAAAAACTCGTATGATAAAGCATTAAAGCCAACAATTTAAAATAAAACAAAAATATATAATAAGGCCATTTTGGAGTGTAAAAGACTGAATTATATTTTGATTTTTTTCCTAGACATAAGATATCGGTATTCAGATTTTAGTATGTTATCTAAATCACTAAAAGATTTAAGATTTTTTATTTTTCTCTCCAACCACTATTAAATGATTTATTTCGATCTCTCTCTCGCATCTTAAAAAAATATAAAAAAGGGGTTTATCTTAGAATTTTATCCCGGAACTTAAAAAGCCAAGACTGACCCTGTTTGTGATATTCAAACACAGGCTAAGAGGCTAGCTTACGTGTCATTTGTATGTTATTTTTTATTTTATTTTTGTGTGTCATTTAAAGAAAATGACCTTAGTTTGTTAGTAAACTCTTCTTAGTCTTAAAGTATTGGGAGATGCTATTTTAATTATGATCATGTGGTGAATCTCAAGGAATTGGTAGAGTTTATCTATTATATATATATTGGAAGTCCTGAAGTAGTGTTTAGTTAATTGGTTGAAAGATTTGTAATTTAAGCATAGCTTAATAAAATAATTAAGATTAATCACCTTCTATAATGTGAAGTTGATCCTATACTATCTTAAGCTAGGCAACATAAATATTTTATCAAATATGAACAAAAAAAATGCATCTAAATATTCCAGTATTAGATGTAGATTATTTTAAATAATATACCTATAATGTGAGAGGTTTGGTGGGAGTAGTGGGACTCTGAGTCCATAGTCTAAATAAAATTTAACTAACATTAACACTTTCAAAGACTAAACCCACGACCCACGTTCACGTTATAGTTAGCTAGGCTATGGAAATGTAAGTAGTTGATATTAATTATATTGATTGCAATGACTCTTTTATTTTTACATACATGAGCCTAACCCTGTTCGAAGTTTACATTTAATACCCAAACTCAACCGGTGACTCGAATAACAAAACACCCGATCTACATGGTTCAAGTGGACACCCGCGGGTTTGAAGTTGCCATCACTACCTTAGACTAGTATTAGGTTATTATAGTTAGGATGTGCAAAACAATTTTAAAATGAGTAAATTATATAAATAGATCTCCATCTGCCATCCTAAGATGGATGGTGGGGAGATCTAAAATTTTTCTCCTTTTATGTTTGCATTGCTTTAAGTTAATGATATTGTAGTAATTTCAATAAAGTTAATTAGGGAAAGAATATTGAATCCGTAATTTAAACAATTTTAATTATTTAACATTATTTATTTGTGCTGCATATTAGGTAAGATAATTTTCGCGTTACTTATGCGATGTAAACGCAAATACTAGGATTTGTGTTTTTTTTTTTTTGTTTTTTTTTTTTGTTGAAAGTATAATAACATCCAGAACCTAACGAGATAACTACTCCCACTGTTGAAGAGAGGTTACAACTTGATTACAACTCTCACAGTCAACTGGAGAAAGGGCTGATCCCATAATATCATGATAGGGCTACCCACACTTTGGGAATTAATGGTCAAAGGATTTGTGTTTTGAAATGAACTTGAATGTAAGATAACGGTTGAGGAAATCTTTTTAGGATTATATTGGGAACATATATATATAAGATGATACCAAGAGATTAAATACATATACATGCCTCAAACCATGGAAATCTTGTCTATGGTTTGAGATCAAGATCGGAGAGATAGAAGAAAAAGGTAGAGTCAAATGGGCAAATTATTTATAAGATGATACCAAAAATAAATTCATATACATGCCTCAAGACACATGATCTAACCTTGGGCTGATGAATAAATAACAAAACCCAAAAGGATGGGTTTTTAAAATTGGTGTAGTGGGTGTGAGTGACACTCTTGTGGAGCTCGGATCTGAAATCATATCTCTATATATATCATGATTCATGATTCATGACCAACCAACCATACCAACTAAAATAAGAGGAGGACCAGACAAGCTAGTGAAGAAAATTAAAATCCTCGTCATCCTCACCTCACTCGTGTTTATTATTCTTTTAAATCTTTTTATAAAAAGAAACATAAATTGGAATATTTATTTGGCTTTGAAATCAGCACAAAAAAGAAAAAAAAGAAAAAAAAAACTGACATGGGGGCATATATCGCAAATGGCATGGGCAGAGAAAGCAAAGTGTTTGGTTTTTGGTAGGGAATTTGTGATAGAGAGTGTTAAGAGTGATACTACAAAAAGGGAGGAAAAGTTGAAAATTCAATGCGAAGAAAAAGAGCATTTCAGAGAGACTATGCGCGCGCGCCAGAGACGAAAAAGGACTAGAAATTTGTGTCCTTTAAAGTCTCTTTAACTATATACATTTTTAAGCATTTGTCTTCGTGAATGTAAGAATCCTAAGCTTTTTTATTTTTATTTTTTACCGTTAGTGTTCGGTAATTATGAACCCTATATGGCTATATATATATATATAGAATATTCAAATACTACTTTGTAGGGATCCGATCACCCCCTAACCGAATTTTGTTATTAATATGTACATTTCCCACCATATGCATTTATTTGGAATTGAGAGAATAGTTATCTCTTATTATGAAAATAGATATCCAGACTACACATGTTTGATTTAGATAATTTCTAGTAGACTCCCATTTGACCGTTCAGTGTGATTTCAACTTAGTTAAGGACCAAAAGTGAAACTATTTTCATTTTGATGAAATGGGTAAGTTAGATTTTATTTTATTTGCATAGTATACCCTTCCTTATATGTACATTTTATAAGAATGTGTGTAAAATTTTTTCCGATATTGTAAGAGTAGATATCTAAAACGTCTTTGTTGTGCTAGTAGATATTTCCCGAAACATAAATAGATATTCGGATCGTAAGTACACTAACTTGACCGTTCGGTGTGATTCCGACTAGATAATTAAGGACCATATGTGAAAATATTTCAATTTAGATAAAATGGGCAAGTTAGATTTGATTTGATTTGCATAGTATACCCTTCCGTTCCATATATAATATAGTAGCACTGATTCAGCAACAACAAAGCACATGCTCTTAAATGAGAAGATGCATGTGTATATATATATATATATATATATATTTCTATATAGCTTTATGGTGGTTACATAGCTAGAGAAAAAAGAAATTAAGTACAAAATATTTACGTGTTTAAGAGAAAGAAAGTACACGTCGTTTTACAAGATGTTTTTTTTGAGCTATTTGAATGAGAGAAATTATTAAAAGGACTTAATTATAATTATTATGAAATTGAGAGAACCATTGTCGAGGGGCATCTATGAATTGAAATTGAATGGATCGATATATGGAACCATCAAGAACCAGACCAGCTGACCAGAGATGTTTTCTTCTATCTCTCAAAAAGTTGCTCTTGGACTCACAATTTTCAGTGATTCAATTCAACCAACATTTGTTATTTACACACCATTACCAAGAAAAATGATGGTGGTTTTTTGAGAAGAGAGACTCCATAATCCATATATATCTTATCACTTATCAGTCTTCCAACCTTGTTTGAAAACTTAGTTAATCACATTTGCTAATTATGATTATCATTAGCTTAAGGGTAATACTTGGACGTTGACCGGTCAACATCTAAAATATTGATCCGTGTGATATGGCATAATTAAACCGTAACACATGTTCTTTTTTCTTTTATACATTCCAAGACTTGTCGTACTCTCAAGACTTTTAATGTACGAGAACATAAAATCCTAACAAAACTAAACTTCATACGACTATCAAAATCTTGGAATGGATGAAAGAAAAAAAGGATATGTGTTACAGTTCAATTGGACCACATCACTGTATAGTATGGATCAATATTTTGGATGCTGACCGGTCAACACTCAAGTATTATCCCTATCGTATTATTTATCTCACTACTTAACCAATAACCATCTAAATCATTAAATCAAGCTGTTATTAACAAACCTAAAAGTGAAATATATATATATATATATATAATAAAAAAGGTAAAAAAGAAAAGTAAAAGGGTTGTTCTTTTTGTGATTCTTTGGGCAGTAAAAAGACCCTTTAATTTATTATATATATATTTGTTGTCCACAACTTTGATTTTTGGGTGATTTTGAGGAGATATATTCTAATCTCGTAATCAAATCTTAGCTTTATTAGTCACTATTGAAATAACATGTGCCGTTTCCATGTGTCTCATGTTTCGTCCTTTAATTCAGATCAAGACAGCCTTTAATACCCTTTCATAACTAGTCATTATATATATGAAATGGTACATTATTTACATACCATTAGCATTTAGCATTTTAATTTACCGATAATAAAATACGGAGAGAGATCTCTCATTCTCTCCGGTTAACCATAGAAATCGTTTATCTCATCAAGTTTTAACAAACCATTAGCTTAACTAATTAGTTTTAATTTAAAAAGTATATATATTAACGTGTTAAGGGATTATATAGAGTTTACATAGCTCATAAAACTTGTTTTTTTTCTAAATATTTGACTTGTGTGTCATGACTTATGACTCATGTATGTTAATACACTGCACCTGTTTATCTAATTAACTGTTAAATGATTGACATATGTTGATCTAGATTTGCATTTTGAATATTTAACTATTAATTTGCTATGCACCGTCATTAGTTTGATTATATTTGGTCTTAAATGTTAATTATGATATAAGACTTGAAAAAAGAGGTGGGAAGTGTATATGTTTTTTTTAATTTTCTTACCACGCAAACGAAATAATACCCGCCAAAATGAAAAAAATAAAGAGGGAACTGCTGGGAGCAATTTGTAAGTCAACATCGTGACCCATGAGTCCATGTGAGCTTTATCTAACCATTTTGTTTTTTCTCCTCTTTGGATTCATACACGAACAAACCATTTAATATATATATATATATATATATATTTTGTTTGAAAGTAATATTTTTTTTCTTCTACTTTTATATGCATTTAAATGGCCCACGTAGGACGGTGATGGTTTAAATTTAAGATATTGTCGTGTTAAATCACTCTTACCACCAAACCATATTGCATTATAACAAAAAATATAAATAATTTAAAAGGATAATTACCCTGTGACTATCAATTTGGATTACCATTAACAAAATGGTCGTTCAATAAGAAATTGGTTTCAAAATAGACATTTTTAGTGAACACTATTACACTTATGACTATTTCATCCAATTCCATTCAATGAGTGGTATTTTAGTAAACAAGAGAATAACATTAATTTATTTTAGAGGTTTTTTTGAAAATCAATTTTTTCTTTTGTTTTTTTAAACGAATAGTTATATTTAGTGTCAACGTATACCATATCTCAAACATATATATTTCTTTTTTAAGAAGATTAAGAGCCTGTTTGATTGGACTTTTGAAAAATCTCTATTGGTAAAATATCTACTTATAGTGGATCTACTGGAAATAGAGTTTTTTTTTTTTTTTTTTAAAAAAAATTATAGATGTTTTGTTGGTAGATCTTTATTTTTATTTTTTAAATGTCTATTTGAAGAAACAACTCCCGATGTAACTACAAAATCTACAAATTCTATGTTGAAAAGAAATATATATATATATATATATTTCTTTTTTTCTTTTTTTCTTTTTTTGAGTAGATTAAAGTTATAAAATCTAAAAATTCTAAAAAAATATTGAGATAAGTTAAAAATAAATAAATATATATATATATATTCTTCCTTTTTAAGAAGATTAAGACTATAAAATCTAAAAATTATATTTGAGATAAGTTAAAAATATATATATCTATATAAAAGATATATACACATAGAATATATGTATTTGTAATTTTTTGTACTTGGAAAAACTTTGTTAGGCAAACCAACTCTACTCTTTATCTTATCAAAAGCCTATCAAGCCATTTGAGCCATTTCAAAGAAAATAAATAAATAAGCACATTGAGATAATAACAAACATTTTCTTTAATTTTTAGTATTTTGATTATTATAAAAAAGGAATTAAATAAATAATTGAACTTTGGAAATCGAAAGTGTTGCCAAATACCTTTTAGCAATATTATAGATGATCTGAAATGTATCAGTGGCATCTAATGATGGATCTATACCAACTTCATAACCACCACGGTTTTATCATCAGAAATCCTATATTAAAATAAATAAATGATAACAAAAACAACAACAATTAACTAATACTTATAGTATAATCCATGTATGAAAAATTATAATTTTAGTATAATTCAATTCAATTTTTAAATTTTTTTAATTAAGTGGTGGAGTTGTATGATTTAAACATTAAACTTTAAATTAAATTTCTAATTTTTTTGTGGGAGCTGTTTCAGATAATTTAGTTGGTAATTTCAGTGCTAGAAGAATAAATATTCACAATTTATTACTTTTGATTTGTCAAATGGTATCCATAGAAAATTTTGCAAAAAAAAACTTGGGAATTAGAAACACATTTTTGGAAAATAATAAATTTCAAAACCTACCATTCCAAAATTTCCACTTTCCAAATTCACCACAATTTACCGTAGGGGAATGTTATCTATCTTTTTTATTTACCTTTCCCATTTATTATTTGACATATATATATTTTTTCATTTAATAAAAAGCTCTCGCTTTTTACTGTAAAAATTGTTTATATTTTTAACCTGATTGTTGCTTCTATCATTTTATTAATAACAGATAAAAATATAAATAGATTTTACAGTAAAAAGTGAGAGAGATAAATGAGAATGGTAAATAACATTCCATCCTAATGTATCTATCAAAAAAAAATAATTACATTACCTTTTTACCGCGGGTGGTAGTTCACTTCACATTGTAAAGGTCAAATGACTTCGGATCTCACGATGTACAATTTTTTTTTTTCTTTTTATTATCGTGGGAGTTGATATCCAAATGGAGGTAAATATCAAAATCACATACAGGTGGCGTACGACATGTCTTGTCAGACACCTAGAACTGCGTGAGTAAGCAAAGACAGTAAAGATAACAAAAGTATTAAGTCAAAATTGTAATATGTACAAAGTAACGGATGTTTCTCGGTCAATATGATAATGGTTCAGACTTCAAATTACACGCGTCACCATGGGAAGAAAACGACATAATCGGTGGCCCAATTGTCGCTTTCACATTTCTTATTTACTCTTTTGCCCCTTTTCATTTTGTCCTAAACTCCTAATTTCTAGTCTCAATTTGTGATTTTACATTTCTTCTGGACTCCACGGAATAAATAAGTTAAAATATATTTGTATTTATTCTGGTTTTAGCACCACCATTTTTTTTTTTTTTTTTTTTAAGAAAGTGTTAAAAACTTGAACCTAAGTCCTTATGGAGTCATGCTTCTAATGATATAAAAGTGAAAAATATACTATTGAACCAAATTCATCTTGTCAACACTGTAAGAATTGAGACTGTGTGTAACCTCTTCAATCTAATACTTGACGAATCAATAATTTTGTTTCGTAAAATAAATTTTGTCTAGACTTGGGTTAATAATTTCAATTAAATTATAAAATAGTTCATTTCTAAAATTCTCCGGTAAGAATTTGTGTTTTCACTCATTTCACAAATTAACAATTTACTAAAAAAGCAAACACATATATGATGATTTCATAAAATGTGAATTTACTGTTGTTTTTTTAAAGAGCTTTAAAAAAAAAATGAAGTTAATCGGATCTCTCTTTAAAAAATATATATATATATATATATATAAATTTTCCTTTTGCAATTTGCAACAAGAAATTATTCAGATTTTTTTTTCTTTTTTTTCTTTTATCCTCTTATCATCATTAGAACATCTTCAATGAAAAAATGGTTTGTATACAGATAATTGTTGACATGTCAACAATGGCAAGAGACTTACTTCATATGTGGCATAAAAATAAACTTGATAGAAAATCAACTCAAAATCTGAACTCTTTTTGTTTTATTTTATATTTTATTTCCTTACCAAAAATATTTAAAAAATTAATATCAGTTTTAAATGTTTGATAAATGTTTGATGAGTCAACCTAAAAAATAGCTGTGCAACAAATCGTCTGAAAGTGATCAGTCATGTTGACAATATCTAATAGTTTTTTTGCCACGTTAACTTGAGGTTGAATATGCACGGCTGCATTGGAGACATAATTATTAACATAACATTTATTTATCTTACGTAGCATTTTTTTTTTTTTCATAAGCCACGCTTTCATTAGAGATGGTCTTAGTACCCTTATTGCATTTACTTCTAGGATTTGGATCTTCTTCCCATCTTCGATGTACTCACATTCATAATATATTGCCAATAGTCTAATAAGTAAATTAACACACCATTTTTTGATTGAAAACAAGTCATTCTTGACATTCAACTTTATCTATGAATTTTTTTTTTTTTTTAACAATTGTATATAATTCATTGTTTGAGGAGGAGATACGTTTCGAACTCACAACCTTAATGGTTTGAGTATAATTGTATAAATGACATACCGTTAGACCTACCTTTTCTCATTCAATTCCATTAAATTTATTATTGGATTATATCACTAGATGTCTAGACGTATGCCATGTATACAACTTATAAATTGACGAGATAAAGTTGGTTCAGTGACAAACTTTTATCATACATGTATCATGAAGTTGTGGGTTCGAGTGTTCTCCCTAAAAAAAACCCGAGTTATAACAAAAAATACATATTATTTCATAAATATGATTATATCATTACATAATTCTTAAATAAATAATACATAGCAAAGATTCAAATCAGTAAATTATAAATGTCCATAAATCAAAAAGGGAAAAGAATTAATATAAAGTAAATTTACATACAAGTAAATCTATAATTGTAAAAAGTTTCCACGTACACGGTACACTGCATCAAATTTCAATAGGTGTAGAAGACATGACTGTCCAGACAGACAATACCCACTTTTAGTATTTCTCCATCTGTAAGTGCAAGTTTACAAAATCCTGTAATTGCCCTTGTGGTTTTTGTATATCTCTCTCCGCCTTTACCCTAAAAAGAGGCACTCATTTTCTTCATAAACCCTCTCTGTGGCTGTCTTTTCAGCCCCAACTGAGAGAGAGAGAGAGAGAGAGAGAGAGAGTTGAGCTCTATAGTTTTTTTGTTCTTATATATACTCTTTACAGGCCATTCTTTCTTCTTCGATTCTAAATCTCTTCTTCTTCTTCTTATTATTATTTTTTTCCATCTGAAGCATCTGTTGAAATCTCAAACATACACACACACCCACATAAAGATCAAAGCACTTACTTGTCAGTTTTAACCAATCTTCATTTTGATGATTTTTTGAGTGTCGTTAAGACAAAACAAGTGTTTGTGCTTGTTGAGTTTTTGTTTTGTTTGTTTGAGGCATCTGCAATGGCACCCAGTTTTGACTGTGCTGTTTCAAGTCTCCTGTGTGCGGAAGACGACAACGGCATTTTCGATGATATCAATAGCGACTTCTACAGGGATGCTGTGGCGGAATCTGAAGTCACGTGGCATCATCGGAACCATCGGACCCGTAATCAAAACCGGAGCTTTGATGACGATGACGATGATGGGTTGCCATTGCAGAGTGATGAGTGCTTGGCTTTGATGGTTGAAAAAGAGTGCCAGCATTTGCCAAATAGTGATTACTTGAAGAGGCTTCAAAGTGGAGATTTTGATTTGGGGGCTAGAAAAGAGGCTATTGATTGGATTGGCAAGGTGGGTTCATCAAAATAGTCCACTTAAAATTATAAATCTATTCTTTTACCTTTGATTGTGTTCATTGTTACTGTTCACAGATTATCACTTTCTCTCATCTAAAAACTAAAAATTTCTTTTCTTCTTTTTTTTTTTTTCCCATTTTTTTGGCATATTTGTTTACATATTTGATGACCCCATCAAGATGGGTAATGCGATTTGATTGATAGTGGTTTGTTTGTTCCTCTTCCTCTGCTTTGGTAACACACAACACTGAAGTGTTTGATGAGATGGGCGTGGGGTTTTTCTTTTTGTTGGCATCTTTTCATCAATGTGTACAATGAAATTCGAAATGGGTTTGGTGGGTTCTCTCCCTTTTTGCTTTTTGGTCTGATGCCAATATGTTAATTGTATTTATTATCTTGTTTCATTCATTTTCATTTGATTCTTTTGATTAATCTAATTGCAAAAGTCGCCAATGTGTATGAGTTGTTCTTCCCTTGTCCTGTTTTATTCAATTGTTTTAGATCTTTATTGATGGTCAATGCCTAATGATCTATTGGATCAAACAGGTTCAAGCTCATTTCGGTTTCGGACCTCTCTGTGCCTACTTATCAATAAACTACTTGGACAGATTCCTCTCTGCCTATGAATTACCAGTAAGTGGAGGATTGAATTTGAGCCTAAACATAGTTACCAAAAGACATTTCTTATTGAATCTAATCCTCTAATTGTGTGCAATCTGCAGAAGGGTAAAGCTTGGATGATGCAATTGTTGGCCGTGGCATGTTTGTCTCTTGCAGCCAAAATGGAAGAGACTGATGTACCATTATCTCTAGATCTACAGGTCAAAATCCCTCTAAAATCTTTATTGCTATTTGCCTTTTCTTTTTTATGGATCTATATTTGCTGATGATGATGATTGTTTTGACAGATTGGGGAATCAAAGTTTTTATTTGAAGCTATAACTATACAAAGAATGGAGCTTTTGGTGCTAAGCACTTTGAAGTGGAGGATGCAAGCAATTACACCATTTTCCTTCATAGACAATTTTAGTCACAAGATCAATGATGATGATCAAATCCCACTTAGGACTTTAGTTTTGAGATCAATCCAACTCATAATAAGCACTACAAAAGGTCCCCTTCTCTATTCAGACACCACATATACACTTTTCACTTTGTACTATTCATAATAATTTCTCTCTGCGGTTCAATTATGACTCTGATAATTTAAGAGAGAGTCTGAAATTTGTTGGTGGGTGGGATTTGAATGCAGGGATTGACTTCTTGGAATTCAAACCCTCTGAGATTGCAGCAGCTGTGGCAATATCTGTTACAGGGGAAGCCAAAACAGTTGTTGATACAGAGAAAGCAATTTCTGTTCTCTCTCAACATGTTGAAAAGGTAAAAGTTAGTGCTCCAAAACCAAAACCCAAAAGGGAACACAAATGATGGGTTTTTTTACTTTGGCATTCATCATCATTTTGAGTTTGATTACTTCCAAATAAAATGAACTTAAGAGTCATGTTTTTAATTGATTTGTTTTTTTAATTTTGCAGGAGAGAGTGATCAAGTGTATGAAAATGTTCCATGATTTATCATTGATTGGTGGGTCTACTAAGGGTGCCAGTGGTTCAGTACCATCTATGCCCCAAAGTCCAATTGGGGTGCTTGATGCGGCTTGCTTGAGCTATAAAAGTGATGACACTACGGTTGGGTCATGCGCAAGTTCTTCACATAATACCCCTGATAATAAAAGAAGGAAGCTAAACAAACCTTGTGAATTGGAGCTATAAAAGAAGTAATCGAAGGCTGTGATATTACACAATGGTTCAATATGTTTATGACTTTTCGCATAAGAGTTTGGGTTTTGTATGTCAAGTTGCCTCCCAAAAGAATATCAAAAGGACCAAAATGAAAGCAGTAACATAAAATGAATGCAAAGAGAGAAATTGGAGAAGTTTTGGGGAAGAAATGAGGTATCGGAAGAGTATAATAATAAGTTGGCAATCCAAATATATTTCATGCTCTGGGCATGAGGAGAATAGTCACCAGCTGTTAAATATTAGACTTCTTAACAGCTTTAGAGACTAGAAGAGAAGTTGGGAGGTCAAAAAAATGAGGCAAAGAAGAAAAAAATACAACACTTGTTTTGCTTGTTAGATACAAGTTTGTTTGAATTATTTTGTTATTATGTTTTGTTTTAATAGTTTTTTATGAAGAAAATACAGGAAAAAAAAAAAAAAAACCAATAAAGTAAATATTAACTAGCAATGGTGAACTGATAATTTTACTTTAATAAGAAAGTCTGTCTGACAGCAAACCGTTTGTTTGACTACGTGTCTGGTTAGACCAAGGGGGGTTAATTAATTGCCTAAACAAAAAGGAAGATTGATATGGGAGACAGTTGATCTAATTTCAACGGACAAGATCTCTCTTCTCGTAATGTCAAAGAGTCTCATACGAGATCCGATCCCAATTAAATAAATAGCACAAGAGCTTAATAATATTTTTGTTTGTATGTATGAAAACTAGATAACGGGTCCCACGTGCGTTCCATATTAGCTAATAAAGGCAATCGGTGGATTATTCCTGACATTAAACATAATTTAATTAAAGATTAATATCAAATATGCCGATCACATGCGACATTAAGTTCAACAATAATTTTATATAATTAGCTAGTTGCGTTTTAGGTTTGGCCTGCCAAATACACCGTCTCATATGTCGGCCTTTCTATACCTAACTCCTTACCTCATATTTCACACTTTTCTTATTATATTTCAATTCATTTAAGTAGACATTACTTTCATCTTACAAGCAAGGAAGTAAATATCGGTTTTTTAAAATGTTTGAAATATAGAAAATATCACAAATATCCTTAAAAGTATTAGAGATATTTAAGGATATTTTCTATATCGATTCTTTCAAAATATAGAAAAAATCAAGGATGTTTCAGTCATTGTATTTGATAATTACTTCCTTGCTTTTTATGTAAAAGAAGGTGCAACTAAGTACACAAATTAAAGAACGGAATTATTTACTTTTCAACAATGAGACGATTGGCAAGATGAGGACAGCTCAATGGTAAGTCCCCCACATCTACATCGTAGGTTCAAGTCATGTCCTCTCCTTGATCCTGAAATATTGTAATAATTCAACCAAAAAAAGAAACTATGAGAGGATTGATTATGTCACATAAATGATCTTAAGAGTGGTAGAACTGCTGATCACTTATTACTAGTACAAAATTTGATTTCAATGAATAATCTCTACACTGATAGACTGGCAAGCAAGAATATATAAACACAAGCAAGAAGACAATGGCGGGGGTACAAAAAACAAGAACTAATACATACATAAAATATTAAGAATTATCACTTGAAATTGTAATATATATATATATATATATATATATATATATATAAGAAGATGTGGGAGTTAAATAAGGAAGAGGGCTTTTGGTTCACGTTGAAGAAACTACAAAGGAATACACCAGCTTGAACAAAAACAAAGATATAAACTACAAAAATTTAAAAAAAAAAAAAAAAAATGATAGCTTGGACCCAACAAAGTAGTTTTCTATCCTACACAAGTATTATTGTAAGAACAGAGTTTGATGGATATGTTGAACACTTTCTCTTGCTGGAATAAACAATCATTAATTGAAGACATGCTATTATGGTATACGATGTGTGACTAAAAGCTGTTATGGTGTGGCTTACATGAACTATGCTATCTACCATACAAGAAAGAAACAAAAGAAAAAAAAAAAAAACATGTAATTAAATTTTGTGTCCCTTTCGGTTCAACTTCTGAGTAGAACTAAAAGTTACAATGTTTTAGGCTCCTTAATTTATTCCATATTCCAACTCGTATCCACGTATGAAGTTTTGATTCTCTGAGTGATGATGTATACATATTTAAACAGACCTTACATCAAAATTAGTGGTATATAGCATCCCGGTAAAATGTACAATAGATAGACAAACAAACAAAGAGACAAGAGTCTTGAAACTGTAAAACAACCATGCCTAGAAAGAAAACGAGCAATGTGATTGAGTTAATAAATATTAGTACTCATGTACGAGTTAGAACACACGATAACCTCACATCAGTATCCTCTCTATAATCTCTCTCCTGAACGATTCTTTTTATTTTTCAGAGCTAAAGGCAAACAGAATATGGGTATGTAAACACTTGCATAGTTATATTTATGCTTTGAGTCAGAAAGCTTAAAGCCGATTTCACATGAAAGCACAATTGTGAGATTTAGTATTTACTACTATTCATTCTGGAAAGAAATAAGTGAGTAGCCCTTTCTCATCATATTTTTATCTGCTCAGCCCACGGTTTCCTAGCTAGAGAGAGATTGGAACAGAATCTGGGTATGGAAACACTTGCAAAGTTATATTTATGCTTTGAGTTAGAAAGGTTAAAGCCGATTTCACATGACAAACACAACTGTGAGTTTTAATAGTTACTACTATTAAAACTGGAAGAATCAAACATCCTATGTGCTTTAACCCTTTCTCATCATATTTTTATCTGCTTAGCCTACGGTTTCCTTGCTAGAGAGAGATTGTATTTTTGATGACAAATAAATTCAATTGAATACCATGGTGTCTAACTACTGAAAAATAAAATAAAAAACATATTGATTTCCTATAATGATATAAACATCGTAACCTCATAAAATTGAATTGAATCCAAATGAGCAAACCATCAATGTATTCTACAAAAACTTAATAACACAACCTAATACAAGAGTATTAGTCGACTAATCAAATCAGATGAAACTACAAATCTAATACTTGATATTATCTAATCTTATCCTTCCCATCAAAGTCACGTTATTAACAGGAGGTAATCACTAGAACGAAGAATCCTTGTACATCAAACAATACTAACATAACAAAGCAAGTAAGGCTTTGGCCATTCACATAAAACTAAAACACATAGTTTGAGACCATTTCAAAACAAAAACAAAACAAACTGTCGAGTTCCAGGTAGAGGCATTTTAAAATTTAAAGTTTTGACTCACCTTCTCACTTACTCCATCAAAATCTTCACAGTTTTGATTTTTCTCAATAACTGGTTCATTTTTTTAATACCCTACAATGGTCGTATATATTTTCGTGTCCAATCTCCTAATACCTTGGTCATTCTTTCGAGAGTGCCTATAGCTGTTAATAAATATATAATGTCAGTACTCCAGAAATCTATTTGGGTTCTGAAAATTCACAATTCCAAGATAGCCAGATATATCAATCTCCAATAAAAACATGTTCCTATTGTCTCAAATTGAAGTCCCAAAAGCAGAAAGTCAAAACTATTAATTTGCTATTCAAATTCTTCTTGTCCCAAATTCATACTGAAAACACGATTTTGACACCATAGATCATATTTTTGGGGGAAAAATAGTTTGCAATAGGCCAAACATTTCAATTCTGTTTTTATTTATTTTTTATTTTTTCAATTTAATAACACTTTTATTTCTGATCTGTAACTTCCAATACAGTCTTCAATGAAAATTCTTCATCTACGCTATAGGATCTGAATCTGAACCTCTAATAACAAAAGATTGACAATTGCGAAACAAAAACACAATAATTGAAACGAATCCAATACAATATAATCAAAAACTTTCAAATTGAATGCACTTAGAATTATAATAAATCTACAGTTGAACCCTAGTCAAAGAAATCCCGAATTACGACTTTTAATCGGCTTATAAGCACGAATTGTGAGAATCTAGCACTAACCTTTCTTCCAAAGACCATCGGAGACTGGATTTGCTTTGATTAGTCGAGAGTTTTGACGCGATCGATGTTGGTAATGAAACTATAAACCAGAGTACCAGATGGAAGCGAGACTTGGTGATAGCGTTCAAAGTTCAAACACTACGTGGGAGGGAGAGAGGTGCGGTAACCGAATATCAAATATTCATGTTAATTTACATTCATGTCCCTTGTTTGTACTGTCAACCGACAAATTAGTTGGCCGCCCAACTACTACAGTTAATAGGTTAGGATAAATGCCGGGCACGTCACGAGTTGAATCAGTACGCGCCGTTGCATGTGACTATGCACATCTTGAACTGACTTATGAAGTGCTTGGGTATGCCACGAGTCAACAGGTAACGTGCCTAAGCACGTCACACATTGATTTGAGGATGGAATTGATCCAACCATGAAAATCTTTTGATTGAAGAAGCTTCGAGGCAACCTAGGATGTGACTGGGCACATCCTGGGTTGACTCGTGACGTGTCAAGGCACATCACGAATTGACTCGGGGGATTGGGGTTGAGATTAATCAAACCTCTGAAATCCTTTCACGTTTCAAAATTTGAACTAAAACCTGTCTGAATACTTAAAATGTGACACTTGAAGAAGCTTGGAAGACAATTTTGAAGAGAAGTAAAACTTGACTGGAAGTCACAAACTTTGAAGTGAAGCTATATGCCTACAGCTTTCTCTTTTGTACATGAGACCAAACACTATCAAGTTAGTTATGTATGAATAAGGTCCATTTCTGTTCAACTCAAACTGGAAATACAATCTAATATTTTGTTTCCCATCTTCTTGTTCCATTGACATATCCAACTATCCGAGACAAACACATTTGTTACTTTCTTTTTCCTTTTCATTTTTTGATAAAGAAATTTGTCACTTTCGATTTTCCTTTTTAATCTTTCAAAATCATGATTGTGTTTATTGCACCTTTATGATTTGAAGCTGCTAAGTTTTTTACTACTTGATCCATCTCAAGAACTTGGAGCCATTTACGTATTAATCAAATTTAAATTTTTGATGTTCATTTTAGGTTTTGACTTGTATTCTCAAGTGAACTCAATGTTAGCCAAACAAGACTCAATTGATGTGAAACTTCCTAGAGACGTGGGAATCATTTGGAAGTTGGAGATGGTGTTTGAGAGAGGTTTGATGACCAAGAAGAACCGAAGAAGAAGAGCGTTGTCCCTAGCCCTCTGCATTATTAGACAATGGCCTAAAGAGCGCTGAGCATTAGAAAGCGTTGTGCCTTGTGTTGTGCAATTGTCCAACGGTCCAATTGTCCAAGCGGTTAGGACAATGGTCCAATTCCAGAAGATAACGTTGTTGAGAGCGATGTGGGAAGTTGAGAGCAGTGGGACAGTGGTTTCCTACAATTTGCTAAAACGTGGTGTATGAATCGCAGTTTTCTAAGCAGTCAATTCTAAATGACTTGTAACGGTGTAGAGTGTGAGTGGCCAACTGTGAACGGAACTGTAGTCAATTATAAGCACGCGTGAAAAGGGAAATGTTCAGCAGAAAAGGAAGTTATTTATTTTAGGAAGCTCTTGTGGATAAAGGAAACCGAAAAGAAAAAGAGTTTGTCTTTATGCTGAACATGAAAGTCTTGTTCGTAAAGGAGAAAGACTTTGTGTGGAACAGGAAGTACTTATGCGTGAAGATAAGTGTTTCCTTGTAAGTCTCAAGCATCCCTAGTATTATAGTATAAATACATGTAATATTTATTTATCGAGTGTGGAGAGTAAAAAAAGAGACACATGTAACATCATAGAGTGGGTTTGATCCGGAGGAGACTCATGGGAATATTTGAGGAGGAATCCAAGGGAATATCAGTGGATCAAGTAGATTCGTGTGTGATATTCAGGGGAAACCTATAGGATATTCGGGGAGTACTCAAAGGGATCCGGTGAGCGTTGTGAGCTGAAAGCTGAGAGCTATGATGTAAAGCTTAATTGTGAGCTTAGGGGCTTGGTAAGGCTCAGTGATTTGGGGTTTGGGTTAAAGAGGGAATCCTGGAGTATATGGTTGTAACAACTTATCATATAGTGAAACTTTCTCTTTCGTCCTGACTACCCGTGGTTTTTTCCCTGATCAGGGTTTACACTTACTTGTGTTTTGTATGTGATTGGTTTATTTTTTCTCATATTCTGCCAATAGACGTTTATTTGTTATGTGTGAATATTAGACAAGTCGTTTCCGTGTTAATCGGTTCAAATTCTCAATAGTTCAGTTAATAATCTAATCTAATACTCAACAAACATATAAAGATTGGCTCTATTATCATCCATTCTTTTATAATCATCCAATTCATTATAATCCAATCTCTCTTATATCACTCCAATCCAATCCCAACAGTTACTTCAATTCAATTCAATTTAATTCTTAGCAGTGGATGTGATTTTGTGGAGTCGAGATTTATTTGTTTATTTAGCATGCTATTTTATGCTATCAGCTTAGATGGAGAATCAGTGGATAAAGTTATCAATCTGACTGCAAATTTAGTGCTCTTATTCTCTTAAGTTGGTCAATTGTTACTTCTGCTGGTGCCAAGCTATTGATGTTGATGGTAACTAATTTTTTTTTAAAGTATTCGGAAAGTTTCCAAGTGACTTGGTTCGTGTGTTCTGGGCAAAACTTTAAGAAGTCTTTCTCTAGGAAGCAGAAATGTGTAATGTGTTGGAAATATAGTTCACATGGTGGTTTTTTGTAAACTTGTTTGGTTCATGTAACTAAATCTTCTGTATCCGTAAATTATTTGATGAACAAAATTTTCCATTTTTGGAAGGAATAAGAAATTATCGGTAGCAAAGCAATGTGTGACAATATTGTAGTTTACCGTTATTGCTGCTTGGAAGTGAACATGTTTTGAATGAGCAATACTTTGATTGTCAGACAGGACCATAAGATGCAGTAACCTTGCTAATTGAAAACGAAGTGAGTTTTCAATGTCTTCTCACATCTTCGGTAGCTTTCCGGATAAGATGAGGTTGGCTCAATAGTAAACCTCTCGCACCACTATTCAAGAGATTACAGGTTCGAGTCATACCCCCTCCCTTAATCCCGTAATAAACTTTCAGGTCCTCTTAATCTTAATTTTAAGCTCTAGGCTCCATTTTCTACATTCGCAATGGGTTGGGCCATCAGGGACCACCCACTTAATCTCTACAATGGGCCAATTGGCAGAGACAATAGATTCGGAGTGAGATGCTGAGCCCAAACATTGATCACACAAATCCTTTTCTAAAATAATACCTCTAATCAATTGAATAGGAAGAACCAAATGTACTTCTGAAATATTACGATACAATTTGAATAATCTCTAGAATTGGATGTAACAGAGACTGTATTCAGATTCAACTAAAAACTGGACACTGACCATAAATCTATTTTAATTCAATTATTGATGAGCATAATAGTGTATTCAACCTCAACCACTCTTTGAATCATTAATCATTATTGAATTAAAATGGAGGGGCAGCTAAAGTTGTCCTCATTTCATCGATCTATAATATATTAAACTATATATAATATACGGTAGATCCCTTTGACTATACACATTACACACGCTTGTGTAAAAAAATAAAAATAAAAAAAAATAAAAAAAAAATTTAACAGCTTTGTTAAACATCTGTAATTAAAAGTATTGTCGAGCTTAGGACTTGAACAAATGACTCCCAAATTAACGACACAAATCCTACTGATAATAAAAATTTCAACAAAAAAAACCTAATATAGATAAGTGGATAGATAGATCTTTACGGGTATTATAGAGCATAAAAGTGTTAGAGCATCTTTAACAGTCTCCCTTAGAGACTCCCTTATTTAAATGTGTATATTATTGCAAGGGGCCATTAATGGAGTATGTTATTCTGTCATACCCCCTTAAATGACCCCTTTTACAAGTATTATAGAGCATAAGAGTGTTAGAGCATCTCCAACAGTTTCCATTGGAGACTCCCTTATTTAAAAGTGTATGTTATTGTAAGGGGCCATTAAGGGAGTATGTGCTCCAACTATACCCCCCTTAAATGACCCTTTTAATAATTTATTATTATTATTTGGAAAATGCTTGGGTACTAACCGGTCAGTACCCAGTAGTAAACTAACCACCCAATGAGGTATTGTCACGTAGCCAAAACTCTTTCATTTTTTACATTTTCTTCTTACTTTGAGTTACGTGGTAACCAACCATTGGTTTTTCAGTACCTTGGGTACTGACCGGTCAGCACCCAAGTGTTGTCCTTATTATTTAAATGTTAGATATTATGTTTAAATATTAGATATTGTTTGTCAATTATGAACTTTAAATATATAGTGTTTTTTAAGAAAATAAAATAACCTTCAATAGGTTATTTTGAAATCACCTCTTAATTAAGAGAATGAACTCCATCAAAATGCAATTAAGAAAACCATTTAGGGATTTATTGGAACCGTAGAAATACACATACTTCTTTAATTAAGTTAAAGAATATCTTTTAGGGAGTTGTAGGAGAGCTCCTAGCTCTATGGGGTAATGGTACTTGTTTGTTTTAAAGAAATTTGACAGGTTTATGACCCCACCCAACCCCAACCCTACCCAACCCCCAACCCTCCATTGATTTAAAGTGACCCAACTTTTATTGGATTGATGTCCCTAACATCGAGCAGAATTCTTTTTATGTTGTCCATTCCTCACTTGTTTGATTCATTTCCAAATAAAAATAAATAAAAAATAAATAAAAAACCTTTTTTGAGTTTTGTTTTTACTAGCACGTGAAAAGAGTTTTTCTCCGGTATCATACAAATTGATATCCGGATCATATACATTGTCGGTTGTTGTATGTGAATTTTGATTAACCAACACGTCATCGAATTAACAAAGGTATTGAGAAAGAGATGTACCATGTCATTAAAAGTCAAAATGTCAAACCCGACAAAAAGTCGACTCAGAACATATCTTCTGAGTAAAACTCTCGCCAAATAAATAAACAGGTAACATGGAAGAAGCTTTAAGGAGGATGGCTTGGCCATAAGAGAACGTTGCTAAAATGAGATTTTGGTCAGCCAAAATATCTCTCAAGTGAAGATTACTTGTCCGAATTGGGATCCAACATGTATCAATAATGCCCGATGACTTGGAAAGGAATCTTATCGAGATATAAGGATCAAGAGTCACATTTCAACAAGGAAACAAATTTATTTTTTTCCCAAATCAGCAGAGACCTAAACAAGCATGATATCAACATCATTTTTTACGAGATAAACACCGGACCGGAAAGAGATCAAGACAATCGCGAAAGTCCAAGCAAGAAGAATTATAATGAGATTTTACCGGTCAACTGCTTGTACAATAAGTTTAGGATTACAAATGTATGTATAAATATAACTCATTTCTCACTGTAAACACATAAACAAAATGCACAAACAAGCACAGAGAGAGAGATAAGTGAGTTAAGCTCTGTAATTCATTTTCTTATGGTGAAAATTATCTCTCGCTATGGGTTTTTTTTTTTTTTTTTCTTTTTTAGGGTTTTTCATTCAAAATCAAATCTCTCCTTTGTTTATTTGATTTTTCTCTATTAACAAACTATTACATCGTTGATTGATTGATATTCTCTTGACGAAAAATCACCATCAACCTACGTAATGTTTACATTTGACATGTCTCGATGCATTTAATTTCAGAATTTGTCGTGGTAAGAAATAAAAATAAAAAGACTTATGAGTTGTGTGAACAGTGCATATGTATTACTCGAAGTCAGTCAATACGATGGAGACTGTGAGACCACATGGTCCACATTGACGGATGCTCATCTTGTTTCTGCTAGCAGAAGTTGACTTTTTTCAATCCTACTTCAAACTTGGTTATAGCCTAGGCTGCCTAGCCTTGAAACTAACTATTTAAGCATGACAGGTGGAATTACTTTTTAATTTCTTAATATGCGTTTTTATAATAAATGTGTAAGTAAACGTTACTGTTTTTTTACGATGCAAAATCTTATAAATAGCATGTGAAACATGGTGCATGGTCCTTTCAAAGTTACTCCATAAATTGTGGTTAGTGTGGTACTAAACCATTTTTTGAGAGTGAAATAAAAACCACATCACCATAAATTTAATAGTCTTTTAATCTATATAACAACAGGACCCAACCGGTCATATTCTATTAGAATGAGTAATGACAACAACCGTTATAATTATTCCAAAATTATATATTCAAAATATCCGTATTTAGATATAATTATTACGTGAGAGAGTTTAAGTATCACCTTCGCTGATTAAATCACATATAGTAGGAATTGCATTCCAATTCGTAAACACTAAAGTGAATTAGGGATGACAACGGGATGGGACGGGTCGGGGACGGGGAATGCTTTACCATCTCCATCCCCGCCTCCCAAAACCATCCCCATCCCCATCCCCGTCCCTGTCCCTATCCCCTTCCCCGCATTAAGAGAAGCGGGGCCGGGTGCGGGGATTCCACGTTGAAGGGACCTTCCCCATACCTGCCCCATTCCCCGTTAACTTAAAAAAATATATATATACATATATATATACATATATATATATATAAATTCAGTTATATAATATATATATATATATATATATATTGACAAACGCGGTGTCAAAATATTTAGTTGTATACTGTCAAACGTGGTGTCAATATATATATTCAGTTATATATCCAACAAATCACAACCTGACCAAACGTGGTGTCAATATATATAAATATATATTATATTATAAATATATAAATATATATATGTATATATAATATATATATCGGGGCGGGGATGGGGTGGGGAGTGCTTCCTCCGTTTCGCCCCGCTTCAACTTCGGAGACAAGACTTTGTCTCCGTCCCCTTCCCCGTCCCTAAATATTATCCTCCATCCCTGCCTCATTCGGGGCGGAGCCCTGCGGGGCCCTAGCCCCTTGGGGAATATTGTCATCTCTAAAGTGAATTAACATGCAATGAAGGGCATATGTAATTATGTAAACATGAAATGAAGGGCGCAACGTAATTCAGAAAAACCTTAGGGGCAAAAACGCAAATAAACAAAACACAGAGCACCATTCCCATTTCCCAGAATCAGCGCAAAATATGCGAAAAGGTGAAAAAATGGTGCAAAAGAAACTCCAGTTAAAACACGCCAGAAAGCACGCCACTGGCGGCTACGCGTCCGTAAAAGCCGCTGTTGTTGTGTGGACCCCGACACCGATATGTTTCTCTCCATAACAGACACGTGTCGACTATCCGTGAGTCCACCCGTATCCATCCCCTCTTAAAAACCTAGCTCTATCCTGTACGCCCAGCTGTCACCCAAACCTCGCGTGCATGGGTAGGCCATTTAACTATACTTTGACCAAAAAAAAAAAGAAAAAGAAAATAAAATAAACCAAGTTAAAAAAAATATCTCTCTCTCTCTCTCTCTCTCTTTGTGTTATTGAAGCAAGAGCCAAAGCGTGCGATAATGCATGCGTTCTATAAGATCCCGACGGTGATGCGATTGTGCACAGTTACTATAACCTCTTTTCACGCTCATCATTTTTTTATATTTATTTTATTGTCAATCACGGGGATTGACCCTTTAAGATGCTGCCACGTTTATTTTTGACAAGAAATCTAGTGGGGTTGGTGCAGGGAGGCGTACGTACGCATTAGAAGGATTAAGTGATTTGTTTTTTTTTTTTAAGAAGAAAAATAGTGTCAAAGATAAGACGGCGTGTTAATTAAAGATTGCGAGTCGCGTGGAGAGACTTTTTCTACTAAAGTCTGCTGTTCCTTACTGTACCGGAGATTTTGTGGTCGGTAACCAGAAGATTTTCTTTCGCTTTATTAACACTTTCTTCGATTTGTTTACTTACAATTACAGTTCCTGCAACTTATAGTTAGTTTATTTGGTGGTGTGAAATTACTAGTATAACCCTGACTTTGTAAATCTTATGACAGTGTACCTTTTGTGTCTTTTGTGTACTCCCAAGGCTTTTCTTTTAATCTGGGTAACTTGCTGACGTGAAAATCTAAATTATGTGTGGGAAACCTAACAAAATTACTATTAAAAAATTATAAAAAAAAAAAAAGATAAAATTCAAACTTTTGAGCTCAAGGTGCTATTTTGTTGACTAGCTTTGCAAAAGTTTGTTGATTTACCTAATCTGAAATTGTTTTTGGTTTTAAGAATTTATAAGGTCACTTTCTTTTGTAATGTAAATAGGAAATGACAACATGTCCTAAATGACTACTCAGTTGTTTGATTCATCTGTCTATATATAAAATAGCTAGTTTTCAATGGCAATATTATTAGGGTTTGATTTTAGTAGGAATATGTTTGAATTGTTAACAAGTCGAAAAATCTTCTAACACTTTGTTAATCGATATTCCTTGAAATTTCTATTTTAATTTGTTTATAGTGACGACATTGTCCATGCTTTAATTTTAGTAACGGGAAAACCCATCTTAAATAGAACATGATATGTTTTTTTTTTAATAAAAAAAAGAACGTTGATAATGTCATTTGAAAATGACAAGCACTTATTGATTTGAACCAACTACAAAACAATTATGATTAAAAGTTCAAGTGAGTTGATTGGTCTACCTAATGCAACTTAACCAAATCCAAGTCCAACTTACCCACTAAAGTACCAGTTTAATAACAATGAAATGCACTAACGCACGCACTCATTATTTTTACGTGGGAATGGGAAATGAGTCCCGGATCATAATTCGTTTATCAGGTTTTTTTTTTTTTTTTTGTTGTTTTTTTTTTTGTTTTTTTGTTTTTATATATATATATATATATATTTAAGTCCGAGATGATAATTACATTACTGTTATTGGTGGATGTAATTGACTTTTAAATTGTAAAAATTAGTAAAAAGTTAACCTCGTAATTCAAAGTATGCAATGAGAAATGAGAGTTAATTGAACAAGAAACCAAGGGTAATTATTTCTCTCTTCCTTTTTGAATTTTGATAGAGAGAGAAGAGTGATGCGGAAGCTGAATCTGTTTGTGGGATCAGCGATGGCCTTAATGTCTATATAGTTATAATTACTTGGAAATAGACGCACGATTCAACTCTCGCATGTTATTAGTGTACTTAAAACATAAATTGCTTTGCACAGCTTCCACTAGTTTTCTCTAGATAATGCGATAATTGCATTTGCTCCTATTTAATAATAGGTTTGGTAACCACTAGACATCAATTAACAATGGTTTCAAAGTTGTTATGCATCATGTGAAAGTAGCATTTTTAAGGAAAATTAACATCACTATTATGATTACCGTACACGTACACGGCTCTTAACAAAATGGTTGTACCCTTCTCATTTACTTATGCGATAGAGTTTTTAATAACACATTTATCCATTTAATTACAGAATATGAAGAGTTCTTATTTTATTTTATTTAAAAAATATATATATATATTATACTTACAGTCACGTACATTTTGCTCATATCGGCCCTGTATATAACGGTTGAAGTCCATCTGTTGCTATATTATATATAGTGAACTCAACTTCAAAATTTGGATTCTCATCTGTTTTTGTTAGATGAAATGAGGTCGATCCAGTAAGGTTGTGAGCACTGATGATTGATGAAACCACATAAGGGTTCGAGGGGGATTTCCTACGATTTTTTTATAAAGTTTATTTAAATTTTACCTTAAGTTTTTTTATATTTATATTTTTCTATTAAACTTTTAATAGTTTTTCAAATTTACCTTTCGGTTATGAGTTCAAAATGTGTCCAAATAAATAACATTTTAAAATTTTAAAATAGAAAGAATCTAAAACCATTTTACATAACTATATATACCGCTGTTGTACAACGACTTGAATCCTACTTTAGATTATTATTGAATGAACGTATTTTATCGTCTAGTCGCTCAAATCACATTGAACGGTAACGGTCACTAACCAACTTGATCGCTATATAAAACATCCACAAAATCCAGTCCAACATAAAGCTCAGTGCAACAAATAAGTGGTTCCATCAAGTACTGTATGTGGTTGACTTGCCACAGAATTAATGCTGAATGGAAGCTTAGTGTTACAATCCAACTATGTTGGGTCGACATGATTAAACATGCATCTTCAGGTTTCAAATCTGTCAAAAACCATAGTATTCTGTTCAACTTACAAAAATGGAATTACCCTTCGCAGTTCTCACCATTTTAGGCGGCTAGTACTTGGCTCTCACTCATGGTGGAGACCAAACTTAATATATATATATATATACAGAGAAAAAAAAGAGAGATGCAAACTAAAGCTACCTTCAACATCACATCTAGTAGTTCATGATGGGAATAGATTCTGCTTCCTTGATTTTCAAGGGACATAAACGTGCAACAACCAATCCAATACGATGTTCCATCACTTCCAATATAATGTCTTTTTGAACATTAATCTCATCTAATCTTAATTTTATTTTGTTTTTAATATTAAAATAACATGTTTAGTTACTACTTACTATGACTGAATAAAAGAGCTTTTGTGAGTTGGGAATGCAATATTAAAAAGTTGATTTAGATTTCAAAGATTTCATATAAATTATAGTTATCTCCCACTTACATCATATCGGTCGGAATCCAAATTAATTTATGGTATAAATATATATAGACTAACATTAATCCTACGAAAGTCTTTTAAGAACAAAAACATGAAATCCGATGGATTAGAGCGGACAATATCAAATTTAGACATCATCGATAAGATGTTACAATATCTTTTAACAATTATTTACAACTCTAATCCTTTCTTTTGTTAACATAATTTAAAACCTCAAGCCATATAAAGATTTGTAAAAATCATTTATTATTATCAGAAATCAAAAGTTTCATAAATTGTCATTTCTTTTCATATATATAACATGGTAGTTTTAACCTGTGCTCTTAGAACATATGTTAACAACCACTTTGTTACTATAAATGAAAAATAACTGCTATGTATTTATTTTTAATTATGTAAATAAATTGGTTATTAACATGTGCCCTAAAACACAGGTTAACACTATACATATAATATATATATATATATATATTTCCGATGTAGATGCAAAACCTCACATAATAATCCTCCAATAATTGTCTATGAAAGAGAATCCCCTTTGAATCAAAAATAGAAAATGACCAATTAATTGTACAAGAGACTACAAGCCATTAAAAATTAAAACCTGCCTCGCGTATCATGGTTGTTTGGGCGATCTTGGCATGGAAATCATAAGTGTTACAGCCATTGCACGTGTTTGATGATGGGAGTAATTTCAGACCTAATAAACTCTACTCAATCTTCCAATCTCGAGCCACTAAAACTAACTTCCAAACAGCCCCTAATTTAAAAAAAAAGAAGTTGACACTCTCTAATGCCCCATTTCTTTTCCATAAAATACCACATAAATAAATAAATAAAATAAAATAGAGTAGAGTGGGTTAAAAGTCTAACAAAGTTGGTGTATACACATAATTTATAAAAAAAATATTATAGGGTGTGAATGAGTGAGTGAGTGTGTGATGGGGATGGATTCTCTTCCTTTTGATTTTGCCTTTGTTTCTGTTTGTGGGTATTTTTTTTTATAAAGCAGAAATAATAATAATAAAAAAAATGTTATTAAAGTGCGGCCTGGAGTGGTGGAGTTTAGTTTAGCTTTCCAAGCGTGGATTTTTTTGTTGGAGAATCCACAACCAAACGGCTCCATGGTCTCTCATGTTCCACGCTCGTCTCTTCTCCCACCAAACCCTTTTTCTAATTTTTTTTTTTTAATTTTTTAAATTATTTATGTTTATGGTCCTTCTAATTCTAAAACCCTTTTTTTTATTTTTATTTTTTTATTAATCGTTGTTGGTATTGGCCAATGATATACTGACCTGTGCAGTTGTGCTTATACATATTGAGGCCTCCAATTGGCCCCGTATTTTGATTTGTTTTTTTAATGAACAATATTTAGTGCCATAAAACGCGGAGTGGTGTTGATTAATACATTTTTACACGTTTGACTTTATGTTTACCTTTTTTTTTTTTTACCTGACTTGTCAAAATTAAATATGAATATTTACTTCCATAACACATTGTTATAACAACATCGAGAACGTAGCTCAACTGATAGATGAACGAGCTTGAGACTTAAGTAAATGACTTCTAAATCAATAGCTCAAATCGTATCGATAGCAGAAGCTTCAAAAAATACTTGATCTAAAATCAAGATAGATTGATATATATATATTATATAAAAATAAAAAAACACAGAGAACTATATATTTCTAAAATGAGTAGTGTTGATTAATATTATTTACTTGTTTGACTTTGTACTTTTTATTACTATATCGAACAACCGAGTTAGAAGTTTGTCGAGATTTTCCAAGATCAAACCTTGCATATTTATATCTGTCATGGAGGAGATATTTACACTCATAACACCAGTAGAAAACTCCTCACATATACTTCTAAAATATGTATAATAGAATAAGAAGAAAGTAATACCACCACCTTTACTGAGAGGTAACATGCATGAAGTGAAAACTATTACTCTTTCATTGTTTTTCTTTAATTTTTCCCAAATTCCTTATATTTAAGCAGACATTAATGATTACCATACGTGCATTTATGGATTATATTTGAAATTCACTTGAGCATAAAATTCAAAAGAAATAAAAATTAAAAAAAAAAAAAGGGAAAAAGAAGCATGGATGAGCATCACTAGATCCATAGAATATGGGCGGTCCACTAGTAGATGAACATGCAACTCAAAATAGTGCACATTATGTGTTGGTGCGTTACACAGAATCATCCATGTTTTTTTTCCTCCTTGGTGGGTAAGCTACCATGCTTGAAATTTCTCCATCCCAAAAATAAATAAAAAAAATTGATTGAAGTGGTCAACCCACAACCACCATTCTCAAGTCATTGCTCGAGACTTATTGGATCATTTAAACACCAAATTGAAAATAATAATACCCAAAAAAAAATTAATTAATAATAATAATAATAATAATTACAAAGTGTTAAATTAAAGTGAGTATGTATGATGATGATGATGGCGATTATGTATGTATATATAACGTGTGGAGGAATCCTAATTTGCTTTACATCTCACAAATGTAATTGGAGAGTTAATTAATAGTAGTTTTAATTAAAAAATAAAATAAAAATTAAATGCTACAAAAAGTGTAGACCCAATGAGATTTGGGAGAGAGAGAGACTCGATTGGGCGTGGCTATTGTTCCCTCCTCTCCAAACAAGAGGGCATGAAAGTATTTATATTATTATTATTATTATTATACTTTTTATTATTATTGTTATTATAACTATAAATTTATTGTTAATCAGAGGCACCGGATCTTCTTATCTGTGCTTAAGATCTCTTTCAGGTGATAAAATCATGTGTTTTTTTTTTTTTTTTTTTTTTTGTTTTTTTTTTATAAATTTTTTATTTAATTTAATCTTTTGAGTGGGAGCCATTAGCCATGCCCTGACTCCGCAGCACAGAGTTGTTTTTTCTTTCTCCTTCGCTTTTACATTTATTTTATTTTAACTTGTTTGGTCTGGTTGGTTTAAGACAGCAGAGGAGGGAACATATTAGTTTTAGATAACAATTTTGGTTTTATGAGTAACCAATTAAGCTCTAATAATTGA
Organism: Acer negundo; assembly: GCA_035582765.1. Lineage (NCBI taxonomy): Eukaryota > Viridiplantae > Streptophyta > Magnoliopsida > Sapindales > Sapindaceae > Acer > Acer negundo. The sequence goes on along the minus strand of CM069235.1, from coordinate 29,278,485 downwards.
TTAAAAATATATTATTGTTATTATTGTTGTTTTATATACTATTTGGTGTAAGACGGCTCGAATATAAGATATAATCGAAACTTAATGATTGTTATTTACCATCAAACCATATTAGATTCCGATTAAATATATTATTGGGTAGTGAAAAAAGATGGTAAAAATGTCATTGCCTTTAAGTACATCTCTAACCTAACTTCATCACACCCTTTTTTGGTCTAAAGTTTGAATATGAAAAATAGACTATTCTCTCACACTTGAATTAAGACTAAAAAAGAAGAAGCATTTTGTCATTTTGGTATTCTTTTTCACCTCACAAATCAAACAAAAATCAATATTACACTTGGCTTATTTTTAAAAGAAAAAAAAAAAGGGATTTCAAAAACATAGATTCCCTTTATATCAATTAATGTTAAACCATGAACAATTTGAAAGAAAGTTTCTACTATTATGAAAAATTGGGTACAATGAACACATAATTTTTTATTTTTTACTTTTTATCTATCAAAAATGATACCAGAATCATACATGCTTAAATTAAACACCATATTATCAACTTAAATAGTTACTCTTACAGCAAATGAGAGGTCTCTCAACAGTTTTTTTTTTTTTTTAATTTTTAATTTAATCAAGTAAATTGCAAAAATAAAGTTAAAACACGGTGACCACCACACAAGTTTAGTGGTTATAACACTCATCCAGTTTGTCAATATCATATATTTGAGTCGCTTCCACCCATGTGGAGTATAGAAAGAATAAAAAGAAGGGAAAACTCAATGAACTAAGCTACATATTAGGCAGCCATATTTGCAATATAAGTTAATGATTAACGCTTTGTTTAGTATAAAGGGGAGATAGAGGGAGGGGGTTGGAGGGAGAGGGCTGGGAGGAGAGCTCCAATCCATTATTTGGTTGGAAAGACAAAATAAAGGAAAGGAGAGGAAAGAAGAAGAGGAGGGATCTCAGCTCCCTCAGGACCACCAAAATGCATCTTTCTCTCATGGGACATATGAGATGGTAGTAGAGACTTTAGCTTCCACAAATATAATAAATTTACAATTATTTATCAAACTATCAATTTAACTCTTTTTTTAATACCAAATAAAGGTATGCGGATTTATCTTCCGTCCTTTCTAACTTACCTAAAAACGTAAATGATAGATGTTATTCTCTTTATCCATTCTGCTACGTTCTCCCTCTTACCAAAAGCACTGTAAGATGAATGATAAAGGGGGATGCAATTGAGATGAAAAAAAAATCAAGTTTAGACCTAGGGGTTTTGTTTTGTTGGGGGCCAAGGATTGATGGTTAACAGTTAACACACATCCATATATCACATCAATGAAAAGTATAATTGTACTCTATATACATAGAGGGTCCTCCCTGCCTCTTATAAAACCCTTTTTACTTCTCTTTTTTTTTTTTAACTCTCTCTAATTCTTTATAATAAAGTTAGGTCATTGATGGATAACAACAGCCCATATATATATTTTTATATATACTCCTACTACTTTCTTTTCTTTTCTTTTCTTTCAGGTGAGTAGTGAGTGAGAGTTTAAATGATGCATCCAATGGTGATGATCAGTGGGTCCCTTTTTCATCTTTGTATAATTCTTTCTTTGAATGGTCAAGCAACAAATTATTGGTATTCATGTTTTACATTGGATACCATCCCTTTTTTATCTGATCATTCCATTTTTTTTTTTATCCTATTTTTTTATATTATTTATTCTGTATTGCAATAGATGGATTTTGCCTTTTTTTGATCCACCCACCACAAGGTTTGATTTGAACATGCTAGTTTTTATTTTTATTCTTTCCAATTTATCTGATAATTACTTTTCTTTTCTTGAAAACTTTATTGATTGATGAAGTTACTACTGAACTCTATAGTAAAATGTGACAGAATTTATTTATTTATTTTTGATAAAAAGACATATAAAAATATCAATTGAAATAAAGTTTTACAATTAACGTGCGTTTGTGTATATATATATATATATGGATGCACATATTACGTTTATGAAATCATAAAAACTAATATGTATATATTTTTTATTTAGAGATTATTTCAAAATAAAATAAAATAAACTAAAAGTTATTAGAAGTCTTTGCTATGAAACAAATTATCGTATTTGTTATGTGTGTAAATCGATTAACCCAACCTCATAAAATATCAACAATATTCACTTTAATTATAATAATTAATTGCTACTAAATGTATAGTTCTAAAACACATTATAATAGTCTCGATGATGAGTGATTGTCGTTGTTATTTTGACCACTTTATTTATTTATTTATTTATTTATTTTTTACTACTTTTATCATTGAAACCCAAGTACCCAACGCACCTGGAAAAAAGAAAAAAGAAAAAAGAAAAATAGGCGCGTTAATTCAATTTTTTTAACAGATGACCAACAGACGAATTGCATAAAATAAGAATGGAAGTCATTAAAAAGATGAGAGACTAATGTGGTAAAAATATGAAAGCATTGACAGAATCATGATTACACATTTCAGGGAATAAAGATTCGTCCGTAGATACACCATGCATGACAATATGAGATGATGAGCATGAATGAAAAATTGTACTAATGACTGTCAAATCCAACCAAGCACCGTCAAGTGCCTTTGTTTTGTGGACTGATTGTTCAAAATGGGAGAAATGCTTATGTACTACTTACATATACGACTAACCCATTTATATTATAATATGTGTTATACATCTCTCATATAATTGGTTATTCAGATCATATATTCTATATGCTAGATGTACAAAAACATTTCTCTGAAAATGAAGATCCAACTTCACCGGAGATCAAGCTTTGTCATTGTATACATTTGTTTATAAAAATAGCAAATTGTATGGATAATTGCGAGGACGAAGCTAGCTTCATCAAATTTAGAGGGTATGGAGTCAATTTGAAAATTTGATAAACATTTTAAAAAATATATAAATAACAAGATCTCTCATATGATTGGTTATTCAGGTCATATATTGTATATGCTAGATGTACAGAAACATTTCCCTTAAAATGAAGATCCAACTTCACCAAAATCAAGCTTTGTCATTGTATACATTGTTTATAAAAATAGCAAATTGTGTGGATAATTGCAAGGACGAAACTAGTTTTATCAGATTTAGAGAGTATGGAGCTAATTTGAAAATTTGATAAATATTTAAAAATGTATATAAATAACAAAAAATAAGGGTAAAATTTACATAAATTTTTTGGGGTTGGGGCCATGACCCCTCACAATATAGGGTGGTTCGGGTTCCGCCATCGGATACAAGAGGTAGATACCTTTTGATTACAAGGTAGATATGAGCTGCTCATTAGTGCTTAGTATCGTCAAGATCCAGCAAATTTTTTAGGAAAAAAAAGTCCAACCAAGCAAAGAGTGTGGTTTGGTTCGAACCTGGAAGGACGGTCAACAAGACATTGACCAAACCAAACCCAACCCAAACCCAAACCCAAACCTAAACCCGAACCCAAGGTGATTATTAGAAAGCACCCCACCACACCACAGCTTACTGTGTTTGATGATTGTACACTTATACCTTGCGTGCACTCACTCCTCACACGCGCACGTATCAAGGTATCATCAAACTCCATCTCTCACTTCACTTGCCAATTTGCCATCTTCCACTCCACTTGTTTCTCTTTTGATCGATCCCACATCCAGGGACATTTCTGTCTATTTTATTTTTATATAATCTTTACCTTCCGTGCATTCCACAAATTTCCACTTTGACTCTACTCTCTCTCTAAACTTTTTTAGTCCTCTGCATCTCTCTCTCTCGCTCTGTGTTTTCGATCTGGGTCTTCTCGCTTGCTTCTTGAGTTTGAGGATTGAGCTGTTTGAGGTTGTCCTTTTCATTTGCTGGAGCTTTCTTCTGTCTTCTTTGCTGTTTTCTGTAAGTTTTTTTTTTTTTTTTTTTTTGCTTATTAGTATTGTTGGATCTTTAATTCTCTTATTGGCTGATTTGAAGTGAATTTAGATTTTTGAGAGTCTTTTTTTTGGGTTCTCTGGCCAATTTTATTGGGTTCACATGTTAGTTTTAAGATTCTGAATTTTTTTTTTTGTTCTTCTTTTGGCTTTTCTAAAATGTTTTTCCCTTTCAATTAAATCACCCTGATAAACTGTTTATCCAAATTACATCTCTGTGTTCTTGTTTTTTGAACAGAAAGTGACATAATTTCCACTAGCCATGGGTACCCTTTTTGATTCTTAGTTGTTTAATTTCATTCAAATTCAGGGCCTTGATAAGTTGATGTTTTATTTGTTGGTTGGTTGCTGAAAATTCTAAGCATAGTACTACAAAATAAAATAAAAAAGGTTTCATTTTTTTGAATTATGTGATCTGGGTTCATAGCAAAAAAATACACTCTTCTTAATATAAGCAAAATATCAATAGATACTCAATTATTGGTTTAGGATAAAAAGTACTTGCATTTTTTACTGTCTTCTTTTTCTTACCTTCAAATTTCATCAACCAGTGATTGTTTTCCTATAACTTAACCTTTGATTTTTGCTTTATTTTGTTGCTAATGTTGAATATGTTGCAGGGTTTTTGAGCTGGTTTCGGGTGGTTGACAGCCGTGGCTATTAGATTGTGGATAAAGAAACAGCATGCGGTGGTGGCTTAGTCTTTCTGTTGACGTGTTTCGTAAAGTCATCTCCTTGAACCTCTATTGCAGAGTGATTCTGTAATTTCATTATCTCTTCTCCAGACCTTTGATTTTTTTCTCAGTTATTTGTTGCTTCTATCTATTTCCATGGGATCCACTATTTTTGTTGTCGTTCCCTGTTATGTTCTTCAGATTAGCTGAATATTAGCAAACTCTTTCCTCGAATTCTCCTTCCACGTGCTTAGCAAACTCTTCTCTTGAAATTCCATTCCACCAGCTAGCTCTGTTTACCTTCTTAATTGTTAATTTGTTTCCGGGTTGTTTATCTCTCTAGTTTTGAGCATTTCCTTCTTGTTGGAGTCCTTGTTTTTGACTTTTTATTCCTGGTTTACGGATTTCTGGTATTGAATCTGTTGTCCTGCGGAAGATTGTGTTGTTTAATATATATTGGAAGGGTTGGGAAGTAGTTATGGTGTGCCAAGCAGCAAGTCAAACAAGATTTCGGGCATTGAAATACGAAAAAGGGATTGCGGGGAGAGCCACGATAATCGTTAGAATCATAGCATGCTTTCAACCTCTTAAATTTTGCCAGGTTAGTGGATACTTTATACTTTGAGCAAGTCATTTTTGGAAGATTTTGATTTTTGGAAGATTTTGATACACCTTATGCTTGATGATCATTGTGTTTCAGTGCTATTCCTTTTTCTTATCTTTTTTTAATGATAATTGTTGATAATGTTTAATGAATGTGATCCCTTTTAATGATATATTGTTTTCTTGTGTATTTTCCAGGCCGAATATTTCCGTCATTTGCTTAAACCTGTCACGTAGAACAATTTCGCACTTCTGTTTTCAAGTTAAGCTGGAGTTTTTAGTTTTTTTCTTCATAGTTAAGAGTAACGGCAAATAACTGCTATTCCTACTACAGACATCCTTCTGGTATGTATTACAATATCCAGAGCTGTGCAGATTTAATTTTTATTCTTTAGTGTTGCAAAGTTTTGATTTACATTGGAATTTTTCCATCTGAAATTTGTAGGTGGATTTTTTGGTTGGATGGGAGGGGGCTGTGGATCTTGGTTTCCTCAGCAGCAACTTGATTGGCAGTTGACCAATTTGAATTCCTTGAATTCTCCGATGCACTTGGGGCAACTTAATGTCATTCCTCCGACTATGAACCCTGGCTCTAATATGGTTTTACCAATTGGAACATTGCCAGTAAATGGATATCCTGGGCTACTTCACTCACAGGATGTCCAAACGAATGAAAATCATGCTTGGTTCTATTGTCTGCCCCGTTTCCGACAGGCCGTTGTGCCTGCTTTCAACTCTTTTTTGAAAGAGCAACTACTTGCTAACCCTCATGAAAATTTTGGGGATACCATCAAACCCAAGGTTGGCGCTGGTTGTGCTCAGAAGAGATTCCTTGTTTTTGATCAATCGGGTGATCAAACAACTCTGATATTTGGTTCTGGGATTGAAAATCCTGTCAAACGCCCAACTTCTTGGGGTCCAAAACCGCCCGGTGCTTATAATTTGACGAAAGAAGATCTTGGATTTAAAGGAGATGCTAATCTTCGTTCTGTACCGAATTCATTTGATGAATTAGATGAATTTAACGGTACTGATCTGCAAAGTGAAATGCATGAGGACACTGAAGAGCTGAATGCACTACTTTACTCGGATGATGACAGTGATTACACTGATGATGATGAGGTTACGAGCACAGGTCATTCACCTAGTACAATGACAGCTCACGAGAAGCTTGATTGGTTTGAGGGAAGCACAGAAGAGGTTGCTAGCTCTGCTGGACCTACTAAAAAGCGGAAATTGTTTGATAGAGATCATGATGATGTACCCTCGCTAATGCCCACAGAAAGTTCTGTGAAATTTAACCCACACCTTGACAGTGAAGATGATGCAGAATCTAGTTGTGCCAACAGTCAATATCCAAGGTGTGGTGAAATGGGTTCCCTATCAGGAAACAAGAGAATGAGAAATGAAAAAATACGAGAGACGGTGAGTGTTCTGCGAAGTATAATTCCTGGCGGAAAGGGCAAGGACCCAATGGTGGTTATTGATGAAGCTATTGATTACTTGAAATCCTTGAAGCTCAAAGCCAAGGCTTTTGGACTTGATAGTCCATGAATTCTCTTATCAGTTGCTGTTAGTTTTAGTATTATTACGTTGTCATTATCGGTTCTTGTAGATTAGAAGTTGTTATTGGTGTGTGCAGAATAAAGTCACGGTACATAATGGTTGGCTATGGATTTGCAGAACGATGAGTAGTTTCAAGCGAAATCAAATCGTAAGTACCAGAAAATTGAAGCTTAAAATTCTCCCTTTTGATGTCTCTCTTCAATGATTGAGTTGGAAACCATCAGTAGAGCTGTTGTTGTGAAAATCTCTCTAGTCTCTAGAGAAAAAAAAAAGGATGGAAGAAGAGTGCAGATATTATGTTTGTGTAATAAAAGGGAAATGAATGATTACAGTGTGGTGTCTTTGGGTTTAGAGAAAGCAACACTCACAGACCTGGGGGTGGTGGAGGTGGTGGGTGGTGGCTGTGTGAATGAGAAGACTAGAGATATACTAGCGGGACCCTCCGTGAAAGCGGAAGAGCTTGCACGCCCCTTAGTTGTTTTGGGACCCAACTCTCACTTTCCTACACCCTTTTCGTGTTAATTGTCCATGTTTAATAAAACCCTTTTGTGGGGTTTAACTTTTATGTTATTTTTCTTATCTCTTGATGTAGAAACTCACAACTCACAACTCACAAGTGCAAGAGGCCTTCTTTCACTTTCACCATGCAACTTGCACAAAAGGGTGGCCCCAAAATCACCCCCATTTCATTGCATTGAAGCTCTCTGCTAAGCTCAGCTCCAGCTTTTTTTTTGCTTTTACTACTCATGTAATTTAATAGTCGAATTAGGTGTTGTGAAATGTAGACATGTATGTTTTGTGGTTTCTGTGATTGGTTGGAGGAAAGGGAGGTGGGTGATGACTGATGATGTTTTTGGTTGGACGTGATTTATGTTTGGTTGGTGTAATTGTTGTTGTCTTTATGTTTATGTATTTACGTCGCATGCACGCATTTATGATGCCAGACAGCGATGGGTTAGGAGTATTGTTGATGTGTGATTCCTTTGCTATCTCTATTGCTGTGATTTTTTTTACTTGTATATTTGAGATGATAGATGGATTGTTGTGGGGGGACCACATGGTTGCATTATTTGGCTGACTTGAGAGAGAGAGAGAGAGAGAGACTACCTTTGCTGTGCATAACAAGCACGGGTGTTCTTAGTTTCACTCTTCTTATAATTGCTACTTGAAATTTTGGGGAAAAAAAAAAGTAGATAAATAGCTGTCATCGATTTCTCACTCTTCTTATTAGAGATTCATTTTTTTTTTTGATTGATTTTAGATGTTGGATCATAAAATTTATTTGGAAAAGTGATGTATTACAGGTGAATTGGATTGAATTTGAACCCTTTTTTTTTTTTTTTTTTAATAATAAAAATTTGACAGCAATTGAATCAGTTTCTGGTGAGATTAATTGTTACAAATCTTATAACGTACGAATCAAATCCTATCATATAAGATATAAGTGAAAGGAAAGTGTTGAACCACTCTTAGGCGGTGGTGCATAATAGATAATAGATAATAGATTGAATCTTGATTCTTAGCTTTCATGGCCTGATAATCATATCAAATTATTTTGATTGAGATCTAGTTTCTTGCCCTAAATTAGGCCTGCCAGATTTCTTCGTGATCATTTTCATTTTCTTGATTGATATAATAGCAAATAGAGATAAAAATGTGTGTGAGAGAATATAATCCAATTTCCAAGTGACATCAGCTGGGGTCTTAGGATATTCACAATCGATTACTAGCACACGCATTTCACATTCTTGGCTCAAAAACAAGCTGCTTTTCAATAATTCTTTGAGCTTCGTTCTATCTATCTATCTATAATCTATGTGTAAAGACTCACTTTTGACAAGACGATAACACAACGTTTTTCTCTTGCATTAACCAATACACTATTCAAATAAATTCCACATTCAAAGTAACGTGCTACAACTGCTATCAAGACTCAAGAGATTCTTTGTTTCTTCCTAGTCTTTAAATAATGACTTAATGGTACGAATGCTCTCTGAATTGTTCACAAATTGTTGATATACCTCTTGAATTTTTAAAATAGTCACTAAACCCCTTGAACTGTCCTTTTCTTTGCACCACCCTTATTGTAGATGCCCCCTTAGGGGAGCAATTAAACAAACCGGTGCAAAGAACCAAACCGGTGCAAAGAAAAAGAGAGTTTAGGGGGTTTAGTGATAATTTTAAGAATTCAGGGGATACATCTGTAATTCGCAAACAATTCAGGGGGCTTTCGTACTATTAAGTCTTATATAAATCAATTCAAGTTGTTTTAGGCCTCTACTTGACCTTCATTTTGGGCTCAGTCCATCAAAGCCCAGTTTTTTGGGCCTAGAGCATGTAGTCCAATGTCCCAAGTTCTAACACTGTGCGTCACAGACCAGAGCCACATGCGTAGGACCCACAAACCCATCATTAACCGTCCGTAATCCAATCAAGCGGTGCATAAATCACACGGCAACAATCCAAATTCTAGACATGAATCCACAGCATCGTCTCTCACAATTACGGTTGTTATTGCAGCGTCCGTGCACTATAAAATTAAAGGGGTTTTTACAATTTGGTCCCAATCTAATTAAGAAAAGACACTTTTTTACTTACTAATTGATTTTTCAACAAATTGATCCTAATATAATTCAAAATACAATAAATTGGTCCTAAAATACAACAAATTGGCCCTAATATAATTGAAAATACAACAAATTGGTCCTAATTTTTTTACTAACCTTAGGACCAATTTGTTGTATTTTCAATTATATTAGGACCAATTTGTTAAAACATCAATTAACAAGTAAAAAAGTGTATTTTCCCAATTAGATTGGGACTAAATTGTAAAAACCTAAAATTAAATAAATAATAAAAAATATAAAGTAAGCGTAATGCACTACAACTTTCTCGATTCTCTTTCAGTGCCGAGCGAGTTACAGTCCATTTTCAAAGTTTGATCAAAGTCACGTTTCTCTTCGTTTCCTCGAATGGAGAGCTTGGCTTTTCATGATGGCAATATCTATAATTTTCTCGATAGCAGACTCACCAACACACGCTATGTAATCTTCTCTCCGATCAATTTTTTATATATTTTATTTTAGTTTTAATCTATTGAATTCCTTGTCTATTTTTTTTTTCCCTTCAATGAGTGTTTGTTTTGATTTAATTTGCAGTTCATTTAGGTGTTTGTGTGTTTTGATTAGACTTTTGCTTTGATTGTGCTTCTGATTTTATGATTCTTCAACGATTTTATTTTTCTTTTTCCTGTTAATTGGACTTGTTATACATTGATTTCAGTCATTTGAATGAAAATTCTGTGGAAATTAATATGCTTTTGGTCCTTGAACTGAACACTTATGAATTAGCTCATATTGTGATTGTTCTTGAAGTGCGAATTGAATTTCAACAGTCCCTAATTAGTAGAAATTTTGGCTATCAAAGCCTCATAGAAATGAATTTTGGACGGTTACGAGCAATGGCATACAAAACATATATTGGACTAAAAAAAGAACTGTTTGGTGCCAGTAATATTATGAGTTGAAAAATTATTTGTTACTGTAAAAAATAGTAGGATGTTTCTAGTGAATCAACTTTTTTTTTTTTTTTTTTTCACCAGACATGCTTTAATTTTATGCTTAACCAGGGAGTGGGTAAAAAAGGAGAAGAGACAGTGGAAGTGATAAATTAATGCTTGTGAAAGTCTTTTATATTAAGTTCAAATCATTAAATTTTAAGCCTAACTACCTATAATTTATCCTGATAATTTTGAACTGAATGCACATTGCACAAACTGATTCTTGGTTTTCTGCTAGCAGATTTCTGTCATTATTTCTTGTTCTACTTGTTGTCGATTTCTTTCTATGAAATATATATTCTTCTTGTTCACATGTAATTTGTTTGGCTGGACTAAAATCAAGCTTTTTTTAATATGATACTATATGAGTCAGTGTTATCTCTGAATTTCTCATGATACATTATTATTCTTATGATTGATCTAAGAGGAATCTTTTTGGTGTTTATGTAGGATGTGAATCTCAGTTTGCAAACAAACTCGTCATTGATACGGAGGCTTTCCCAGGAAAGAGAATTGGAGGTTGTTTTGGTTTCAAATATCCAATATTTCCATTTCATGATTTGAATGGTTTTATTAATACGCATCCTTTCTTGTGTTTGTTTGTTTCCTCTGAATGTTTTTGTTATTTTTTTCCTAGTGCTTCATGGATGTCACGTTAAATCAATTATTTCCCCATTTTTGGGTATCTAATTAATATAGTAGAACTACAAAGTCCACTAAATTTTAGGGGTAACCATTTATTATTCATTTGTATAGAGAGGTCCAAGGTAGGGTGAAAATCTTAGTCAACTCCAACCAGTAGGAATTAAATTACCTCTACATGTCCATTAATTAACCTCCACGATGGCTAGCTACATATTGCTGGGATCCAGATTCATGTTATTTACACCCTTTTACTACCAAACTCTCTTACTGCTGGGTTGGTTTTTTCTCCCTTTAAGAGCTCTAAAAAATTGGCTACTGCACTTCTTGGTTTTCTTGATATTCATAATTGTCTTCTCGTTCCCTTTTTTATGAATTTAAAATTGTTCTGCACTCTTAGGCCTTCATTTTCTAACGATTAAATACTCATTAATTTCTATCTTAAGATAGTTTAGCTGGAAACATTGCTGTTGCTACACTTGATTTTTTGGTCAACCATTGATCATGTTGGTAGCATGAGATAAATAGTTGATTAGTGTCTACAATGGGGATTAAAAATCCTATACTGTTAATAACATAAAGAATCAAGGATTTTTTAAGGATGTTAAATTTCAGGGCAGTGATGAAGCAACTGAAACCTTTCTTTCTAGCAGTACCGCTTGAAACCAGGGCTCTTCTGTTGATAGGCTGGATCCATTCTCTATAATCATGTTTTGACTGAAACCACCCAGATTTCTATGAGTTTTGATTATTTTTGATCCAGTGATTATAAATTGCTTTGTTTTTTTATTACTTTATTTCATGGTTTTGATTCTTAACATTTTATCATCTTAAATTACTTTTTCCTCTCTGAACAGGGACACCAGGGTTGTGTGAATACTATTTCTTGGAATTCCAAAGGTTCACTTTTGATATCTGGATCAGATGACACACGGGTGAGAACTTTTTAAATCTGCCCATTGGATTTTAAAGTCAAATGATATGTAAAAGATAGAGTAGAATAACTGAAATGCAGCTACGGGAAGGAACTTGTGAATCTTTTTGAGCATAGTTGTATATTTAACTATATATGGTAATCATACCAAAAAAGAAAAAATAAAATTCATCAAACAGATATATCCAAAGGTTCTCTAACACACCCCACATAACTCTTGCATGCAGTAATTTGTACATGTTGCGGCAACTAATAATTACTGTTTCATGTCTTTAGATCAACATTTGGAGTTATTCTACTCGAAAGCTTTTGCATTCTATAGAGACAGGGCATTCAACAAATATTTTCTGTACGAAATTCATCCCTGAAACTTCTGATGAACTTGTGGTCTCTGGAGCTGGAGATGCAGAAGTAATGTTCTAATGAATTGAAATTTTATTGGTGGATGTTATTTCCACTTGTGGTCAAACAATGTTCCAAGTTGCAATTACTGAATTTTTTGCAGGTTCGATTATTTAATCTGTCTCGGTGTAGTGGTAGAGGACTTGATGATAATGCTATTGCTCCATCAGCATTGTTTCAGTGTCACTCCAGAAGAGTCAAAAAATTAGCTGTAAGATATGATCACGTAAAAATAATTTATATATTCCATCTGCCTTGCTTCTCACATCTTCTACCTGCTTCTTTTTGCAGGTTGAAGTTGGAAACCCTCATGTTGTTTGGAGTGCAAGTGAAGATGGGACTTTGAGACAGCATGACTTTCGGGAGGGTGATTCTTGTCCTCCTGCTGGATCTTCTCATCAAGAATGCCGTAATGTTTTAGTGAGTATTATGTTATAACTGTTGGCATCTTGTACATTTATATTAAATTGTCAGAATAAACATGAGTGAAATTTCTATTTTCCATAGTTGACAATTTGGCTTGCCTGCTTTATTAAAGCTATAATAGAAGCCTATCATGATGTGTTGAGTTATTGGCATTGTTAATATGAAGAGCTAGGGTGCTGTCTGATTGATTGTTGGTGTAGCTTCATTCTTGTTGAGATTTCATGGCACTATTTACATTAAAGCTGGTCCATGTAACCTTAGACTAGTCTAGTGCAAGTAACATTTTTTTATTGTAGATCTGGTTCTGAGATTTGGTTTACATGTGATCATTTTGATTTCCTGATTTTTTGGTATCTATCTTTATTTTTTCCCTTAGTTGTAGATCCTTCGAAGTCTCACTCGTTCCTTTTATTTCATTTTCAGCTTGATTTGCGGTGTGGAGCAAAGAGATCACTAGCTGATCCTCCCAAACAAACTCTTCCTTTAAAATCTTGTGATATCAGTTCCATGAGGCCTCATTTGCTCCTTGTTGGCGGAGGGTATAGGGCTGATACTATTCGTTTTGTACTCTTTCTCCTTTATTGTCTGTTCTTAATTTTCTCTTTCAAAACTAATATCTCATAATGTTTGCAGTGATGCTTTTGCACGTTTATATGATAGAAGAATGCTACCTCCACTGACCTCCTGTAGGAAAAGGATGTCACCACCACCTTGTGTTAATTATTTTTGCCCAATGCATCTTTCTGAACATGTTAGTTATCTTCCTTGCAGTCTTCTTAATTGCTTTAATATCTGTGTTAGTCATTAGCTGTTATCAACTTTTTGGTTGGAGATCACATAATTGTTCCTCTGTAATCTAGATTTTTTTTTGGGTTTCTCTTTTTTGATACTCGCCCTGACCTTTCCCTGGTTCTTCGGGTTCTAAACTGTGGATACTGCTGGATCCAACTATGTTGTGTGATTTTTTTACAACTGGAAGAATTTTATTTTCAAACTTGGTTACCTTATGTGGAGATGTTAATGGACATACAAGATTTGTACAGCTGCTGATGATATCCACTTTCCTTTTGGTGTTTATATTTGGTCATTTTGTTGTGATCTTGATCAAATCATTACTATTTATTTTGTTATAAGGTTTTAAATTTCTCTATCTTATTTGCCTTCTATACTTTAGAAAGAATGCTTGTCCAACTAGAATGGTATAACTGTCTTTTGGACAGATTAGTTGATGTGACCAAGTCCGGTGGATTGTCCTCTGTGGTCTCTTATCTCTTTATATATACTTTATGGTTTAATGTCATTTTTTATCTGATCTTTATAATATCAAAATAACACCTGGACAAACTGTTGAGTGAAGTTATTGTCACCAAAGTTTAAAATTTGTATATATATTCTCCCTAGGTTTGTTAAAGCTTTCAAATAACTTGTACTGCATTCCTTCTTAATGGAGAAGGGGTTTCCTCTCAGTATAATTAGATATACATTTATTTTGGATGCTTTTTGTCATTTTAATGTTCAATTTTTCTTGAATGAGCTTGATTTGATTGTTGCCAATTATTCTTTTCCATTATATCTAAAAATTCTTTTAAAAGCTATTTTTTAGTTGTATTTTGAAATATTGGTTCAAATGCCGTTTCTTCTTCATTCAGGGACATTCAAGCGTGCACCTGACTCATGTTGCATTTAGTCCCAATGGAGAAGAGGTTCTCCTTAGTTATAGTGGAGAGCATGTATACCTGATGGACGTAAACCATGGTATGTTTATTCTCCCTACTGTACCTCTCATAACAGACACAATTCAATTCAGATGGTTGTGCTGCTTGTTTCTTTTATCTTCTTAAAAGGCTCATCTTGAATTTATACTATACAATTCAAAATACTTTTTGTATGTATTGGAGCTTTGCGCAGATGAGAGAACAGAATAGATATTCGATAGACAGCTGTTGATGCTGCTTCATATCTTTGCATGGGTATAATATAGGTTTGAGTTGCTGAAAACCTTAAATTTTGTGACATAGCAACTGTCACATTGCTGTCGGTTAACATGGTTTATTTTTTTTTTGGATACATAAACATTTAAAAACCAATTGTTCACTATGTAAAGAATCTACCTCAGAGTTCAACTTGAGTATTATTTAGGTTATCAGGGTGGCAAAGGGCTTTTCTGGTGCCACTTTGTCTGTTGAAACCGCTTATATCCAAATCTAACATTGAATGTGATGCGTGTCAACATTTATCTGATGAGCTTTCTTCATAGTGATTTTTTTTTTTTTTTTTTTTAAATTTCTTCCTGCTTGGGAAATTTCTTGTACGGAGCTTGTTCAGATAAGATCCTTTAGTTGTCCATGTAACTTGCAGCTGATAGGAGTGCAATGCAATACACAGTAGGAGAAGCTTCAAAAATTATGAGCTTCACGTCACCTCTCAATGGGGTAGAATTACATCCACCAGCATCTGTTATATTCCGAAATGATCTTCCGTCAAGAAAAAATATTGCTGCCAGGGTGTGCATCTTTGCCTTTCTGTTATTTTTCTTTGATATGCTTGTTATGCAGAGTTGGGTAAATTTGTTTCCACATCAGGACTGGTCCTAGATGCCATCTCCATTTATATATGCTTTGGCATGTCTAATGTAATTGTTACAGCTTGAAAAGTGCAGGCAGTTGGTTGAAATAGCTGTAAATTCCTTAGAGGAAGGGACAGATCCTTTTTATGGAATTGAGGCATGCAATGAAGTTTTAGAAGCACATGGTAGTGATATTGGTCCCAAGTTGAAGCATGAATGTCTTTGTACACGTGCTGCCTTATTACTTAAGGTTCCTTAATATCTGGTTTGAAATTAAATTCTTGTAATTTCTTTCATTTGTGTGAGATGTCTTTTCACCAACATGTGACTATTTATATGTGCCAGCGGAAGTGGAAAAATGACGTTCATATGGCCATAAGAGATTGCTACAATGCTCGGAGAATTAATAGTTCTTCCTTTAGAGCTCATTATTACATGGCTGAAGCTTTAGAGCAGGTAATTCCATGCCATTTAATGAAATGAGTTTAGAAATTGGTATTTTCCTACGATGCAGTCGTTACCTTGGTGAATCGAACTGAATAATTTGGCCACTTTCCTACAAGGCCAGAACTCGGTTTTCCAGATCACCCAGGCCACAATATACACTTATTTTAATGATGTACAAGTTATGATGTTTGAAGGATTTTTGGGGAAATGGTACCATGATGAGCTTAGTTTATCAAGATTGGTGCTTTTTTATTGGATGCGACTTATAGAAAATATATTACTTCTTGAAATTGTATATGTAATTTGTTTTTCTGGAGGAACTGTGTGTAAAACATATGGATGTGTTATTTTTGCACTTCCTTAATCTATGTAGGACTTTTTGGCTGAATAGTTTATCCAAAGATCAAATCTTTATCAATATGATCCATAATGTCTTATGTCTTATTATCTAGGCACACTGAGTTTATGAAACTGTCCCTTTTTCTTCTTTTTTTTCTACTTATTATCATCACTTACTAATTGTCAGTTTCTTACAGTTGAGCAAATATAAAGAAGCTTTAGATTTTGCTGTTGCTGCTCGTTGTTTGGACCCATCCAATTCTTTGGGGACTGAAAAGGAGGACAATATAAAAAAACAGCTTGCTGCAGGTTTGTGGCTATGCAATGTCTTATACATTCATTCTTGTCTTAACACACACACACACACACAAATACTAGGTAGATTTGCTGCAGCTTTCACTACTTGAATACATAACGTGTTGTATTTGGGTATAGAACCTACACCAACTCACCAAGCTATAGTTGTTGGCAGATTATAGTACTTCTTAGTTCAGCTCATTGAATTGGTAGAATCTGCCAAGTTTTTAATGACTTTAGGTTTTGACAACACCATTGGCTATTATTCTCTTTTTCTGCATATCTTACTTAATTTACTTGGTTGTAAGACCTGTCCATGATCAAGATTACCTGTTGCCTGTCTACTCGCAGAACATATCTTGATGCTCACCTCTGCTCTGTTCTCTCAGATTTTTAGCGTACCTAGAGATTGTATTGAATATATTAGAACCACTACTATTGTGGAATTTGTAAGTTTATGAATGATTTCATTGAATTATGGAAAAGAAAAGGCAAAATAATAGAAACCGGTGAATCAGTGATATACTTTCATGTTGACTTTTTTGTTCACTTTTAAAGTTAAAAGCATGTAGGGTGAGCGGCTTATTATCCAAAGGATTGAAGTTTGTTAATAGCTAAATTAGTGGCTAAAGGCTTGTCTATATTTCTTAATTTGCAGAGCCTTGTCTATTTTATAATCTAATTGTATTATTTCATAACTAGCAGAATCTGAAAAAAATAATAAGCCCAGCAATGGGCCAGCAAGACCTGAACCTCGAGCTGGAAGAGTCTTATCATTGAGTGATATACTCTACCGCTCAGAGGCTAATAGCGATGCTTCTCAAGATGGTCCAAGATCTGAAAGAGAAGATTCCGATTATGATGAGGAATTGGAGGTGGACTTTGAAACGTCAATATCAGGCGATGAAGGACGCGATGTTGAAGACAATGTTCTGCATGGAAGTTTGAATTTAAGAATTCATCGAAGAGGTGATTCAACTAAAGAAACTAGCGGTGCAAATGGCTCGTGTGGATCGCCTTCATCATCATCACAAAATGATAGACTACCTTACCAGGTTTGTGTATATGCTTGGTATTGAAGTTTGCAGGTGACAAAAAAGTAAAAAGTCTTTATATAGATTTTGATTATAGTATTGGTTATTCTTAATCATACAACTCATTGATCCTTGGCTGTGGGATGTGTGACTTATTAGCTTGATGTGCCCAATCAAGATGTATATTAGCTGTTTGACTAGGTATATTACAGTTTTTGTAAAATTTGAGGAAGAATATGAAAGAGATGCATACTAAAAGCAGAAATGCTTCATTAAAAAAATTGTCTAGTGATATGATGCTTGTTTCTTTCATATCAACCCTATTTGGTTTTGTTTAAATAATTTTATTTGTCAATGAACAGACAAGGAAAGAAATATCATCTTGGTTCCCACAAAATCAGGATATCATGTCCTTTTGTTTATATTGGGTTCCTTTTTTGTCATTCTTTTTCCATTTATGCCATCCTTTTGATTTATTGTAGCCTGAGGCTGTTATTGATATGAAAAGGAGATATGTTGGCCACTGTAATGTTGGAACTGACATTAAGCAAGCCAGTTTTCTTGGTCAAAGAGGTAATTTTCTTTCTATTATTCCTGGTTATTTACATTTGGGAAATAGTCATAATTGTTTTTGCAATGAGAATGTCGGCTTTCATAGGTGATTATATTGCTAGTGGGAGTGATGATGGTAGATGGTTTATTTGGGAAAAGAAAACTGGTAGACTGATTAAAATGCTTCTTGGCGATGAAGCAGGTAACATGCTTTCCCCTATGTAAAGGCGTTACATTTTCCATTTGTAAATCTACTCTTAAGTATTTAAGATCTCTTCTTGTCCCTCAACAGTTGTGAACTGCGTGCAATGCCATCCCTTTGATTGTGTTGTGGCAACCAGTGGGATCGATAACACGATAAAGGTTAGTGTAATGAGAAGGATTGGATTTGAGTGCTCTGCTGGAGTTTTCTTAACTTTTTGTGTGCTTGCTTTAGATATGGACTCCAAGTGCTTCTGTTCCATCAGTTGTTGCTGGTGGAATAGTAGGACCAGAAACGGCCAATGTATTGGAAGTGATGCAAAGCAATCAACAAAAATTATGGAGTCCTCGTGAACCTATCCTGTAAGACTTGTGAAATTGTTAGTTGCACGTTGAGGAATTTGCATTGTGTAAAGATTGATTATTTTACTAGGCTTAAGTTAACCGAAATGAAGTATTCGAATCAAGTCATTTTATTTGGATGTAATTAGTCTGCCAAATATCACTTTAACTTGACATTGACATACGTTTCAGTTGGTCATCTTCAACGGTGTGAACTTACATTCCTATTTGTCTAAAATAAATCCTGTAATTGTAATACATGAATTTTTGAAACTTACACTAGAATTTTCGGACAACTTGATCTTTCTAGTTGGTGAAGCGACCGTAAGTTCTGTTTTGTTGATTTAATAACTTTGGGTAATGAAAAAAAAATTCATTCTTGTGGATGGTAAAAGCTTTATAAAAAACACAGTTTTTCTCAATGTCATGATCTTGAAATTACTCAACTTATCTGCAATGATTAATGATGTTATTTTTCAGGCCCTATGAACTCTTGGAGCGGTTTCGTATGCATGAATTTTCTGAAGGATCCCTGCATCCTTTTGAGTGTGCTCAAAGCTAATCAGTTGGTTGCACAGTACATAGAGAGGCAGGAAGGTAACTGAACTTTCTAGTGGAGAAGCTGCCTATTTTCATGCTTAACTGTTAAAATTTACCAAAATTATATACTAAAAGAAAACTGACAGCGTTCATTTATGTATGATAAGTTGATGTAGTAATTAGTAAAGCTCTTTCTTTTTACACAAATTGAACTTAACTTTAAGTAACATTCCAAGTTGCACGTTTCTTCGGTCTTAGGGTTCTAATGCATGCATTAAATATTTGTTGTTTAATTTAATGAAACTGCTCCTAATCACAAATTGCTTGATATATGATTCTGTAATTTAAATGTAGGTTTATCATGTGGTAATGCAGTTTCGGGGCAAATCTAAATTTGCTGTTATTTTAGGATCTTCTGCAGACATGTTAGAAGAAAAAAAAATAGGGTTTATGTTGAGATGCGAAACAAGGAAGTTCCATAATAAGTTGAAAGTAAATTTGTTAACGTAATTGGTTTGATAATATTTGATCTAAAACCAATTAGAAGCTAGAATGTAGAGAAATGGCTGGTCAATGTTGGTTCCAACGTCCCATGGGTATTTTCATAAAAACCCTAGTGCGAGCCACTGGGCTAAGTTGTACATCTCGCTCTCTACCTCATGCACACAGACACACTCTCCTGATTTGTGCTGAATTCAGAGGATCTCCCATAGAGCCAATTTATGTTTTCCTCTTGAATCATGTGCCGAGACACACACACACACACACACACCCCTGAAAAAGGCTGAAACCTACCCTCTTCTTTTGTAGGAGGAGCTAAGGTTTATCTACAAATGCAACACCAGATTGTATCTTAAAAGAGTTTTACCATCGGCTTTGAATAATGGGGAGACCACATGGTTTTTAGTCATAGCAAAACTTAGTGCATATAGCTCTGTATTTTCTCCAATTTTTAACATACTTTTCATTGCTTACCCAAAAAAGGAAGTGATCACACTGACTTGCTATATTTGGGGAGAGAAAACATTTATTCTTTAGATAATTAAATTATGACATTTTTGAGTCAAAATGAGGTGTTCTAGTTCAGCAGAAATGAAATCTTGCCTAGAGCATGCCTCAGCTTTTCGATACTTAAAGCTCAAGAATGTTGATTGCATTTGCTGGAATGAGATTGCAGTCAGGGTTCCTTCTGGAAGAGTATAGATTTCTTAGCATGAAACTTTATTTATATATTTTATAAGAATATTTCTTACCCTTGCCCCCTTGCAGGTCTTGCCTCTTGAATACAGTAAAGCTGTGGATTATGGGTTATATCCAATAGTCAAGAAAAGAGGTACATGCAAATGATTTATTTTCGTAGGTTGACATGTAATGCCTTTTCGGTTCCTCCAAAATATGTTATGAAATAAATAAGGCATAGCCTCGTCCTCTTTTGACAGATTTTTTATCTCTATCTTGCCATTTATTTTATTTTTTTCTTCTCTCTTTTTGGGTTTTTTTAAGTAGTTGATTTGTCAATAGGTAGTTGATAATTTCATTGTATAGTTGAGAATTAATCTCATTTGAGTGTATATGTTAATATTTTCATTTTGCACCATTTATGTTCTGTTCTTCCTATCTAAATCACATCTAATTCATCTCTAATACTGTGCTTTGGTTTTCTTGGAAGTTTTGTAGTGACCAATGTGGGTATATATCATTGACTTGATTGAATCATCATTTGACCATTTTTCGTCTTGTTTGAATTTGTTTTTGGTATTAATCAAGTAGATAACATAATATTCATATCTTGAATACATGTATATTGACATTGACTTTGACTAGAAACTAGAAACACTGGTCAAAATGGAAACGGTTTTTTATTGTTTCAACTTTCAACTTTCGATATGGAAAATATTCATGTTGATATTGATACTGTGGGGCCAGCATCTTGTTATAGTATTATTATATATGTTGAAAGGTCTTGGTAAGACGCGTATCTTATCGCCTGCATTCGTAGGCTAATCCTTCGGTTTTCAGCTCTTAATTATTCTCTAAGATTTGGGAAATGAAACCCTCTTTTTTGGCTTATAAATTTGCACAGCTTTTCATCTTTTCAATAAAAAAGAACACGTCATTTCATCGCAGTATCCCTAGGTAGAACTTTTGAAATAAAATAATCGGTCGACATTGCAAATTTTGAAATTGTGAAATTGTGGTTGGAGTGGGGTTTCGTTTGGAAGAGAAAAAAAATAAATTAATTAAAAAAAGTCGTGGAAGTACTTGAAAGACTGACAGTGACTGTTTTGCGGACAAAACGGCGAGTACACGTCCGGTGGGGACCAACAGGAATGGACCAATTTGGTTTGATAGTGAAAGGTCTGAGAATGTGATGCAAGAAAACATTGGTTTAAAATTGCGATATTCAGTGAAAATGCGTGTGGTCCGGTTGATGTGATATGTTGAAAAAAACAAAGCATAGCACATAATAATATAATTTATGAAAAATTGTATAAATATACCCTGACTTTAACACATATATGAGGAACAATATAGTTTTATTAAAATTACAAGAAGATACCTTTGACTTAGGATTTGACCGTTAACTTTAACTATCGTCTTAATATTAGTGTGGATAGTTATTTTTTTTATGTATTATATAAATAACTATTAAAAAAAAAAAAAACATATAATAAAAATAAATATTAAAATTTTAAAATAACTAAAACCATAATATTAAAAATAGAAAAATCTGTTTTAAATATATATATATCTGTTTTTTTTTTTTTTAAATAGAATTATCAGTTTTTTTTTTCTTTAAAAGAATTCTAAGTTTTTCAAAAAAAAAAAAAAAAAAAAAAAAAAGAATTATTTGTTTTTCAAAAAAAAAAGAAAGATAATTCTTTTTTTAAGAGAGATTTATTTGTTTCTTGTAAAAGATAATTCTTCTATTTGTTTTTATTTTTTTTTAAGAGATAATTCTTCTATTTGTTTTTTGTACTAGATAATTCTTCTATTTTTTTAAAATAAGATAATTATATTTTTATTATTTTTTGGAAAACTGATAATTCTTTTTTTTTTTTTTTTGAAAAACTTATAATTTTATTTTTTTAAAACAGATATATATATATATATTTTTTTTAAAAAAAACAGATTTTATCTATTTTTTAACATTATGGTTTTAGTTATTTTAATATTTTAATATTTTAATATTTATTTTTATTATATATATTTTTTTCAATTTTTAATAGTTATTTATATAATATATATAAAAATAAGGGCAATTAAGTACTTTCCACAGTAATGTTAAGACCACAGTTAAAGTTAACGATCAAATCCTAAGTCAAGGGCATATTCTTGTAATTTTTGTAAAACTGGATTCTACCTCATATATGTTTTAAAGTCAAGGTTGTTTGTGCAATTTTTCCTATAATTTAAGCATCTACGGAATACAAACGTGCTGCAGCCTGCAGGCATGTTTATCTTTTCCATTTTGCATCTCAAATTTTGAAAGAATTTAGAAATTAAAATTTAAAATGCAGTTTCTTTTTTTATAAATAATTTAGAAAGAAAAAAAATTGTTTTTTTCCTTTTCTTTTTTTTTTCCCCATTGACCTATTAACCTAAAGCAGTCCGTTTAATATGGTAGGGTTTCCAATACGACTTTAATTGTTGACCAAACCTTGTTCTAAGAACAAGCAAGTAATTACGATTGGCAAATAATTAAAGAGATTTTGTTTAATATTTTAGATGAGAATATGGATACCACGACCTAATGAATTGTGACTCCTTCGAATTTGGAGAAGGAAGGGGTCTTTTCCATTTTTTAAGCATTAGTAGAGGAGGAAAGAAACCAATCGTAGACAATTAACCGCTGGTGATGAGCTGCTCTTGCCTCTCTCTGCATACATAGACAGGAGGCAAATGGGTGGGTTTTCTAATCAGAAATGAAAATCAACTTTTATTGGACCGATTAAAAAAAAGTGCTTAATTAGTCATTTGCTTTTATAACACAGGAATATATTTGTGGTTGACAAATGAACAAGTTAATATGCTTTGGGGAAAAGTCATCCCACAATAAATGGTAGTAAACAAAAGAGTAAAAATCTGTGAGGCTGCACCTGAATATTACGATAACTAATCACACCACCACGAATGGTAGCAACCAAAAGCAAGTTTTTCATATTCCATTGATTAAAAGTATAAATAAATAATTAAATAGATAACCAAACAATCATATCACTTGAAAGGATCATATTAATCTCATCTCTGATAGTGATCACACACGGCTCTTTCATGATATGATTCTTTGCGTGCATGATGTGGCAAACAATCTCGTTTTTATGTTTAGTTTACATACACCGATCGAATCTCTCAATTGTGTGTCTGGCCCATTTTTGTTTATAATCTTTTTCTATATTTATTGGATTTTAATATTTTCTTCCATCTACCATTCTATATGATGATGATGATGATGATGATGATGATCTACTTTTCAAATTTCTTTAACTAATAAATTAAAGAATTTTGTTATCGGCCCACCCGGAGCCAGCCAACCTCAATTATCAATTCCTTTCTTGGTTACAATATATTATATTGTCTTTTCACACAAGCGACAATGAAAATGATATCTAAATTAATGCAATTAAAAAAATCCTATATATTATATTATATATATATATATATATATATATTTCTCTGTCATTTTGTTTTTGTGGTCATCGGACTACTCTCTCCACCCATCATCACACCCCCCTCTCTCTCTCTCTCTCTCTCTCTCTCTCTCTCTTACAGTCTTACATGAAACAAAATGATGACTCGAAAGAAAGAAGAATTACAAAGAAGCATAGAGTGTTGCATGTGTGGAGATTTTGGTCTTCCTAGTGAGCTTTTCCAGTGCAAAATCTGCCAATTCAGATCTCAACACAGGTCTGCTTATCTGCCGCTTAATTGTGGGTGTTTTATTTTTTTAATTTTTTAAATTTATTTAAATGATTTTCTCATCGATTAACGTTTAATCTGTTTTATAAATGATTCAGATACTGTAGCAATGTGTATCCGAAAGCTGAATCATACCAGGAATGTAATTGGTGTTTGAGCCAAAAAGATGACACAAAAGAGAGGTCACAAAATTCTTCAAATTCAACTTCATCAAATAAAACCAACAGTGGAGGAGGAGGAGGAGGAGGAGGAGACGATATTCATCATAGCAACAAGAACAACAGGAGATCAAAGAACAGCAACCGGAGTACCGGTTTGCAGTTGCAAGTGATGAATAAACCAATAAAGAAAGAAAAATCACCGGAAAGATCGCCGTCGACCCGAAAGCGGATCATAACAAACGGTGCTTTAGAAGAAGAGAAGCTTCGAAGAAGTAGGTCGAGTGAGGATGAGAAGAAGAAGATGATGATAAGCAAAAGAAATAATAATAGAGTAGTGAAGATGACTACTACTACAAAACCAGTCTTCTTCAGGAACAAGGTAAGAAGATACAAACTCTTGGATGAGGTATCAAGCCAAGATCAACATGCATGCAGATAGTCACATAGATATATAGATCATGCCTTCTGTTTTTCCTTCTCTTTTGTCATACATATTACACAACACTGTACTTGTCTTAAAATAAACCTTTTAGTCTCTAATTCAGATGGGGAATTAGGGTTGATGATCAGTCATCTTTATTATTTTTCTCTCTTTCTAAATATATATATTGCAAAAATAATGTCACCATAATTTGGCTTCTCATGCTCTTTCTTTGACCCAGAATCAATGGTGGGTTTTCTTTTCTTGCCCGGATTTTTTCTCTACGTCTGTAAATAGAGATTCTTCTCCCTTGCCGTTTTATAGAAAAATGTCACCAAAATTCAATTTGGAAGAGAAAACTTGATAATTAATGGTGAATCCAATATTGGTTGTATGTCATTATCATGGCGTAAAATCACTGCATTAAAATGACACCATATTTATGATCATGATCATCCTCCTTTTTGATAGACATATATCATCATTTTCATGCCATTGTTCTCCTCATCTCTTTATCACCTCTCAATTGTACATAAATGGATGATTATGTTGCGATTGTTTTCCATTATAGTTTTTTTTTTTTTTTTTTTTTTTTTTTTTTTTTAAAGTGAGGTGGAATCGAAACGAAGAGACGATCTAAATCCGAATGTGACAGAACATATATTAATTGATTGTTAGCTAACTAGTTAGGTCAAATGCTAGGGTACCCGACCAATTAAAGACACATATCCCATATTCGAAGTTGTTTTTAGGGCCAGAATATTTCCAGAATGCAAGACTCCAATATTCGAAGTTTTTAATTGGAGAATTAATGTACTATATTCCTAGAGAGAGAAAACAGAAAGCGATTTCTATAAATAAGTCTGCCTTTGCAAATAACATAATAAAAAAATAAAAGGTGAGAATTATAATGAGAATAAGTTGACTATATAGGCTCATCTTTCTTAAATCACTAATGCCAAAACCATTCTTCACGGCATTGCAACAGATATTTTACTGGAAATTGTGGTCTATTTTCCCTTCACAATACATGGCGTGTTCCGTGGGCCAATAACTTGTACTCAACTCTAATCGATTTAAATTCGTTTTAGAATTGTCAAGGGTCTTTTCAATTGTAACCCACGAAACTTCTTACAATTCATAATTTAGGGTTAAGGATGGGATACCATTCAAGATTTCAAACCAATAAATTCAATAATACAAATGTGAGAGACATACCTCAGTCGGTAGATGAACGAGTTTAGAATTTGAAAAAATAACTTTCAGGTCAGCGGAAAAAAAATGTGACAAACATATAAGTGGATCAATCTCATTTGTCAGTACTTCTGATTTTATAATGTAATAAGAGATTGTATTAGTATAAAATGGTGTGTTAACAATAGTAATTTAATAATAAATATATATATTTTTTTTCTAATTTGTTTGAGACATCCAAATATCCAATATCAATATATATTAGTAGGTCAAATGTTGCCTGTCCTGAATCTAATTTTAGGGCAGCCAATATCATGTCATGATTGAAGGCATGAAATGTGTGTGTTGTACGTTGTTGGATTAGTTTTATATGATTGGTGTTAGTATACGCAGTTAGCTGTTAAAACTTAAAATGATGAGTCCATGCTGTGGCTTACGAATTAATGGACCCATTTGTTTCACGAAACGCGCATTTGTTTGGAAAATTGGTCACGAGTAGGAGAAAATGATGCCACCAACCCACCTTCCACCAAAAAGATACAACAGATCAACTATAACAATTTTGTTAGGATCCATTTTTATAATAATCGACAACAGTTAATTAATCTGGGAACATTAGCCGGCACAAATTTTTATTTTATTGATTTTATTTAAAGGTGTGTAATGGATCGAATCTATTAAATTTTGGATCCAATTGGAGGAAGAAATTTTAATCCAGTTTGAACCAATTTTGTACTAAAATATGATCCAATCTAATTACAATTTAGATTTAATTCGATCTAATTCAATCTTACCGTACGAAAAATAGTCCATTAAAAATAAATAAATAAATAAATAAAAAGGGTTGCCCCCCGACCCCCCTCCCCCGGGCCCAAACTTTATACGAGTTTACATTTTATCTCCTGAACTTTTTTTTAAACGTTAAACCTCCTGAACTCTCATTAATAGGTAAACAGTTGGGTTTATTGCCCCTTGAACACCTGTTTGAGGGAGCATCTACAGTTAGGTTTTACCAATTTATAAGAGTTCAGGGGTTTTAACATCTAAAAAAAAGTTCAAGGGGTAAAATACACACTCGCGTAAAGTTCAAGGGAGACCGGTGCCAATAATCCAAAAAAATAATAAGTTATAAAATCTATACCGATATTTTATCAAAATTTAAATTTAATTATCAAAATACATAAACATCAAGTCATAACAGATCCCCAAAAAAAAAAAAATAATAAAGCAAAACAAATGGATTGCTTATAATTTTATATACTGACAATATAATATCTCAATCTTCATACACATCAGTCTTGTAAATTTTTAGATGGAAATCAGCTATCTAATCTGATTTAATGGATTTTTAAAACATACCACCTAAAATCCATATTTTTTTCATTCCATTACATATGGCATGTGAGGTGTCAAATTGTGAGTGGATACACATTAATGATGATTTATCTCACATATCTCATGTATCCACTCACCATTTGACAGATCGCATACCACATAATGGGATGAAAAATATTGGATTTTAGGTGGGATTCGTAGCATTACTGATTTTAAAATGCGGATCAAATCCAACCAAACGTTTTTAACTCGAATTCGTACTATCAACTAATTTCAAAATACCATGACAAAAGAAAAAACTACAAGTTTGAAAATACACTTCTAAATACAGTCTAAAATCTCTCTATTTTCAGTGGGGTTCTCATGGGCCGTTTTGAGAAGCGGTGAGTCCAAATAAGTTGGGTTAGGTGCTGGTGGTGCTAGAAGAGACTTATCTCACCGGGTCTCGATAATTATTGTAAAATAAAAATAAAAACTAAAAAAAGTTGGGTCCGGTGCTAAATAATTATTTTCTTCTAGCAAATAATAGTATAAGCAATGGTATATTGTTAAAATATATATATATATATCTAAATTTTAGTTGTAAGATGTAATTAACATACCATCCACACATCATCTCAAGATATTATGATAATTACAATTTATATATCACATCATTTCAAGAATTTTGATAAATATTTTGGACGTTTCAGTATTAATCCTAATAGTCACATGCTTAAGCAGTATTAAACCATCCATTCCACGTACCCTCTTTCTTTTGTTATAAAGAAAGCGTATTATTCTGCTCCTCCACGAAACCGATTTCATAGAACAATATTCTTTTTAAAAGTTATAAATTCAGATAAGTTCAAAATTAAGTTAATTATGAACTATTTTTTTAACTAAAAATCCGAAACATTTTATTAATTAAAAAAAAAAAGAAAAAAAAGAAAAGAAAAGGCGAAGCAGAGTACAGGTGCACACAGACCTTAAAACATAAATCTTCAAAGGTACGTAGATCTCAATATAAGACAAAGAAACATGAACATAATTAACCACACTCGGGGTCATTCCCTTCTGCATCAACATGTGCGGCCCAATTAGCGATAAAGTATAATTCTGCTTGGACCGATGAAGCCGCAGAATCATGACGAGTCTTGGTCTCAACAACATGAAAACGCTTAGAACTTTCCTTACTCATTTGAGACTTAGAATTAGATAAAATCTTAAAAGTTGGTTTCACTTTTCTTTTCGACTGGGTCATCATGGGAATTCAATTATTGTCAAACACGGGATCTATTGGACCATGATTAGAATTTGCGATATGAATATTTTGGTCTTTTGATATTTTCTCCAAATTAATCTTTTCTCTTTTATCTCTTAAAATCCCATTCAAATCATGCTGAGGAGTCAAGAATCACATTGTTATTAATGCAAATATTCTCCAGAGAACATTGAGGATTCTCATTATTATCTTCCAGATTTAAATACTTGTATCCAAATCATTGGAGATATTAACATTAATTTCTACATCTTGATTAGAAAATTGTTCCGCTGTTTGAATTTGAATTGGAGAAAAACTCTCCATTAGATCATATCTTCCACAAATGCATTAAATGTGCCGGTCATCACTAGAAACTGCCCTTCCCAGATTGGAGTGTTCCTAGTAACATCACTAGCTCCATCATGCTGCTTTGAATCATTAGTAGTACCATTAA
This sequence comes from Acer negundo, assembly GCA_035582765.1. NCBI lineage: Eukaryota > Viridiplantae > Streptophyta > Magnoliopsida > Sapindales > Sapindaceae > Acer > Acer negundo. The sequence continues at coordinate 29,249,684 of CM069235.1, read as the reverse complement.
AAATTTCCTTAGATGATCAACTCCCACCCTCTTTTATCTCTCTAGAATCGTGATTTGAATTCAGGCTTTCATAATTTGTATATGCTTTAATTTCTTCCAAAACCTTTTTTGAATTCTCTAAGTCTTTATTTTTATCTTCCATAAGCCGATTAACTGGCTTATAAATTTTCAGAACTTTTGATCTCTTTCTACCCCCAACGAAATTATTGGATTTAATCTTCCTACAGGTAACAACTTGATGTCAAATGATACCACAATTACTACAAATGTGGGGAAGGTTATTGTAGTATATGTTCACAGGAAATCCGTGAGTTTCTCGCTCGACCATATTCAATTTTGGTAGATCAATGGATATATCAAAATCAACAGGAATTCTAGCATAATATCCGTAAGTGCGATCTCTTGTTGCCTTGTCCAAATGACGAGGAGTTCCAACACCTTTGGCAATTTCAAATAAAAGATGTGGATGCAAGTATTCCCAACACAGACCATAGATATGAATCCATACTTCAGCATGGGTTTGAATCTCTGGTTCATATGGATCAAAATCTGGTTTCCATTGAAACAATCGAAAGACACCAGACATGAGAGTGCAAGTACCGCTAGCCCATATTCTTCTCATGTGACCCCTTTCTTAGCAAGTCGACCAATCAGATTTGAACGACCTAATTCAACTTGCTATTGGTATATAGTTTTATTCAGTTTAACGAAAATCATGTCTCCACACTTGATGGGTTGAGAGAGTTTTTTAAAATCAATCGTGATCTCCGAAGAGGTGGCTGCTACTTCAGCAAAACTTCTTGTTTTGATTGGAACTTCATATTTGGTGGAAGTGTGTTCTTTCCCTTTCGGCACACAAGAACATCCATTGTTTTTCATATGGAATGGCTTCACCCCAAAGGATAAAATCATATGTAGGAAACATGAAATCAAACAAAGCACTTGATTCGAGTGAAAAAAAAAATTCCATCCTGGAGGTGGTTTTTCGTTATCAATTGAGTTATATGAAAGGTTGGGACACACAATGTTGAGATTTTGATCAAAATCGTACTATGCAAGATATCTGAAAATATATGGATATGATGTCTCTTTTCAGTTGAATTTTTTCAAGGTTAGGACTGAGTTGATAACCTAGTTTTAATAGCATAAAAGTAGCATATTTCAAGAAAAATGTAAAGGAATCGTGATTTAATCTCTCTGTTAAATAATTGAAGCACGAAAATGAGACGACTATGAGAAATCTACAGGAAAATGAAAAATAAATAAATAAATAAATAAAAACAAGGAAGCGAGAAAACACAAATCTGGAAAAATCTCCTGAAATAGTGAGACTTATTTGTGTTTGTGTCTGAATTGTATTTTGGAGGCAAGCATAGCAAATTAGCAACATATATTTGTTGAGAATTGAAGAATTTGGTTGGTAGATGGTGATGGGCCGGATGGCCCATCCTGGGATTATTATGATTTGTGTGACACAATCTCATATCATCATAATTCTTAATGATAACCACTTTCTCTTTTTGTGGGACTGCCCACTGCCCATACCTTTCTCTTTTTTTTTGAAAGGCCCATACCTTTCTCTAATCTCTTTTCTCCATCTCTCTATAATTGTACTGTTATTATTATTATTATTATTATTATTATTATTATTATTTTAAGTATTAAACTATTACATAAATTAGGGAGGAGAGGACTTGAACTTGTAACATGTATCAGTATATTCCAAACTGTCCATTTCATTTGGCTAACTTGTAATGATAAAAATATAAAATTTCAGTTCTTTTCTTTAATTTTTTTTTTTTAAAACATAATAGAATATAAGTTTAAAATTGGATAACCCTTCTTTTTTTTTTATAAAATTTTTAACAAAAAGAGATATTATTAAAGAAAGAAAGAAAGAACAACTAGCTAGGGGCATCTCCCCAAAGCCACTTCTCCACATTCGGAGGGTAATCATCTAACCAAAAACAATCATTTGAACTCGTAAGAGCCATTGTCACTAGAGTATGGGCAACCATATTTGCCTCTCTAAAAACCATACTAAATAGCCACAATTTGAACACTTTCAAAAGCTCTTTAATATCAGTCAAAACAATTCCGATATCCGTAAGAGGACTCCCTCTGTTAATTGTTGGGTATGATTCATTGAATGGAGTAGATTACTGGATTGTAAGAAATTCTTGGGGGCATTGGGGGATGAGTGGCTATATTTTAATGCAACGCAACACCGGAGATTCTCAAGGCCTCTGTGGTATCAACATGCTAGGTTCATATCCAACTAAGACCAGCCCAAATCCGCCTCCACCGCCTCCTCCAGGTCCTGTTATATGTGATCTTCTTAATTATTGTTCCGAAGATGAAACTTCTTGTTGTACTTGGAGTTTCCTTGGAATATGCTTGACATGGCAATTCAATGTTGTCTGATTTTCCTTGAAATGTTCCCAAGAGCGTCTGATTCAATCTCAACAGGAACCAAACTCGTGTCTCTAGCAAATTCAATGCCTTTTAAAATGGCCAGAGCTTCCGCAATTCGAGGCGAATAACTACATTCCACATGAGACACACTAGCAGCCACAAGAAAGCCTTGGTAGTCTCGAATCAAAATTCCCCCACACACACACAGTTCTCCTCCTCCCTCAATGTTGTGTCAACATTAATCTTGTTCCTACTTGGATTTAGAGTAATGGTGTAAATATGGGTTGGGCCTGGTGGGTCCAATACGGCTGACCTACTAAGGATGGCGGGCAGTGCCCAGCACGGTCCGCTTGAGCGCGGGGCCAGGCCAGGCACGACCCTCATGCCTGGCACGGACTGGGTCTTAAGTTGAGGCTTGCCGCACCGGCTCGGCCCGGCCCTCCAGGTTGGCGTGCTAAGCCTAACGGTTGGCCCGCCAAGCCGACCGTTGGGCCTGCCAATTTTTTTTTTCCTACCGTTAGACACTGTATTTTTTTATTTTTTTTATTTTTGAATTTTTCGACAGCAAATGGTCAAAATTTTAAAAATGAACTGAAAATTACAATTTTCCCCCTCATCTCTTCTATTTTATATTTTTACCCACATTTTAAATTTTTCTATAAATACCCCCACCCATTCCAATTTCCATACACTTTCTCTCAATCTCTCATTCTCTCCATTTGTCTCTCTAATCTCTATTCTCTACACCATTTCACATTTTCATAATCTCATTCTTACTCTCTCTTTCTCTACTCTCACTCTCTCTTTAATCTCTACACTACCAATCTACTATTCTAATACTATATTACTAATTTACTATTTTTCCCAACATTCTTAACATGGAAAATGATGATTTTGATCTTTATGAACCAACCTAACTAACAACGGGACCTTTCGCCTCCACACCGACATCACATCCAAAAGATAGAAAGTTGACATATGTTGTATGACAGTGTTTTGACAAAGAAGAAATGTCAAACCCAGACGATAAGGTCACAACAAAATATTGTTGTAAGTTTTGTAAACTTTTATATACTAGTTCTAGGTCGGGAACCGGTCATTTGAAAAGGCATATGGACAAATACATGGCTCGACACAAACATATAGACATACAACCCAAACATAACTACAACAGAACCCAAACGGGCCCGTTATGACTCCGAGTATGCTAGAGATTGGAAACTTATGAAATAACTCATCGATGAGAGTTTCAGTAGTAACCAATTCTAGGACTAGGTTAAACATGTAACATGTATATTAACTTGTAAGATTGCACTCTTTTTCACTTACCAAGTTTTTATCCCACTGAGTTTTTATTAGTAAGGTTTTTAATGAGGCAATCATGTAATACTTAAAGTCTGAAATAAATAAATAATTCTTCATTTCATATTTTCATAGTGTCATGTATTTTTTATTTTCTTTAATATTTTATCTTTATTTATTCTTTGAATTATTTTATTAATAAATCTATCTATTTTCTACATTTTTTTATTAGACTAAAATAATAAATAAGATAGACAAATTACAATTATATATACATAAGTTAAATTGTTAAAACAATATTATAAGCTAGTACAATTGAATTAAAATATTTAAATTCAAAAAAAATATATTTTTTTAAATTCCATACGTGCCGGTCCGACCCGAGCCACTAGCACTACACATCAAGCCTATGCCACCGGCACGTGATGGGCCTAGCATGGCAACTTGCCATGTCGGGCCAGGCCAAGCCCATTTACAAAAGCAGGCCTCATTGGCCCAGGACAAATAGGTCGTGCCGGATCACATTTACACTACTAATTTGGAGGCTTCCATCGAATAGGATCCACCTTAAAAGGCACATCCTTCACCAAAATAGTATTATTTGCCTCCTGAAACTCAGACAAGAAAGCATCTGCCCAACAAACCACTTCATCTACATTCCATCTCTTCACAGAGTGCACCATATGGTTTCTTAAAATCAAATAACCTTTACTTACCTTAATTGATACAAGGATTAATTGCACAAACATACCCTAAGTTTAGGTGTAATTGCAACTAGATGGAATGTGTGCTTAAAATTTCACAAACCACCCCTATTGTTAGTTGACTTTCATCCAATTTAATGGTTGACTAACTTTTGAGTTAAAAGGACTAAAAGGCCCCAGTTATTTATTAATTTAATATTTCCATAAAATAAAAAACTTAAAAGATATATTATATAAAAGATATAGAAAACAATTAAAAAAATATGAATAAGAAAAAATAACTAGATTATACTTAGTTATATTTATACTTTCTTAAAATATTATAGTTTTTTTTAAAAAAAAATTTATAGTTTTTTTAGATGTAATTTGTATGGTTATGTAAATTAATTATTGTTGTTTTAGGTAATTACTTATTTTCATTTTATAAGTATTTTGTCTTTTCTATTTTTTTTTAATTATTTATTTTTGAGGGAATACAATAATAAATATGGATAAATATTTAACCAATGGTAGTTTTGACCATTCACATTGAAAAGTCAATTAACTGTCAAGGTAAATGGAAATCAATTGAGGCAACGGAGGTTTGTGCAATTTTGAGTAACAGTTCCGTCTAGATGAAGCATTTACCCCTTGATATAATTGAATAAATTTCAATTCAAGAATACTATATGGAATTGCATATTAAAGTGTTGTATGAGTTTTTCTTTTTCTTTTTTTATGTGAGAAAAATTATCTGTTAACTATATATTTGTCTTCCGATTTACACGTTAATCTATTAATATGAATAAGAAAAAATAACTAGATTATACTTAGTTATATTTATACTTTCTTAAAGTATTATAGTTTTCTTTTTTTTTAAAGTTTTTTTTATAGTTTTTTTAGTTGTAATTTGTATGGTTATGTAAATTAATTATTGTTGTTTTAGGTAATTACTTATTTTCATTTTATAAGTATTTTGTCTTTTCTATTTTTTTTTTAAATTATTTATTTTGAGGGAATACAATAATAAATATGGATAAATATTTAACCAATGGTAGTTTTGACCATTCACATTGAAAAGTCAATTAACTGTCAAGGTAAATGGAAATCAATTGAGGCAACGGAGGTTTTTGCAATTTTGAGTAAAAGTTCCGTCTAGATGCAATTAGGCCTAAACTTGGGGGATGCTTGTGCAATTACCCCTTGATATAATTGAATAAATTTCAATTCAAGAATACTATATGGAATTGCATATTAAAGTGTTGTATGAGTTTTTCTTTTCTTTTTTTATGTGAGAAAAATTATTTGTTAACTATATATTTGTCTTCCGATTTACACGTTAATCTATTAATATGAATAAGAAAAAATAACTAGATTATACTTAGTTATATTTATACTTTCTTAAAGTATTATAGTTTTTTTTTTTTTTTTAAAGTTTTTTTATAGTTTTTTTAGTTGTAATTTGTATGGTTATGTAAATTAATTATTGTTGTTTTAGGTAATTACTTATTTTCATTTTATAAGAATTTTGTCTTTTCTATTTTTTTTTTAAATTATTTATTTTGAGGGAATACAATAATAAATATGGATAAATATTTAACCAATGGTAGTTTTGACCATTCACATTGAAAAGTCAATTAACTGTCAAGGTAAATGGAAATCAATTGAGGCAACGGAGGTTTGTGCAATTTTGAGTAAAAGTTCCGTCTAGATGCAATTAAGCCTAAACTTGGGGGATGCTTGTGCAATTACCCCTTGATATAATTGAATAAATTTCAATTCAAAAATACTATATGGAATTGCATATTAAAGTGTAGTATGAGTTTTTCTTTTCTTTTTTTATGTGAGAAAAATTATCTGTTAACTATATATTTATCTTCTGATTTACACATTAATCTATTAATTTATTATTAATTTCTTAAAGGGCTAAGTTAATATGTGTTCTAAAAATACTAGTTAATTAAGATAAAAAAACAATACGTAACTTATATTTATTCTTTGAATTAAATTTATAATCTATTAACTTTTTTTTTTTTTAACACTATCTATCTAGAATTTTAAACTAGGTATTTTTTTTTTTTTTTGAAGTTTTTTTCTATTGGTAGGATTCAAGCTGCTAAACTCGTATATCTATCGGATAAGCTACGGTCCTAGACACTTATAATCTATTAACTAAATATATAATTATAACACAGACTTAAATCCATGAGATAAACTCATAAGTCCAGCCTTGCACATAAGGGTATTTATTATTATTATTATTTTTTATACAACTACTGTCAGGACTCGGTGAGATTAATCAGACTCTATAAGAACGGTCCAGAATATTGCTCCCACTATCGGAGAGAGGTTACATATGGACTACAACTCTCACTACCGGAGAGATGGCTGCTCCCATAAATCAGGAGAAAACTCCTCACACATGCTTATAAAATGTGCATGGTTGGACTCGAACTCGTGATCACTAGGTGTGGAATGGAGGTACACTATCATCTATACTAAGAGGTGATGTACACACATAAGGGGTGTTAAAGTTTAGATATTACTTTTGAACACTAATACAATTATTTAAATTTATAGGTCTTTAACGGTTTCTAAACGTACACATTATTTTATGAATTGAAAATATAGATACGTTATTTTTATTATTAATTCAAATTTTTAACAAGCACCTAGAGCACTATAAACAAAATCCTTAATTAAATTCAATCAAACATAAAATTACATGATAAGTTGTTTATTTATTTATTATTATTATTAAATTTGACCATAACCCATAAGGCATCTTTTTTTGAAGACCATGGTTTTATGCATCTCATGATTAATTCCTATTGACCCTTCAATGTTATTAAAAAAGGAGAAATTGCACAAACATCCTCCGAATTTTGTTAAAATTGTACAAATATGACATTTTTGATCATATATGTACAAACTTCCCTCGGCATTTGAAAATTATTATACAAACATTCCTTACCATTAGATGGATCCGTTAGTCAATGGTTAAATGTGTCAAAAGTCTAAAATACCCTATATTTTTATTTTAAACAAAATAATAAAAAAAAATAAAAAATATGATTAAATATATTAAAAAATCTTTTAGAAAATATGAATGTATCTTAAATTTGAAAACTAGAAAAAAAAATTCATCTTCAAAAAATAAAATAAAAATTAGTCTGTGCAATTCCCCATTGATTTTAAATAAATTTAAATTTTAAAATTCATTTATTATTAAATTGTTTTATAAAGCTATTTTTTAAAAAATTTATAAAGATAAATTTTTTTTCCAGGTTTCAGATTTAAGATACATTCATGTTATCTAAAATATATTTATTTTATTTTATTTTTTAATTTTTTAGTTTTTATAAAATAAAAATAAATGGTAGTTTAGACTTTTTACACTTTTAACTATTGACTAACGGATCCATCTAATAGTAAGGGATGTTTGTGCAACGATTTTTAAATGTTGAGGGAAGTTTATGTGTATATAACCAAAATTGTCATATTTGTGTAGTTTTATCAAACCTTAAGCTATGTTTGTGCAATTCCCCCTATTAAAAAAAATAGTAAATTGATTGATTTAAAAAAGAAAGATAAGATCAAGAAAAAAAAGTGTTTTTTTTTTATAAAAAAAATATTATATATGTTGAATGTATAAGTCCGATTGATGTGAAATAGTCCATAAAGCAAATGAGTGGGAAGCATAATCCAACAAAATAATAAGAAACTTTTCAGACGATGATGCCAAACTGAGTCATGGCTCAACTTTGTCTTCCCTTTCCCTTGTATCGTTTCATCATTATTTGCTCTTCACTTTTTCTTCATTTTTCTTTTTCTTTTTCTTTTTTTAATGTAAAAATAATTGAAATTATTTAATTTATGATTATGCTTTATGCATCCACTTCCCATCATATATAATTATACAAAGTATGCCCAAACAAATGATGCCTCACACGTACATGTTCTCCACCTCTACCTTTTTTTTTATTCATTCATTTTCTTTTTATTCTATCATTTCTCCCATCCCATCACTTCAAACATTTTATACTATGTAATTATTAATTAATTAATCAATCAAGATTTCAATTTTCAAATATAAAAAAATTTAAAATTAATAATAATAATAATTACACTCACAAAAAATGCATCAATCTATTTTTGGATTCTTCATACACTATAAAAGATAGTCTACTTGTAATAAAGCTGAATTGTTGAAATTCATTCGACCATAATTACTTTTTTAGATTTTTACATTTATAATTATAAGTTGTAATTCAAATAAAATATACTGATATGACGATTTAAACCTAAAATATTGTCGATTGAATTTGCATATGACGTTTATATATATATATATATATATTTATATTTTAATCACCAATATATTATATATCATAAATGAGTTTGAGTTGGATCCAATCGAACCGAATGAAAAATGTAACTTGATCTATACTCAAATGAAATTCCTTTACTTGCTCGCATGATTAGGGAACATTTTTAAAAGTTTACAGTCTTCAAGGACTATGAAGGAAATAGTTTGAACATTAATTGAGATGGAATCTATTAGGTTACGTAATAATACTACTAACCATAAAAAATCAAAAATCATGACGCTGCATATTCATCTAAATCCACAAAATCATGCTAAAAATGCAAATCCATCAATTACCCTTCCATTCGTGTGAAATGTGAATAGACAATGGAAATGACCCCACTAGCCACCACGTACAATAAATGCTATTTAAAATAAGTGTGTTATAACTTTTGAAACGATAAAAAATGTTTTTTTTTTTTTTTTTTTTTTTTAATGTGATAAGCTATTTTGAATCATTATTTTAGTTGTTTGATAAAATGCAAAACAATATTTATAATATATGCATTGTTTTAATTATTTTTCATAAAAGTCATTTTATATTTTTATACCTATTCGGAGAAGTCCACGATTTAGGCTTTTTTAAAATGTTTTTTTTTTTTAGTTTTTTAAAATATATGAATTATCTCAACTACCCTTTATAAATTTTAGATATTCTATCATAACGCTTTTATTATAAATACTTTGTCGACACTTGTTTTGTAATTCACTTAACCAAAAATTATTTCTAAAAATATATTGTCAACACCTTTTTTATAATTTACATAATCAAAAGCCTTTTTTTTTTAGAAACTCTAATCATTAGAAACTCTACTATAAAAAGATCTACCGTATAAATTCTACTTGAAAAGTCATACTAAACACACTCTAAGAGATTTTTTTTAAAAAAAAAAAATTACAATAATTTAAATTTTATTAAGAGAGCCGATATTGACACCTATAAATAGTGTAAGCATATCCATATTTTAATAAAAATTTTAATTACAAAAATATCCCAATAGAAATTTACTAATAAAAAAAAATTAGTTTAATTAAAAATAAACAAAATATCAGTTATACCCATTAATTATACCAATATTTTCAACTATATCACTTTATTAAATAGAAAAAAGAAAAAAAAACAAATACAAGAAACTGTACACAAAAAATACCGATACACTTACTCAGCAGTGATAGCACCTAACAAATCCTTTGTTTCATTCTGTTATAAACTTCTTGCTACTTTTATAGACAGTCTCTGCCTTAATTCACCTGTTCAGACACATCCCATTTCATGACATCAAATTGATGAAATCTTATTGAGCTTAAGATAAGAATACATATATTGTTTCGAATAGAGATTCTGCAATCAGAGGTTGGGGCAAGCGTTGAGGAGCCTATGAAACAGAAGTTTGTGAAGCAGGTCTGCTTGCTTTTAGAGGCCAGTCAATGGCTCAATGCCATATGCAAGGTGGCTTTTTTGGTGATTGGAGCCTTGATAACTATGTGGGAAAGATCATCAAAAATCTGTACATGAGATTACACCAAATCTAAAACACTTTTCTTTTTCAAAGCTATTATATTTACTGTCTTTCAAGAAATTGCTTTACTAGTATAGCAATTTTATATGCAATTTAATTTCAATTTCACTATTAGCTTCAGCACTATTGATTTTTCTTCTTGAAAATCAGTAAGTGTCCCGTTATTTAGACGGGGAAGACTGAACCGAGTATGTTTGATTGCATATATTTTCAGATGAATAAATTGTATTGAAATGAAAACATTCATTGAAGTAAGGGTATAGATATTGACACCTATAAAACTTATTAGTACACTCATTTTTATAAGTACATAAATGTCTAAAATTTTAAAATTAAATATTACTATAAACATCCATCTTAATGCCAACAGTGCCCTTATTGAAATAAATATATTCATTTTAATACATATTATTATAAACACTCTTAAATTATTATCACACCCAATTTATAAAAAAAAAAAAAAATCATATTATTTTTTGAATCAAATCCTTTTTTAATGATGGTTCAATTTACTTTTGGAAATATCTCGATTGCAGGAGCCTTATAAAAAGGAATATGTATATGTGGTCAAAAGATTTTCAATTTGGAATTCTCTTATTTATAAAGCTATCTTAAAAAAAAAAAAAAATTCCTATTAATTTCTATGGCTATCTTAAAATAAATAAATAAATAAATAAAATTGTTGATATTTACGGTTATAGTTGAAAAAAAAAATGTTGTTTTTTTTATAGAGTTTATAATTATACATAAAAGAAAGACAAAAACAATATGATAATCATGTGATGATAAGAAAATTTGATACTTGAAATAAAATTAGAGTTTAATTAGAGTTTATCATAAAAATTAGGGTTTATCATAATTTTTTTTTTTTTTTGAAAGGTAAGTTTTTTTTAATAAAGAAATATAGTTGAAGATATGAGTGTAATTAATGAGTGTATATAGTATTTGATTTATTTTTAATTAAAGTAACTTGTCCTTATTGGTAAATTTCTATTGGGATATTTTTATAATTAAATTTTTTAATAAAATATGAGTGTACTAATAAGTTTTATGGGTGTCAATATCGACTCCCTTTAAATAAATGTACAATTGGCATTAAAATGAGTGTTTATAGTAATGTTTTAATTTTAAATTTTAGATATGGGTGTACTTATAAATATAGGTACACTTATCATATTTATGAGTGTCAATATCCGTACCATTTTATTAAAGATGACAAGATTCGGATTAGAGAGGTTCTTGGGTGCATCCGATGCACCATGCATCCCGTTGCACCCAAGTTTTAGTCTAAATTAGATGTGATTTGTGAGGGTATATGTTACGATCATAATTGAATCAAAAAGAAATGGTAATGATTTAGAAACCAAAATCTTCAAAATGTTAGAATAAACTAACACTTACTTTCATGAATAAACTCTAATCATATTATTTCATTACTGTAAGTCATAATTTATATAACAAACTAAAAAGATAATAACCTAACCGATAAACATAAAACAACTAAAGACATCTGATTAGATTGGGTAACTACAATATAATCTTATTTAATCTAACAATTATCAAAAACTATTCCAAAAAATCTAAAAAATAATTTTATCTTTTATTTATTTAACTTGCATGTTAACATTCCTTCCCTCTTAAAACATCCTTGTCCTCAGTGATATTGATTGGATTTTTTTTTTTATCCAACTCCTTTAGCCAATTTCTCGAAGGTCGTATCCTTGTTTACTTCATCTTCTTCCTTCAAGGTTCTTGCATTTGTGGTTAGGTCCAAATTTCTTATTGCAGTCAAAGCACAAACCTTTCTCCTTCATGTTCTTCAATTCGTCCAGACTCAATCTTTTAACCGATGAAGACTTGTTCTTGTACATTGTTGGTTTTTTCGGAATTAGTCTCTTTGTGCCGGTTTGAATTGAAACTGTTAAAGTTGATCAAAGTGTTGTTGATTTGGGTGTTTGTACATCCATTGTTGTGAGTTTTGATGCTTGGACATCAGTCATTGATGCTTTGCAAACTTGAACAAAATGTTTGATTACAGGACACTTGCTTATGGACCCGAATCAGCGAATCAATGAGCTGATCAAAGCGTGCAATCAAGGCTAAGAACATTTCTCTCATATTCTTTCGGAGTGTTACCAAAGAAATCTCTAAACGCTTTAGCCTTTGATTCATAATCGGCTTTGATACCAACTGTTACGTACATAATTGGATCAAAAACGAAATGGTATTGGTTTACTTTCGGAGAAATCAAAATCTCTAAAATGTCGAATAAACTAACACCTACTTTTATGAAATAAACACTTCTCATATAATCTAATTACTGCAAGTCGTAATTTATACAACAAAATGAAAAGATGACAATCTAAGGGATAAATATAAAATAACTAAAGATATCTGATTAGATCGGATAACTATTATTTAATCTGACAATTATCAAAAACTGTTCCTAAAAATCTAAAAACCAATTGTATCTTTTATTTATTTGACACGTAACAGCATACTATTGAATCACTAAAGAAAGTTTTCTGTACATTGATAAGTGGCCGTCTTAGATGAGCGTATATGCATTTTCTTGTCCTATATTATATTTGGGGTGGTTGTATGCATTATTCAACGGTGCATTCGATATACTAAAGATTTTCTCAAAGAACGAAATCAACCAGTTAAAATGTCAACCGTTTTGTTAAGACTTAAGAGACATGTGCAAACGATTAAAGGAATCTGGTGTATCAGAAATGGGAAATAGGGAAGGGAATTGAAAGTCAAAAGAGAAATTAAAAAGTCAAAGTTACTGTTGGTGGTTAAGTCAAAATTGAGAAAGCTGGAAGAGCACCAGCCCGATTACCAAAGAAAATAAAAGCAAACAGATTCAAATTTGGAGTGCCGTTAAAGCCAACCTGATGCTGATTGCTCACGTCAATGTTTCTTCTTTACTTTCTTCTACTCCATACAAATTACAATGTACCCAATTTCATTCATAAACATTAAAATTCACATGGTATATATATATAAACATTAATTCACGTCTTCTAAATTTAGTAACACATTACCTCTTAACACGAATAATAATACATTTCCCCTTTCACGTTATTTATAGGGATTCAAGTTTCACTATAAATATTTTACAAAAATGTATACGGAGTTTTTTTCTCATGTTATGTGAGAAGATAGCCGGTTACCACAAACTCCTTGTATTATATGAGTAGATATTTAAACATCTAATATTTGGTAAATCCTGACAAATTTCTAACTCGTATGATTTCAGAATTATTGTAATACTAGTATATAATATTTCAAAATTTACTATACCCATATCAAAACAATATTGCTCAACTAAGAGAGAATTATATGGAAAATATTCTCAATTTACTAAGAGCATCTCTAATGTTAATGTGGGTTGTGAAAAAATTAGTTATCACGTAGGATAGACATCAATTTTGTTAAAAAATTCATCTCCAATGCAACCTCTTTAGTACAACTTCAAGCTGAGGTGATTACTTTTTTTTTAGAGGCTGTCAACATGACTTTCTGATTTCAGACGGTCTATTGGACCACCATTTTGTGGGTTCAAAATTTTTTTGTCACTATTTGGGTCTGACTTTGTAAGAAAGTCACCGGTTTAATAACTTAAGTTTAAAAGGCACCTATTATGGTGAACGGACAAAAATGCCCCCCAAAGTAACCTTCTTCACCATTTTGTTTTTTTTTTTTCTTTCAAAATCCTCTATCAATGGACAACGGTGGACCACGACCAAACACAATAGTGACTTTTTTTATGTCCCAGCCTTTGTTAGTTACATCTGAGATACAAACCATCTTGTTAGTTGCTTTTTTCTTTTTCTTTTTTTCAATTTAAAACACTCTTTTATAAACCTTAAGAAAAAAAAAAATATTGTTAAAAAGGCTCAAAAAAGTCTCGGAAAAAGCTTAGAAAGGCTCGGACAGTTCATTAAAAGTTTCGGAGAAGAAATGAAAAGGCTTGGAGAAGTAATGAAAAGGCTCGGATAGTTCATTAAAAGGCTCGGATAAGAAATGAAAAGGCTCGGAGATTCAAAATTAACAAAAAAAAAATTGTTGAAAAGTTTTGGAGAAGAAATGAAAAGGCTCGGATAGTTTATTAAAAGGCTCGGAGAAGTAATGAAATTAACAAAAAAAAAATTGTTGAAAAGTCTCGGAGAAGAAATGAAAAGGCTCGGACAGTTCATTAAAAGGCTCGAAGAAGTAATGAAAAGGCTCAGAGAAGTAATGAAAAGGCTCGGAGAAGTAATGAAAAGGCTCGAGCCTTTTCATTTAGTCTCCGATACTTTTCCGAGCCTTTTCATTACTTCTCCGAGCCTTTTCATTTCTTCTCCGAGACTTTTCATTTCTTCTCTAAGCCAATCATTTTTTTTTTTTAATTTTGAATATCCGAGCCTTTTTATTTCTTCTCCGAGCTTTTTAATGAACTGTCCGAGCCTTTTCATTTCTTCTCCGAGCCTTTTCAACAATTTTTTTTTTTGTTAATTTCATTACTTCTCCGAGCCTTTTAATGAACTGTCCGTGCCTTTTCATTACTTCTCCGAGCCTTTTCATTTCTTTTCAACTTCCGAGCCTCCGAGCCTTTTCATTTCTTCTCCGAAACTTTTAATGAACTGTCCGAGCCTTTTCATTTTTTCTCCGAGACTTTTCAATTAGATTCAAAATTCATATAACCAGAGAAAAACTTACAAAAGACTCAGATAACAAATGAAAAGGAACCCAGTTAGGGTTTTGAATTGAAAAAAAAAAGCTCTGGGGGCGCTACCCCCTGCACCGCCGCGAGCTCACCGGGCAGCTCGACCACCGCGAGCTCACCGGGGAGCTCGACCCCCGAATGCTTTTGCGTAGCACTACAAAATTAATTATCCAAAGGAGATGAATTGATAATGTTATGGTATTCAACCTCCATCCTCTATTGAAGGTTTGTTACAGAGGAATATAAAAGAAAAAATCTCATAAAATTTTAAAGTAAGAAAGAGAATGTGTAAAATAAGGGCATTTTGGGAAATCACTTACTTTAGTGCCTTTTAAACTTACGTTATTAAACCGGTCACTTTGTCACCAAGTGAGTTGGAAAAAGTGATATTTTCCACCATTTCCTCCCGTGGTGTTGGCCTAGTTAGCAACCAATCTTATCTTTTACCTTATTTTATTCAATAATTCTAAAGTATATTTAAGGAGAATAATAATAAATTGACACATCATTAAAAACATATATTTTACAAATGAAGCATTGAAGACTACTTTTTTATTTGAATGTCTTTCAAGTTTAGTTACATATCATATATGAAGCAATTGGTTTGACAATGTTGACATATCACAATTTTTTCAAATGCAAGTCACGTTACCATCGGAGATGCTCTAATGTTAGACAATCCAAAAATTTAGTTCAAATTTCAATCTAAATAATGTGGCAAGTGGTTTTTTCATTAACCGCATCATCTCATGTTGTATGTTGATGACAACTTACTTGCCATATTATTTGGATTGTGTAACATTACTCTTTGTAATTACATGCATTGAAATAAATAAGAAATGATGACTTTGGTTTCAAAAAAGGATCTGGATCATCTGTTGATATTATATTTTTCCAGATCTAAAACACTTGGAGATAATATTTTATATTTAAAGATAATAGAAGTAAAAGTAAATAGATAAATAAATCTTAGCCATTTATTAAACATGTCTCTGGATCTACGTAGACCAGACAAAATTCAGATCAACAGAGGATCCAATTTCTTCAAAATAAAGTGACTTAAGGAACAATATTAATCGGGAAAATGGGTTCCTAATTGAGACTTTTTGCAGACAGATTTACGACAAGTAACCTAAATATAATTGATTTTTTTTTTTTTTTTCTGAAATTTGTCATCCAAATGTACATATTAAAGTACCATTCTTTCATGATAAAATAAATAATGTCAATGATTAATAGTAATATTTGAGATAATGTATAACAATGTTAATAATATGTACCGTACAAACAATCAAATAAGATGAAATGCTTGTTACAATTGACTGATTGAGTACTTTTTAGTTAATAAAATCTTCTTTATGAAAAAGTTATTAAAATCTTTAATAATTAACAAAAAGTATTGATATTAAATTTATTCACAGATGATAAGAAAAATATTATATTTAATCTTTTGGTATATTAAGAGCATCACTAATGCAATACTAAAATACCGTACCAATGTTATACTTTATTACAAAGTAAAAAAAGTATATTTCAATACAATGCTAAAAGATGTGCTAAATTTGACACAACAATAAATGCAGCCGTATTTATTGACTTTTTAATTTTAAATAATAAAAATTTAACAACTTTAGTAGGAAAAATTTAGATTGAAACAATTCTAAAAAAAATTCAATGTACTCGATGAATGTATTGGTTGTATTTATTAACTTTTATAATTTTAAATAAAAAAAAATAGTAACTTAAATAGAATTTCGTATTGGAGTACAATACTAAAATGATGTGTAAAATATAATATTTTATTATATTTCGTGTCAAATTTGACATTGGTCATTGACATATGCAATAAAGATGGTCTAATACATACATTTTTGTATATTTTGATAAAATAAATATAAAATATTTATTTATTTTTCATACCATTAATGTGTGTAACATAATCCCAAATAATAATAATAATAATAATAAATGCAAAAGAAGTTGTTAAGTTGTAATGTATTTTGCTTTCCCTACCAACCATAGCAACCAATTCCAATTGTCACTCCATCAAATTAAGCACCACGTGATCTTAAATGTTGTAAGTTCAATATAGACTACCTAATAACATTTTTCTGAATCCCATTCAACATGTGAACTGTGAAGCCTATTATTCATTATTTATTATGCAAATCCTTCTCCCTCGAATAATAATAATAATAATAATAATAATAAACCTTTAAAAAAAAAATACTAACTTTGAAGATTATGCTATTTTTGTCATATATTCAACACTCTATTTCGAGAAATCAAAGCAAAACTATAACAAAACTCATATATATATATCTATATATATATATATATATATTAGTTGGAATGTTTCCATCTCACGTAAGAAATAATTATCAGAAAAATACAAAAAATACAAGAAGAACTGAAAGTTATTACTGAGCTCTACGAAAACGACGAATCATTTTAGCCCACCGAGAAACAGTACTGTATCTATAATCCTGATGAACTCAAAACATTAATTCATTAAATAATAATTTCCGGGACCCAACAAAAATAAAGAGACGAAACGAGGTCAAAATCGATTGCTAAAGTTTGAACTCAATGGTTGAGATATGTGTAATTGTGTAGATGATTAGAGTAAAATAAACAATAAAATACAACTTGAATCATTTCAAATGTCGTACATACTTCCAAATGGGAAATGTTAATCACCTTTTTTATTTTTCTTATTTTGAAGGAAAAAGTTAATCACCTTAAAGATTATTATTATTTTTGAAGGAATCATTATATTAACATATAGATATTAAAAATAAAAAAATAAAAAAATAAAAAGTAAAGAAAAGTGAAGATTGGATCATAGATTTATGGACCCATCAAGGGGCTCTACCCCACATCTTTAAGACCAAACCCGAGAAATTCCTCACAAAGTTGCATGCGCTTGCATGTAAAAACCATTAAAATATCTCAAACCACCGCTTCGCACACTTGAAAATTTCAAGCTTTGTCTCCTCCAAATTAAGCTGTAAAACAGTAGTACCACACCACACTGTCCACACCTAATCTACAAATGGCTTTTGCCGCTCTCATTTCCCACCACCATCCATCATCATCAACTCTGTTTTCTCTCTCTCTAATACTCTGTTTTTCATTTTCCATATCAGAATACTCGATTACTGATTCTTAGTTTATCTATTATCATGGGTTATTTTTCTTCTTGCAATGCAGAATCTGCAATAGCTGCATGCGATACTTATAACTGGGATCTTAAAAAGAAGAAGAAGAAGAAGACGAGAAACAAACCCACTATCGAAATCAGAAATTTCTTGTACAACGAACTGGTCACTGCCACCAAAAGCTTCTCTGCTGACAGTTTTCTCGGCAAAGGAAGTCACGGCAGCGTCTACAAAGCCGTTCTTGAAGACGGAAAGCTCATCGTCGCCGTTAAACGGACAACTTTCTTCAACCAACCATCTCCATACAGTACTACAAACTGTACAAGCCCAGCAGAGAACGAGATTGAGATTCTTTCAAGAGTACAAAGCCCCAGACTCGTGAATCTAATTGGCTTTTGTGTCGACACAAAACAAAACAAATTACTAGTCGTTGAGTACATGCCAAACGGTTCATTGTACGATTTACTTCACTCTGCATCCAGACCGCCAGGTTGGACCAGGCGGGTCCGGTTCGCGTTACAGATAGCGAAAGCGATCCAAACGCTGCACTCGTCAAACCCGCCGGTGATTCACAGAGATATCAAGTCATCGAATATCTTGATAGACGAGAATTTCAACGCGAGAGTGGGAGATTTCGGTCTTGCTTTGAGAGGACACGTGGAGGACGTAAAGATAAAGTGTACGCCTCCGGCGGGGACGTTAGGATACTTGGACCCAGGCTATCTTGCGCCGGGGGATCTCAGCACCAAGAGTGACGTCTTCAGTTTCGGCATTTTGTTATTGGAAATCATAAGCGGTAGAAACGCTATCGATTTGAATTACAGTCCGCCCTCCGTCATCGACTGGGCCGTACCGCTGATAAAGCACGGCGAATTCACCGGAATATGCGACTCCCGGATCGGACAGCCGCCCGACCCGACCGTGATCCGGCAACTCGCCGTGCTCGCAGCAAGATGCGTTAGATCTTCGGTTGAGAAGCGGCCAGAGATTTCGGAGGTAGTTGAGTATTTAAAAGTTGTTAGAAAGCGCGTTCACTCGCCTCGGATTTGGAGTAATTTCCAGCGGCGCGTGAGGTGCGTGGAGAGAACACCACAGCACTTGGTTCAAGTAAAATATGAAGTATTGGAAAGGAGTGAAGAGGTAGTTAATAAGAGTAGCAGTAGAGTTGGAGGAAGCAGAAGGAATAGGAAAGTATCCAGTGTTTCGAGTGCAGAGTTTGTTAGTGGTAAAAAGAGCGATGGTGTGACGAGATCGAAATCAATCGGTTCGATTTGTGAGATCAGAGTGGGATCTGAGAATCCAATGGTGAAGCGGAGGCCTGGTGCTGGAGTGGCAGTGAAAATGCCGGTGATGAGACTGAGCAAGTCGAGGTCTATGGGAGTGTTGCAGAATCCACGGCTTGTGCGTTGCAACAATAAAGGCTACGTGTTTGAGTTTGGAAAGATCTCTGACTCAAGAGAACGTGATTTCTCCAAGTTGATGATCACTTTAGATGACAAATCCGATAAGGAGATGCTTGAGAAACCATTAGTGTCACTTTGAAAGCATCCATCGGAATTCAAACCTAGATCGGGACTGCAATGCCATTGTTCCTTTTGGTAAATTTTCCGATTTCCAAATTTCAATTTTACTGTATTTAGTTTTATGCAAATTCAAAATGTTTGAATTTGATGTGTTGTGAGATGATGGATTCCTGCATCTTGATTTATTGTGATCACTTTTGAACACATGTATATCTGGCATCTTCAAGGCTCACATATATGTCCATCGTTTGATAGATTTTAATTGGAATCCATCAACTGGCAACATATTATTGCTTCAATTCAGTTCAGAAATGACTACTTTACATTGATTTCTTTTGTTTATGTGTTTCGTATTTGCTAAAACTTTGTGTTCACATATTTCTTGATGAAACAATTCCTATGTAGATTGTATTGTGATTGTTAATGTCAACTTCTCACGACTATCATTATGCAATTAGAGGGTCGAATTGTAGTCAAACAATGCAATGTACACTTTTTTTTTTTTTTTTTTTTGAAAGCAACAGAATTATTATAGGACATCAGTAATACAAGCCGGCTTCTCCGTTCACAAGAGGATAAAAGCTAGAGAAGCCAAGGTATGTGCCACACGGTTCCTTGTTTTAGGAAGCTATGCACACTTTTTAATCATAATATTACCAATGATTTCTATCATTGTTCTCTGCTGATCTGATCTTTTTCCTAACCCTTTTAAAGCATATTATTGGTTGTTGATAAAGTGGTTGTGAAAATCAATCCCCATTAATTGCAATGCTTATGTTTCATGAGATTATGTGAGATCAGAAAAAAGATCAGATCTGTAGAGGATCTCTGTAAACAATTATTAGCCTTTCCATTCTTTTGAAATTACATGAATAATAGACATCAAGGTAATTTGTAAATTCTATAAAGTTTGAATGAGAACTAGCATGACATCAAATTATATGATAGCAGGGAATGCTGCAGTTAAAGATCAACTAGGCTATGTCTGAAGTACAATGTCTCTTCTTTGCAGCTCATGCTGGTGCATCACATTTTACAGTTTGCTTCCTAAAAGTTAGTGGCTAAAATTCAATACTTCCAGGAGAAAAAAAAGAAAAAAGAAAGAAAGGTTGACGACTATCCAAATTCAGAAATTATATGGACATGTTCAGTATGGCAGTGACAAGGTTTCGGGCATGATTTTTTATTCTTATACATGTTTGTGGTGCTTGTTATAGAGTTATAGTAAATGGGTTTTCTAGATAAATTTATGAACATTTGAAATTCAATAATTCTTAGAAACACGAATGATATTATTCTGCCTCTTGGGGACCTCCAGATGTGATAAACTGAAACACGTACTATTTGAATATGTTGTAATATACTCAGAGCATATATTCATTTATCAGAAACTATTTTATTAGTGAAATTTGGTAATTTATGTTGGTAGGCAGAGTAATGAATTTGTGGTTGTTTTTACCATTCACATTATTCTAGCTACATTGTCCATATTAGTTGCGTCCTTTTATGAACCTGTGTCTCTTCTGGACCCCATTATGGAAGTTTATGTTTAGCAGATTTTCCTTGTTTGCATTATTTAAGCTTCATTACATATTTATCATTGGATTTGCACTGCCTGCAGCCAAATGCTGTTCTTATCAATTCTTTGAAGCTTGTTAGGTGGGGTTTTCTGCAAGTTAGATGTTGTGTTTTTGCACTGGAGAGGGTCCAGTCAGATGTATACAGCTAACAAAGCATGCTTCTTCGAACCAATCGAAGCAACGGGCATCAGGATTCAACGCCTTCAATGTACATCAAGGTCTGGAACGTCATCTTCACGATTTATCATGCTTTTGATGATTAACTAATTAATTGGTCGGTCTTATGTTGTTAAAATCACAAGGATACAACAAGTTGAAAATGAGTCTCTTTGGATGCTATGGAGATTGGAGAGAGAGAGGTCTGGATGAATTCTTCATGTGTGGTCTCGTTGCCTTGTAGTTAGTGTCCCACAACATTAAATGATTGTAAATAGTTTCGTTCTTATTTGTTTGCATCACATGCTCCTTGCTTGGCAAGCAACAAAACTTCTTAAATTTTCATCATCCACACCCAAATCTTGGCTTCTTTCTTGAAGTGGTTACATAGTCCAGTAATATCCTCTCTTTATTTTCCCCAAAATATTAAAACCAAAATGAAAGGAAAGAAAAGAAATCGGTTTTTTTTTTTTTTTTTTTTTTTATGAAGTACAATTACAACTAGAATCTTACGAGATTAGACTCTGCAAGCACAGTCCGAAATACTACTCTTACAATCGAGGAGCGGTTACAATTAGATTACAACTCTCACAACCGGAGAGAGGGTAGCTCCTACTATATCGGGAGAAGACTCCCTACACTTTGAGATTTAATAGCTAAATGTGGAACAATTATGTACATACCAATACTTGAACCTTGGTGGTTAATCCTCCCTTGGGAGACTCCAACCACTAAGTCAAGAAGTCATCAGTTAAAGCTCATAGTTTACGATTGAAATTATCGAGTTCCAACTCTTAAAATGATTCTATAAGGCCCAAATTGGTATAAGATTGAGAAACTTTGATTTGGGCTTTTTAGTTGTATGTTGCATTTAATAACAGTATTAATTAGTCTCACCAATCTATTGCTACACCCTGCAACTTAAATGAGCGTCAGATTGTTAGGGAAGGATTGTTTGTCTAGGGTGTTTAAGATCTGATGCATCAAATAGCCTTGAAATTAAAACTGTTGTTACGTGACTGAAGAAAAGACTCCTACCACTGATATTAAATACATTATAGCATCAGACTTCAAATTCACAAAAAAATTATAAATAAATAAATAAAATAAAATAAAAAATGAGAGGTTCACAAACCTGATTTGGATTGAACGAACCTGTATCTGTATCTTAATCTTGTTTGGTGGATTTGGTGGTCCAAGTTATGGTGTCAACGGCTTTGTTGGGTCTACATTGAAAACCAGACCGACATCTGACTCGCTTGTGGTCCAGTGGTTAGCAGCAAACATGGACCACTTGAGTTACAGCCCAGTTTGGTCCAAAGAGTTTCTAGGCTTTTTTGCAGGACGGCGAGTGTGGAGCTCGGAAAAAGAGGCCGATGAAGTTTAGTGCTTCACAAACCAATTACATTCACACCCCTCGAAACCTCACTCAAATCATTTCTCTAATAAACCTTGCTCAAATCTATTTTTATGTAAAACTTTACCATTAGTTTTTATTTTTTATTTTTATATCTTTTAAATAAATAATGAGTGAAAAATATAAAAGCAACCACATTCAATGCTTTTTTTTTTTTTTAAGAAAAAAAAGGTTAAGCTTTTAAGAAGAAATTTTAATTTGTATACTTACGAGTTGGAGAGAGAGAGAGAAAGAGGTCAACTTGTCAAGTATACATGCAATGTTTGAAGAATATAAATATCATCACTCATCATGTAATAAGGATATCACTTGATATGTTTTTTTAGTGGATTTCAAATATGGTACAATTAATACTATGTTTGAGATTGCTTTGCTTAAGAAATAATCTGTTTATAACTTAACTTTCTTAAACAAAATTTTAAAATTGCTTAAGTTTTGAAATGATGGAAAATGTATCAAACAAAATGACTAAAATAGACATCATTAACAATATAAATATACAGATAAAAAAAAAAAACAATATAAATATAAAGCATATAAATAGAAATAAAAGGATAATCCTATTTTAGTCCCTCTAGTTTGATGTATTCTGGAATTTAGTCAATTAGTTTGGAAATTTATTATTTTTAGTTCTTTTGTCACGTTTTCCTTTAAAAGTACACATTTTGACATGGGCAGAGGGTCATGTTGCCCTTGAGTAATGCTGATACCTGTTAAAAGACCCTGATGTCCTCAAATTTTACTCTTAAACTAATTATTTAAAATGGTAACTTTACATATAATTAATGGTATATTAATAATTGAAAATCAAAAAACAATTAAAAATTTGATTTAATAAAAAAAAATATTAAAAATATCAAATTAAATTTTTTTTTTTGAATGATTGAATGAAGTTAGGTGAGGATGAAGATAATTGAAGTTGATTTTTCAAAAAAAAAATTTAACTTTATTTGAATTTCGGTTGTGTTGATGAACCGAGTTTTGTTTTGTATTAATTTAGTTTTTGAAATTTGAGTTTTGTTTTGCTTTGTATCGATGAATTTGGGTTTTGGGTTGAAGAATTTGGGTCATGATGGTGGATGATTGTGGTATGAAGAAGAAAAAGAAGAAGATATGGAACTGGGTTGGTGTGGTGATGAAGAAGAAGAAGACATGGGCTAGGGTTTGGTGATCATATCACCATTTCTTTAATTTTTTAAAATTAATATACATGTTGATTTTTATTAAAACCAATCAAATTGATTTTTTTTTATAATTAATTTGAAAAATACCATTATACCTTTTCGTCAGACAACATTCTAGAACCTCATATGTTGTTTTACCTTTTTACCCTCTTTGACCTGATGAAATTTTAAAAATCCTAACATTATTGGACGGTAGGGACTTGTCAATAAAGGTTTGGACTAAAAAAACAATACTCCAAACTAGTGGACTGAATTCCGGATTACATCAAACTAGAGGGACTAAAAATAGGATTATCCCATAAATAAATAACAAATTTAAACATAAAAAAAAAAAAAAAATTATGGTTTACTCAACTCAATCACTTCTAAAACAACTCGTTCAAAAACCTAAGTCAATTCAATCCCTTCACATTTTTGAAACTTAGCAACTAACAATTATCCACCATCGATTGCGACAAAATCTCACGATTTCGATTAAGAGTTCTATCATTGCCAGAGGAAACCGACTTCTTCCGGCAATGTCGACATCACCGAAGAAGTCCAGTTAACCTTCTGTCACTTTCGCCGGCAACGATTGTGGCCATTGTCCTTCAAGTTTTTTAAAAATAATATTCTCTTATATTTTATATTTTTAAAATTTCTGAATTTAACTTTTCAAAAAAAGAAAGTTTTGAATTATAGGTTTTTTTTTTTTTTTTAAATAATTACAGAATTACTTAATGTGGGGGTATTATCCTTTTTATATTTACATAGTGAGGATATTATAAACATTGCATAAACAATAAGCTAGCTTCTCCAATAATCAGCTTCCAAAAGCTACCTCCAACTAACTTCTCAAAAGTTGATTATTGGAGGTACAAATTGTAAAATAAGTTGCTTTTGAGAAATTTATCAAATACCTATTTGTTTAAAACTTGATAAATAAGTTATTATTTCTTAAGTAAAAGAAATCTCAAACACAGGGTAAGAAACTCTAAACGTTCTTTCTTTTCTTAGGCAAATTTGTACATAGGTCTACATTAGATATTTGACCCACTATTGAAATTAATGGAAGCAATATGGCCCAACAAAAACTAACCGGTAACCAGTGACTTCAAATCTTTTAACAGTTCTATTGTTTTTTTTTTTCTTTCTTAAAAAATAGTAAACTATTGTGTTTGATATAGAAGGAAATGTTTGTTTTGAATAGTGGTGGCCACGGTTCGGTTTCGGTTCCGTGGCCACTTAAAACCGAAACCGTAACCGGAAAACCGGTTTGGTACACGGTTTATAACCGGCAGTTTTACGGTTTCGGTTTAAAAACCGACGGTTTTGGGTTCGGGTTCGGTTTCGGTTTTTCAAAAAAAAAAAATCAAAAAATGCCACGTGTCAGCTTTTGATTAGTTGATTTTTTTTTAAAAAAATTTAAAAAAAAAACCGGCGGTTTAACCGTCGGTTTTTGACGGTTTTTGGAAATACCCAAACCGAAACTATAACCGGTTCAACCGGTTTCCGACCGGTTTTGAAACCGTCGGTTCCGGTTCCGGTTTCGGGGCGGTTTTTGGAAGTACGGTTTCGGTTAAACCGCGGGCAAAACCGTCGGTTTAACCGAAACCATGGCCACCTCTAGTTTTGAAGTATAAAGCGTGTGATAATAGAGAATGTCAAATGATTGTTTTTGTTTTGTTTTTTTTTTTTTTTTTCTTAAATGTGCGCAGGATTAACCAATGTTTTGTTTAATATGAAGTAAATATCATATAACAATAATGTTGCTTTGTACAAATTTAGTGTTTAAATCTATTGTCCAAATGATATGGTATCACTGTAATCAATTCATTTAAATTGTGTTAGATTTATATAATTTAAATAAATGAATTATATTAATACCATAAAATTTAGATACTAAATTTGGATAAAATAACATTAATCAAATATGTTAATTAATGAATCTTTAATCAAATTGTATATATAATCAAAAGCTGATTTTGGACACGTTAATGAGAGTCATTAGTTAATTAAGTTGAATCCTATGATAGCAATATCGAAGAAACAAACAAAAATAGACCCTAGATAGATAGGCTAAGAAAATGGGAAATTTTAGGTGGTGGATCCCACATTAATGTGACAGGAAATTGAATAATGAAGTCAGGAGATGGTGTGATTAGCAATTTAGCATGGCTTGCAATGCAATCCTTTTCTACATTACATAAGAGAAAACTTGACAAAAGAAAAAAGAAAAGCTGCCAAAAGGCATGGAAATGGAAATGGAGGGTCAGAGTTCAGACCCCCCACCTTCATCGATCTCCACCACACCCCCCACTCTCTTTTTTTCTCGTCTTGTCACTGTCATTGTCTCCTTTAACCCCTAATTCTCTCTCCCTCTCACTCTCACTCTCACAACACACACTCAACAAAAGATTCTTCTGCCATGGTAAAAAAAAGGTTAAAATCCTTAAACGGAACGGAAAACTTAGGATGCATGTGTCGGTGTAGTCGTTTTTCATAATTTCATTTACTGATTTCGAAAAGAGAATAATTAAAAAGAAAACAATATTTTGGTTCAAACCCATTAAAAATCATGTATTAAAAGTTGTGTTCTAAAAATAAAATGTACGGATTCGGTAGATCAACTAAGAATATTAAAAAAAGGAATTTATTAAATTTACTTTTATTTTTCACATTATAACATATTATTATTCAACAAGAAAACACAACAACAATAATAATGAATAAATTTGTTTTTAAAAAATAAAAATAAATTGTCTACAATGTTAGGTATTTTGGATGAAATCCATTTTAGTCCCTCTAGTTTGACTTATTACAGAAATGGGTCCACCGGTTTTCAGTATTATCTCGTTAAGTTCTTCTGTTAAAAATTCCGTTAAAAAGAGTACTTATTGACAGGGTTAGAGGGTCAAATGACCCTGCTGCCCCTGGTTAAAAAATGAAACAAAGAAAAATATAAAAAAAAAAAATTTCCAAATTAAAAAAATAAAAAATAAAAACTTAAAAATTAAATTTGAACCAACATCATAAATCATCATAAAAGGTGAAAGAGATCACTTAATATATATCGTTTTATGAAAAAATGATCTTTTTTACGAAGTGATCACGTAAAATAAATCACTTAGTTTAAAAGTGATCTTATTTTATAGAAGGGTTATTTAAATAGATCCATTTATGAAAAGTGATCTTTTTATTTATTTAAGAATATATCACTTTTTTTCTAAACTTATCTATTTTTATTTTCTAATAAAAAAATATAATTTTGATAATTAGGTTTTCAGTTAACTATACAGAACACACGTCTTTTCTCTTCATCTCCATTATTTCTCTTTGCTCACTTATATTAAATCTCTCTCTCTCTCTCTCTCTCTCTCTCTCTCTCTCTCTACTTTTATGATCATCTCTCTACAACAAAATTCTCTTTATTTATTTTTATTAAAGCCTTAATCTTCTTAACAAATGTTTATGGCTTTAACTCGGTTTTTTTTTTTTTTTTCATTTCGCAGTTGTGTTTTGCTTTGAAGAAGTATAAACATCACAAAAAAGGTATGTTCTAGGGTTTTCTTCTTTTTTATTATTTTAATTATATGAGTATATATTTTTGTTTCTTGATTTCAAATGTGAAATTGATAATTGATAAATGAATATTTCTTGGGTTTTTTTTTTCAAGGTTGGAAACTCAAACTCTAGCAATCATTACTTGGAAACAATAATTTCAACAATGTATAACACTTATTTCATTTGATATTTCTAAATATATTTAGAGATAATACATATATTTGAAGTAATTTGGTATATATTTAAAGATAAAATTGAAGAAGTGCATGTTTGTAGTTGTTAGATTTTAGTTTTATATATTTCATATCAGTATCAATTAATCTGCACACCAACTGTTTGATAAAATTTCCTTGTAGAGCTAAACATTATATTGGCATATATGTAATATATATATATATATATATTCAAAGTCTATCATACAATCCCAAAAGTAAGTTCTACTATTAATTATTTTTTATTTTTTTGAAAATGTGTTAAAAGTTTTTTTATTGATATTATTTTGTTACTTCTTGTTGTTTTTGAGGATGAAAATTTTAATATTTTAATATATATATATATATATATATTTGATTTCCATTAACTAGTAAAAGTAGTTTGTTTTAATATTTTTATGTAAGTTGTTATAGTATCATATTAATTTTAAAATGTAGATGTCAATTCTTTTAAAGAAAATTATGAGGATACAGAGCATTGCGATTACAACAACATTCAAAGCAATAAAAAAACTTCTGTTAATAATTTCATTATATTTTTTTTTTTCAAAAGTTCTTATTCCTATTAATTATTGTTGTATTTTATGTTATGCAGATTCAGAAGAAGTCTTCTTATACAAAGAAGATATTGATATTATTTAAGATGATAAGAGTGAGTTTGGGAGGGATTGCATATGAAAATTGAAATATTGAACTTTGATGGAAAGCTGTAGTGCATATGAACGTTCAAATGTTGAAATTTGTTGAAAGTCGTAGCGTTGAACTTAGATGAGTATTGTGAAAGTTTTTTATTTTTTATTTTTATTTATTTTTTATTTTTTATTTTGGCTTTGAGAAGCCTTGTAAATTGGTTTGAATTTAATTGAATAAAGTTATTGAAAAAAAAAAAATCAATTGTAATGTGATTTTTTATGAATGAATGTTATTTTTTTTTTTATTGTAATCACATTGTATTATGATCAAAAACATTCGATTATTAGATTTAAATAAAAAAAATTATATTTTGACAATAAATAATAAACATATCATTCTTTTATGAAAAGTAAATGTTATTTAATATCTTGAATAGTGATCACTTTTTTAATAAAAGTGATCTTTATTGGATTTTACTAGATCACTTTTTAAATGATCTCTATTAGAGATTATTTTTAAGATCACCTTAATAGATATCGCTTTAAAAGTTATCTCTATATGATTTTAGATCATTTAAAAAGTGATCTCTATGAAGTTTTGTGTAGTAGTCTTCAACCAGATCTGGGTTCCCACCACCATTACACCAAACTTTCTTCAACCATCATCAACAGATATATCTCTTTTAAAAATCCCAAAATCAAATCAAGAACAACAGATATATATATATATATATATCTCCTTGAATCTAACTACCACCACTAACCTAGAACCACCACACCACTGTCAGATCCACTATCCCACAACTTATCATCATCATCTAACCCTAGCCACCCAAACCCGTTGCCGCCCTCTCTCTCAAATCCCTCTCTCTCGAATGGGTAGATTATTTTTTTACAAATCTTCCACCATCTTCTTCAACAACTAATCCACCACAACTCAAATACAAACCCGAACCCTAGCCACCACAGCCGATACCACCACCTAAACACCACACTCTAGCCCGCTGAAATCCCCTCACTCACTCATTTTGGTCTCGCGATCCCTTACTCATCTCCACTGTATCGATCTTTCATCACCAATCAGGGTAGGTTTTTTGACAATTTTTTGTGGCGGTTTTTGTTTCTAATAGTTGTAGTGGTAGTGGTGGTAGTGGTGTATGGGAGATGGTTGGAAGTTGGGTGAGATTAGGTTTCTAGGTGTGGGGCTGTGTTGGTGTGTTGGTTTGAACCCAATGATTGTGGTGTGTTGGTTCAAATCCATCGATAGTGGTGTGCTATTGATAAGGGTTTGATCTGAACTAATGCTTCTCGGTTTGATCTGGGTTCGATATGGTGGTGGTGGTGGTGATTGACAGTGGGGTTGGTTGGTGGTTTTGGTCGAGAGACATAGAGGGTTGAGATGGATGTTGGTGGGTTTTGGTTTTGGAGCTGGATGGGTTTGATTTGGTGATGGGCTTTAATGGTTGATGATGGTAATTGTTGGATTGGATGGAGAGAAAGAGAGAGAGAGAGAGAGAGAGAGAGGTTGTTGTTGTTTATTAGGATGGTGATGGAAAGAAGAAGAAAGTGTTGATTGAGTTTGGTGTTGACTGTGTTTAGGGTTTGATTTGAATGTTTTATTTTTTTATCTACATTTGAGTTTCTTGGATTTGTTGAATGTTGATTGTTGATGAAGATGGTGTAGAGTTTCTAGGGGGGAGAGAGAGAGAGAGAGAGAGAGAGAGAGAGAGAGAAATTATTTGTTAAATGTTTATTTTTTAAATCAATTTTTTAATTGTTTTTATTTGAAATTATTAATTTTAACCCTGCTTTTACCATTATATTCTTAATGATCTAACGAAACCCTTACAAAATTGGACGGCAGGGACCAAAAAATATATTTTTGGTAACTAGAGGGACCTGTCAAGATAATCCTGAAAACCAGAGGACTGGTTTGTGTAATAGGTCAAACTAGAAGGATTAAAATGGATTTCACCCTTATTATTTTCAAGTATGAAAT
This sequence comes from Acer negundo, assembly GCA_035582765.1. Classification (NCBI taxonomy): domain Eukaryota; kingdom Viridiplantae; phylum Streptophyta; class Magnoliopsida; order Sapindales; family Sapindaceae; genus Acer; species Acer negundo. Next base: position 29,219,274 of record CM069235.1, on the reverse strand, counting down.
GTAATTTGTTATATAAAATGAAAATAATGAAAAGGAAAAAAAGATTAGATAGGGAGTACCGGAAAACAAAAAGAGGGAATTGGGTCATATGGTGGTTTCCCGCCAGCTGACATGAATAGGTGGTCAGGTGTCGCGTCAGATTGGCTTTTTGTTTTGGTGGGGATCCGATGGAGGGTGTCACAATGTCGACTAAATCTTGGGTGCAGCAGGATGCACCAGGCATCCCCCACCCAGATGTTGCCACGTCAGTAAAATCTTTTTATTTTGCTGCGTGACAACATCAGGGTGGAAGATGCATGGTGCATCGGATGCACCCAAGTTCTTCTCTACAATGTCACATGAGTCTGCTATATATATGCTTTAATTTATGTGGATTATTATGCTGATGTTGTGCTGCTAATGCTATATAAATAATTTATCTCACTCGCCTTCCACACAAACAATAATCTCTTCTCTTCTCTTCTCTTCTTTTCTTTTTCTTTCTTATTATTATTTTTTTATTATTTCTCTCTTTTGAGTACTTTCTTTCTCATCCTTCTCGATCTTCAAGTTCCTAGGTTTCCTTTTACATCTTCGATAATTCTATTCTCTAACCATTCTTCCGTTTCCTAATCAATTTCATTCAAAACGAAAATGACGAAAGTAATTCATCATTGGATTGGATTGCCAACAGATAATTAAATATTTCCATAACTATTTATATATATATATATATAGGTTAGTGTAAAAATGTATAAATTTTCAGCTTTAATTCACTGTAATTTAGAAGGAGGTATGGTGACTAACTGACTACAGCAAATTAATCGAGGTGGATAAAATAAACCATAAACGTTTTGGGAGATGAGATGGAGGGCATGTTGTAGTAGGGCATATAGGCATCATATTAATGAGGACAATTTAATATTATTTGCCAATTTGGATTGGTATGTAGATACATCATATCATGAGTGTCCTAAGTTTGTAGATTGTATTAGTTCCCTCCCTCTACCTCAAATCTTGAGGCATTTCTTTCTCTCTTTGACTCTATTAAGTATCAATATATTCTTGAATGTTGATCCGATTATTGCTCAGTAAGATGCAACCGTACCATTCGTTTTTTAAATTTATCTAGTCAACTTTTCATACACAAAATATATATTATATTTGTTAATTAGTTCTATTTTATATCATTCAATGAGGTTGAGGGTCTTTACTTGATCATTTCTCCTGCGACTTCTTGTCATACCTTAGAAAATTATTTTACAAAACTTGCTAGAATTCTATTGTATAGTTTGATACAATCCAATGGATATTAACTTAGTATCATTTATCAATATTTGTGATGATATAATACATAATATAGTTAAGAATGAATGATTAAGAGAACTCAAATGATGATCAATAATAGATGAATTATAGATTTAAGTGTTTATATATGGGTTTGATTGTTTGAATTATATTCATCTACATGATCCAATATCATAAATAATCTAGAGGTAGTCGCATATTTTCTTATTCAATAACAAAATTTTTTATGTAAACCTAGGGCTGTTTGATACGAGGTAATCAAAGTTTTTTGATTTCTGAGAAAGTTAAACACAGTAATATGATTTCTAAAAAACCTATATATCTGTGTTTTGTTATGTATGAGAATATTTTGTTAAATTCCTAAGAATATCAGATAACTGTGTTTGGTTGCACGTGGGATACACGAGCAAGTTTTCAATACACACATTCACTAGTTTCATACACGTGAAACTGTAGTCGATCAGATCTACAATTATTGAAATTGATTGAGCTAGGCACTGGCAACCTATAAAACAAGAAAAGAAACTAAGTGGTGGTCGAACCACAAAAAGGAGTGTTCCCTTGGGGGGATTCTCCAGTTCAAGTCAGTAAACTGTTCAATAAATTAAGTAAAAGAAAAAAAGTTTAGTGGCAAACCATATCGCTCAATGTGTCGAATCGAGCATTGGGTCGATATGATTGGATCGACACTAGATATCGATAATGTTGATGCGTCGATGCCTTAAGGACTCTTTAGGTCATCGTGAGTCAATCGAGGATTTGGTTGACCAGCCTTTGAGAACGATTGGGTCAACCACTATGAGATTGTGAGAGAGCAATCAATGCAATAAGAGAATTATGAAGCCAATTAAGTTGAGTGAGCTTTCGTGTGTGAGTGAAAAATCAGGACCCCTTTCTCTAAGAAGAGGTCTGGTATTTATAGTGAAATCACAGATCCTTCACCACTCAACTTCTTTATGAAAAGGCGTGGATCTCGGGCACTTTATTGCCCGTTTCGATTCTTTCAAATCGGGCAATAAGGACTTTATCAGATCTGTCATTATTATGACCCGTTAATGTGCTTTCGACCACGAGCTTGTTTTGATCTGATGCCTTGGTGGGCCAGATCGAGCTTTGGGTCTGTTTTAGAATGGACATATAGTAGCTTAGTTATTCTAGCCTTTGTTTATGTCTTTTGATGTTGAACGAGTGGGCTTGAGACATACTTTAGTCCTTATTCAGCGGTGGGATCGACTATCGGGCCGTATGCCCATTTTTTGAACACTACAGAAACTAGCATTGTTTTATGAATACACTAGTTTCGTAGTATCGTTTAAATACTTTACATAAAAACAAGTTTGCATTTGGTTTCACTAAAAGAAAATTGAATCATACTCCAAATCATTTGATCAAGAAATAACTTAAACAATTAAATCATTGTTGTCTGAATTAACAAATAGAACTTGAATATAATTATAATTTATTTTCTTCATAATATAACATGTTATATCACTATTAACAAGTACAAAAGTAATAACAAAGAAAGAAAAGAAGAGTATTTTTTAAAACTAAACAGACAAAATTACCTCAAACTTTAATTTTTTTAAACTATTTTTTTAATAATAATAAATAAATAAATAACTATATTTTCTTTATTAGACTTCTACCAAAACACATGCCTCCATCTTTTCATCACTAGACCCACACTTTCATCTCCCACATCTTCATTATCGGTCATCATTCTTACATCTTCCTATCTTCATTACCAAACCCCACACTTCCTTACCTCATACTTTTTTTTTTATAGTTTTTTTAAAGTATAAATTGGACCATTGCTCCATCTCGCCAGAGATGGAGCAGATAGCTCCATCACGTCAAAGACGCAGCGTCGTTGACGAAATAGATCACTGCTCCATTTCTAGATTTTGTTTTGTTCACATAAGAAAAAAAAAAAAAAATTCTAGATCTTGTTTTTTTTTTTTTTTTTTAGTGGTGTTTGTGATTGATGATTAAAGGGTTGATTTTTGGTTTTCAAGTGATGTAATGGTATGATTTTTTGGGGTTTTGGTATTTGGGATTGATGATGAAGTTGGGATGATTTTCGGTGTTCAGGTCAGATTTTTTCTGGGTTTTTTGTTTTTGCTGTGTTTACTTTTTCTAATTTTTTCTTTCAAATATAAGATCTATGAAGCTAAAGTAATTCGTTGTGTTTAATATAGATTTTTTTAATTGACTGTGGGTCCCACAACAAGAATCAAATAGAAGATAATGTGAAATCCACCTATTGGGGTGGATTTCATATTACCCCCATAGAGGGTAAAGTGATTATCATGGGTTTCATTTTCCTAGGTTTAAAAAAAGTCGAAACTGCCAACAAACAAAAGAATTTTATTGGATTTTTATTCATGTGTAAAGATTACCAATACTAAATGGCCCCTAGAGATTTCTATTAAGAGAAAAAGAAATTATGCAAAAGGATAACGGGACGATGTGTTTTTACATGACCGTTGAAAAAAAAAATGGCAGTTAACAACAGTAAGTGATGGCTATATATATATATATATTTATATATATATAGATTTAACTAAGTTGCTGTTAACAGCAATGTTACTAGCCAATTATGTGAGAGAAATTTTTTTATTTTTATTTTTATTTTTATAATTTTCAAATCCTTAATTTCATATACCCTTGGATTGAAATCTAAAGATTGGAAATTGACCCGGTAACATTGTTGTTAACAACAATTTAGCCAAACCCTATATGTGGTGTTAACAACAACTTAGCCATACCATATGTGTGTGTGTGTGTCTATATATATATATATATATATATATATATATATATAGTGGAAATGGTAGGAAAATGTACTCTTTTTATGTTGAATTTTGAGAGTATCACTAATTTAATAAACTAAGTTTAAATTGCACCAATGGACTAAAATACTCTTATCTCCTTCTTTTATTATGATTGTGCCATTTTTATTTTTATTTTCTTTCAAAAACCTATGTTCTCCATTAATGGAGATGAAATGGAGATCTAATCGAGTTCCAATAGAGGTCTCGATGAAGAAGATAATAAAAAAAAATAGAAAATTTTATTTTTGTCCAATAAATCTCGAAAATTACAAATATATCTAATAAGTCTCGAAAACTACCTAGTAAGTCTCGGAAATTAGAAAAAAAGTCTCGAAAAAAAAACGTGAGTGTGTTTACTTGTTTTTGTGAGTGTGTTTTAAAGGTATTTTTGTCTTTGTCAGATTCACACTTTAGGTGCTATTAAAACTTAAGTTATTATGTAGGTGATAATTTTAAAACTCATTCTTTGAATAGTGCTATCAAAATTTTCGAACCTATATATAAATAAAGATATATATATATATTTATATTTATATATACACCAATTTTGGGTTTATGAACCATTACAACATTTCTTTTAAAATAGGGTAAATTGCACTAACTTACCCTTAATTTTTTTCAATTATGGTATAATACTCAACTTTTACCTTTAATTACATAGGGATCCCCAACTGTTAGTCAACTTCTGTTAGACTTAACGGTGATTTGAGGTTGCTCAGGAAAATTCGAAATTGCCCTTATGTTATATTAGGAAAAGTTGTTATTGCCCCTAGAAAAATAATAAAATAAACCTATGATAATGATAATAAAATATTAACTCAATTAAAAAAAAATAAACAAATGATCCAATAAAAAGCAGCGACTTTCGGTCCTCACCTCTCTTTGTCGTCCAAAGCAGTGTGAAGCATCATCTTAGTGAGCACTTTGTTTCTCTTCTCATCTTCATCTTCTTTGAAAATCCTCAGCTTAGGTGAGACGGTTGGAGGGTGCGACGATTTGTTAAAGCATGAATGTTGTAATTGAAAAGTTGTAAAGTTCCAGTTATGGTGTAAAATGTGAATCATGAATACAAATAGAGAAAAAGAAGTGTTTTGTGGTTGAAAAATGCAGACTAGATTGGGGATTTGGGGTTTTGTGCGTTGGAGGCCACGACCACCTTTTGCCTTCTCTGCATCAGAGAAGGTGTCGTTGGCGACCCTTTTCCCTTCCCTATTTTTTTGGGTTCTATTTTATTATATTATTGCTTTAAATAAATTTGATATAAAAATGACTATTTTACCCTTCACCCATCTAATCAACTTTTAAGTTTAATGGAGGTTGATTAACAGCCGGGGATATCTATAGAACTAAAGATAAAAGTTGAATATTATGCCATAAGTGAGAAACTCATGGTAAGTTAGTGCAATTTACCCTTTTAAATATTGCATTGGATTAGTTACATGAATTTTCAATATTTTGTAAATATATTTATTTGAATATCCGGTTATCTCATATATAATTGGATTGTTACATTTCAAATATAACGTAACAAGTGAGTTTTAATACATTGCCCAAAATGTTTTAGAAACTTAGACTTTTTTGTTATGATCGACTACTTGTTATTGCTATGGATAACAAAAGTATTACAAATTCTTAAATAAAAAAAATAAAAAAAATAAAAAAATAAAAACTTAGGCATGATAAAGCTAAACATCCGAAAATCATATTTGTTTTATTTTTATTTTTATTTTTAAAAAAAAACACAGAATTGACTGGATGAGATAAAAGAGTTTGGGGCAGTTACGGATCATAATTCTCTTATATCCTTTTATTTCCCTTAACTTTTAATTAAATTTTGATATCGGACGGAGTGTGGATTCAATGAACATGAATAAATTTTGTATTTCTCTTTCATCCATTCAGTGAACCTCATAGCTTTTGGATTTGGATCCTAACACAGTTACACAAAGTGTTTTTTTTTTCCTTCTCTTCTCCTCCCACTTTTTTCGTTCTTTTTCATCACTCTCTCTATTTTTTTTTTCTGCCTTCTCTCTCTCTACGATTGATCACTGTTTGGATTGCATTTGCACAAGTTTGGATGTAAAAAAAAATAAAAAAATAAAAAACTAAAATAATAGTAAATGCTAGAAGCATATTGCTGGATAACTTTGAATAAAAATAGCAAGTGCAACTTCTTAAATTAAAAGCAAACATATCCCTTTGAAAAAAAAAAAAACATATCCATTTAATCCCAAGAGATGGAATATAAACCAATCCATATTTCTTTTAAAAAAAAATAAAAAAAAAATAAGATTTAAATACTTGGGTCTCTAATTTTTGACTTAGGAGCCAAAAACCTAAACTTTATGAATAAAAAACAACAAATGGTGAAGAAAAACTTGCATAAGACAGTCTTATTGACGTAACAATGAAACCGTCCAATGAGTGAATGAGATTGTCCAATGAAAATGTGTTGTGTGGAATTTTGAAAAAAATATTTTTATGTTTCTAATGTAATTGATGCACTTTCATTAGACGGTCTCACCATGTGGCAATGAGACCGTCTCATACAAGTTTTTCTCCAAATGATGAATCACAGCATCCTAGCGAGAGAGAGCGAGAGAGAATACAGAACAAATTTAGAGAGAGAGAGAGTGATGAAAAAAACGAACAAAGTGAGTGGAGAAGAGAAAAAAATAAAAAACTTTACTAGAGATAAATATAAAATTTCATTCTGTCCATTGAATCTGCACTCTACTGGGTGTCACAATCTAATTGAAAGTTAAAGAAAAAAATTACACTCTTTGGTAAGATGAGTTTTTTTATTTTTTTTTTTATTTTTATTTTATTACACTGGAACATAAATTTTGGATTTTTTAAGGAGGGTGTAATTGAACCCGTAATTTCTTGGTGCATGTGTAAAGGGTTTACCATCTTACCGAGTTCATCCGGTCAGATAAGTTCTTATTACAGAAGAGGAAGTTCTTATTACAGAAGAGTAATGAAACCACTGACTTTGTGTATGAATGTATCTTGTTCTTGTCCCTTGTTTCCAAACACCAACTCTTTCTTTCTTCCCTTACGTCACTTTTTAAAAACACCACACACACTCTTCTCTCTCTCTTACCTGTTTTGTCCCATTTATTACCTTTTTTTTTGTTTTTTTTTTGTTTTTTTGTTTTTTCTTACTTCCACTGTAAAACTACTCACTCTCTGCATAAAAACAGCAAAACTAAAAGACAACACACTACTTACATATTATAGGCTGTAAAAAACTTTACAAAATGCAAACATTTTTTTTACTAGCAAATGAACTGTAATTAAACAAAAAGTTAGGGGAATACTTTTAAAATTAACCATTTTAACAAAATGGATGGCTTTCGAGTAAGACATGTCTCCTCGTTTTTTTTTTTTTGTTCGCTGACCAGCAATTGATGACCACACTCTTCTCCACCTCTTATCTTCTCTTGTGAGCTAAAAAAATTTACAAATTCATTTTTCCACCGATTTCCAAAAAAAAAAAAAAAGACTATATTATATTACAGAAACAGTGATTTACAATCTATTATCACCGGCTGTCACTGCTTGCTCGCTGTGGATCTGCTTAATTACCAAACCGGCCATGTAGATCTTCTTCTCTCCACCATCAACACACAGACCCACAAAAAGAAAAGCAATAAAATAAAATAAAATAAAAATGAGTATGGAATTTGAAGAGCACGAAGAGCAGGAAGAAGAAATGGGCATTCAAGCGAGTTATGACTCAATAGCTAACTCGGTTAGGACCAAGATGGGCATCAGTACTGGCGCTGGAGAAGGAGGAGCATCAGCAGCCGCCAGAAAAGCAGCAATTCCGATCAGATATAGAGAGTGTCTGAAGAATCACGCGGTGAACATCGGCGGCCACGCGTTAGATGGTTGCGGTGAGTTCATGGCAGCTGGCGACGAGGGCACGCTTGATGCTTTGAAATGCGCCGCTTGTAATTGCCATCGAAATTTCCACCGAAAAGAAATGGAAGGCGGTGAAGGCGGAGGAGTAGGAGGAGGGGGAGGAGGAGGATTGTATCACCACCACCACCAACAACAACAACAACATCATCAACAAATCTCGGCGGCCTACTATCGGCCGCCGGCTGGGTACTTGCACCTGACTCCGAGTCATCCAAGGCCGTTGGCGTTGCCGTCGGTGTCAGGCGGAGGTGGGTATAGTAGGGATGAGGAGGATGTGTCGAATCCAAGTAGCAGTGGCGGTGGTGGTGGGAGTGGTGGGTCGAAAAAGAGGTTTAGGACAAAGTTCACAGGTGAGCAGAAGGAGAAGATGTTAGGGTTTGCAGAGACGATTGGTTGGCGGATTCAAAAGCACGACGAGGCTTCTGTGGATCAATTCTGCGCCGAGAGTGGCATCAAACGGCAAGTTCTCAAGGTTTGGATGCATAATAACAAGCACACTCTTGGTAAGAAACCCTAGAAATGCTAGCTACTTGCTATTTTCCAACTTCACTGATAAAACGAAACTGTTAGCTAGCTCTAGCTCCACATTTGATATCAACAAATTTACCAAGTGCGCGAGAATGATAAATTGTATTGCCGATTAATTAATTTAGTAGAGAGAGAGAGAGAGAGAGAGAGAGAGAGAGAGAGAGAGAGCGATGATGATTAGGTTTAATTTGGTTTTTTTTTTTTTTTCTTTTTTTTTTTAGTTTATGTTATATTAATTATCAGTGTAGGATGGATGATAAGTTGATCATGATGTTTCTAATCAGTGCATTATTTGTTAATGGTGGTGATGATGGGGCACCATTGATCTCAAAGTAGCTAGGAAAATTTTCCTTCTAATTGTAGTACATGTTTGAATTGATGAGATTTCATGTGATTTAAGAAGATGATGATGAAGATCAATAAGTTAGTTAAAAATGGTGGTAATTAAGAAGAAGAAGGTGTATTAATGAATGTATTGGATCTCTCAATCAAACGCGGTTGGCATGCAAAGCAGCATTGCAATATCTGTGTCCTTTGAATTTCACATCTGTCATCTGCTCCTTGTTTCTCTCCATTTTGCCTCATTAGCTTAGCTTTACCCTTCCTGATCTCTCTCTCTCATATTAATATTGAACTACTCTTCTACACTCTAGAGACTTCCATAGCTCATGAGAGTCACTGAAAACACTAAAGACAAGTCTGAATTTGAGAGACTAGTACTATATCGATGGCGTGTATTGGAGAGTATGGGACTCCATCACTCTATTAATATTCCTTCATTTCTCTCTTCACTCTTCACACACATTCCTCGTCCTCCATTTATTTCTCTCTCTCTCTCTCTCTCTCTCTCTCTCTGTTGTAGTACTCTTAATTAATTACACCCTTTGATTAATTAATTCTAACCCTATTCTCTTCTTCTTCTTCTTCAGTTCAAATTCTTTTACTTTAGTTTAATTATTTATTTATTTATTTATTTTTAATGTGTGAGTAAATACAAACGAAGAAACAAACAAAGTTTGGAAGTGTGGTTAGCAGATAATGCGGTTTTTGACAGTTTTATTGCAGTCTTGCAGATAATATGCAGAGCTCTCTGAATCTGATTGTCATTAAATGGCTGCATGTATAGGACGAATAGGAGGTTAACAACACCTTTTAATGCACTTTTTTTTTTTTTTTTTTTTGTTTAAACGATATTTTATTTGGATTTGTTGAGACAATCACTATAATCTTTGTTGACCAGTTAACAATGAATTAGGGTGGTCTTCTTTTAAAAATGAAGCATGAAAACGAAAAAAGGATTTGGATTCTCTTATTATTTTATTTTTATTTTTTGATATTTTTAAAGTATGTGATTAGTTGTTGTGAAAATCAATCATATTTTAACCGTATATTTATTACAATACTGATATGAGATTATATGAGGTCGAAAAAAAGACGAGGTAAAAGGAGGTTCCAAATCTAAATCCAAAGGAAAAACATATTTAATTATAAGAATTTATAAAATATTAATTATTTTAAAGTGCAAGAGAAAAAGGAGAAAATTAGATATAGATATATATTGTGTGGGGAAAAAACTGAACATGTTGGATGTTGGAGAAAGTATATAAATGAAAAATGATCTAAAGCTCGAAGGTTTGATGTTGCTGCTTTTATTCGATCTGCTCCTCATCAGGAACATGTGGGCTCTCTGATTCTGTCCACACAATGAATTGAAACTGAAGCTCTTAATTAACTTTATTAGATCGATCAGGTTGCTCTGGTCTGATAATTTTTACTTCAACTTCTGATGATCAGCATCTTTTTTGCAGTTTAATTCCAATATTTTATCTGATCATATAATATTATATATTCTCTCTAAATCTACAAAGTTTTATAGCTAATTATATACTTGTAAAAAGGCTAAGAGAATCATATTCTAAATAACCACGTACCCCACCTAGTGGTGGCCACGGTTCTGTTTCGGTTCGGTTTCGGTTTGAAACCGGCGGTTTCGGTTCCGTGGCCACCCAAAACCGAAACCGTAACCGGAAAACCGGTTTGGTACACGGTTTCTAACCGGCGGTTTTACGGTTTCAGTTTCGGTTTCGGTTTAAAAACCGACGGTTTTGGGTTCGGTTTCGGTTCGGTTTCGGTTTTTCAAAAAAAAATTCAAAAAAATGCCACGTGTCAACTTCTGATTAGTTGATTTTTTTTTTATTTTTTTATTTATAAAAAAACCGCCAGTTTCGGTTTCGGTTTTGGGGCGGTTTTTGGAAGTACGGTTTCGGTTAAACCGCGGGCAAAACCGTTGGTTTAACCGAAACCATGGCCACCTCTAACCCCACCTGACTGGATCACTCTCCGATTTCTCCCACTCATAATTTCATAAGGGGAATTTATCAATATGTTAATTTGCATGGTATATATATAATTAACCGCCACTGGTTAATCAATATTATGAGATATGAGAAATTTTGTACCCTAAAATTACACCAACTTACTCAGCTCATGCTCAATATATATAATTAGTAATTATTCTATTTGTTATTAGCATTAATGTGGTCCTGTCAACTTTGAAGTACGACTTTAATTTGTATTTCCTTTCACGATCTAATTAATTTTTGATAAAGCATGCATTTAAATGTGTGTTTATAGAACAATAATAATGCATTAGCTGTATATGAATATGATTAGTTGTGGATTAGAGTTTTGTTACGTAAGTAATAAAAATCCCTTTATTGTAAGTGTAGAGTGATTGCTATTTTGGGAGTTTAGTAGATCAATCGCAATCACTTGTTTCTTTTTTTGGCCTGACATGTTCACTCATCACTCGCTGTCAACGTTTCTTCAAATGAATTCCCTTCCAGGAAATTTAAAAACATGAAAATATATCACTGATTTGTTAATTAAAGATGAAGATCAGGTGGGTGGAAATTAAAATCAACAATATATGTCATCAAACCAAATTTCTTCACAAGTCTTTTCACTGCCTCATAGATTATAATTAGATATTGGTCTTGTCTTTCACAAACTATAATTTCCTTTAATGCTAATAGAATTCAATCATCTAATCACCATGGATCCCATATCTATCAAACCTAACCAAAATTAGGACATACTTAATGATTATCAATGAAATTGACTGGCTTTGCTGATTTGATGGAGAAAATATTCAATTAGACAGTCTTATTTCTCCTTCAATGGGACAGTCTCACAATGAGATTACACCAAACTATAGTTTAATAATACAACTGTCTATGGGTTTTTCAGCATATGATCTTCTGTGTTCATTTTTCCCCTTAGATCAATCCAATTATAATATATATATATATATATATATTCTCGAGATAAATTGTACAATCTCATTGGGATTTGGTCTCACCAAGTGGCAATAAGACCGTCCCATTTAAGATTTTCTCGATTTAATGGTCCATGCTATGTATAAATGTTGACATTTATTGTGATGACATGGTCCCTTCTACAGTTGGCAAGGTAGCCTCATTAGTTGTGAGACTGGGCCTATCATATCGGTAGATCAACTAGATCTATTTCCTGGGCCTAAATCTATTCAAAACCTAACTCTCTTTTGGCATTTTTTTTACCAACCAAACAAACTATTAGCCTTTAAGATCGTATAGAGAGACAGAGGTTGCCTACGTTCTTCATGTCATTGACATTTGACAATTTGAACGCACCAAGAATCTTCTATTCATCTTCATAAAAACGTAACATTGAAATAACCAAGTGAAAAATGAATGCTACTCACTTGAATTAAGATCATCTTTAACATTAATACTCACAAAAGGGTATAGCTAAAATCACAAAGCTCATGTCAAACATTTTTCATCATCCCAATTTCCAAATACATCACAAACGTACCAAAGCTACAATCCTTGAGTTCCAACAACAATGGGATCAAATTGAAATGGCGACTTCACAATATGCAACATACATATATTTTATCTCAGGTATTCCATATTTCTTTTTCACAGAATTTTATCTACATCAATAATGGTGGGCATGATTCAATTTGCTACACACGGTGGAATGTTTTGGTTCTCAGCACGTCCTTAGCTACAAAGGCAATGCTTCCTGCAGATTTTTCACAGCACTGTCATAGTGTACAAACCCCATAAACCAAAACTCATGGTTGTCGATGGAGATGACCTGGATGTATTTCTCAGCTGTATTGACTTTGCTTGATGAGGGATTGACTGCCCTCAGCTGGGGCAACGGAATAACCACCTATGTATACATGATAAGGAAGTTACAAAACAATGTCAATGATCATTCAAATAGAAAAGATGGAAATAACATGCACAATGAAAACTAAGAAAAATATATACAAGTTTCTGTATGAGAAAATGTAGCTAGTCCATTACAAATAATGAGCCAGCAAACATTACACATATCCCAAAAATGACTTGCGTACCATGTTCCAAAGACTTCACAAAGCACAAACTATGAAACTACAAAGACTTTTGTTCATTAATTGTTCCAAAAAATATGCGAGGCCTACTACATCCCATAGACCACTAACATCCAACAGGAAAGCATGATCCAACCAAGTAAAGGAACAAAAATGCATGAATAAATCTTGATATTGCCGTAATCATCACAAAACAGGGTATTGCATAATAGAGTAAAATGGGAGGCAAGAGTTTATAAAAGCTCCTGAACTATCATGCGACTGTAAACAGACTACTGAGGAAATCATATGTAAGATTATTAAGTGTTGGCCTACCAATATGTTGTCATGGTGATGTCGAAAATAAATTCCAACCTATCGATGTATATACAAAAGTTCTCCAATATCGATGGTCCATAAGAAAATATTTCAGGACAGGGAATTTTTAACGATACGAATTCGCTGTCCTGAACTTACACACCAAACTAGACAACTAAGTGAAAGAAAAAAAGAGAACATGATAAGTATGGGCATTCATAAAGTTTGGTTTGATCATGACTGGCAAATTATCAAAGATTTGATCATAGTTTAAGTCATGACTGAAATACTAATATTATATCTCCATGTCGTGCACTAAAAGTTCCCACAATAAATAGACATAAAGAATTAGTGAATTGAAGAATTTATGAGTGGTTGTTGTTAAGTTTTCAATATTCTTACTATTCAATTCTCAGCAAAAACCTTCATGTATAAATTTCAATTCAGAATAGATGTGCAGGTATCATTAGAATTAACAAGTATTATAGCACCAATGTTTGAATGTTTCAAAATTCGAACTGAGGCGCCTCAAGGCATGCCTCAGCCGCCTAACGGCCGAAAGCGCCTAGAGTCAGCCACTTCAGCCTTGAACTTGCTCGGATCCACCTCAATGTCATGAGGCGGCCGCCTTAATGCAATTATTTCCTTGAGGCAGTCTGAGGCACTGCACTGCCTTTCAAAAAACATGCGCCAACCTTATTTTTTTTTATTAAAAGAAAAGCGACAGATACAACCAAAGAAAAACCCAACTCCCTATTTATAACAAAAAGTCCGTACTTTCAGCAGATGAAACTCTCTCACCTCTACTCTCACTTATCCAAGACTCTTAAGACTCCAAGCCCATTGACACAAATGATATTCTCTTCAATATAAAGTGGTCATTTATCATTTGGATAACATTTAGGAACCATATTTCAAACCACTATACTTTTTTTTTTTTTGTCATACACTTGTCTTTTGGGATCCTTATGTTAGTAATGTTGATTGTGGACTATTTATTAAATGTTATGGATGATTTTTCTATTTTAGTACTTTGTTTTATTTTTTTCATTATTTATCATTTTTTAATTGAGGCGACCGCCTAAGGCATTTTAAAACAATGTATAGAACTATAGGCGGAAGTTCATAATGTGTACCATTTTGATAAGCATGGGAAATACCAAATACAATCTAGCTTTTAGATTGAAAAGCAAAAATAAAATGTATCCCCCATAATTACGCTATGCATGGATGGCTCCTATCCCAAACCAAAATAACAGAAATACTATAGTATCAAATGCTGACAGGCAAGTTGTAGCTACTTTACCTTATAATAGCTATACTGAGTCTGCTCACCATTTTTATAGGACAAAGGGTTGTCACTACAAAATGCAAGCTTTGCAGTTGACAAATATAAAACTCCCATAACTGGACCAGCAGATGTGGATAGGTAGCACGCATATGTCTTATGAAGTTGCTCCTCAGGAACAGTCTCAAAATTTTGTCGAAAGATCTTCTCATATCCACCTTCTGCAAGAACTTTTGTTCCCTGAGCAATTCTTCCCACTGCAGCATCAGCAAAACTAGGGGCCGTTTTCACTGGTTCAAGAAGACACTAAGGTCAGTAAATTTGCTTCACAAATTAGCTGATAAAGCAATACGCATAATAAAACTAATCAATCAGTTAAGAAGTAAGAAAAAAAAAAATCACATGCAGCCAATCCTACTACATCAACATATGAAAAACTGACTTTAATTGCCCTTAACATGAATAAGGAGCTAAGAATCGGATACACAAAGATCATAGTTCTCAAGGATTGCAAGTTAATTGATATAAATCCAGAGACAAACGTCAAGTTACTGCGAGATTAAAGACAGAATACATAAAATGAAGTCGGTGTGAGAACATTCGAAATTTCGAAACACAAATCAGATAATTACATTAAGAGAAAAACTTACAGTGTTGCCACATATTCCCGGCAAGATCCTCAGCCTTCTTGGTGGCCTCCGCTGCCTTTTTACCCCAATTTGTTAACACTCCCTTTACCGATTCCATCGTGTCTACAATATTATTATTATTATAATTCAACAAATAATCTGAATTATTATTATTATTATTAACATAACCAAGTAGTGGTACTTACTCTTAGCGGAGGATTGGGGAGCAGGAGAAGGAGACACGTAAGGATTGGACTCCGGCGGCATGGTGGTGGCAGCACTCTCGTTGATCGGAGCTGGCCCCACCGGAACACTCGCCCAATTCTCTGGAGGCGGAGCGACGTCTTTTGGATCAATCGTCGGGTAAGGAGCGTAGTCCGATGAGTAAGGCTGAGGCTGAGGCTGAGGCTGAGGCTGATGGTTCTCGACTTTGGGTTGATGTTGATCGGGTTGGTGACTCATTTTTATCGACTGGGTTTCTCTTTTGTATCGAATTCGAGGTGAGCTTTGTTGTATCCGTTGGCTTGATTTTTTAGGGTTTTGAGATTGGGGGATTTTGTCAAGATCGTTTTCTTCAACTTCAATTCGTTACAGCTAAATTATGTCACCTGTCACTCTGTCAGTCGGTCCCTTATCATTTGAAATTTTTTTTCCTTTTTTGAAATGGCTTATCAATGTTATCATTTGAATTTAAATTTATGATTTTTTATATTTCAAATTTCAACTCTCGAGATTTAAGAATAAAAAAAGCCTAAACAAACACAAAAAAAAAGGGCCCTGCAAGCTTTAGTTGTTTTATTATTGGGCCTTATATGTTCTGGGTTTGGGCTGTCATAAATAATTACAACAAAGGAATAAAATATTAGTATCGTCATCGATATCGAACTTCTAAATTTATAAATATATTAGAGATATTATCAATATCGATGGATATTCGGTAAAAAATCAAAAAAAATTATGGATATTTACATCTAAAGTTGAAATTTTTTTATGAAACTTTAGAATAAACTTAAACAATTAATTATATATTACATGAATCATATTTCAACGATAAATTAGTATAGTTATGAGTTTAATATAAATTACAACATAGATAGAGTGTTTATAATTTTTTAAATTGAGTATTTAATAAAATAATATTTTGTTTCACTTTTAGAATATTATATGCAATATAAAGAGATTAAATATTTAATAAACAAAATTATCATTAAAAATATATATATAGTTCTATACTTCCAAGATTCTATCATAAATCATAATTCATACATAATAATACATTGCATGTCTGAAATTTAAAACCAAAATGAATTTCTTGCTGGTTCAAATACATAAGATACATTTATATCTTGATTCGAACAATAATTTTCCCAAGAAAATGTGCTAGCATAGTTTTCAAAGTAATTATTAATATGTCACATGTATGTTGTTTGATATCTTCCAACTGGTCCATGAATTAGGTAGTTTGGATTTACCCAACTTGGTGGATATTGTTGATCTACATGCATATGTATTGCCCATGGCATTTGTGGAAAAAGATAATCAAATATACTGCAGTCACCATAACTACCATAATATGATACATGAGAACCTGAGCTTGTCTGCGAATAACCCAAATAACTATTTTTTTTTTGTCCATACTCATTGAGGAAAGAGTCATATTCAAAGAATCTTCATCAATTTGACTTGTTCCTCCATGTTGTCTATCATGATTTTGATCAAAATTACCTTCATGAGCATCCCAACCTGCAGCACTAGCATTTCAACCTTTTGCACCAGCATCTCAACCTTCGGCACAAACATCCCAACTTGTTTCACCAACATCCTAACCTCTTGCATCAGAATCTCAACCTCCTCCATCATCTCCATCATCTTTTCCTCCACTATTTCCATCGGAGATATGTTGGTCATCGAAAGAGTTGCTAACAGTAACTCCATGATCTGCACCAACTTCTTCTCTAATCACTTATTCAACATTTATTCTCATGTCTCGAGCATGGGAAGCAATTTGTGGATCAGGATTTCCCTCATCATTATCTAAATAGGCAGGTCTAACCCAATTAAAAAAATGATTCTCATTATCGTCCCCTGCTTCAGCAACTACTTGAAGTATTTCCATAAAATCAATTTTATCTACTTTATCTTTTTTAGCTGTCATATCCCTAAGTTTCAACTTTATATTATAATAACAATAAACAAGTTCTTCAAGTTTAGAATAGGAAAGACGGTTTCTTTGTTTAGTGTAGATTAAAGTAAATGTGGACCACTTTCTTTCGCATGCAGAATATAATACTATTTGTGACAGTATGCGAATTGCTATTGCACGCAATGATAGAGTACAATTTTCATACATTAACCACCAATAAGATGCAATAAAAATTATTAAGTATTATAAGTATGAATACCATTTCAATGATATTATTATTTATTATTATTACATAGATTTTTGAAATAAAACTTATATACCCGGTTGCGTTTTGCTTCTAGCTGCCATGGCTGCTCGTTCACCAAAATTTTTGTTGCCATCCTTAAGTATGTGAGCTACATTTCATGACTCATGATATCAGTATGCAAATAATATATATAAATGTGAGCAAATGACACAATACTCCCATGCAAAGAAGTTATAATATTATAATAATAAAACTGATTGTAAGTTGTAACTTTTTACCTCATTTACAAAATTAGCAATCCCTGCAGTTTCAGAGTCTACTTACATATAGACAATATGTATGGTTTTCAAAAGATCTGAATTATCCCCAATATTGTCTCTACATTGGTACTTTGGGTTCAAATAGTAAGCTAGAGGAATAAAAACTATTAATTTTAGTATAAATAATAAAATAATTTTCAATATAGATTATTTGAACAATAATTTAAGTGTTTAAGATTATATATATATATATATATATATATATTTTTAAAGAAAATAATTTACAAAATATCCTTGGATTTCAGGATAAAATTCACAATATTTCGGGAATATTGGGAGATTTTTATGAATATTTCGAAATCAACCGGATATTTGCTAGACATTGGATTTTACCCATGTTTCGATATCGGTCCCTCCAAAATATGGATATATCGGTGGATATATTGGTGGATATGTCGATTTTAAGTTCCTTGATTACAACTATATTCAGCTGCATATAACATATGTAGGTGGTCGATCTACGATCAGTATGGATTAGGTCGAATTTGAGTTAGGTCCAAGCAACTTGGCCTACCTGGTCGAATCGAGCGAGTCGACTGCTTCTATAACCTATAAAAGAAAAGAAAAGAAAAAACAAGCACAAAGAACAGATGATAATAAAAAGAAATTGGTGGGGAGATTCGTTAACCTTATATATACTTGGGCTGAGCATTTGTTATAGGTGATTGTAATTGAGAAGGAGATCGAATTCTGGTGACTGGAGTTTAAATGAGCAGAGTTTGGGCACGCTAAAAATCTTGTTCTTGAGAGGTTTTTCCATAGACTTTTATGTGGTCTAATCCCTCTTATTTATAGGCCAACCTTATTTCAAACGTTCATTTGATCAGAGTTTGATTATGGGAGAGATTTTCGGAGAGATTTGCTCCCTCTTTGAATCAACCGTTACCCATCTGTTCTAACTGAAGTTTGACTCGGTTTTAAATGGCCAAACTTTAACTGATGTTAGTCTTGGGTTGACCTGCTATACGTGGGTCTGGATTGGTTTCAACAAAAAGGTTTGGGCCTTAAGCGTTAGGCCCAAAGACCATTTTTTGCTACCACAACATATTGTAACAAGTTGCAATATATTAGATGGCATTATTTTTATATAATTCTATATTTAGTGATATTTCATATTAAAATATATTGAAGTATACAATGATTAAGTATGCATTTGTGTTTTTCTATATAATATAATTCTATATGATATTATAAAAATATATATTTGTTCTATTATATATTTACAAAATTAATTAATATAGAAAATAACACTTTATTAAATAAATAATTATTCATGTAATTAATTTCATTAATATTAATATTTTTATATATTTTAATTACTTAAATTAATTCTAGATTTGTATTGTTAGGAATTTAGGATAGTATTGTATTATATTGTTATTTTCATTTAATTAATAGAAAATTTAAACTAATTAATTACATTTAAAAATTATTTTATATTTATTACAATTTTAATAATTTATTTTAAATTTATCTTTGAAATAATAAGAATTTTTATTTATTCAATATTAGTTCATAATTCAATATTTAGCATCTTATGTATTTATAAAATAAAATTATATGTGTTTATTTTTGTATGATCCTTAAATTTTTATTATTATTATTATTATTATTATTATTATTATTATTATTATTATTATTATTATTATTATTATTATTCAAGTTTGTGTGTACAATTTAATACGATACATAATAAATTCACCTCTCCCCTTTCTATTAGTATTTTAATATTTTTTTTTGAATTAGATTAATTTAAATGTATTAATTAATACTATGAAAAAAAAAAATCAAATATGTGTATCAGTGTTTGTGTATTGCATTTTTTTTTTTTTTTTTTTTTTTTGTTTATGACCAGGTTTGTGTATTGCATTATGTGAGGCAATTTCACCCATAATGCAGGGCACCATATATACATGTGTTTTATTACAAAGCTGTATTTTAATTTTGTTTTTTTTTTTTTTTATAAAAAAAAAATGACAACTGAAAAGCTATATTTTAATTTTGGTTTTTTAAAAAATGACAAATAAAAAGGTATATTATACTTGCTATTCATATAAGGGTAAATTTTTTTGTTGAATTGATATATATATATATATATATATATATATATATTTATTTATTTATTCTTTTCGGTCTTATATTAATTATTATTATAAATAGTGAATATAATATTTGTGGAAATGGTGGAAAATGTCACTTTTTTAAACTCATGTGGTGACAAAGTCACTCCTTTAATAAGTTAAGTTTAAAAGGCACCTATTATGGTGAACTACCAAAATTGCCCTTATTTTACACATTTCTCTTTCTTACTTTAAAGTTTTCAGAGCTTTTTTATTTCACCTTTCTCTATAACAAACCTCCAATGGAAGTTAAACACCATAACCTTATCAAATCATCTTCATTGGATAGCTTTTTTTTTTCAATTTAAAACCCTTCATTGAATTCATTTTTATTTGTTCTTCGTGTCTTTTGTAAACCATAAGTTGGTTGTGTAAATTACTCGAGTAGTGTATGAAAAGACTCGGGTAGAGAATGAAAAGGCACAGGTAGTGAATGAAAAGCCTCGGGTAGTGTATGAAAAGGCTCGAATAGTGAATGAAAAGGCTCGGGTAGTGAATGAAAAGGCATGGGTAGTGTATGAAAAGGCACGGGTAGTGAATGAAAAGGCACGGGTAGTGAATGAAAAGGCTCGGGTAGTGTATGAAAAGGCACGGGTAGTGAATGAAAAGGCACGGGTAGTGAATGAAAAGGCTCGGGTAGTGTATGAAAAGGCACGGGTAGTGAATGAAAAGGCACGGGTAGTGTATGAAAAGGCTCAGGTAGTGTATGAAAAGGCTCGGGTAGTGTATGAAAAGGCTCGGGTAGTGTATGAAAAGGCACGGGTAGTAAATGAAAAGGCACGTGTAGTGAATGAAAAGGCTCGGGTAGTGTATAAAAAGGCACGGGTAGTGAATGAAAAGGCTCGGGTAGTGTATGAAAAGGCACGGGTAATGAATGAAAAGGCACGGGTAGTGTATGAAAAGGCACGGGTAGTGAATGAAAAGGCACGGGTAGTGTATGAAAAGACTCGAACATAGTGTCTGAAAAGGCTCGAATCAAGTATAAAAAGGCTCGAACCAAGTGTAAAAAGGCACGGAAAGACATAAAAAGGCTCGAACCTAGTGTAAAAAGGCACGGAAATGCACAAAAAGGCTCGAACCTAGTGTAAAAAGGCACGAAAATGCACAAAAAGGCTCGAACCTAGTGTAAAAAGGCACGAAAATGCACAAAAAGGCTCGAACCTAGTGTAAAAAGGCACGAAAATGCACAAAAAGGCTCGAACCTAGTGTAAAAAGGCTCGAAAACACATAAAAAGGCACGAAAAGGCTCGGATCTAATGTAAAAAGGCTCGAACCTAGTGTAAAAAGGCTCGAAAACACATAAAAAGGCACGAAAAGGCTCGGATCTAATGTAAAAAGGCTCGAACCTAGTGTAAAAAGACTCGAAAAGGCTCGGATGTTTTCTCTCAAAGGTTTTCTCTCTATGTTTAAAAAAGACATAAACTGACAAAAAAAGGGTATTTTTGTCTGGTCACCTAAATAGGTGTCTTTTAAACTTAAGTTAGTAATGTGGTGTCTGTCTTACAAAAAGCGCCTCAAATAGTGACAAAAAAATTTTGAACCCTATAATATTTTATGAAGAAATCATAAAGTTTAGCAAAAATTTTAAGATTAAGACTTTATCAATTTGTGACTTTCAACGTCGAACTTATATAACTACTGTACATCTTTTCATATACAAAGATATAAATAATCGATACATAAAATTTATCATAATGCTTCTTAGAAAAAAAAAAAAAGATTTTAAAATGTGTTACATACATAACACATATTATTAAAAATATCAAATTTCAATTTGTTATTTTTATTTTTATTTTGCAAACAATTATTTTATGAAAAATAAAAGACGATAACACTAATTATCCTTACTTTATCATCAAACTTTTATATTCCAACAAATGTGATACGATAATTGATTATATATATCCAATGTCAAAAATAAAACGTACTCATGATATATATTTGTAAAATTCATACAATGAGACTTGAATTCCCACCATTAACATGGAAGGAGAGATAAACTATTACTTGCATAAAATGAGGCAATATAATATCTCATTTGAATGTAATTAAATTGATAACTCAATTGGGATACCTAGTAGTTTCCGTGTTTAAATTGGCATTCAAGTTTGCAAATCTTCTCTGTATAGCACGTGTGAACTCTATTGGTTGGCACTTGGCAGGAAGATAAGCAAGTATTGACTCTTGAGTACCTAAAGACTAAAGTACTCCATAAATGATATACCCAAAAACAGCAAATTATTTCCCCACAACACAACTGGTACTCTTGTAAAAGATTTGCACTAATCATATTATATATATATCTATAAAAAATAAAAATAAAAAAATAAAAAGAATTGATCGATAGAAGTTTCTTGCAAATAATTCGCTATTTTTGGAACACAGACAACAATATTCTGTCATCCAATTGTCTCGTTGTGTGTAGCTCCTCTCTTTTACCAGCATACACCTAAAAAGGCTATTCCCCTATGACTTAAAGCACTGCTTTTAGCAATCAAACTTACTTTTTTTCTTCTTCTTTTTTTACCAAACGACAATTTATTATATGCATTGCATATTTGCATGCATGCACTTGCTCTGTATATCATCCGATGAATAGCTACACTAATTAGCTGATTAGAGAAAGCCCTTTAAACAAAGCTTCTCGAATATATATATATATATATATATATGGACAAATTGATGATGAGTTGAGTTGATCAAATGATCATCAAATTGCCACCTTACATCACATGTTTGAGTTTCTGTTGGAAATGTATTGTCACGCTCTTGGTCCAAATGAGAATTCATGTTGTTCATATATATATATTAACAGGAAAACGAAGGTCCCCTATAGGAGGAAATTAGTGTACATTAATTGATATTTCATGTTATGGATATTTACAATCTGTGTATGTAGCAATGGATATATATATATATATATATATATATATATGATCAATTATCATCATATATCGTTGTCACAGCATTTTTGCTTGTCTATGGACCTAACATTAAGAGACAAAATCTCTTTTATTACCATGCACTAGCTACAACTTTGCTTGCTTGCTTGCAATATTTCTTGAAAGCAGCTGAACAAACAAACAGCACATCACATGAAACAATGTCACAAGTAGTACAAGATATCTGTGGTCCATCCAGATTCTAATAATTACTAGGGTTGGCTTAATTAGGGTTCACTTTGCAATATTTTTAAATTCTTAGTTTCGATTAGATCAACATAGACTTCAAATGGTTGACGTTTTGATTTTGTTAACTGTTTGTACAAATTCAAATTCATATGTTTTTAAGTATCATCTAATAGAGTAACAATGCATTGATTTGCTTCAAGGAGTAAATTTAGTTTTCTTAAATTGGTAATTTTATGTTGCCTTGGCAACATTTTGATATTTGTTTTGATGCAGTGAAGAGAGACTATTAAAACTAGTTAAAATATGATTACTGGTTGTTTTACTGGAAGTAAAACTGTTCATTAAAGATAAAATTATACTATAAAGAAAGATTCCCAAAGTTAAAGAGAAACATTTTGTTGTTCAAAAAAATAATAATAAGAAACATTTTGGTAATCAGGAATCTTTTGTTTTGTTTATTTAATCCTTTCTAAAATTTAGTTTTATAATCCCACTGAGTTGTGACTTGTTGTATACATTTACCATTGACCTTGATGGTTTGATGTACCAAAGCACCGATCACTATTGCAATATCAAAGTGTAAGAAATCAAAATTTGTAAATTATTATTGATGGTGATAATCTTGAAAGGTAGTCTTAGTTAAAAATAAAATCTAGAATAATTGACTAGCAATCTGATAATGATATTGAAAAGTCTTTATCAACATGGTGCACTTAATTATATTTAAATAAAATATAGACATAATCACATTGTATGTTATCATAATTATATACCATGTATTTAAACAAAATTAGTATACACCAATTTAATAATTCCTATAATATTGAAAAACAAAAGAGAATATATTTTACACCGCTCAATGTAAATATGATACGTTATTTCAATCTGTCGATGTCTCGGATTGGAACTGAAAATTTATATATAATAATAATAATAATAATTAATTTTATACATAACAGAGGGAAGGTTATTGGCGGCTAAACACAAGGGTTTTTTTTTTTTTCCTTAACGTCGGCTTGTTTTAACGAAACGACCAAACCAAAATAAAAATGGTTTAATTAAGATTAAGTCGACATTATGTCACAAATTCGATGTATCGTTTTCAGTCAAATTTTTGTCATAAAATATAAGCACTATGAAAGATTCTTCATGAGTTGTTATGATTTTTGTGTGTTAAATCCATCGACCTCTTACAAAACCAAACCTGATTAATCAAGTGTCAGAAAAACATCGATCTTCAGACACGCAACTCTTGTACCAGACCCAGATGGCCCAGTTTTTATATCATTCATTCTACAATCACCATTATCATATCTATATAATTTCCCTTCATTATTACTTTTTTTTCTTCTTCATGTACGTATATATTATAACTATTAGTAGGTTTATACATTATAAATTAAATTTGTTACTTACTTTTATGTGTTGACAAATCAAATTAAAGATATCTTGTTTGAGTTAATCGAGTATAAATGAGATTGACATTGTGATAGATAATTTATTGATATTTTCTTGGAGACGAAATGAGGTTGACATAATGATATGGTACTCGTTCCAACCAAGGCCGAAACCTTGGGGGCATAGATCACTCTTGACACATAAAAAAATATATATATATCATATATATATTGTAAATATACAATTTTTACCATTAATTTTAAGTTTTTATAATTTGACCTCCCAACTTCAGAACATTAATTACATCGTAAGTTTGAGTTATGTTATTATTTAAACTCTAATTTAGAAGTGATTTTCTTCTAAAGGGGATAATTTACATTAATAATCATACAAAATTTTGATGATTTCAAACAATTTTGATGTGACTTTTTTGTTAGATAATAACTTTAATTAAATATATTTGAGAACAAAGTTTTCAAATTCTGCTACTATTAGCTAGAATCATTTTTTTCTGTTTTTTTTATTTTTTTATTTTTTTATTTTTTTTTATTATTATTTTAATATTAAACATTAAAAAATGATCAATGCTTAAGAAAAACAATATATATATATATATATATATATAATATTGCTCCAATCAAGACTGTCTTGACTTTATAATTTCAGGACGTCCAACTACATCCATACATTCACAGTACGTTGGCGCACAACCCTACATTAACAAATACCCACACCCAATATGAATACGTGGCTGTAGTTGGACGTCATTAATTTATAATTTCAGGATGTCCTTACCAGAGAACCACCATATATATATATATTGTTTGAAAAAGTTTCAATTTTATTTTTCTCAATTATGTTTCATTGGGTTTATCATAAAATAATATATAAAAAAATTATTAAAATTGATTCCATGGTATCAAGATTCAAGATATCTTGTCAACTTATATATATATATATATATATATATATATTCTTATATTTAAGACTTATTTTTTTCGCACATCACCTCTTAGTAGAGATGGTTGTCCATCTCTCTTTCACACCTAGTAGTCAAGGGTTCGAGTCTTACTGTAAGCATTTTATAAGCATGTGTGAGGAGTTTTCTCCTAGTTTGTGGGAGCAGCCCCCTTTCCAGTTGTAAGAGTTGTAGTCCATATGTAACCACTCATCAATAGTGGGAGTAGTATTTCGAGCGGTGATTGTAGAGTTTAATTAATCTCACCGAGTCCCGACAGTAGTTGTATTTAAAAAAAAAAAAGACCTATTTTTTGAGTTGTTTTTTTTTTAAAAAAAAAACATTGTTTGTCTTGAGTTTTATGCCAAGGTAAATATAATTTTGTTTATTTTTATGATTTAAGTCTTAGGTTTAGTTTGGTATTACTTTAAAAAAGTTAAAATCAGCTTATTTTATAATTTTGATATAAAATGATGTTTGGTAAAACTTCCAAAACTGATTAATTGATAATCTGTCAAGTTTTAACGGTGATTTGAGAAGTGAGTAGGGGGTTATTTTTTGAAAGTGATTATAGAATAATCTATTTTGACATTTAATGAATTTTTTAAAATATCATCATTATCCTCATAAAATCAAGTTAAAATAATTTATATATCCTATTTTATCTCAAAATTAAATATCTTACTTATATCTTTTAAAAATATTTTTATTGTTCCTATGGAATTTTTTTCTAATTTAAATATTCTAAGTAAATATTAATTTAATATATATAATTAATGAATAAAAATGAAGTAGGGTTCTAAAATCATATATATTTTAGTCATTTTAACTAACTTCAGCATTTTTGTAATAAAATTACCAAATATATATATACTCTTTTGAGTTATACTGTATTTTTAAAAATACAATTAACATGATCTTCCGGTTAACTTTAGAGCTGATTATTCTTTTATTTATTCAGTACATCTAACATTAATTATTATAGAAGCAATAAAAATTCCAAACTGGCTCTTAATTAAGCTTTAAAAATCAAAATGTCTTAAAAAGTTCGATCTTTCTAAAATACTCCTTAAATTCCTTTTCAAATAAACAAAATACACATAAATGTTCAAATTCACAATTTCTAAAAGACCCCTTAAATCGTGGCCTCCTCCAAAGCAAGGAGGAGATTGCAACCTTCACTTTGCCATTGGACGCTGTTAGCTATTTTTTTTTTTTGTTTTACCATGAGAAGGGGCCACCACCCACCCTCCTCTAACATCAAATCAAGGAGGAAGTTATTTATTTATCTAGCAAGTATTTTAATTAAAATAATAACAGTTATAGAATAATATCATGGATTTAATTGGTTTTGATTAAATTTCAAATGCATATCATGTTATTCAAATCATTAAAAAAAAATATAAGCATGCTTAAAATTACACTTATGCATTAAAATGTATTTCAATTTAGATCCGTTATATATTTTTTTCTAAAAAAAACTACTAGCTCTTTTATAATAAATCATCTATTTTGGATCGTTTATATCGATTTTATGTTTCAGTTTGTAGTATAAAAAGGGGTTAATAACAATAATAATAATAATAACAATAATAACAATAATAATAATAATAATAATAAGATTATGATATAGTGGTACTCTCCGCATATATGGATTATAACATTCTGGTTTTAAGTTGTGTCTTGTTTTCGAAATCTCAAATTTATTATAATATATATAACAAAAAAAAAGGTCCTAGAGAATGAGGTAATCCATGACCGAAATTCATAAATAAAATGACAAGACACGATTTAGCAAAAACAACCCAATAGAATCAACTTTAAAAAGGGTTGCATGTGGAGTGAAATTAACAAAAATAAGTAAAAAGATAGAAAGTGATAATTATGAGTAAAATTCACATAACAAAGTGAAAAAAAATACATTAGAAAGATAATGAAATGACATATCTAAAATTAGATCCAATCTCAATTATAAGGAGGACAAATGATGCTAACCTCAGCAAAACACCTAAAGCAACTTGAATTCAATTACATCCACTCTCTTCTTTTCTTTTCTTTTCTTTTTTTCTTTTAATTTCATTTTCATTTTTTTATATATATATATATTTTTTCCTTTCGCTACACAACAACAAGGGAAAGAGAAGGCCAGCAATAAAATACAGTGAAGTGATTCTCACGCGGGTATAAGACGCGTGTAGTGAAACAGTGTCATATAGGCTTTCACAGAGTTTTGTCCAAAGTTGGTCACTACTCATTCCTGAAACTTCAGTAACTAAAATCTGTTTACTTCTTTTTGATTGGACCGTGCTTGTTACTTTCGTTTTGAAAAGCGTAGAGATAAAGCTCTCTGTGCTGATACATAATTTTACAGGGACCTTTGCAAACTCATCCTTCATTTTTAAACTATTTGACAACTGACCATCTATTGTTTTTTAGATTTAACTTTTTTTTTTTTGTTGGATTTTAGTGTATTGTTTACTTCATGTTTTTGACTCGTATTTATAATTTATTTTTTGCTCTCAAATTGAAGGGAAAAAGTATTATAAAAGATCATATGCCGAAAAACTTATATATATATAAAATATTAAAGAAAATACAAATAATACAAAACAAAAGTTAAATAAAAAATGATAGGGTATACAGATCCAACAACAAAAGAGATAGTCTTATAGACCTAAACAAAAAGTGAAAAATAAACATTTAATTAATACAAAAAGACTCACAACCTATGCAATAATTGCTAACTGAAGAAGAGCAAAATATATTTTGAATAAAAATTCTCCCTGTATTAATAAAAAAATTTCTGATGAAAAAGACAACAATAGAAATTAGGAACAAATAGAGGATTTTTCTCTAATAGAAATTCGAAATGGTGATTTTTTTTTTTCTATTTCAGTAACTATGGGTATTAATGATAATAATTATGACTCTAATAAGAAAATTGGAAAAATCAATGTTGTGATTTTCAAATTTAAATTCCTAAAATCTTGTAAAATATTGATTCTAATAAGGAGAAAAATCATGAAATAAAGAGATTAATCCCGAGATTCTCTCTTCAATTATAGAGGATATTTCGAGAAACTAAGCCGAGGTCATGATAACTAATAATGTGAAAAATTCTAAAGAATGTTCCATTATATAGCAAGATAAACCTCATTCCTTAATAGAAAATTAATTACCTATACATCAAGATGCAGTAATTGGATTCATATTGTGACCAAATCAAAAAGCATAATAAAACCTACTATTAAGTTTCTATCTACCATCAATGTAAGGCTCTACCGAGTATGGGTAGAAGATACTTTCCAAGCATATCCAATGATTTTGTTCTCATGTGTGAGTGTTTTTTTTTTTTTTTTTTTTTTTTTTCTCCAATTAGTTTTAGAAGCAACCATGTAATAAGTTAATAACTATTTAGGGTTTGTTTGTTTTTTCCACTTAAAACTCAATAAATCTGAATCATAATTATTAAGTTGTTTTTTATTTTTATTTTTAAGTGGTCAAACAACTTAAAAATACCAAAAACCAACTTAAAATAAAAAGTAAAAAATCATGATTTTTCACTTAATTGCAAATCACTGAATTGCATTAAATGTAATCTAAAATCTTTTCTTTCGATGCTATCCCCCATATAAAACATATTTCTAATTTCATCATAATTATATATGATATATAAATCTTTATTTTAATATATTGTTTATTTTAAATAGCTTTAAAAAAAAAAAAGAACTCTAATCACTTCTCATATTGGTGTTTAATATCAATACTTTATTATGATATTAAGGTGATGTATTTATATATTAGTATTTTTAGAGTGTTTTGTGTGAGTCTTTCTGCTGCCCCTTTTATTTTTTGAAAAAAAAAAAAACATTTTATTTTCTTAGTAAAAATAAAGTTAGTTTGTAATTGAAGAAAAAGATCATGAATATATGTGTTCATATATAATTATTATATTTTGGATTGTTTTTATTCCATATTATACGTATAATTGTTTAATATGGGTATAAATGTAAAATTACTTATTTTCAGACAATTTTAAACAAACTTGTTGACAATACATTTAGATGTGAGGAAAAAAAAAAAAAAACAAACATGTCATTAAAGTTCAGATTTTAATCCTTATTCAATCTTTAGAAAAATTCAGGACTGTTTAGTTTTCAGACAAAAAAACAAACGACCCCTTAATTAAATTATACCTCTTATAAGAGATTTGAAATTAATTCGGTTGACATTGAAAGAAGAAATTTTTTGAGAAACGATTGTTAGATTATTCATAAAAATAAAAATAAATGAAACAAAAAACATGTATATTAGAATAGGGTGTTTTCTTGAAAAGGTGGCCAAAGTATGTACAAAAACAAAAATATACACAATTGAAAGAGGTATCTACGAATAATGAAAAAGTAAAGGGGTTGAATGGAATTGTAAAAAAAGTAAAAGAAGAAGAAGATAAAAAAAAAAAAACCCAAATAATGGAGGAGGAGAGTGGAGAGGCATTGGATAGTGCAGGAGGAGCAGCAACAACAGCAACAACACCAGAAGAAAGAGAAAGAGAAATAGAGAGAGAAACAGCCTTTGGTCTTGTAGAATCCCAATGCTCTCTACTCAATACACGCGCACCTCTTCTTCACTCTTCTTCTTCGAACCCTTATGATCTGAAGTCTGAAGTCTGAATCAACACCAACCTCGTCATTTTTTTTAAAAAATTTTTTATTATTATTATCACACCCTATAAGGCTATAACAATAACACAAAACACACATATCTTATGCGGCACGATCTTTCACTTCAACAAATGTCTGAAGACGACGACCGATCCCCACCTGTGGATCTCCGCTGCACATCTTCCTCTTCCAACAACAAAGCCCGTAATTGCTCCGGTTCTATTTCCGCCTCTGGATCCTCCACTTCATCATCCTCCTCCTCTTCTGTATCCATACCCGTATCCATACCCGTTACCGAGTACCAGTCTCCGTATCCGGACCAGGTACTCGAGAACGTCCTCGAGAACGTGCTCTGCTTCCTCACTTCCCGTCACGACCGGAACGCCGCGTCATTGGTCTGCAAGTCATGGTGCCGTGCGGAGGCTCTCACCCGATCCGAGCTCTTCATCGGCAACTGCTACGCGGTGTCTCCTACCCGGGCGATGGGTCGGTTCAGTAGGGTCAGGTCCGTGGTTTTGAAAGGGAAGCCGAGGTTTGCGGACTTCAATCTGATGCCTCCGACTTGGGGGGCCCACTTCGGGCCGTGGGTTTCGAGTATGACGAAGTTTTACCCGTGGTTGGAGAAGGTTTGTCTGAAGCGCATGTCTGTGACGGACGATGATCTGTCTCTGCTTGCTGAGTCCTTTTTGGGTTTTAAGGAGCTCATGCTCGTTTGCTGTGATGGCTTTGGTACTAGTGGCCTCGCATTTATCGCCACCAATTGCAGGTTTTTTCTTTTCTTCATTTTCCCCTCTGCTTGGATCTGTTTATTTACGTTCACAGTTTGTGTCAATGTTGATGACAAGTTTCGAAATTTATTGGGTTTTTGTTTGATCTGATTTGTGTTTATGGAAGAAATATCTAGATCTATTGTTGCTTTAGTATGGATTGTGTTTGTTCATTAGTTGCTGTTTTTGTTATCTTTACTCTGATACTTTGCGATACCAATGCATGTGAATCTAAATGTTGCTTTATGTGTTCAATGGTGTCTTAATATGCAGTGCATGCTTATTTAGAAGGTATTTGTATTTCTTTTTTCAGACAACTGAGAGTGCTTGATCTGATTGAATCGGAGGTCTCAGACGATGAAGAGGATTGGATATCTTGTTTTCCAGAGGGTGAATCTCGTCTTGAATCATTGATTTTTGACTGCATAGAATGCGCTATTAATTTTGAGGCATTAGAGAAGCTGGTGGCTAGGTCCCCTTCACTGAAGAAACTTAGATTGAACCGTTATGTTTCGATTGGGCAGTTATACCGCTTGATGATTAGAGCTCCACAGCTTACACATCTTGGGACAGGTTCATTCAGCCCATCAGAGGTTGTGGCTCAGGGTGAATCTGAACCGGATTATGTATCTGCTTTTGCTGCTTGCAAATCCTTAGTTTGTCTATCTGGGTTCAGGGAAATCACCCCAGATTACTTGCCTGCAATTTATCCGGTTTGTTCCAATCTGACCTCTCTGAATCTCAGCTATGCCAATATTACTGCAGAACACCTCAAACCAATCATAAGCAACTGCCACAAACTTCAAATCTTCTGGGTATGTTTCTTATGCGTTTTGGCTATCAACATTTCTGTGAAATTTAGATTTTTAAGCTTACCTTGGCTATTTGTTATGCAGGTCCTTGACTCCATATGTGATGAAGGACTTCAAGCTGTGGCTGCGACGTGCAAGGATCTCCGTGAGCTTCGGGTTTTCCCTGTTGAAGCTCGGGAGGATATTGAGGGCCCTGTTTCTGAAGTGGGTCTCCAAGCAATTTCTGTGGGTTGTAGAAAACTACAGTCTATCTTATACTTCTGCCAACGGATGACAAATGCAGCTGTGATAGCAATGTCTGAGAACTGTCCAGATCTTGAGGTGTTTCGGCTATGTATAATGGGGCGTCATAGGCCTGATCATCTGACAGGAGAACCTATGGATGAAGGATTTGGAGCCATTGTCAGGAACTGCAAGAAGCTCACTCGGCTGGCCATTTCTGGTTTATTAACTGATAGAGCTTTCAGTTACATCGGAATGTATGGGAAGTTGGTAAGGACCCTGTCTGTTGCTTTTGCTGGAGATAGCGATGAGGGGTTGAAGTATGTGCTTCAGGGCTGCCCTAGGTTACAGAAACTTGAGATCAGAGATAGTCCATTTGGGGATGCTGCCCTACATTCTGGTTTGCACCACTATTATAACATGAGATTCCTATGGATGTCTTCTTGTAGATTAACTCGCCAAGGTTGCAATCAGATTGCTCGAGCAATGCCAAATATGGTTGTGGAATTGATTAAGTCACCGGAAAATCAGGGGGAGATCGATGAGGCTGAGACATTGTACATGTATCGGTCTCTTGAAGGACCAAGAGATGATGCACCAAAATTTGTTGCCATCTTAAAAGCTGATGGATGATGCACCGTAATCAGATCTGATTTTGTGTTTCAGCTGTTCTTGCATTGACTATTAAATTTGTGGGAAAATTGATTACAGTGGGTCTCTTTTATATAACCCGCAAGTAAAGTCTCTTAATGCTAGTCAAACAAAGTTGAGTAAAGAACTCATGTTCTTGGTCTGGGCTGATTTAATGGCAATAAAAGCAGAAGCAATAAAACGAACCGGATTTCTTCTTTGCTTGGGTTCTTCACTTCTTTGGATGACCTTTGAAGTATTGTGGAGCTAACGCGAAAGATGGATGGATATCTTTGTTGAGGTATTGGACTGTACCATTGGATATTTGTTGTATCAGTACGCTTATAAATTTCATGTTACTTTTTGTTTTTTATTCATTTGATCATAAACGACGGCTGCTAGAAAGGGAGGTGGGTGGTGTTGACCAACATCAAGAATTGATTGTATATCTATTTTCACCTGGAACAAATTGCTTATCTCCATTGATGAAGAAGAAACTGCGAGATGGATGTTGAAGAATTGTGGAGGGGTATATAAAGGTGTAGTTGATGAGAAGGATTTCTTTC
The DNA here is from genome assembly GCA_035582765.1 of Acer negundo. NCBI lineage: Eukaryota > Viridiplantae > Streptophyta > Magnoliopsida > Sapindales > Sapindaceae > Acer > Acer negundo. The sequence continues at coordinate 29,186,095 of CM069235.1, read as the reverse complement.
ATGCCAGCGTTAGAGAGAAACAGAAACAGAAACAGAATCAGAATCAGAATCAGAAGCCGAAATGCAAGTATTTGCTCTGAAAAGATATTTAGTCATTTTGTTTTGATTCAAATTGTAGTAGTTAGATTAAGATAAGATGTTAGCTGGTGGAGAAAACTAAATGCCCAAGACTGATACATCTCTCTCTCGCGCGCGCACACACTCACACACTCTCTCTCTCTCTCTTTCTCTTTCTCTCCTTGAATGTTTGGTTTTTTATCTTCTTATGTGTTGGTGTAGCACCACCTGACTGTTGAATTTATTATTGTTGTTGTTAGCAAAGTGAGATGATTAATAAATGTCAAATATGCTGCATATGCATCATGGTTCATGGACCATATAATACTTTAGTGGGGGGACTCTTGACTCTAGCTGCATTGTTTTTGATTCTTTTCTTTAATCTATTGACAATTTGACAGTGAGGTGAGTCACATTAATTATGTGTTGTATAAGTATATAGAAGTAGAGTGTGTGTTCTTGGCTTCATAGAAGTAGAAGTGTAGAACAACACCAAGCCTACCAAGGTCATTTGTTGTAGTTGGTGATCTCTATTAACTGTCAAGATTACAACACTCTTGTTGTTTATATGGTCTGACTTGTGAACACAAAATAATCATGGTTTGAAGTGGGACCAAATGATTTGATGATTTGTCACACCCCCTGCGTTTGCGTTATAAAGCAGCCAACTCCACTCTCTCTCTCTCTCTCTCTCTCTCTCTTATAATTAAGATAGAAATCTATCTGCCTTGTTTGTTGGCATTCTCTGTGGCAGGATTGTAAAAGCAGAGAGTGGGATCTGACTGTGCAATTGAACAAGTGATGGGAAGCAAAACCAAAGCTTTCTTTCTTGTCTATCCATTTCTAGTGGCCCAAAAACCCATATCTTCTCTCTTCTCCCCAAACCCATGTGCAAATATCTCACCCTCTTTTATCTTTTTCTCATGAATCATGAGTGTAATTTGCATTTGCCTTTGAAACTCTTTAGCTACAACACCAGATATACAGTTAAAAAAGGAGTCTCTTATCTGGTCTTTGCTTCACTCCAAACCAAATGATAAAAATAACAACATTTGAGTTTTCAGTACTTGGAATCAATCAGCTTATCCATTTTGCTGTTGTGGGTGACTCTTGTCATCGAATTCTAGCCTCTGCTTTTTTTTCATCGTATATCTTTACATATTTCTTTTCGGCAACCATCCTTGTCCTCATAGATTTTTTTTTTTTTTTTGAAAGAACAAAGAAAGTGAGAGAAACAAACTGATAATGACCTTACTCAAGAGCCAGGATTGAGAAATCTTAGCCTTTGAATACTTGAAAAAAGAAAAGAAAAAAAATACCCCTTTTGATAGACCTATCTTACCTACTTGGCTATTGGACTTATCATATATATATATATATATATACTTCCATCATTTGATTTAAATATATATATATATATACAGAGAGAGAGAGAGAGAGAGAGAGTTCCATTTAATTGGATGGTCCTGATTGATTTTGAGAAAATCAACCCAGAGACCCAGTTTGGGTTTTTAGCACATGCATCAGTATTATACTGTTCCTAAAACAACAATAATAAGTAGACAACAAAATAAAAAATATTGTTGCCATAACAAAAGTTAAGCTGCTTTATGGTGATTGGTGGATGCCCATCTCAAAAGAAAATTAGGTCCCACCGTCAGATCAATGAATATGTGGGCCACGTGTACGGTACGGGAGGTGGGATACATTAATGCCTTGGATTCATATAAAAATATTATCAAGCTGATCAAAATAATCATGCATTTAATTATTATTTATAATATCATCTTTTCTTAATTAACTGTTATTAAAATAGCAGCAGAAGCTAACATACAAGTAACAAACGACGAAACCAACAAATTGGCAATGTCAGATTGTCAGGTGCAAGTCCAGTGGGGGTGTGGTGAATGGTGATGGTGGGAAAAAAAAAAAAAAAAGTCGGTGAAGCCAAGAAAAATAATTATTAAAAAAAGAAAGGGTTGTTTTGGGAATTTGAATTAACTTTTGTCTGTTAAGCACATTCATAGGTGAAGTAAGTAAGCACGAGGTCAACCACTAAAGTATATGTTGCTGCTGCTTATCTTCTCTGATCTGATCTCTTGTGTCTAACCACTTGATTAATTATTTTTTATTGGTTATTGTATTATTATAATTTCCACCCTTTTCCCTGCACTATTTCCAGGATTGATCTTGCTTTTTCACAAGTGACCCTCTATGTCCATGTTTTTATTTGTAATTTTTTTTTTAAAGTGAACATGAAGACAAAGTGAAGCTTCACGCCTTCACTCTATGTAATAAGAAATCCACTACCAATATTAATATCTCTTATTAATTACATAATTCACAATTTATATCTAATCATGTGGTTGATCTCTCAAACTTTTATTATAAAAACGTTTGAACACAACTTTCTCTATTTTTTTTATTTTTTATTTTTTATTTTTTTTGAATTTTAAGCACAAGTTTTTTAATGAATCGTTGGAAAGTAGTTAGAATATATTAGTAATGTTTCCTTTTTAAAATTATTTGATTCTTTTGTATTCATAAAGTTTTTTTATTTCAATCTTTTGAATTAATGCGTGCAAAATTACTAATCTATCCGTTTCTCCATTAACTCGATCTATTGGTGATAGCAGATGACTTTTTTGATCATAAGCTGTAAAAGTTAACCTTCCTATAATTTTACCAACTTTCAGGGGTTGGGTGATATTAACCCAATTGTGGAAGAAACTTCCTTTGGCATTTCAAAAATCAAAAGTGATAAATAGAAAATGGATGTATTGACAATATGGTAAAACATGGCAGTGATAAGAGGTTTTAATTCAGATCAGTTCACAAGCGAAGAAAAAGAAAAGCAATTCAATTTTAATTTTGGGTATAACAATCACTTAGAGACAAAAAGAAATCAACCTAATTTTGGACATCACATACTTGTATAGCATGGAAAAAAATAATTTCATATTACCTATCTTGTCACTCATTTTTCAAATTTGTTATATAAAAAAACGTTGTGATTTTCGAATATCATTGGTCAGGTATTTAACAAATGAGAGCTTATATTCCTCCCGAAAATAATTTAATTTAATTTAACAAAGATTAAGTTAAAAACTTGAAATTATAACAGAGTAGAATACGGCCCCAATCACGGACAACTGAAGTCTTGTAGAAAGGAGGTGAAATCCAATATACTAATCCATACTTTGGTAATTGGTAGGGTCCCTCCCCTAGCAAAGAAACCAATCAAATCAAGATTACAAGTAAATCTTGCTGGTTATAAGAGCGCATTAAAAAGGTCGTTCCCAATACATAAAAGTGAACAGTGAAGAGCTGTCTATCCCTTTGAAGAATGCTACTTCAAAGCCCAAGTAGGATTCTACGTGTTGCTTTCATTTCATGCCAGAGATGCAAAGGTGGGGGGGGGTCCTCACTCTTTTCTTCATTACCATCTGTTTGTTGAGGTATACCATTATATACTCTTGAAGATAGAGATCTCTATTCAAATCCCACTTTAATTGTACATTATCAAAGGATGTTGAAAGTTGAAACCTAAAGCTGAGGATAGAATTAGTACTAATCTTCAATCATGATAATTAAAAAAGGAAATTGGACACATTTTCAACCATCTGATCTCAAATCATCCTTGTAAGAGATCAGTTTCTAACTAATTGGAAGCATATTCCTTCTTCCATTATGGGTTATTTTAAGCAATTTGGTATCATAGTTGTTTTATAAGTGTACCACCTGATAATTGTTAAATTCACCAACAAATCTGGACCCATAATTTGATGACATAGAAGGTTCTTCTACATTTATTTATTTAATATTATTTTTCATTTTCCTTTCAGTGGGGCAACAAAATATTAGATGCATAGAACAAACACATTCTCAAGGAATTACTTTTTCATAAGAGAACATTCTTCAATTTCTCAAATTGTTTGGGCTGTGGCCACTTGTTTCACCACCAATTGACCTCCATTAAGTGGTTTTTTATTGGCCATTCAGCAGAGATGTTCTACGAGTGTCAACGGTCTTCAAAGGATTCCATCCATATTCACTATTTCATTGAACTTTTGCCCACTTCAAAGGGAGATAAGAATCTTCTAATCATTTTTCCTTTAGAATTACCAACTCCAAAAATTCCCCCACCTCATGTTCTTTGATCTTTTAGATGATGTGTAACAAGAAACAGTGTCTTTTGAATTTCACCATAAACTCCTGAGATGTTTTGATATTCCACTCATTGAGAAAGAAAGTGGTGTGGTCACTTTGCACCAAATTTGCCTTTCAAAAAAGCAGTGTCAGAATTTAGCTTAAGCTGCCTGCTGGTCAAAACTCAAAACAACTTTGAAAAGGAAACTCCTGATTTTCTTTCATGGTGGACCCCAGTTTGGTCAGAATAGACATTACTCTTCCAAAACCAAACTAAAATATTTATATCAACAAAATAAAAAAATTAAAAAAAAAAAGACCTCCAAACTTTGTGACAAACATGGTCTCTACCCTCATTTTCAAAAAGGACCAATCCAAATGACTTCAAAATTCTTCTTCCATATTGTAAGATTCCTAAATAAAAAAAATAAAAAATAAAAAAAACAATCATAAAACTTGTCACTAACCAGATCCACCAGTGAAGGGTTTGGAAGATTCAACTAAAATCTACTTTTAACTAAAAGCATCTAATTCTTTCCCTAATCCCTAAAATAAAATACATCTAAGAAGATTGCATAATGACATAAACTGGATTGGGTGATGTCAAAAATTCATAATTATGATAGCAGCATTCACTTGTAGTTATCAACGTAAGTTCAGTCCCAATCATGAAATTTGAAGGCAACAAGGAAAGTTGAGATCCACTAATAATAAAGCGACTTACCATCATCGTGGAGACTACTTCGAAGACTACAACGAATACAGATAACCAACCAACAGAACTTTTAGGCAAAACCTTTATAAACAAGAATCCGGAAAAATATGTGTATCTTATGCAATGCTAGATTTTTGCTATCTTATATGCAGAATTCAATAACATAAGAACAATCAGAGAGGAACTTTACTTCACTTGCAACAATGATATATTAGATTCATAAGAAAAGAAGGCTAGTCCTAATCAATTAACTCACAAAATAATAATTGCAACCATCATCATTGATTTTATTTTTATTTTCAAACAAGTAAAGATTTTTATTTTTATTTTTTATTTTTTTGTATCACTTACTGATGATTCAATATCATGGTTTGTTTCTACTACTTTTTATACTTCCATCCGGCTCAAACAAGTACCTCCCAGTTAAATACTTCCATCCATTGGCTCAAACACTTTTTATCGATGGATATAGTTTTACTGTCAGTGTTTATGCCATTACATTGGTTTTCACAGAGTTACAATTTATTCCTCATAGGTTTCCAACATACAGAGATATTCCTTACCGATGGTTTACCACAGCTATGATACACCAAGGAACCTCTTGGAAAGCCACCAACACATGTCACTGCACCTCCCTATAAATCACTTATCATTCCATTACATGCTTATTTACTCAATGAAATCAAATAAACACAACAAAACAAATTGTGAAGTACCGCGAATGACGAAATTCACAATGAAGAAGCTGAAAATACTAGTCAGGGAGCCAAGCGGTCGATTTTCCATACCAGTTTTCCATCAATTTCTTGCGGAGAATACTGCAACCTGTCAAGAACACATACATTACCAATGTGCTCAGTAGTCTTTTTTAATAGCCACAATTATCCAAAGTTCTCTTATGGGTTGAAGCCATTAACAATCTATTTCATTTCCAAGATTGAGAAATCCACTTCTTAAGTTTGAAGGAAATATTTCCATTTCAGTTTCAGTAAACCAACTCCCTATTATTCATAATTCCATTATAAATTCAAATTCCAGTGCCTTTTTCTTTCTCCACTTAGGGTCTACAAGACTTCCAGCAACATGCAAGGTTGCAAATAGACCCAACATTGATTAGGATACAAACTTGTTTGGTCACTACAACACAAACACAATCATGTAAATTCAATTTTAAATTGATTGTTACTAAAAGGAGGGTGAAAGGAAAATAAAAAATCAATCAAATTCACAGACTGGTTCTGCTCACAATTTGAGCACCTCTATTTAAGTCTGCACTGGAATGGACATTGGCCCAAAGCCGCCCCATTTCATTCTTTATGAACCAATAATAGATAGAATATCATGATTCATAGAGCAAAACAAACCTGTCATGCAAACGAGACTGCTGTCCTTGCCAAAACTCGAATAGCTTCGGTTTAAGCCTGTATCCTCCCCAGTGTGCTGGCTTTGGAATCAAGCTTCTGTCAACAGGACAAATTCAGTAAAAAGAAAGGAATTTGTATATCAAATTTCTGCCCTGGAATTATTATTATTATTTTGGTTCTTTTTTCCATTATCTAATCACGGAAGGGGGATTGGGATGGACTTTATATTATCATCATCTGGGAAACAGTAAACTAATTTAATCTTAAGTTTTGAATAAAATAATCTCTGGAAATAATATTAAACTTGAGCAAATAATTTTACTTGTGGTTTAGGGTTATACTTCATTCCGAAGGTGATAATAGAAAACAGGGCTAGAAACATCCACATGTAAATTTAAAAAAAAAAAAAAACAATTCAAACTATTAAGACAGATTAATGTCCAGATACAAGTGAAACAATAAAAAAATACAAGAAACTTTAACACCTTACCCATCAGAGAATTTTTCCTCTAATTCTTTGTATTGCTGGTATAGAACATGCCTTCCAGGAACCACAGAACTCTGAATGAAGCAAAAAGTGGCACCTTAAGTTTACGGTAACATAATAGTTCATATGTTGCAAAAATTTTAGCAGGATAGATACCCAAACAAACCTGTTTACTAACTATTGCTCCAATCTGACTTCCTCGGGGACGGCTGTGGAAGTACTGTTCAGATTCCTCATCTGAAACTTTTTGCACAGATCCTTCGATTCTTACCTGCACATTCCAGTTAACATTACAAGCGGTCTTAAGATGTGAAGATTGTCCAGAAGAAATGCTTTTATTAGCATAGTGGCTAACCAAATTTCAGTTCTTGATAGCAAGAGACCTTTAATTTAAGGTATTGTTGTAGATTGGCCACACCACATACACACTCATCTACAAAAGTATAAAGACTTGCCAAAAGTTATTGACTGTTAATACCTGGTTTATATTCAACACTCAACAGCACAACATTTACAATCCTAAGTATTATAAGGTCATTCCACAAGCTCTGTTTGTTATATGAAAAAAAGTTACTCCACAAACTATACCTTTTCTATTTGTTCTCCCCCCTTTTTTTCCTAACCTCTTGTTCTTTTACTTTTACTCAGCAGAAAATTGGCATACCTAAAAACCAAAGATGACCCATAACCTAGAATATCACCCACCCTTACTGGTTACTCAAAGGAGAAACCTTGATCCATTGAATTCTCAACCATGGGAAGCAGATAGTAAGCACTAAGAAATAATTTGTAATTAGTAGTCACCTTCTTTCTCAAAATTAAGCTACACCCAAAAATAATTAAATGACGAAAAAGTAGGAAAAACTCGTGAATAATGAGGGAAGGAAGAAAAAATATACTAGAGCATCAAGTTTTATACTTCTATTATAAATTCAGTACGAAATTGGGAAGAGAGATTGGAGGGAGATCAAAAGACCTACTAAAATGGATAGAATCTCATAATATCTTTTGTGAAAATATTCATAGAAAATGAGAAACTAAGGTTATCATAAGACTTGTATATGGTGCAAACAATGCAATAATGCAATATGTACACTATTACAGATTACCACAGACACAAAGCATTCATCTAAAATAGTTCACTACAGTCTACACACACACACATATATATATATATATATATATATATTGTTTTTATTGAAAAACATGGTTCGCTATGGAAATTATAAATGTCCATATCCACCTATACTGCAGATTTCATACATAGAGAACTTTGATGCGCTATGGTGGCATTTCAGTGTGCTTATGCATGTATCATCATCTATCAAGGCATGAACTCCAGAGATAGCAAGTCTGTAATGCAAGAGCCCCAATGCACTTTATTTAAGCACTTGTAGTGCATCATCAAGTGGGTATCATGTTCAAATCATTTCAACTTGCATAGGGTTTGTGAAAATAAACCGCTTACAAAACCTTTAGGAACCGTTTGGTGCGCGGAATTGGATTGGACTATTTTATGGGATTGGATATGATTGAGATGGGATTGGGATTAGATGAGATTGGATTGGATTGGACTGGATTGGATTAAATTAATATTACACTGTGTTTGGTAAAATATGACTAGACTAAAATAATTATTTTTTGTGTTTGATATAGTTTGAGATTAAATATGATTGGATTTGATAAAAAATATTTCTGTATATAATAAAAAAAATTTAACAAATATATTTGAGTAATACTTTCAATATATATATATATATATATATGAGTAAAATAAAAAATTATATATTAAGAAATTTAAATATTTAACATTTATTTTATTTTATTTTTCAAACCAAAGTTCATCTTTTTCAATCTCAGATCAATCTTCTACAATCTCAAACAAAAATCCACCTGCTAATCAAGCAAGTAAAAAAATTAACAAGAAAAGAAAAGAAAAGAAAGGCAGTCCAGTTTTTTTCTTTTAAATTTTTCATCATCAAACACAACTTCATCTTTCTACAATATCAAACAGATCAAACTTCTACAATCTCCAACAAAAATCCATATACTATAATCTCAAACTAATAAAAAAATTTAAAAATTTAAAATCCAGATTTTTTCTTCTGTAAATCAATTTTTCATAAATTCAAACACAAATTCATCTTCTTCAATGTGAAACACAAATCAATCTTCTACAATCTCAAACTTGATGGAACAGCAGATCTACAAAGATTAAAAAATATATATGAAGAAGATTGAAGGAGCAGATCTGAGATGGAGTCGACTCCATCGCTCAATCTCTTGTTCACTGCAAAGAGTTAATTTTAATTTCATAAAATAAAAGTAGTTAACATTTTTAAAAAACAAAATAAAAGAAATTTTGGTTGAAGAGAGAGAAGACAATTTTGATCGATGATGAATGAGAAGAAAAGAAGAAAATAAAGAGAAGAAAAAAACAGTTAACACGGAAAAAACAAAAACAATTGCAATGATTAGTCCTAGGACAACTAAAACCATGAGGGGTGGGTTTATTTAGTCCAGAGTAGGATTATTTTATACTGTTCGGAGAAGGTATCCCAATCCTTTTGTTGAGCCAAACGTGGGCTTCGGACTATTATAGTCCAATCCCAAGCTTATCCGGCTCAACAAACGCACCCTTAAGGTCTGTAATGACAATGTCTAGTCTTAGAAATATTTTACCTGTCGGTTTAGGCCTTCCCAGTAGAAAAGAAGAGATGCATAAGGATTTTCAGATAATTCACGTGCCTTCCGACTTTCATAATTTGTGTACCTGCATGTAGTAAAAATTGCAGTAAGAAAGATCATTTGAAAAAGAAACATTGTTGATTACAGCAAGCATTACAATAGTTAACATCACTAACCACACAAAACCATCTTTATCAACACCTTTCAGCAATACCATTCGTGATGAGCTGTAGCAAAGAAAAATAGAGAATTAGGAAGTGTCAACAACAACCATGTAGTATATGGATATTCCAAATGATAAAATGAGGCACTATAAGTTAAGATGTGATAATTAATATAGTCAGAATGCAGCACATCAACAACACCCCACATCAATCGAACAGGATATGATAAAAGACAGACCAGATTTATGTCCACAAAGCAGCAATAGGTGAGATTTCTTCTTGATGAAAGCAGGTTTGGTTCACAATTTAATCTTTTCAAATTATTATCCAAGAAGGGACTTTACATGAAAAAGAAAATAGGAGGGTTTCATTTCAAGCAAAAAGAAACCTAATGAGAAAAAGGTAGAAGTAATGTGATGGAACCACCTGCAAGCCCACATTACTCAAAAACATAGATAATATATTAAATCTTAATATCTTATATACTATGTACAATGTGAGAAAAATATAACATTGATGTTGAAATTTCATGTCCATAATTCACTATGTATCTGGACTTTGAACAAATTCCAAACCTCATCAAATCTTTTGTTGAGAATGCCTCAGATTCTTCAGAAAGAATCCATAAAGGGATCATGTTTAACAGGGTAAATTACCCATTCAGAGGAATCTATTGAAATTAACTATTGCTGATAAGACCATCAAAAGAAGAGAAAGTTACAGTTTTCCATCCTTGCCAGCAGTTGATAAGGCCATAGCATTAGGTTCCCTCAAGTCAGCAGCCATTGCATCATCAAAGCATTTCCGAAACTGCAAGATTCATCGGAAAGTGTTTGGCAATTTATTGAGATCATCATGGCTAAAAAAAACTAATTCTCAATTATCAAAGCAGCAATATGGAGATCAAGTACAAGAAGGCTGTATATATTGATATAATATGAATGACCATCTTCCCTCTTTTACTTTAACTCATACCTGATCAATGGGATCAGATTCCACCTGCTCCTCGAGGAACTCTGGAGAAATATAATTTTCCCTCAGAGTTGATATATCAACTTGTGGAGGCTTCCCAATTCGCACACACATAGAAGTGCCAGGATATGGTGGGAGATGAAGCTTATATTTATCTGCAATAACTGGTGGGACAAATCTACCACCTAGAAAGTGGTGTGATCCACAAAATTTCTTTGCACACAACTTTGGAGCAGTTAAAGAAACCTAAAATATGCCATTATTGCCTTAATAAGATTGCGAGTTCAATTGCCAAAAAAAAGAAAAAATCATTTACTAGGTACTCCCTATAATTAAATGTTGGGCAGGAAAAAGCACCACCAAAACTCCATTAGAAACATACCAGCATGTCTGGTTTAATGCCTTCACCACCAATATCTCCTTCCTCAACATGCCACCCAGATGGAATATCTATGGAGACAATAACTGGGCGCTTTTGGTGTGTTTGGTCATTACTATGTAAACAAACCAATCTCTGAATTAGATCATCAAAAGGTGGCCTTGGGGTGCCTGAATGATTTTAACAAGTTAAAGTTAGATGCTAATATGCTATTGAGGATTGGACAGGGTACTTCTAGATAAGATACATGACCCCAATCAATTTGGCCCATAAAATATTTTTTGCAATTCATATATTGGTTGGACACATTGATAGTAAACAGCTCAAAGTATACAAGTACCATTGTTCAGTTGAGTTGAGTTGAGTTTTCCCACAGTATTATGAGATAGTTTCATATATTTTCCTCACTAGTGTTTGTGTGGGTGTGTCACAGAGAGAGAGAGAGAGAGAGAGAGATCTGTTACTGCCAGTTAAACTTAATCTCAAAATCCACCATCTACATGTTTTCTTATTAACATCCCTACATGTTTCTGCCCTCTTTCCCCACTCCAGTGTGTTTCTCTCCCTCACTTTTAGAGTTTTAGTTTCCACTTTATCCATGTCCAATAAATATTTTTATTTTATGTACATGTGTAGAAAGTGCATTTTTGCTGGTATTAAATTAAAAACCCTAAAAATGCCAAAGTTCAACAACTCAATAACAATCATTGGTGCTTGATACTAGCTACTTTTGAAACTTTAACACTATTTTCCCACATTTGTTGCCAGCTATAATAAGACTTTTCAAAAGCCTTTGTGGACAAAATCAGGATTTTTCTAAACTTTTCCAAGGATAAAATAAGCTAGGTAACGATAAGGATTTTGCACTGGACATGTGGAACAAGCAAAAACATTAACACATCTTCGAATGGTAATGGAAGAGATATAAGATCAAGTATCAACACAAAAACATGATTTTAATGGTGAAGAATAGTATAACAATATTTGCATCCATCAATCACTGTGGAATTATACAAACACAGTAAGCTCATTTTATTATGATATGTATAATGATGAGGACAATAAAAATTGCAAAAGACCTATTGTGTCTTAAATTTAAAGAACTGTGACAGAGATACACTATTTGCTCTTATAATATTATAGGCAGGAAAAAAGAAATTACCGTGAAAAGAAAACCCAAACATTGCATCAACAAGTATATCAAAGTCCTTTGATAAGTCCAAAGGCAGATCTTCCGTGGACAAGAAAGGGACTGACAGCGATTCAAGCTACAAATTCAAGACATGAGATAAAATTCCATACAAACTAGTACTAGCTAACAATTCAAAACATATATCTCTACTCACATACTATACCTGTGTAATCAGACCAGAATAAAGTGGCTTCAGAGTACGCTTTGGATAACAAACAAACGGTTTATATCCAAAATGATGCAAATGACGAGCAGCTACCAAACCATCACCTCCATTGTTCCCCGGACCGCAAATTGCAAGAACACGACTATACTCAGTTCGTTTGTAAACCTGTCAAACAAATTTTTCCACATAAAGAGAATATCATATACTTAAAAATCAGCTCAAAGAAAACCTACGTCAAGCATACAGATTTCGTAGATAACTAATAGGAGGCTATCAAAAGTCTCAACCACACAACAACACAAATCGATACACAACAATTCTGATTATTTAGACAGAATTTAACTGCTATAAGTGGCAAAAGTGAAACAGAAGACAAAAGCATATAATTAGTACCTCTGCTATAGATGTTGCCACGCTCAGACCAGCCAATTCCTACAATGATCATGCATGTAATTCAATTCACTACGCAAGCAACAATGAATGATAATTTCATTAATTTGTGAAGAACCAAAAAGAGTCGAATTGAACAACAATACTTACCATGAGCTGATCGACGCTAAAACCAAGAGGACCCATGAGAGTCTCGTCAATCTCAGCAGCTTCTCGCTGCTTGATAAAAGAAACATAATCCGGATTTTGCAGGCTCAGCAGCGACGACATTGCACCGGCTTTTGAGCAAAACGCACGAACCGCAGGACTTGAAACTGGACGGAGAAAAACCTACATAGATGAAGAGTCGGTTAAATTACTTTATCGGTTAGTTACGGTCATGAGTGTTGCCAAATGAGTGAGAGAGAGAGAGAGAGAGAGAGAGAGTAGGGAGTTACTGAAGAAGAGTAATGAGGAGTGAAAATGGGTTTAGTTGTGGATGGAGACTTGTGATAATAAGGAAGAAGGAAGCATGTCATTCTTCTGCTTTTATGTACCAGTTGTGACCACATTCTCAATTCTAATTTCTCAAATCCCCTAATTTTCCCATTTTCAATTTGAGACGACAAGTGTTTTGCTCTATTTCCACACGTGTGATATCGTTGTCCATAAATACTATGATTTAATTTTATCTTATAGTTATATTAAACCATTGCAACTCATTCATACTTATTACAAGGAATTTATTTATTTGACTCAATAGCACTGGATCCCTCTGAAGTTTACGTGAATTTATAATGTGCCTCTTGAATGTTTTTTTTCGACGGTAAACCCCTCGAACTCTCTTTTTCTTTGCACATGTTTGTTTTATTACCCCTTGAGGAGGGAGTATCTCTATAAGGGTGGTGCAAAGAAAAAGAGAGTTTAATGGGTTTACTGTCGAAAAAATACATTCAGGGGGCACATTGCAAATTCGCTTACACTTCAAAGGGGTCCAGTGTTATTAAGTCTATTTATTTTAAGTGAATTCAAACTACAAGATCAACATGGATGTAGCTGTTGCCTTCATGGACGTAGCTCAGTTGGTAGATTGACGAGTTTAGGGTTGGGATAAATGACTCCCAAGTCAGCGGTTCGAATCCTACCAATAGCAAAAAAAATACATGATTTAGACCATCTCCAATGCATATGGCAATGCTAATACTAAATTTTGCACACACAAAAATTAGTAAAATGCTATATTTGGCATATTATTTTAATATTGTACTCAATACATAATTCTATTTGAAATGCTATTTTTATTTATTTATTATTTAAAATTATAGAAGTCAACAAATATAATTAATACATTCAATTTATATAATATTTTTTATTATTTAAAATTATAAAAGTCAACAATTAATGCATTCAATACAATTATAAAATGATATTTTTGTAATTAAAAAAGCAGCATTCATTGCTGTGCCAAATTTGACATATGCTATACTTTGTGTCAAATAATAGCATATGTTAAATTTGACACACATTGCATTGGAGCATGTTTTTTTTTTTTTTTTTTTATCTAACTTTATACTAAATGATAACATTAGCACACTAAAATAGCATTGCATTGGAGATGTTTTTAATATCAAGAAAATTTTGGTTCACTTGGGAGTTGGGTTGGGACACTGTTGCCAAAGAACAATAATGTAAATTTATACTTATGGCCAACGGGAGCGTAGCTCAACTGGTAAATTGACGAACTTGAAGCTTGCACAAATGACTCACATGTCAGCAACTTGGGTCAAAATATGTATATATATATATATATATATACGGAAATTTTCCTATGAAGATGCACCGATAGAATTATATAAGGATAATGAATGTGAGCCACACATTTTAACATACTTTGACTTGGTATGTATGTATTTGTCAAATCATTCTTATAAATGAGTGACTCACATTTAATATCCTGATAAAGTTATATAAGGATACCCTAATAGGAACAAGACTGTATATATATGCAAAATAATGAATTATATAAGGATAATGAATGTGAGCTACACATTTTAACATATTTTGACTTGGTATGTATGCACTTGTCAAATCATTCTTATAAATGAGTGACTCACATTTAATATCCTGATAAAGTTATATAAGGATGTCCTATAGGAACATGACTGTATATATATGCAAAATAATGAATTTGATTACAATCAATAAATATCAAATTACAAAATTAATGCTTTATATATGATATGGCGATGGTAGAACAGTTTGAAATAGAATTCTCTGGCTTATATTAAAAAAAAATCTGGCATATTACCAAGGGGTTACATTGGATTCTAATGGATTTATAAATTATAAAAAATGACTTAAGAAATCAAAGTCATATTCTTTTCTTCTGCTAAATAGCTAAGGGTTGCTTTTCTTCTTCATCAACCAACATCTTTTGAATGCTCTCAATGAAGCTCAACATGGTCGGCAAGTTCTTGTCATCTGCAAGAAATATTAACAAAGTTTCTACGAATATAAATATAATGAATCACAAAACAAGTAGAAGAGACATAAACGAGAGTGTGTGAGGGATCAGGAAAAATGTACCAATTCTTGGTATAGTGTGACCCTTGGGATGATGAATAATGACAGGTTCTACACATGAATTCAAGAGTTCCAGTCCATAGGGTTTCAAAAAATCTTTCTCTCCTGCAACAGATTTTATGAAATTGTATTTTTTGTAACATTGTTCTGCTAAATGTAAACCAACACTATCCACAACTTCGTCAAACATAGAATTGCATGATTTGATTATCAAGTAAACCAAAGCAGAGAAAAATGGAGCATATGATTCCACCAAACAATAGAGATTCCATCGGTGTTTATTTATTTAATTTTAGGACTTTACTAGTTCACAAGATCCATAATATCAATATACTAGCTGTATTGCACATGCCTGAATAAAAAAGACCATAATTAAAAGTTAAAACCATTGAACACAGAGTCCACTGGATTGAGACATTCCCTCTACTTCAATCTATTAAGTTACTGATTATTCTTAAAAATTATATATTTTATCTCATAATTTTTTTTTTTTAAAATTTTTTTTTTTTTCGTTTTGGCCCCTCTCAAATATATTATTTAAGTGTTACTACACCTCCGAATAAAAATGCTGGCTCTACCCCTGCTACTAACGTAATGTTTGATAACGGTCGAAATGGCATTTGATTTAGAAGTTAGGGAATTGATACAATAATAAAAGCCAAAATAAATTCAGTATCGATAAGAAAAACGCAATTCTAATAACAAGTTTAAATGTAAAATTAAAATCCACAATAATTTGTATAGTAGCTTTAGCTTATTAGAATGAAAGAGAAGAAATAAACAACAGAATGAAGAGGTACCTAAAAAGTGGAGTGATGGGCATTGAATTGGAGAAGAATATGCCTTCTCAGCAACTGTGGGTGACTTTAATTGAGCCCCACCAATTATTATCAAGAAATTTATTTTGGGAACTTTTGTAAGAGCCACACCCTGCAAGCACAAAAGTACAAAAATATCCCCACTTTCAATTAAATATTTGACGCAAGCGTTTAGTGTTCGAGAATAGAATAAGAGAGAATCAAGTTCTATAATCGAAAAGGGGCATTTGATTCCTAACATGAGTAGGGGGAATCAAATTCCCTTTCCAGCAAACTTAATTCCCGACTAGTAAACAAATGATTATTCTTAACAACATTATTTGAAAACAGATGGCAATTTTTCGTACATTGGCTTGCAATCCAGGCAATCCCCCCGATAATATCGCCCCCTGATATAGATGTGAATTATTAAAGTAATCAATTAGTCATGAAAAATTATTAAAGAAATCAACAAATATTGAGATATTTGGTGAGTGGAAAAAATACCTGTGAGAAACCCAGGAGACCATCGAACGGTCCATGTTTGATCATATAATCCTCGATGTAGTTCAGACATTCGTCAAAGTTGGTGTACTCTGTGAATTCCTGATGGAAAATAATAATAATAACAGCAAAACCAAAAGATGAATAATGAATTTCCTTTAAAAAAACAAAAAAAAAAAAAAAAAAAAAAACAATATCAAATTTTTTTATAAATGTAAACTGACCTTATTGAACTGGAACCATTCATAATAAGGAGGATCGAAGATCCCTTCAACGTCGGATTTTCCTTGGGCCGGAAAAGGCCCATCTGGAAAAACAAGGTCGATCTTTTGAAGTACTTCTTGAGGCCATTTGTTTACCTGTTTCTTGAGAATCTCTCCACTTGTTCTGAATCCATGGATGCACAGAAATCTGGGTTTTCTCGCAATCTCACCTTCACTTCCCATCTCAAGAAAATAATATTTTAAACGATTTCAAGGTCTTTGACTCTTTTCAGGCGCTCCGTTATTTTTGGAGGTTTCTCTGGTTTGGAAATTTATAGGGTGTTTGGAGAATTGGAGAGAGGCTCTCGTTTTGTGTATGGGCCCTGAAATTAATGTGAACTTCCTAGCTGCTGCGTGTTACTGTAGCTGTCCTGACAAAAAATAACAAGCTGACGCGGGAGTTGTAGAATCTCAACAAACCTACGGTGGCGATGCTCCTTAGATTTTCGTTTCAATGGTCTTGATGTTATTATGTGTTAAGAGGCAATGAGAACGCACACCAGTAATAATTCGTATTATTCTCAGTCACGTCGGTCCAAAAATCAAACTTATATAAGGTTGTAAAGTAACTAAACATTTAATTTTTTGAATTTTTTTTATGTTTATTTTATTTGGAATTTTAATTTAAAAATTCTACTTGGTGTGATTACTACTCATCATCGTTGGAAATATTGCCTTCGACCACAAATTGACCTATCACATTTCTTAATTATCGCCTATACTCAATACTTTTTTTTATTTTTATTTTTTCATATATCTTAAATATAAATAATTTTCCTTTTGAAAAATACACAAATACCCTTATGTTCGCTTTTCTTTTTTTAGGACTTTATGTTAGAATTTCGTCATTAGATACGTAAGAGTAAGGACCCACCCATCAAATATTGGAAGGTGACGGTGTCTCAATCTCCACAATATAAACGTGCTTTAGATTATTATTATTATGGTGAAATCCATATTAGTCCCTCTATTTTGACCTATTATACAAATTGGTTCTTCGGTTTTCAGTTTATCTTGACAGGTCCCGCTAGTTTTCAAAAATCCGTATTTCAATCCCTGCTGTCCAATTCCGTTAAGGTTTGCAAAGATTCTGTCCAAATGGTGATGGTAAAATCGTAACTTACGTAACAAATATAAAAATATGATTATTTTAAAAAATATATTAATTAATTTAATTAAAAAATAAATTCTTATCCTCTCTCTCTCTCTCTCTCTCTCTCTCTCTCTCTCTCTCTCTCTCTCTCTCTCAGAGTATCTCCAATAGACCGGAAAACACCATATCTTTGACTATATTTGGGGAGGCTAGACCGGAATTTGCTTCAACAGCCTCCCTATCTCACTCCCTAAATTTTTTCCTGATCAAAGCCTCCCCAAATGTAAGGAGAGAAGGCTTCCTCCCTATTTCTTTTTGTTCACTCCTCAATTGAAATGAGTGGTCACGATAAGTCCACATCCTTCATATTCATTGGTTCAAATTCAATGTAAGGAAAGTATAAGGAGCCATTTATTCACTCTAAACCATTTTTTGGGAAGCTTGTTGGAGTTTTAACTCCTTATATGTTTCCTTATTTGTAAAAAGTACAACAATCTCTAAATGCAAGGAAAATATAGGGAGGAGATGCTCTCATCTCCTTATCTCTTCATCTTCAACATCAAACACCATTTACCAAACCACCTTCACCGCCACCAACAACCAATTAGGGCAACCAATCAATTACATTTTTTTTTAACTTGTTGTGACCATCGATAAATTGTTGAGAAAGAGATGGAATCGACGGCGACTGGCGACAACTGCTACGACATCTGCAAGCTCCGACAACACCATGACCCAGACAAGAGTTCGATCGTGAAGATGAGACAAGCAATCAATTTTTTTTTTTTGTCGATTTGAAGGTCGTGTCGATTTGAAGGTTGCGATTGAAGGTTTTATCCCTGGAAAAAAAATTGTGTATTACCTAGAAAAATGTATTAGGGTTTTGTTATTTTAAAAGTTAATTGGTTGATTTTGATTTGAATTTCATTTTGGTTGATTTTGAGATTATTTTTTTTCTCGTGAATTTGATGCAAATCGGTTGTGGGTGAATTTGCTGTTAATTTGATATTTTGAAGATGATGATGTTTGAAGATCTTGGTTGTATGTAAAATCTGGAAATCTTTTATATCTTGTCAAAAAAAAAAAAAATTGTATGTAAATTCTGATATGGTCTGGTTTTTGGTTGGTGTAGTGATGATTTAAATGGTGGTGGTGATTTAGGGTCTGAGTATGGTGAATTCGGGTGGTGGTGGTGATTTTGTATTTTAGGTTTTTGGTGTTGGTGGTGATTCAGCTGGTGGCGATTGGTGGTGGTGATGATGAAACATTATTTTTAATTATTTTATTTTTTTGATTTGGATTTGTGGTGGTGGTTCGATTCCAGATCCAGGTTTAGTTCAAATTTTTATTTATTTTTGGTTCGGTGTTTGTGATTGAATATGAGATTGGTTGTTGATGATGATGATAAATGGTATATGGTTTTGTTAATATTTTTATTTATTAATCTTTTTTTTATAATTGTTAAATTGTTAATATGTGATGTTTGTTTAAAATAAAAGTCAATGGCAACAGGGTCATTTGACCCTCTGACATGTTAGAAACAACCTTTTCAACATAATTATTAACAGAAGGACTTAATGAGATAATACTGAAAATCAGGGGACCGGTTTGTGTAATAGGTCAAACTAGATAGACTAAAATGGATTTCACCCTTATTAGTATTTGAATTAGTGCTTTAGATCGTAAAGCAAGAGCTGTCAGCAAACATAATACGTTGGGAAAACAATAAAGTTATATTGTTTTCATCATAACACATGTGGCACTTAAAATGTCAAATGGTGAGTGGATATATGTTGTAGGGTGTGTTTGGTGCGCGGGATTATATTGGATTAGGGATGACAAAAATCTCCGACATGTCCCAAATCGGCAAAGCTCCGATCAGTTCAGAATAGTTTTGAAGCACATAAAACGGGGCTCAGATCGGGTATGGGTCAAACTTTTTTGACCCGATTTTTTATCGTGTCGGCTGTGGGTCAACCCCTTATACCCCCAATCCGCCCCGTTTAAACCAATATTAAATATAAAAATATAAAGGGAAAAATAAATCTTCAATCTCTTTGTCTATTTACCTAATTACATTTTATGTTTGAATTTAAAGTTTATTAAACTTAGATAGTGTGTTATATTAAATTTAAGTTTATGTATAAATTTTAAGTGTATGTTAAAATGTTTTTTTTTACGGTGTATGTTTGTATATAAGTGTATATTTAAATTTCCAATCAAAAAAGAAAAAATAAATTGTATATTTTTTAATGTAAATGTATTTTAAAATTTAATTGAATATTAAAATTTAAATCAATGTCCAAAATTCAATTGTATGGTAAAATTATTTGTATATTTAGCGGTTTAAGAATTTTTACTCTTTTAGAAAAAAAAAAAAAAACGAAATGGGTAATTTTGGGTCGAGTATGGGGCACCCTTTGTCATTTTAGGTCGGGTTTAGGGAGGAAAACGAACCTATTCGGGCATAGGTCGGGTTTGGGTCAACTCGTGCAAATCGGATTCGGATATGGGGCACCTATGATCCAATCAGATCTATTGTCATCCCTAGATTTGATAAGATTGAACTATTTTAATGGGATTGTATTAGATAGAATTAAACTATTTTTATGAGATTTGATTGGATTGGACTAAATTAGTACTATAATGTGTTTAAGACATCACGGATTGAACTAAAACAATACTATCTTTTGTTTGGTATAACATGAGATTGGATGAGAAGTGATTATAAAATTATATTAAATTAATTTAAAAAAAATTAAAATCATTTTAAATCAATTCAAAGAAAAGAAAAACAAAATTATTTTAAATTAAATTTAGTTTAAAATTAATTTGAAATAAAATAACATTTATTTTTAATTGATATTAAAAAATAGTTTTTAAATGTTAGAATAAAATATATTAATAATAAAAAGAATAAAATATATTAAATTAATTTTTAAAACAGACTAAATAAATGTAAGATTGTATATATAAATAATTTAATTATAAAAGAAATATAGATTTGACAAAAGATGTCCCAAATGTTGTGTCTGGACAAAATAGTTTTGCCACAGTGGAATAATTTTTCTATACAGTATTGGAGGTATAGATACAAACATGGAATTGGACTGAGATTAGTCTAATTCCACCTAACAAACGCACCCTTACACAGTTGCACCCTTGGAATATTGCTTTGTTGCAGCCAGGTGGTGAAAATTGTTCAATATACTCTGACCGCCACTACTAATAGATGGATTCCATTAAGAAATGATGATTGGAGGGTATTATTTTCGTTTAATCTCAATAAAATAAAAATAAAAATAAAAAAAATAATAATAATAATAAAGAATAACAATAATCTTTGGATAGAAAATTTATTAAGATAATAATGATGTAAACAAATAATGGAGGAGTTCTCCATGGTTTCTACTTCCAACCACCCGCAATTTGTACTATGGTTTCAACTTCCAACCACCTGAAATTGTACTACATTTTCGCATCTCTAAAACTTTCTCTAACAGTATATTTGATTTGACGGAATAGAAGAAAAAGGGAAGGAAAGGGTTTGGATAGATTTATAGAGCGTGTCCTGTAAGCGTTTTTCATCTATGTTTTTTAAAAATAAAAATAAAAATAAAAATGAAAATGAAAATAAAAATATTGTTTTTGGTTTCAGTTTCGAAATCCAAAAACGCGTTTGGTAGAATATATACTGAAAGTTGTATTCTGAAAATAAAAACAGAAAAAACGCGTCTGGTAGATTAACGAAAAAAAATTCAATTAGTTAACCAAAATAATTTCCCTATGTTAATTACACAATCCATTGATTTTCGGTTCTTTGAAATATACTAATTGTACATACAAAACTCCTTAATCCCAAATTTCTTCAAACCTCAAGAACAAATAATAATTAAAATCAATGAATAATAATTAAGATCTGCTTGACATTGGAGCAAAAACAATCAAACCCAATATTGTATTTCATCATTTTACCAACAAAATACTAGATTTTTTCCTCTTAAGCAAATCGGAAAGAAGAAGAAGAGATTGACGGCGAAGAAGGAGAAGACATCGACAACGAAGGAGCAGATCAAAAGAAGAAGAAGAGGTCGGCAGTGAAGAAGGAGTAGAGATCGACGGAGAAGGAGTAGATCGGAAGAAGAAGAGGAAGAGATCGACGAGGAAGGAGCAGATTGGAAGAAGAAGAAGAGAGATTGGCAGTAAAGAAGGAGGAATAAGAAGATCTGGGAAAGAAGAGGAACCGGGAAAGAAGAATAAGGAGGAGGACGCGGTCTTGGAAGAAAAACAAAGTGAAAAACAAAATCAAAATCATGAAAAACATCTAAAAGTTGTTTTTCAAAATTTTCAATTTTAACATTGATTTTGTTTTTTGAAAATAAAATGAAAAATAATTAACGAACACGTTTTCAAAATTGTTTCTGAAAAACAAAAACAAAAACAAAAACAAAAACACCTGGGTTCTACCGGACATCCCCCTAATATCTTGTTTGGATTGTTAAATGAGAGGGAAAGAAAAGAAAAAAAGAGGGAAATGAAAGGAAAGAAATGGAATAATTTCTTTTTGTTTCACCCCATTTGATTTCTCATCATATTTTGGAGGAAAAGGAAGGAAAGGAATACAGAAGTAATGAAATTTTTAATATCTCAAAACTAACCCTATTAATATTGAATAATAATTTTAATCGATAGCTATCTAAAGTCTATATAACCAAGATGTCAAGACATATCTCTTGTTCACCTCTTATTCATTCTTGTTCATCGACAACTGTTTGCTCAAATTACCGTCGGCAATCAAGGTAAACTATTTCATAACATTACTTTATTATTATTATTATTATTATTTTGTTATTGCTTATTTAGTGTGTATGCTTATAATTTTATGCACCGTTTAGCATTGAACAACTTATTATTATTTCTATTATTATTATGTCATGGCTTGAATCATTGCAATTAATTTGATTGAATCATTGCTACAAATAAGATTTGTATTTTATGTTGCCATACTACCCTTTTTTTTTTTTTTTTTTTTGGAAGATATTGATATACTACTGTTGGGTAATCATATTGGAAGGATATTTTCGTAAACGAGTTATTTATTTCTCTTCCAACAAAAAAAATTGTTTCCTTTCCCTTCATTTTTATTCATAATCATCCAAACAACTATCATTAAAAACACTATCCTTTCCTTTCATTTCCTTTATTTTCCTCATTAACTTATCATTTCTTTCTTTTCCAATTTCATCAAACCAAACATAGTGTAATCATTTTTCAAAATTTTCTCCATTTTGGAGATGAAAAATAGATCTCCATTAATTTACTCCTCCAACCATTTTCCATTTTACAATCTCTAAATAATAAGATATTATTATTTTACTTAATAAATAATATTTCAAACTTTCTTTAATAAAATTGTTTTCTCTTAATTATTTTTATAATTAGTCACATATAGGGATGTCAAAAAATCTTGAACCTGTGAGGACCCGCCCACCCTGTCCCATACGAAAGGTATTTTACCAAAATAAATGGGGTCAGGGTGGGTTTGAGATCGATTCCTACTCCTCGTTTCTAAAACGAGGCAGCATAGGGATTTGTTGTCCCTGCCCAAGGCCCCGAACCCGCTTAATATTTATTTATTAATAATATTAATATTTAATAAAAAAAAGATATATTATTTTAATTAGTAATATTAAGATATAAAAAATTATTATGAATTTTGTTATCTACTTTAAACCTATTTTTATTTAATTTAAAAAAAAACCTAGTTATTATACAAACTTTGGGTGGGAGGGCAGGGCGGGTTGGGGCCACCTGCTCCGGAAATTTGCCGACCTCGACCCTAGTCTTTAATAACGGGTTTATGGTAAATAATTTTGTTAATTTAGAGTGTCTTAAAATTTTTTCTATCTTGATTAGTAATTTTAATTTAGGTTAAAATTATCATTAATAAAAAAAATTAAAATAGAATTTAAATAGATAATTTGTAGATCGGAAAGAATATTCATACTGAGCAAATTTAAAAAAAAATAAAATAAAAAAATATTCATACTTCGATAACAATTAACAAATGAATAAAAAAACTTTATTTTTTACGATCCCCTGGCCTAGTAGCATATCCGCAAACGCTCTCACACCTTCCAACTCTCCACCTCCCAACGCCACCGTTTCCTCCGCCGGCATCGGCCTCCTATAGCGGCATCTTCCACCGGCACTCGTCTCCTTCACACGTCGGATTAGGAGTTTTTATGAGTTTGATGTGTTTTTTATTTTATTTTTAATGATAGTTTGATGTGTTGTTGAAATGTTGGGTTTTCAAGAATTTGAAGTGTTGGGTTTTGAATTTTGATGGATTTGAAATGGGTTTGAAGTCAGCTGGAAGTTTAAAGAATTTTGGATTTGAAATCAAGGGAGGGGTGGCCTTCTCCTCTTTCGCTTTTCTTGTTCAATGATTTTTTTGTGTGGATTAATTAACATCAATGGATGAAGCATCGCCTCTTCCACCGTAATGACTAATGAAGCACATGCCTCATCCATTGATACTGTAAATTGTAATTGGCACTTGGCAGAGGCCACTCTCATGGCTGGCGAAATTGTGAGAGTGGCCAAATCATATTTATTTTTATTTAATGTTTCTGGTTTTCATTTTGATTTATTTCACTTTTTATTATGCGAGGGTAGTTTGGCAATTTCACAAGCTGACGGAGAGCTGTAGAATATACGAACTTCAAAATCAACGGTGATGTCTAGCCGTCTAGGTAGACCACGTCATATCACATTTCCTTTTGAAATTTTCCAAAATTCAGCTAAGCAACGGATTTGGCTCCTGATTTTGGCCGGTGTCTGTAACGTTCACGACTCGGATCTTCTCCGTCTAACTCAGTTTCTCAATGGCTTCCAGCTCTCACCGAAGCGGCCCTGGTGGCTATTTGTTCGGTGATGCCGCTCCTTATAGATCAAGGTATGTATAATAATTATGATTGTAATTTAACCTAATTCTAAAATTCAATTAAACGAACAAACAGACCGATAATTGATTTGTTTTGTTTTTGGTATATAGAGAGGGTCTAAGCACTAGAACGGTTGCCGGTTCAGATGAAATACAGTTGCGGATCGATCCGATGAATGCCGACATGGACGATGAGATCACCGGTCTTCGTAATCATGTTAGGCAGTTGAGAAATGTAAGTTCTCGAATTTCTTATATGTTCTTAATTACAATTTTATCATATGACCAGTTTGAAATTTCTTATTTGTTTTTGCATAACAATTTTGATTTCGTTTACTGTATATATAAATTATTTCTAGGGAAATCAATTATTACATGCATGTAGACTCAAAAAATTAAATAAAATTACATGCATGTTAGAAATTCTGTTCGGCGGCAGCTTAATCTTCACTATTTCTCTGAAAACACCCTTCAATTTTCTCCTCTTCACCCATGTTTAAGCTGTTTGACAATGACAATACATTTGTTGCTATGCTGCATCAAATTTTTTATGCTCGTAATTTGTTCTAGAGTAATGTTGATGTTTTGATGTTACATATTGTTTGATGGTTATTAATACTTTAAGTACAATATGTTGATTTTTCTAATTATCCGTATTTGGAATATTAAGTCAGAGAATTGTGTGATAGCTGGACTGGCGCAAGAAATTTGAAGCATTTTGTTTTCCTCTTTTAGAGTAAAAGAGGAAAGTAGAACTTGAAGCATATTTAGTAGCATGAAATTGAAGCATATTCAAAGTAGAACTTTAAAAGCAAAAAATTGTGATTGGGAATTGCAGTTTTCTTAAGATTAATCATCCTATCTAATAGCATTACCTTACTAGAGTGAATTTTATGATAACATTTTTCAAGTAGTACCTTTTTTGTTCTATGGATACCCTTTGAGGTGTGTTCGGTACCATTATAATAGCCTTATCTGTTTCACGGACATGTCTGTTACACATTCTCAAAAAATGGGTTACAGAAAATGAAATACTGTTTCCACTTTTAACACACAAAAACCAACAACATCATACTGTTGTCGTTAATGAATTTTAAAACAAAATTCCAAGTTCACAGAATACATTGAAAACAAGGAGCTGTTAATTATTTGACTATCATCTTCTACTCATTATCTATTTTCTGTATGTCCCTTTCTCTCATTGCATAATGCATAGAACATGACCAACTTTTTTAGTGAAGTAGGTGGATATTTGTCCACAGAAACAACAATCCATTTTTCTGATTGATACTTATGCTGTAAATTTGTCTGCGGTTGGTGTGATTGAGTTCCATTATGAATGGTAATGAAATGTTGTTTGGAGAGTGATCATGGAACCGAGATTGAAGGAGATTGGTTGTATGGCTGGAATTGTGAAAGGCTGAAGAGAGCATGTATGGTGGTAATTACAAGAAAGATTGTGATGATTTAATAAAAATTCTCAAACACCTTACACCCATGTGGAGAAATGCAGAGGTTTTGGTTCAATAAAATGATGGTGGTTGATACTTGATAGTAGGGAGTTGAGTAATAATGATTCTATATCTCTGTAAGGTTTGTGTGATAGATACTAAGAGGAATGAGGAATCTAGAAGGTTTCTAAGAGGAGCGGGAGCACATGGGATGGTTTTAATTTGTTGTGTGTGTAATTATAATTATAATGTTATAAAAAATTGTATATTATTACTTAATATAAGTAAATCAAATTTATTTATTTTAATTGAGAAAAAAGGTAAAATATAAGAAAGAGAAAAAAGAATAATTTATACAACATTATCTTATATCCTTAAAATATGTTGATAACAAGTTTTCAAAATATTTCTACTCAATGTATGTTCAAAATTTTGTTAGTTCGGATATTAGTACCAAGCACGTTTGACATTTTTATTGGTTCTATATGTAGAAATGATTTTCGTAAACTACTGCTAGACTATTTTTTTCAGCTCTTGAAAATACCCAATTCAAATTTTATCCCTTTCATTCTACTATTTTGCTTTTAAATAATGCAAAACAAAAATGATACCCAATGGCACATGAGTGTTTATATTTTTTGTGTTACAGATGGTTGAGAAAGGTCTTGGGAGATTTATGGGAGAGAATGAGATGCATAAAACATACATTTTGTTGATTTTCTACTAGAACCACCATGGTGGTGAACCGGTGATTACTTAAATTTTTTGAAAAGTTGCTTGTGGGGACTGACCCAAAAATTTATGTTAGACATAATAGAACGGTTGCTTTGTAAACTTATTGTATATTTAGGGAGAATTTTTTCATTCTTCTCTAGAGAAGTTATTTTTTCCTTGTAGAACATACTGTTTAAATCCATTTTACTGATTTAAGTGTTATCAGTTTGAATTCTACCCTATTTTAGATTTCTTATTACTGAAGTATTGTGGTGCAGGTTGCTCAAGAGATACAATCAGAAGCTACATTTCAGAAGGATTTTTTAGATCAGCTGGTATGCTATTAAATTTTGGTTACATTGTTGGTTGACAAAAGTTGTCTTTTGATTTCTGGTGAATTTCGATCTTTAGGATATTCTAGCTTCTACAGCTTAGCTACATGAGATTTCAAGTTTCAAATGTGATCCAATGTAGTGAAAAAAAATAAACTAGGAGTAGTAAAACTAAATAAAATGAAGTTTTACATGCATAAATGTCAAGATAAAAAGATTATAAAAAATAGGCAGCATTCTGAATTTGGATGGGTCATTATGATGGCATTCTAACCTTTTAAGCAAGATCTAACTTCTGGTGTCACATACCCTAAGCACATGTTATACCTTGTTGCATTAATTAGAAAATAATCAGGATGAAAAGGACCTGTGACTACAAATTTGGAGCAACAACTATGTATTTCCCAATGTAAGATATTTTCCAATCACTTTTATTGAAGTAAAAAAGAAAAGAAGGAAAAAAAAAAGTTCTTGTTTGCATTTGCTTTATATAAATGAGATGAAATTATTCTTTATAATATACATTTTGCTCTACTTTCCTACTAAGAAAGTAAGGGAGGCTACAACTTCTTTCTGATGGCTCAGTTTAATTTTATAACAGCAAATGACCCTGATCAAAGCTCAAGCGGGTGTGAAGAATAATATGAGGAGGCTAAATAAAAACATAGTTAAACATGGTTCAAACCATATCGTCCATGTTGTTCTTTTTGCGCTACTTCTTTTCACTGTGCTCTATCTGTGGTCCAAAATGTTTAGAAGATGAGGTTAGCACGCCTGCTGCATGCCTACCATATTATGATTCTGTTGACCGAAGGCTAAAAGGCTTCTTGGCGCCACCTCAGGGTGAAGGCAGAGGGATAAATATATATATATATATATATATTTTGTAACAGACTTTTTCTTTAACCTGGCATATATTATATATTTGTTGAAAATATGTTGGTTGTAGGTTTTCATATACCATAGACGATATGTAAGTTCTTGTGTGAATGGTGGAATATCATTGCATAATATTATTCTCTAGTCTCTGTACCTTTGTGTAAAGATCTCTCATCAGAGAGTATTATTAATTTTCATTTCAGGGCTGCTTTGTGAAATGGTAAATTGAAAGGCATACTAGCATACACAGGCATCTGAGTTTGCCCCAGGTGTGGTGATAGGATTTTTAGCGACTTCTTCTAGCTTAGAACTTCTCACTTGGTTGAGGACACTTGTTGCCCACTCTGCAAAGAAGGTTTCATTATGACCAACTTGGCCGTCTTTATAGAAGTTAAAGCAGTCTGGATCATGCTGAGGAAATGGGCATTCCTTCTCGTCCAGTGGTTCCCACCACGATCCCTGGTGTCTCATCCCCGATTGATCAGCCATCCAGTGATGTGCATACTTGTCTACGCCGGCAAGCTCGAACCATCCTCTAGGGAAGAACTCCATGACACTGCTGTTTTGATCCATGAAGAGCATGTTTGTCAATTGAGCTCCATGTGGGGTTGCTATAACATCAGTATTTGTCATTACTCTAACCTGAATAAGGACACCAAATCACAGTTAGTCATACATGCATCTACCGTTAATAGATCCGAGTATTGCAGGTTCAAACATTTGAATTACCTCTTTATAATATAGCCTAACGGTGTTTGCTACCATTGTTCATTATGGTAATTTGATTAAAGTTCTCAGGAATTGAATAAAGAACACAAACCTGATCACAGAAGCGAAGATCTTCAGATTGAGATACATTCAATATACACCCTTCGACCCTTTCACACTCCTTTGCAAATATTTGAATAACAGCTGTGGGATTTTTGAATGATCTTGAACCCCTCCTCATTAGCAAGGTTAACCTTATAATTGGCTTCCCTCTTTCATTCACTTCTAGTCCCTTACCAGCTGGGTTTAAGCCGCAAAAACGCCTTGCTTTACACCTCAACGAATCAAACATCTCAAGTTTCCTTGCCTTTCCCATGCTTCCTAGATTGTGACGCATCACAACTGCCCTCTCAAAACAGTAACGTCCTTCTCTTTCAAATCCTTCGACTTCAACATCTCCTCCGAAATTCGTTTCCATGAGTTGATGTAGCCACAATCCCATTCTATCCCTAAGCTCCCCCCTATGGAACAGTACCCATCTATCTGGCATCATGCACCCATTCTTTATAGACCAACCAACAAAAGGAGCCACAGCACACAATCCGTGCCACAAATTTTTGTAGTCAAAGTAAGTGTCGGACACAAAGGTAAGGCCCTTCAAGAGAGTTGCTGAATTTGGAAGAGTTTCAGGCCATGCCAAGGCATATGAGTTCTTCGTGCCATCTGCTTTATCACGTCCCATGATGCATAAAAGTCGTCCCTTGGATGCTTGCGAAGGGAAATACAAATACTCAGCTTCGTTTTTTTCACGGGTATCATTCAATGAGCTCATAAACCAAGTGTTTCCTTCCATGGCAGTTTCAGCAAACCGCAGATCTTTGAGGGGGAGGAAAGTGACCGAGTCGTGAAGCCTTGAGATTAAAGTGATACCACTGCTGGCGGGAGAATATGAAGAATTGATAGGAGAAGCTTGTAAGTGCAAAAGGATGAGGATTACAAACAGCAGGAAAATGCTTATCACAAGTTTACTCAAGTGACGTGAATTCTTCTGCTTGTTTAAAGCTTCCATAGGCTTGATATGAAAAGAGTAATGAAAGTGATATGGATACCAGAAACCCTTTTAGTAAGTAGTTTTTAATGAAATTATGACATCGAAAACATTAAAGAAAACAAATTAAATAGTAGAATCAATCTTTTAGAGTCGATGGGAAATGCAAGCAAATGCGTATACGCCCTGCAACTCGTCGGCTCAATATTATAATGAAACCACATTAATTGCTTGTCCATTTGTTTAACTAGTTCTGGATGGAGAGATCCACCATTGACGGTGGCTAACCTCGTATCCTCCAGCAGCAATTAAGTAGAGAATAAAATAAAAATCCAACATCAGGTTCAAATCCAGAGACACAGTTAAGATGACGGGTAACTAAAAAACTATATCAATGTTCAATCCCATAAAGGGTTATCTAAGAGAACAAGAAAACCACAATATTTTCTTGAATATTCATTCTATTTACACATTCTGTACATCAAAGCTATATGCTTTATTAGGTCAACATAGTTAACATGAAAAGAGGGAAAAAGAGACATTACAGTCAAAACCCATTTATATTTATTAAGAACTTGACACCATAGTTACCGGTTACGTTGGCCACTGAAAATTGCACCGGGGCAAGTTAATGTTAATCCCCCAGCTTAAAAAACAGTGGAGATAATGAGAGGGTTAGCAGTGTCACTTTGTCAGCTGGATCAAAATGCTCTACAGAGATTGTTAGCTGTCAAGTTAGATGAACACTGCTGCTCTATTGGGCCGTTGGGGCTACACACTCTGCTCCTCTTTGGCTCTGAAATCCTCACATTGGAAATGGCCACTGCAAGCACATCTACCAAACCACATTCATCTTGCTCCTCTGACTTGTAGCTCAAACTTTCAGCTGATGAAATTGGACATGAACCTTCACAGGGTGAGCCACCATATGGTTTATTTTCATCAGAGTCAGGTCCAGGTAGAAAAGTCAGTGGACGAGAAGATGCTCCTGCTTGGTTCTTCATTTTTGACTTGATTGTTAATGTCTTTAGTGTGCGCTCTGTGTAGAACAATATCCATGGATGCCCTGATATAACGCTACAACCAATTAGATGAAGAAATATGGTATAACTGTGGCATAAAAATGTGAGGACAAATAATTCGAGAACCCCCACAAATGAATGCATGTAAGATGAGAGGAAGAGTGGGAATATAATCAAAATAGTAAACATCTTTTACAGGGCACAACATACATGAGAACAGCACATGAACCACCCAAGTATGCATGGTTGAAGAATCAGGTCACATACTACTAGTGCAAAAGAATCACATGATTATTTAACTGTTCCAGAAACAGCATCAGAAGCTTACTCAGTACTTCATCTGCTGTTATCCTTGCTGAAACATCCCTCGTCAGCATTCTTGCCATCAGATCACGTGCAGGTTTAGATACTGTCTCCCATATCCCTGATTGGAAATCTAGCTTTACATTCTTGATTGCCTCGAAAACAGCTTCTAGGGAGTCCCCTTTAAATGGAAGAAAAGCAACCAAGAGAGCATGTAGAAGGACACCGGCGCTCCATATATCAACCTTCTCAGAGTAATTACCAGATAAAACTTCAGGGGCAACATAAGCCGGACTTCCAACCAAACCAGACAGGGTCTGACCTGCAAAAGTAGTAATGTGTCATTTCTCAGCCACGAGCCAAAGCTTTCATGATGTAATTGACTTGAAAATAGAGGAGCCAATTAAGATGTGCTTCAAGTTCTAACAAAAGTTGCAGAATCTTTATATATATTAAGAAACAAAAACATTTCATTAAAAAAAATATACATGTGAACAAGCAGTCCACAAAGGCCATCAAAAAAGAGGCCTTTTAAATAAAGTCAAAAAAACTATAACAAAAACTATCAATACCGCTATAAACGAAATCAAAACCTCCCACAGACCCCAAAAATTCACAGAAGTGTTGTCACACAATCTGAGGAGGACTGTCAGGCTTAGACAGTGTAGAAAACTAAATGAATGACAAATGTCATGGTGGGAACTATGAACTATCCTATGACTCCTGGTTAAGACAGATTGAAAAGGCTTCTATTATTATTTGTTTAGAAGAACAGAAATCCTATAATGATCATTCACTCCAGTAACCTTTTTTCCTCATCATTCTCAAGCAGATTTTAAGAAGCTCATATGAGAAATGAAACCTCCATTCTTTTATTTTTTTTCCACACAATTTCTTTTTCTCAAACCAGCAAGGTAGAAATGTGGACCTTGTTGTCATAAAATGCCCATAGATAATTTCTTGCTTATCACAATTAAGCAATGAAAAGGATGTGTCTAACATTCTTTTACTCTTACAACATGATTGACTATACCAAATTCTAATAGAATTACTTTTCCAGACACTATATCTTTCATAGACAAGTTTGTAAACATATTCTTGCTAAAGAAACCATGTTATTTCCCTCATTCCCTCCTTCCCTCCTTCCATGAGTATTTTTGCAATTTTTCACCAATCTAAATGTCTTGTTGCTTTCCTGAAGATACATTTATACAACATAATTTTAACCCCATTTCCTCAAACTTGGGAAAAACTTATCAGTGAAAAAGATAAATGCATATAAATAGTCATTATCGAACAGGTATTAGTTCTTCAGAGTAGTTCTTAAAATTTTACCATTTGAAATTCTCATGGCCAAGCCAAAATCTGCTAGCTTTATCTTCCCTGAGGCTGTGAGGAGAATATTCTCAGGCTTTATATCTCTGTGCACAACCCCCATATCATGGCAATACTTAATGACAAACATCACATCCCTAAATATATTAGCAGCACGATGTTCCGAATAACATCCCTCCTCCACCATCTGATCGATCAATCGTCCCCCAGAGCACAATTCCATCACAAGATGGAAACACTCCGCCTCCTCATACACTGCCTGCAATGTCACAACCCCGGAATGACCCGATAAGTGCTGCATTATCTCCACCTCCCTGTGAACTGTCTCCTCTCCCTTGCGTAAAATCTTACATGCAAATTTACCCCCACTTAACCTAGACCTACACAACCAAACAGACCCAAATTTCCCCTGCCCAATTGTTTCACACTTAACATAGTCATCATCAATCTTATTCTTCCTACCCATTTGAGTATTCACATCTATGCACCCTA
This sequence comes from Acer negundo, assembly GCA_035582765.1. NCBI lineage: Eukaryota > Viridiplantae > Streptophyta > Magnoliopsida > Sapindales > Sapindaceae > Acer > Acer negundo. The sequence goes on along the minus strand of CM069235.1, from coordinate 29,152,923 downwards.
TCTTCCTCTTAAGTCCCCGTCCCGATGGTACCAAAGAAGAAGAGGCACCACAAGGTGGGGCAGTAGCAATACCTGCAAGCCTACTTTTACCTGAACCGATAGGTTGGGTGCCATCATCCTCTTTGCACTTCTTTGTCAGCCTACTGTAATCTTCTAATGAATAGTGATACCTAACATTCGATGATCGGGATTCATGTGTTGGTCCCAATTCATCTTCATTCGGTGTATTTTCACAAGCATCAGTTTCACTTCCTTTCCTCTTCTTCCTCATCAAATCAAGTTCCCGAGACACAGGTTTTTACCGAAAATAAAGTCTAGAGTTCATTGAAATTGATTAAGGTGAACGAAATACCCAATTCTATGGTGCAACTTTCACGTCTGATTTATGTCCCTGCAAACCAAATTTAAAAGGTCGATCGTTACAAAACTATTACCCATAACATATATGAAAATAAAAACTTAATTTTGTCCAGAAATCAAATAAGAATTTGATTATCTAACCCAAACATTGAACATTTCATTAAACATAATCTTTGCTTTTAATACATTAACAGAATTCAAACACAAACAAAATGTATTTTAATTTCTTTTGTAACAAACTCTAACCCTTAATAATTTTTTTACTCATCGATCAAAAAAACTAACAACACCAAGAAAAACCAAAAATATAGATTAGGGCAAAGAACGCACCTTTAAACTGAACCAAATATTCGCGCGATTAAATAAAAATCAACAAAGAAAAAAATGGAAATCAAACTTATGCACCGACGATTAGTGACTTTATAAGGAAAATCAGAACCGACTATCGGCGAATCAGGAACCGTAATGCAGAGGATCTAATCGACCCAGAAACCCTAGAAATCCCCGATCCGATTGTAAAATTACCTTTTTACGTATCAAAATTATTTTATAGTCAATAAAGCGAGGAGTTTGGGGTTTTAGTGTTTTTTTTTTGGGATTTTTATTTTGATTTTCACCAAACGGACGTGTCGAGTTTATATCCTTTATGATGGAGATTTTCATGTGTGTGCAGCAGCATTAAACAAGTTTATGATGTCTAATGCTCTAATTCGTTGATCTCGTGAAAAGTCACGGATTGAGTTGCGATGTCTCGAGATTTGCGCCAAAATGGATACAGGGGAGTGGGGGCCCCATTGAAGCATGTGACCTGATTGATTGATCGAAAGTGGGACACACGCGTCCAAACGTGCACGTGGGGTTGTGTTTATACGGTAGTTGATTCCGTCTGATACGATGCTGTCTGATTGTACTGATTGCTTACAATTCCGATTCTAAATTTGGAAAGTTCCTTGTGTAGTCTTGTTTATTAAAATAAAATACAAATCTTTTTTATTTCATTCTCCCAACAAATTTAACACATAATTTTCTATCTCTACTAGACATTGAGACTATTTGGACTTGTGAGGTACCTTTGTCATCACCCATTTTTTCTATTGTATTCTCACGTTCGGTAAAAGAAATAAGGTATTATTCAACTTGTTTACGTACAATGAAAGAATGAATAGAATATAAATTATAGTGGATTTAGTTTGATCGGGTTTGGAATCGGTAAGCATTTGTGATAAAAAAATAAATAATTAATTAAGGAGAGATTAAAAGAAAAAAAACAAGTAAAAAGGAAAATATTAAAGTAAAAACTATCGGGGAATATATAAATTAATATTTTAATAAAGATGTGTATAATCTTTTTGATTCTTCAAAAATAATTTGGGCAAAGCTATTTTTGTATTATTTTTAATGTTTTTGAAAGATATTTATTTATACAAGAAATTAAAAGTGAATTTGATATATTTAGACCAAAAAAATACAGTGAATTGAATTTAATAATGATTGTTTTAATTTGCTACCGTTAATAATTTTTTTGTTATTTTATCATAATTTATTAACATCTGTATGTTTTGGAAATTCACCATTAACATGATATTACAATTAATATTTAAAATTTGTTTTGATAAATATTTAATTATCATTTATAAGAATAATTATAATTTTTTTTAAGTAAGAATAATTATAATTTTTTTCTGGAAATAATTATTGTGTATTGAATATGCATGTCTAATACCTGCTAAAAAACACCTAGGAAAAAAAAAAATCAATTAAAAATGGGTAAAATCTAGGTATTGGATACTCGTTATCGGGTATTGACTAAGTACAATTTTTTTATTTTTTTTATTTTTTTTTAAGAATTCTCAAGTACCCACAATACATGTATATATTTGGATTCTGCCTAGGTTTTTGTCATTCTTAGGAAATCGAAATATTCTTAAGAGTATATAAAAAAAAAAAAAAAAAACTTTATGTCTTGATTTCTAGGCCACCAAGGTATAGAGCTCGTGTCTTGAACCATATTGTTGATTACAATAAAAAAGGGTTAACGAATCTCTTAAAAAAAAAAAAGGTTAATGTGAGTAAGGCTAAGGGGTCATTTTTGTTTTTTTGTTTTTTTTTCTTTTTTTTTTTGTATAAAGATCGAACAGTCTTTAGTTTTTCTAAAGACTGAATAGAGATTGAAATTTGAACTTGAATAACATGTTTTTTTTTTTTCCTCCTCACATCTGAATGTGTCAACACGTTTGTTTTTTAAAAGTAAAATTGTCTGAAAATAAGTAATTTTACATTTATACCCATGTTAAACAATTATAAATATAATATAGAATAAAAACAATCCAAAAATAATAATTATTTATGAACACATATGATCATGATTTTCTTCTTCCATTACAAACAAACTTTATTTTTACTAAGAAAATAAAAGGTTTTTTTTTTTTTTTTCAAAAAATAAAAGGGGCAGCATGAAAACTCACACAAAACACTCTAAAAAAAATAATATATAAATATATCACCATAATATCATAATTAATATTAAACACCAATATGAGAAGTGATTATGGTTCTTTTTTATTTTTGAAGCTATTTAAAATAAGTAATATATTAAAATAAATATTTCTATACCATATAAAATTATGATGAAATTGAAAATATATTATATACGGGGAATAATATCGGAAGAAAATATTTAAGATTACATTTAATACAATTCAGTGATTTGCAATTAAGTGAAGAGAGCTTCTTTTAACAATCAAATTTTTTATTTTTACACTTCTTTTCTAAAAACACTTCCTTCTCAAAATTAAAATTTTAAAAAATTCTAAAGACACTTTGTTTTGTTACAAAATTATCATTTTTATCTTTTTTGAATTAAATTATTAAAATAAAAAATTATCTCTCCTAAATCATTAGATTAATTATTACATATTAAATACTCTCTCCTAAATTTTTAATTACCATATTAAACTCTCTTTCCTCCAATACATATTTCTAATTTTCTATCTCTATTCTTTCCCAAGCAAGACTAACAGCTAAGAAAAAAAACTTACTAATAAGCTTAATTTTTAGAAATCATATGTATGTATATACTATAAAAAAAATAAAAAACAAGTAACTTGTTTTTTGATTTTTAAATCGAAATATGAAAATGTTTTTTTGTTACTTTTGTATATATATCCAAATAATGAATCCGAGCACGTGGAGCCATTTCCTTAAAAAAAAAATATGGTAGACTAACTGATATTTCTAGTAGTTAATGAAAGAGCCCAATGTAAAAAAAAAAAAAAAAATACATGTCGGGTCTTTGAAAGAGTTCAAATCATTTTGATAATAATCAGTTCATTCTCGTGATTTGTATCCAATGGTCAATTAGAAATTTCAAATTTGGATTATGAAATTACGAAACATAATTTTTGTGAATTTGGAATTGGATCAATCTTTCCAATTGAATAAGTATAAGTAAGGGATACATGGATGAAGATAGAAAAGTCTATTTCCAATCATAACTTAATCTTCAATTTTTGTTTTGCATAGAAAGATTTTCTTTTGGGCTATTTAAAAGTTATCCAACTTGAGTTATGAGAGTACAAATGCTTTTTTTTTTTTTCGAAAAAGAAGGACTTAAATCACACAATTTCTAATAATTTTTTCTCGAGCCGTATGAGGAGAAAACTTCTTATACGTTTCTAGGGGGGTATTGTTCATCTACATCTATCCCAATGAGCTGTTTATCGAATCGTAGCAATCGATGCTCGATCCCGAGAGAGGGAAGAGATTTTCGGAAAGTGGGTTTTTATGATCCGATAAATAATCAAACCCATTTAAATATTCCTGCTATTTTAGATTTCCTTGACAAGGGCACTCAACCTACAGGAACGGTTCATGATATGAGTCATTTCTTCCATGATTAACTGTTAGCACCAGTCCTACATTTTGTCTCTGTGGACCGAGGAGAAATGGGGCTCGGCGGGAAGAGGATTGTACCATGAGAAAAGCAAGGAGGTCAACCTCTTTCAAATATACAACATGCATTCTGGCAATGCAATGTAGTTGGACTTTCATCTTCATGCGAATGAATCATCTTTTCCACGGAGGCAAATCTTTGCCTGCTAGGCAAGAGGATAGCAAGTTCAAAATTCTGTTTCGGTAGACATGTATTTCTATTACTATGAAATTCATAAATAAATGTAGTTAATCGTTTTGTCAATTTTTCGGGGTCTTAAAGGGGCGTGGAAAGACATAAGAACTCTTGAATGGAAATCGAAAAGAGATGGAACTCCAGTTCTTTCGGAAATGGTAAGATCTTTGGCGCAAGAAGAAGGGGTTGTAATTAATTCATTAGTCTTCGAAATTCTAAGTTTAATCGAATCTAGTTGAAACAATTCAAGTTTTCATATATATATATATATATATATATTGAAAATTGACTTTTTAATATATATATATATATATATTATATTAGTAAAAAACTAAAATATTCATAAGTTTTTTTTTTCTTTAACTATTAATTAGAGATTGATTGAGAAAATATGGAAATATGATTTTTTTTATTTTTTTATTTTGAAAAATAGAGAGAGATTAATTAGGAGACATTGTTTAATATGGTAATAATAGATTTATGAGAGAGATATATATATTTTTAATAATTTAACTAGTTTGGAGTGTCTTTAAATTTTTTTGTCATGTTTAGTAATTTTAATTTATGTTAAAATTGTCATTAATAAAAAAAATTAAATTGGAGTGTGAATAGATAATGTATGGATTGTAAGGAGAAGCTCTCTTAAATGAAAAGTCAGGATTTTTTTTTTTTAATTTGTTTTTTGGTATATTTAAGTTATTTAATCACTTAAAAAACGAACAAAACAACTTAATAATTATGATTCAGACCCATTATATTTTAAATGGAAAAAACAAACGACTCCTAAGATCACATACAAGTAGTTCAATTTAACATGGTCAGTGAAGTTTGATGGATAAAATTTGTTTATCAATTTGCAAATATCGCCAATTCTAAAAGGCTTATATCCTTCACGAGATTCCAATGATTATTGTAAATAAATAACTCAATTGTATACTCACTAAATTGATCATTTAATTCTTGTAATCGAGAATTCATTGCATCATTAAAAACACAATGGATGATTTTACCATCTCTACTAGATAAGTGGTGCCCCACCATCTCCTCCTATTAAACTTTCAATTTTAGGGTTATGATTAGGGTTTGATTAAATTATGGATTTTTTAATGAATGAGGAATTTTGGTAATATTTTAATTGGATGAGGATAATTTAGAAAATCAGTATAAATTTGTTAATTACGATTTAATTTAAATGAAGAAAGCTTCTCCTTACAATCTACAAACTATCTATTCACACTCCAATTAAATTTTTTTTTTTATTAATGACAATTTTAACCTAAAGTAAAATTACTAAATGAGACAAAAAAAATTTAAAGAAACTCCAAACCAATTAAATTATTTATAAAAAAAATCCTCTCTCATAAATCATTAGATTTAATATTACGTATTAAACTCTCTTTCCTAAATCTGTTATTACCATATTAAACACTCTCTTCTAATTAATCTCTCTCTATTTTTCAAAAAAAAAAAAAAAAAAATCATGTTTCCATACTTTTTTCCATCGATCTTTGAATAATAGTTAAGAAAATTTTTTTTTTATGAATATTTCAGTTTTTTACTAACAGTAATATATATATATATATATATATATATATGAAGTCAATTTTTTTTTTTTAAAAAAGATATATAAAAGTTTGAATTGTTTCAACTAGATATGATTAAACTCAGAATTTCTAAGACTAATGAAAGAATTAAAGTTCTCTCGGCAATCATATACTTACAAGAGTAACAAAAAGAATTTTCATATTTCAATTTTTTTTTTTTTATAAAAAAAACAAGATATTACGTTTTATTTATTTATTTATTTTTTTTTTATTTATTTTTTATTTTTTTAATATATACATACACATGGTTCCTAAAAAACAGGCTTATTAGTAAGTTTTTTTTTCTTAACTGTTGGTCTTGCTTGAGAAAGAATAGAGATCGAAAATTAGAGATATGTATTGGCGGGGAGAGAGTTTAATATATGGTAATTACAAATTTAGGAGGAGAGTATTTAATATGTAATAATTAATCTAATGATTTAGGAGAGATAATTTCTTTTTTTTAATAATTTAATTCAAAAAAGATAAAAATGATAATCTTGTAAAAAAATGAAGTGTCTTTAGAATTTTTTAAAATTTAAATTTTGAGAATAAAGTGTTTTTAGAAAAGAAGTGTAAAAAGAAAAAATTTGATTATTAAAAGAAGCTCTCTTAAATGAAAAGTAAACAAAAATCAACTATTTAAAATTTAAGATGTTTTTATCTTAATTTAATATTTAATTTTTTTAGAAAAAACAAATAACCATACACTACTTAATTTAACTTTATTGCATTGAAAAAATTATGCTATGTATGACCACACTTTTTTCACAGGATTATTTCGGAGAAAGGTTACTATTTAAATGTGCGAGGGAGTTTAGAATGCATTATGACACACATGTTACACGAACTTAGCTGAATATATAATAGATGAAACGGTGAGTTCCGGGTAACTTGCAACTGTCGTCGTGAAACAGTGCGTTGTGCCAATCAACTATGATCAAGCTTAACTTGCTTCTCACCTTCCACGTAGATCTGATACGGTTTCGGTTCCGCGGTTAGGTGGAACCGGAACTGGTATAGGCTGGTTTCGGTTTCGATTCCGGAACCGACGGTTTTGAACATTTTTTTATTTTTTTATTTTATTTATTTATTTATTTTTTTTTTATATTTTTAAACTCTCCAAACCAACCAGATCATTCACCACTCAGTTACTCACCACCACCACCAAAAATAAAAAAATCAACAACTCCAAACACATCCAACAATTTTTATTTAAATTTGCAAAGCGTTTTGGCATTAGAGGGAGGAGATCGAAGAGAGAGAAAGAAGAGATCAGAGATGGAAGTAGATGAAGATCGGCGAAGAGATTGAAGGAGATCGGCTAGACGGCGACGAGATGAAACCGATTTTAAGAAGAAAAAAAGAAAGAAGGAGAAAGAGAGAGATGAGAGTTATGAGATTGAAGAAAGAAAAGAAAGAAAATAGAGTGAAAGAGATAGGCTGAGATAGGGACAGGACATCGGGATAAGACATAGGGGGGATGGAAAGCCTGTCAAATTTCAACCAATTTTTTTTTAAAAATAATAATAATAAAAAATAAAAAATGTTGGAAACGACCGGTTTGAACCGAACGGGAACCGTCGGTTCCAGTCCGATTCGAATCGACCGGTTCCGTAAAACTTGGAACCGAAACTGGTCTCTCCTATTTTCGGTTACGGTTTTTCCAGTTCCACGGTTTGAACCGGAACTTTGCCAGGTCTACTTCCACGGATCATTGCTAGAATATGATTGCAGGGAAAATTGAAGCTGATTATTTACTATATAATATATATAAAACTATGTCAGTTGAATGCCAAATTTTCCTTTTAAAAACAGTACAAGTGTTGAAGTTATTTAGATATATTTCATTATTTTCAGTTGTATTTTCTCTCTATGCTCATGTGTCTAATGTTTTGTTAGCGTGAAAAGCTTTATTTTTACGCTAATATCCAATATTCTCCCACACAGTTTGAGAAATTATTGCATTAGGGAAGGTTTAATGGTAGTTTACAAATTTAGGATTATGAAAAATACTTTGAAAATTTTTAGAGATCGGGGGAAATTACTTTAAGCCTCTTACTTGACTATCTGCCAAAATATATAAGACCAATTATATTTTAGGGAAAAAATGGTTTTTGGACCCTCTGTTTTGCGTTTATCTGGATTTGGTCTACTAGTTTTTGGAATTACTAACTTTAGTCCTTCTGTTAGGGTTTCCGTTAAAACAAACGGACTGACATTGTCAGAGGGTACAATTACTGAAATACCCTTAATCAAGGTTTCTGATTAAGGGCAGTATGGTGATTTAGTATTTAATTAAATAAAAAATGAAAAAACAAAAACCAATTAAATTTAACATTAAAAAATATAAAAAAAAAAACTAATTAAAAAATAATAAATTATTATTATTATTATTAAATGAATTAAGATATAAAATTTGGATTTGTTGGAGATCTAGATTGGATCTCTACCATCCATCTCATTAGATGAACGGTGGAAATCCAATCTGGACTTCTACCAAATTCATCTCTTTATAAAGGATCAGGATCCTCTGCTATGTTGATATTTTTCCTAATCTAAAATATTTAGGAATAGGACTTTGTATTTAAATGAAATAAATAAAAGAAATAAATGACAGTCATTTATTACATATGTCAACAGATCTATTTAGGATAGGACAATAATCAGCTCAGCAGAGGATCCAAATTCCTTTATAAAAAAATTCAATTTTTTTTTAATCTGGAAACCTTCCCACCATCAGAACAAAAAACCCAGAATCCATACACAAAATCATCAAAATCATCACCGGCCACCAAATAATTTAAAAACAAACCCAGAATCCTTACACAATACACAAACCTACAATCCATACACCAAAAACACAAACTCAAAATCTCTTTCGATCTCCATCACAAAATCATCGAAATCGTTAAATCACAAAATCATCAAAATCTCTCTCGATCTCCATCACAAAATCATCAGAAAATGAAAAACCCAGAATCCATAAAAAAAATCATTAAAATCGTCGCCGTTGTCTGGTCCGAGCTCATCCACAGATTCTGCGTCAGCTCCGCCTCCACCATTGCCTAGTCAAACCCGAATCCACACCAGTCAAACCACCACCAAAAAACAACAAAAAAAATATGTCTAGCAGCTCCATGACACATCGGAGCTCTATCTCCAAGAGACTCGATCCAGATAGACCAGAGAGAGTAAGAAGAGATGACTGGTGGTGGTGTGATTCGCGACTGCGACGGAGTTTGATTCGCGACGGTGGCGGTTTGATTGTTGGGTTTGATTGTGATTTCGTGCGATGTTGATTTGTTTTGATGGAGATGAATGAGGTTTGATAGAGATGAAGATGAATGAAGAAGAAGATATGGGGTTTGAGTTGATGATGGGGTTTGATGGAGATTAATGAAGAAGAAGATATAAGTGGGAGATGATGATTTAGGAAATGAAATGATAGTAAGGAAAGGAAAGGAAAGAAAAGGAAAAGAAAAGATAGTGGTTTTAATGATTGTTGTTTAGATGGTTATGGGTAGAAAGGAAAGGAAACGAAAGGATAGTGGTTTTATTTTATTTACGAAAATATCCTTATTTTAACAATATGAATACAAACAATATATAGGGTTATTTTTGGGATTTTGAAAAAATTATTAATGGTGGAATTGCTTTCCTTTCCTTTCCCTCCATTTCCTCCCAAATTTGGATGGAAACCAAAGTGTTTAAAATATAAAAACTAATTTCCTTTCCTTTCCTTTCCTTCCATTTCCTTTCCTTTCCTTTCCCTTCCCTCTCATTTAACCATCCAAACAACAAATTAGAAATCCCTCCAAATACTTTCCTTTCCTTTCTCTCCAATTCCTTCAAACCAAATATAGTGTTAGGTCGATGATGATGATGGAAGCCCATCTGTTATGAAGATGGTGGACATGGTTTGATGGAATAAGTTTTTTAAGAAGTTATTTTATTTTTATAAAATTATTTTTGATGGTTTGATGGTTTGATGGATATATTTTCAAATCTCATCCATCCATTTTTATCTTTTTTTTTATTTTTTTTTTATTTTTAGTATTATTGAATTATATGAATTATTCAGAAGATATGTATGATTTTTTTTAAAAAAATTTAAAATTTTTTTAAATTTCATTTTTAAAAAAAATTTAATTTGATCTCCAACATCCATCATGGTGATGGACGGTGGATGAAGAAGAAAAAATTAATTTTGATTAGTTTTAATTATAATTAAATTTAATTAATTATAAATTTAATTAGTTTTGATTAGTTTTGATTAGTTTTGATTAGTTTTAATTAGTTTTAATTAGTTTATTTTAAAATTTAATTATTTTAAAATTTAATTATTGTTTAAATTTTTTATAATAATAATAATTACTTAATTTAATAATATTTATTTTTTAATTATTTAATTCAATTATTTAATAATTATTACTTAATTTAATAATATTTATATTTTTTAATTATTTAATTCAATTATTTTTATTGTTTTTTAATTAAATCTGATCGGAGGACATAAGGGTCTTTACCCTTGTTCCAAATCAGTTTCTAGAAGCTTTTAGTGGAATTTCCCATAATGTCCTTGTTGATCTAACGGAAGTCAATGAAATCCTAATGAAATTGGATGATAGAGACTCGAATTGACATTGTCAGAGAACTATTGGACTGAACTTAGTAATTCCAAAAACTAGTGGACAAAACCCAGATTAACATAAAATAGAGGGACTAAAATCATAATAACCCTGTATTTTATAATTCATGAACTAAAGTCCAGTTAACTGATTAATGGTTAAACCCAAATTATGAGGCCTGTGAATTCTTGAGCATGCTTCCTGCATGATATATTTTTAGCATGGGACTTGGGTTCTCTCATCTCCTCACCTCACCGCACCTCACCTCATCTCATCGTTATCTCACTTAATCTCATGACACATAAGCATTGCAATGAATGAATGATTAAGATACGATTGCTTTCTATTTGTACTTTATTAACAACCAATCACATTTTTTAAAAATGTGAGGTGAGGTTATAGGGATGTCAATGGTATTGGTCAGGGACGGGTTTTCCATTACCATCCCCCAATACCAATTTGTATGAGAAATATCATCCCCGATGAATACACACCTTAAAATAAATGGTGTGGGTTCGGGGATTCTCCATTAGGGGATCGGTTTTTTGTCTCATACCATCCTCATCTCATTAATATATATTTTTTAATGACTTTTTGATAAAGATCATATAAATATTATTGAATAATATGAAAATAATAGTGTAGGATATATTATATATAATGATATGGAATGGAGTAGTGTTTCAATGGAGGGAAAAATGGGAAAAAAAGAGAGAGGGAAAATTATGTTAGTCGGAGGGAAAAAATAAAGGAAATTTATGTTTTCTAAAGACATTAATCACGATACTAATTTTTTTTTTAATGCTAATTCCAGTACTAATTATGTGCTTCAAATATATACATACATAAATGTTCAAGTCAGTGCACACTGGTATAACTTCATCAGTGCGTTGGATATGTACCATCAGTACGCACTGATGAAATTATATTGGTACGCATTGACTTGAACATTTATGTATATATATAATCCTTCTCCTATTATGGTGGTCATGACTTTATAATTTTAGGGCATCCAACCATAGCCACACATTCATATTGGGCTCATATCCCCACATTAACAAATACCCACACCCAATGTAAATGTGTGGCTGTGGATGAACGTTTTTAACTTATAATCTCAGGATGTATTTACTAGAGAACCACCCCACATATATGGTTCCGTTAGTGTGCATTGATGTAACTACATTAGTACCAATGTATGTGAACCACTGATTATGGACACTTTGACAAATGCATACACTTTGAGTTAAAACATGTAAATCTAAGAGCATCACCAAAATGCTCTTCAAATAAGATATTTATTAAAGTAAAACAAGTCATATCAGCATATTTGACTCCAACAGACTTTTCAAATGAGATTCTTCAAATAAGATTTTGTTTATCTCTCTTCAATATTAAAAAGCAACTTCCCCCTCTTTAATTATTATTTTATTATTTTTATATTACATTATCATTAATATTTGATATCTATATCTTTTTTATTTATTTAATTAAATTCAATTAATGTATAATAAGTTTTAAATTATAAATTTTATCATCATAAAAATTATGCAATTAGAAATGTCTCATCTATATCTTTAAAATAAGACTAATATTGAATATTTAATGATAACATATTATTATTTCTAACTTGAAAAAAAATGGAGGGTAATTAGATTTATTGGGGGGAGGAATTTAAGTGCTTTCATTAAAATAATATAAACCTATTTCTAATTGAAGAGTCTTTTGAAAGAACTCCTCTTTTTTCACTCCTCAAATTGCCACATAAGTAAGCAAATAGACATTTAAAAAGTGAAAATAGAAGAGTCTTTTGAAGATGCTCTAATAGTTCACATCCAACGCACTAATGAAGTTATATTAGTGCGCATTGACTTAAATATTTCTGGATATATATATATATATATATTGATAAGGGGTACAAAGACGGGGCAAGGCGGGGACTTGAAATCTACCAAAATTAAATCGGGGATTGAAAAAAAATACATACCAAAATTGAAATGGTACGGTTAAACTCGCTCCTAACGGAGCCGGTCCTTGAACCAACGGGTAATTTTGACATCCCTAGGGGAGGACATGATTATGGTCCCTTAGCATGTATATTGTATTTGGTTATTATTTTTATTTTTATTGATTATTATTTGATATAGAATTGATCTAAATAACACCTTTATATGCTGACTTTGTGGTTTATCACCAATTTAATATGTTGAGTTTTAAACTTTTAATAGCACAAAAGTCGTGAAACTAACCAAAAATGTTTAACTTAAAAGACCAAAAACTTGAATAAAAACGCGAGATTTAACAGGTACCGACCCAAAAAAATAAGGGTGCATCCTGTAACGTTTTTAAAGGTGTTTTTATTTTTGTTTTTTGAAAATAAAAATGAGAATGAAAACAGTGTTTTTGGTTTCAGTTTCGAAATCCAAATATGCGTCTAATAGCATATCCTGGAAGTTGTATTCCGAATATGAAAACATAAAAAACGTGTCCAGTAAGTTATCCAAAATATATCAAAAATTATAATAAATTGATTTTTTTTTTTTTTTTTTGGGGTCAGTTTTTGCAACACCCAATACCAAGCGGCGTTGCCGTAGCTCGACCAAGTCGATGGCGCCGGGATGTGCGACGGATAGGGTTGGTGGCAGAAAGGGCCGACGATGGCTGGATCAGCGGAAGGAATAAGAAAGAGCAGTCAGGGAAGAAGAAGATGGTGGCGCGGTCAGCGTGTGCAGCTGATTCCGACGTCGGTTTGCAGCGACGCTACTTGGGTTTTGTAGATCAACATCTGAGGATTCAATTTATGGTGGTTTGAACGAGAAGAAGAGGCTGATTCCGGTGATCGAAGAAAAGAGAGAAGCATGGGAAGAAGATTCTGGCAATAAGAAGAAGAAGAAGAAGAAAAAGAAGAAGAAGAAGAAGAAAAAGAAGAAGAAGAAGAAGAAGAAGAAGAAGATCTGAAGATCCGAAGATCCCAACTAGAAGAAGAAGAAGAAGATTCCGGCGAGAAGAAGAAGACCAGGCTGTGAGGCGTCGAGCAAGAAGAAAAAAAAAGAAAAAAAAAGGAAAAAAAGTAGTTTTTTATTTAGATTGAAAAATAAAACGAAAAACAAAATGAAATACATCAAAAATATGTTTTGGAAAATTTTCACTTTTAAAACTGATGTTGTTTTTGTTTTGAAAAAAAAAAAAAAATGAAAAGCGTAAACGAACGCGTATTCGAAATTGGATTTGGAAAATAAAAACAAAAATGCCCTTGTAAAACGATACAGGACAGGGCCTATGTATCGACACAACCTAAAACTCACCGTTGGTGGATAGCTTCTCCTCTAGTCAAAGGAGATTGTCGATCTCAGTTGATTGGAGGAGACCAACACATATCTCCTCTGTTTGGAAGAGGTTTGTGATGTCTCTTCCAAACGAATGAGATTTGCGCCAGTCACGTCTAATCAAAAGAGATTGTTGATCTCCTCTAGTTGGAGGAGACTAATCGAAAAGGTGATCTCACCGGCGGTGGAGCCTCATCGTCAGTGAAGGTCTATCTTTCTGGTTTTTATTTTTAGATTTTCCAAATTTATTTTTGAAGCATATGTTCTTCATTTGTGCGTTTATTTAATTATATTATTTAATTGAATTACTCTGCTGAGCTGATATTTGTCATGACCTAAATAGATATGGTGACATGTGTAATCAATGGTTGAGATTTATTCATTTCATGTTTATTATCTTTAAATGCAGAGTATTATCAACTGGCGACAGTCAAAAGTGAAAGTTAGAGTTTGTTTGTTTGTTTTGTTAGAAAACTGAATAATTCTGAATTTTATTTAAGATTGAATAATGACTCAAACCTGAAACTGAATGACATGTTTGTGTGTTTATTTTTATTTATTTATTTATTTATTTTTATCACTTTTGAATAGAATGTCAACTTGTTTTTTTTGTTTTTTTTTTTTGTTTTTTTATAAAGTTAAAATGGTTTTAAAATAAATAATTTGACATTTATACCATTGTTACTATTAATTGTTATGTATTTTTATTTTATATGATACAAACAACTAAATAAAAATAATTTAGCAAATTCTAAACTATTTTATATAATAACGATAGGATGTTATTCATGGTTAAGATATGATAAATAATGATTTAGAAATGATTTTGATTTTACAAAAAAATAAAATATTTTTGAATTGGAGGTCCAACAATGGTGTTGTAAGTGACAATACGAAAAATATTTTTTTTTATTATTTTAAGCTTATCATAAGTAATAGGTTAAAAAAAAATTATATAATATCAATTATGATAAAATTGGAAATATATTATCTTTAGGGGGGATAATCTTGGAAGAAAATATATTAAATGTAATCCAGTGATTTTGAATTAAGTTAAAAGTCGGGATTTGTTACTTTTTATTTTAAGTTGTTTTTTCGGTATTTTTAAATTGTTTGACCACTTAAAAAACAAACAAAATAATTTAATAAATTTAAGAGTAATGCTATTTTGCCTAAATCTGGAGCCCAAATGATTTGACAATACTTTTATCAATTACTTTAAATTATGTAAATCTAATACAATTTAAATGAATAAATTAGAGTGATACCACATCAGTTGGGCATCAGATTTGGACACTAAATTTGTACACCAGATTTAGACACCAAATTTAGGTAAAGTAGTATTATTGTAAATTCAAATCTATTAAGTTTAAAGTGGAAAAAACAAACCAGTCGTTGAACACTAAAACGAGTAACGAAATAGGATATTTGTACAATTTCAAACAAAAGTTTGATATTGATGCAATTACAGCTAAAGTCGAGGGAAAGATTGAATTCAACGCCATGACTTAAAAACTCTCGCCGAAAAACAGACAAAACCCTTTAAACGCTCAAAATATTCCCCCTTCTCATCAGTCTCACCATTGTCATGTCTCAAAGTATGAGGACTTTAAACTCTCCAAAAACCCCAGTCCACTGCAACTACAAAATCCCAACACCCAAACTCTCTTTCGCTTCTTCTTCTTTTGCTTTATCTGAAACAAAAAGCAAGTTTAATTCAAAGAAATACCCAAAAGTTTCTTTGTCTGTAATGTCCAGTCACAACCAAAACCAGCAACAACCGCTGTCTCTTGATGTTTTGATTAACAGCAAACGCAAGGAAGAGGTCTTTGGAGACATCAAGAGCTCTATTTCTGATTGTCTCTCCGAGACAAATCTTCACTTAACTGTTCCTGCTCTCAAATCCAAAATCAGAGGCAAGGTAATTGCTTTTATTAATACGACGTTTAGTCAAGACAGGAATTTTACTTTCCATTTATTTATTTTCTGGGTTGGTTTATTACTTAGCATATATGAAATTTTGTTTAAGATTTGTAAATATGTATGTTTTTAATCAATCAATAGAGGTTTATTGTATAGGATGGTAAAATGCTTCAAATTTAATTGATTTTACAGGTGAGAGATATATATGATGCTGGGGATTATCTAGTTCTTGTTACAACTGACCGGCAAAGTGCTTTTGATAGAATTCTTGCTTCCATTCCCTTCAAAGGCCAGGTTAATTAGCTGTATTTTAATTAACGGATTTATATGAAA
Source organism: Acer negundo (assembly GCA_035582765.1). Classification (NCBI taxonomy): domain Eukaryota; kingdom Viridiplantae; phylum Streptophyta; class Magnoliopsida; order Sapindales; family Sapindaceae; genus Acer; species Acer negundo. The sequence goes on along the minus strand of CM069235.1, from coordinate 29,136,641 downwards.
ACAATGTGAAAAAAAAAAGTAGAAATTATTGTTAGAAAGCTGATTGGAACTTTATCCCCTCTATGAAAAGGTTGATATTTGAAGGCAGTGCAAATTAGTATTATCATTGTAAATGTTTGGTGTTGTGAATTTCAGGTTCTTAATGAGACTAGTCTGTGGTGGTTTGATCAAACTAGACACATAACTTCAAATGCAGTTTTGTCTGCTCCCGATAAAAATGTTACAATTGCAAAGAAGTGTTCAGTTTTTCCTGTTGAATTTGTGGGTGAGTAGTTGATCTGCGTCATCCTCCAGCATGCTGGCGATTTTGTTTACTTTGTAGTATTTTCTCTGGAAATAACATAACTTTATACAATACTTTCTGCTGTTAAATATTTAAATGTTATGTAGTCCTGAATGTGAGAGATTTTCAAATTTCTGTTATTCTTTGTTTTTCTAATTATGGTGGAGCAATTGACATCAATGAACATGGATTCGATTATATGGTATAAGTACCCTATTTATGGATAATATGCAAGATTTTCAGTCAGCCACTGCTCACCTCACACCACCAATGATGGTTCAAAATATAAACTTAATGTGAGAACTGCCAATAACACAAACTCATGGTTATAATTGTTCTTCTAGTTAGATTGATAAGCGTTGGTGAATTCTTTTGCGTGCATTGTGATTTTATAATTTTTATACTTTTAACCTTATGAAGGTGGGGTTTTCAACTGTTTAGTAAGCATTTTTGATAGATTCAATTCTTAATTACATTGCTATTTTGTTGTAGTAAGAGGTTTCGTGACTGGAAGTACTGATACATCTCTCTGGACGGTCTACAAAAATGGCAGCCGAAATTATTGTGGCAATGCTCTTCCAGATGGTGTGTTTCACATATGATCAATCATCAATTTCTCTATGTTTATGTGTAAAATTTTCACTATCTGATGGCCTATGCAATTTTTATAGGCTTGGTAAAAAATCAAAAGCTTCATGCAAATATACTCACGCCAACGACAAAGGCTGAAGATCATGATGTCCCTGTAACTCCAGATGAGGTTTGATGATACACCATGAACTCAAACTTCAAAATTTAGTGGGAAAATGTATTATCAAAATTCTGATCCGAGCATAACATTAACACTCTCCTTTATTTTTAAGAAACTAATGTGTATTGTGTAGATTCTGACAAATAGCCAATTGGTTGGACTTATTTTGGGCTCCTTTCATCGACTCATTTAGTTGGCTCATGCATTGCATTTCCTTGCAGATAATTAAACTTGGACTGATGACTGAAGCTGAATTAGATGAAGCAAGTAGGAAAGCATTAAGCTTGTTCGAGTATGGACAGGTGAATAAATTGTTATGGCTCAACTTTTTGCGGTTATGAGTTTTTTGAAATGCAATGGTTCATGAAAAATCTTTTAGTGCATCAATTAATAATTTGAAGTTTATTATAATGAAGTCTAGTTGTCATTGTATACTCGAAGATAGTATCAATTAAGCAAGAAAGATTGAAAGATTGTGTTACAAAATAACTGAGAAGTGAAGGTATGAATTCACCTTTGGATCAGCTTCTGTTTGCTAGACGTAACGTTCAATTTACAGGTCTCATTTTGAGAATTCTGTCTTTAGAAATCTGTTCTTTAATTTTTGGACATGAACAAAGGTGTTATGATTTGGTATTTTTCTAACACTTCCTGGATCACGATGCTGAGAGATGAATCCACTTTTATGCATGTGTTAATTTTGACGTTTGTGTTTTTTTACCTAATAAGCATCGTGAATCCTGGGAAAAAGAACTTAGCTATATCTCTAGTAGAAGCAGGAACAAATAGTTTTCTTCTCTATTTGAATGTGTAGAAAAACTTCTATTCAAATATTTTCATTAGGTGGGCAAGGGTTTTGCCAACAAAGTGACATGCTGACTGTCATGTGGAACTAGTCCTCTAGATAGGATATTATTAATCTCATGATGAACGGGTTCTATTCATTTCACTCAATGGCTAAAATTATATACAGATAATTTGGTATAGTTCTTCAATTTAAAATCCACATTGTTCCAACTTAATCATTATGTAATCTTACGACTTTCTATCTTCTCCGGAACCCAGCAAATTGCTTCTTTGTGAATTTTCTTATAATAAGGATAGCTTCCACCTTTGTAGGTAAAGAATGTTGTTTGTCTAGAGTGTAATTGCTATGGTATGGACACGAATTTCTATCTGAGCTTGAACTTTTTTGACCGACAAACAATCATTATAAGGACATGATCATATCTGGCCATACAATGGAGAGGCCTGAAATGAGAATAGTGGATTTTACATAAGTTGTTAATCTAGATAGTTGAGTGCAAGTGTGCAACTATATGACACTCTTTCCTTTGAGCACATCAGCTTCCTCAAACTGGTAATGTGTTTTCCTGAAATTTTATTGATGTCATGAGTTACTATGCACTGCTTCATAATGCTTTGTATTAGCAAAGTATCGTGGTTTGCAGGTCTGACTGGTCAGTTTTAGTTGTTTTGTTGACTTTAATAGGTTTAAAATGCAAATATATTGGTAGATATATTTCCTCTTGAGTGCTATCTCCAGGGATATTTCATTTTATACTCTCCACTTGGTAGTTTAGGTTGCTTGTTAACCATTTTTTGAAATTGTTTTCATTTTTCGAAATTCTGTTACTAACTTTGTAACTTTTAAACTGCAGCGTGTGGCTTTAGAGCATGGCCTAATATTAGTGGACACAAAATATGAATTTGGAAAGGGCTCTGACGGTCAAATTCTTTTAATTGATGAGGTTGGAAATCACTGTCTGTCTGTCACTGTTATTCTCTGTTAATCACACATTACTCATACTAGGACACTAATATAATGATGGTGATTTCATGCAATTATAGGTGCATACACCTGACTCAAGCAGGTATTGGATTGCCCATTCTTATGAAGAGCGATTTCAAAATGGTCTTGAACCTGAAAATGTTGATAAGGTATGCTGTTCATTTGTGATGTTTGCTTGTTATCTCCCTTGTGCATTAGCTTATGAATAGAGCTGCTGATGCAGACCAAGGTTAATTTGGCAATCTCTTAGTTTTTTGTACTGTTATCTTATATATTTGCACCTGTGTATTTAATTTGTACTCTCTATATCTTTCTATCTCTCTGTCTTTTCTATATTTGGATCATCTACTGTTTTAAAGCATGTCAACAATGCCTGACCTCTAAATTGTTTAACATATTTAGGAGTTTTTGAGATTGTGGTTTAGGGATCACTGCAATCCATATGAAGATGAGGTACATTCTCATATGCTCTTCTGTTTTTATATTTGCTTTATACTTTTTTTCTTCTGAAAACATATGCTAAATATCATTTGTTGGTGCCATTTCAGGTCCTTCCGGATGCTCCTGAAGAGCTTATTTGCGAGTTATCTTGGCGGTATGTTTTTTGTGTCTTTGTGCCTAGTCTAGGTCACACTATTGATACTAATTGAGCAAAGAATACTATATTTAATTTTCTCAAGTCATGGTTGATATTACAGTTGTTTCAATGGTGGCCATCCAATATGTATGACCTTTATGTAGGCAAACTATTATACTTCATGATGTTGTACAATTATATAATATATTGGTCATACGTGTACTAAAGCAACCATATCACATATCAAGTTGCTATCTCCAACCCTATCCTTGTGCTAATATATCCACCTTGGAGCTTAGCATGTAAGTTCTCAAACCACCTGCTCGAATGGGTTTGTCAAGCTACTTTAGTCTTGAATTTCATGGAGCGAACTTTTATTAGTTTTGCTAACCTGCAATTTTGACTTGTCATATTTGTCTGACCTGCCATTTTGAACTAAATTGTTTTCTGAGATGGACTGATTAGATAATTATGCTATCAAAATGGTGACCTTCTTTAATAAGCTTTCAATATCTGGCAAATATATGTCTTTGGATGTTATTGCACTTTTGATCTTTCAACCCGTGGGGGTGTTCTTTTTTGTGTTAACTCCTGTGGCTATATGTAAGAGTTGAGATTAATAAGCTCCCAAAAATTGTTAATTAATTAGAATTGTTTAGATGTGGAGTTGCTAGGTTTTATCTTGATGAGGATGTGATTTCCATGATTAATGTTATATTTTTACTCTAAAATGTGTGATTAAAGCCATCATCTTTTGTGTTTGAAAGAATATGTTAGTATTTATGTTAGCGTTTGATGCAGATACATATTCTTGTACGAAACAATAACAAAATCAAGATTTGATGTGTTATCGACCAAGGTAAAAAATCTGTCACACAGTTCCTGTTCTATTTGTGACATTACTGACAAAGAAATTGAAATTGCTGACCAAAAATGGTTTCTTCATGCAGGAACCGGTACATGATCGTATTTCTCGAAATATTTTGTCGGCATTGTCAGCTCTAAAGTAACTACAAAACCTATTGAACTTCTTGTTTATGAGATGCAAGCTTATCAGAGGGTTTTGGTTAAAACAAAAGAGGTGGGCAGAATGCTGTCAAAAAAAAAAAAAAAAAAAAAAAAGGTGGGCAGAATAAGCCAAAGTTGATTTAGGGCCAACTCACTAGCTGTGTGTCACACTATTAGGAGCTGGTCTTTTTTTTTCATCAAGATAAAAAACAAATCTTCTGCATTTAACTATTTGTAATCTGGAAATAATAGTTCCAAATAATTTAAGTTTACCTAATTAATTTTCTGGGTTGTTCACCACTCATTCTTCTTAATCTACCAGTTTGGTTTTTGTTTTTTTTAGTCTCTGCAAATCTGCAGAAGGCAAATTATTTAAATAGCCTGGGATGAGATGATTGTAGTGAAAATATAACAGTCAGGCTTGGCACATGGACCAAGCCTAAATACATAAACAAATTTATGTGGGGGAGGTTAAACTTAGTAATAGCCATTGGGACAACCAAGGTTTTGATACTAAGATGAAATGGTTTTGGGTCTATCTTAACCTTTAAGGCTAGCTTATAGGGTGAGGGTTGTTCTCACATTTATCGATTGCAATTCCCTTTATTGCCCAAGCGATATGCGATTATGATTCACACCCTTCCTCACGCGCAGCATGTTCACTCGACAGCACCTGCACCCATGACACACAGGGCTCGATCCATCCCTGGGTATGTCCAACTTTGATAACATGTAAATATAGCTGAAACTTGAACTTCTATAAAATTAGAGGCAAATCAAAGAGCAACAAGATTTGTATAGAAGATGTAAGACATCTTATGTATTTCTTATGTTGTCTGTCTGAAACCGATTAGAAGACTACAACAATATTAAAAGCAAAGGAAAACCCGAAAGACATAAAAAGTCGAAGAAAAAAGGCTAAACTACCCTTAAATATAAAATTGAAAAGCCTAAACTATTGTCAATATAATATTCACACAAATCTTCATTAACATATTAACATTTTATAATGTCTATATATTATTCTTTTACTCATCCCGAATTAATAGATATCGTCAAAATATATATATATATATAAATTGTTCTTTTACTCATCCCTTTTATGAGATGAGCTTTATATAGATTAGCAAGTGAACACTCTCACAGAAGATGTTGACACTTCCTTGATCCATGCTTCATTGATTTTTTATTGCGTACTTTGCATTACTTGACTTTTCAAGTAAAATTAGGCGGCTTGTTGATGGAGATGTGGATAAGGAGATGTCGTGTAGAGATAGCCATGTATATCATTCCTGTATAAAGAATGAAATTTACACTATTTGGTGGAAACTGGAAAGCAGGAATGGCTGAAGAAAGTGTTAAATTGCTTGGATACTGGGCAAGTCCTTTTGCACTTAGAGTTCATTGGGCTCTGAAACTGAAGGGAGTCCTGTATGAGTATATTGAAGAGGAACTCCCCAACAAGAGTACCCTGCTATTGCGCTACAATCCTGTTCATAAAAAGATTCCAGTTCTTGTACACAACAATAAACCATTGGCAGAATCACTTCTGATCATTGAATATATCGATGAGGTGTGGAAACAAAACCCACTCCTCCCCGAAGATCCCTATGAAAGGGCTAAGGCACGCTTTTGGGTCAAATTCTTCGACGACAAGGTAAGAGAAGAAGCTATTCTTAATGGTGAAGCATGTATAGATTAAAATCTAAATAATCAATTCATCAAAGTTAGCAAAGCACCAAAGACAGCTCTCCTCTATTCAAACCCTACTAATACATTACTCGATCTTTTATTCAGTGTGTGTCTGAAATTATGGCTGCATTTTCCTCGAAAGGCAAGGAGCAAGAAAAGGCTGCAATAGCTCGAGAAAACCTGAAGACTCTGGAAAGCGCCCTTCAAGGGAATCCGTTTTTTGGAGGTGAAACTATAGGCTTTTTGGACATTGCTGTTGGCTGGATTGGAATCTGGGCTCGGATTGTTGAGGAAATTGTGGACGTGAACCTGATTGATGCAGAGACCATGCCTTTGCTCACTGATTGGTCGAAGAAATTTCTAGAAGTTCCAATTATCAAGGCATCCATACCACCGTGGGAGCAATTGCTTGAGCACAACAAAGGCTTCCACAAGATCTTAACAGTTGCATCAACCTGAAGTCTTTACCATCTCGTGATAGCACAAGCTATAGGGTGCCTGCAAATGATATATATATATAAATGATCTCTTGTAAACCATATAAATAATTCATGTGCACCGGTGGTATAATATATAATTATCTCTTCTTGACTGCATTAAATCATAAATAAAGTATGAATTCAGCATAATGAATGTCTGATTTGTCATATTTACAAAACAATTTGGCAACGAGTGTAGGAAAGAGCAAGAGTGATATCTTAAAATATCATAAGAGTATACCTAGTGATATTCATCTGCCTGCAGCTACACAACCCTGGCACACCACTTTGTTCCATTTAAAAGTACTAAAACTTGAGACTCTTAACAGTAAAGAACAAACTTCCATGAATAAAGCGACCTTTGATCGCAGTGTATGAGCTTTAACATATTCCTTTGCTCACCCAGTCTTTAAATTCAAAATCAAGGAAGCCATTAGCACTCTGTCCATGGTTTTACTTACAGGTTGAAGGCTTAAACAATGGAAGAAGTGTTCTCATCCATCACAATTTTATCCTTCTCCATCATTTCAAGGATGTCAAAAGCAGGTTTCTGGGCAGTAACATGCATTCTGAGCAATGATTTATACAATGGTAAACTTGCAAGACCTAAATGATGAACTGCTCTGATGAACTGGTTTGCATCTTCAAAATTCCCATTCTTCTCAAAGTACTCTGCAATAGCCAATAAAATGTCTTCTGACGGCCTCCAATGACAATGCCTCAACATAGCAAACCCTTTCTTCATAGCATCTATAGCTTCATTCATATTCCTGCTTTTCACCCATCCCTCCATGAGAATCTCCCATGTCTTATAATTTGGGCAGCCACCTCTCTCTAACGTGTGGAGATGTAATGACTCAGCTTCTTTTGTCAGTCCATTCCGCATGTATGCACCTAACAGAATATTGGAAACTCTAATATCATAATTCAGGCAATTCGCCTCCCATTCCATAAAAATTATCTTGGCTTCTTCAAGATCACCTACCTTCACCAAGCAAGATATTACACACATGTAATTTGCACATGTGATTCTCCCACCCACTGCTTTACTAGCCTCCCAAAGCCGAAAAACTCCATTTTTATTGTTTAAAGAAGTATATAGCGTCATGAGGAAGAAATAACCAAGGCGGTTACAAGTAGTTAGCTTCTTCTCAGCGCTTTTTAGCACCAAAAGAGCTTTGTTAATGAGGCCCCCTTTTATGTAAACATTGGCTAAAGTAGATAGAGAGCTCCATCCCACTTCAACATTTATATCATTCAGCATTTCTTTATAAACCATCTCTACTGAAGTAACCCCAGAAATCTCAGCACATGCATTCATCCAGAGGTTGTAAGATAGAACATTTCTAGGTATTTTGTTTCGCTTCATTTCCTGAATAACGAGGAGTGCTTTATTATACTGAGATGTCGCCATATAAAGCTTCATCATCTCATTACAAGGGTGGCAACTCACAATCAAACCCAAGCCACTCAGCTTTATCATGAAAGCCTCTGCTTTGTCAACAGCTCTTTCTTTTACAAAACCATGAAGAAGAGGAATACAGGCAGCTTTTTGTGAAGTGCTGTTGGGTATACATGTAAAATACTCTTCGGCTTCTGTTAAACTGTGGACTTTGATGATTAGTTCCATTCTGATGGCATGATCAGCAGCAGACATCAGCAAACTGTTTTGTTTTTCCATCCATGTCAATATCTGCATATTAACGCAAAAGGACGCAAACAAACAAATATTTCGGATAAATTAATCCGACAAATATAACCAAATATTCCCCACAATCAATGATTCACATCCTAAGAATAGGGTATTTGACAACTACAGAATCCTAAATCAAAAGGCTCCACTTTCTGCAGTATCATCACCAGAAAATTAGTCATACACATGTCATTAATTAATAAATAATCAGTTCAAAGGATTTTCACTAAACCGTGTGATACCAATTAGACACTGCTTGTAAATTCTGAAAAGTGAAAACTTAACTAAAAAGGCTAATCGTTCTGTCCTTAAATCGCGACCGAAATCATAATTATTTATGCAATTCGATAAGATGATCCAGTGGCACCATGAATATATCAAATTGGTGATAACTAATAAGTTAATTTTTGTTTTTTGCAAATAATTGCAACCAAAAAAAAAAAAGTGCACCTCGAATGCGTGCTTATAGCGCTTGGATTTGAGGAGTGTCCTGGAGATGAATCGGAGCTCCGAAACGGAGGCCTTGTGGCCCGAATCGACCCAGTTTTGAATCACGGCAGTTGCGCTGCGCCTTGGAAATTTCAATCTGAAAATGCTAGTGCCAAGGTCGTCGTCCTTGGTAGTAGAAGGTTTCGTAACTGAATTCACAGGCGAAGCGCGTGAGGATAGTGACCTCCAGCTCCAGGCAGTTGAACTGCATTTTCGATCATAATATTACTGTGATTGTGAGAACAAATAACATTTTATACATAAGAGAGTGAGCCCTATGAATGGAACCTACCGTTTTAGATTCGCAAAAAGCGTGCGAATCGTCATCAAAAGCCGTTTTCTCTCGTCTCCTCTCTCTAGTCTCTTTCTCTTATAACCTTTTTTATTTATTTTTATTTTTATTTTACGGGAGCAAGAGGTGCGAAGTATGGACCGTCAGTTTAAATGGATCCCACGAATGAATGGTCCAGATTTCATCAAAGCAAATACGATGTCGTTTTATTTTATTATATTTTCTAATGAGTTTTATGAATTTTAACCCTAGCTTCTTGTGAATTAACTAGCTTTTTAACTGCTCGCGGTCCTTGTGTTTTCGTAAATCCATCAATTTGGTCTATCTGACCAGATTTTTAGCGGTCAACACACACAGAAAAATGACATCTTTACTCATAACCATTTATTTTCTTTTAAAAAATAAAATAAAAGATAAGACAATTGTGTAAAAAAATTAAATAAATCATAACAATTAAAAAAAATGAAAAAAAAAAACTTGAATTTTTATTAAAAGAAAATGAAAAGAAAAAATTAAATTAAAAAATGAAAAAAAAAGTTTTAAAACAAAAAAAAAAAAAAGAAAAAGGAAAAAAAAAAAGGAGGTGGAGATCCAATCAAGATATAGATTGGATTTCCACCGTCCATTTAGGAAGATAGAGGAGGAGATCCAATCTAGATCTCCACCTCCATAGAGATCCATCAGGATCTACATCGTTAATAGAGATTATGACGACGGGATCTCCTTCACAGATGGAGATACATCTCAAATCTCCATCGTGAGGTAGATCGTCTCCATCACGTGATGGAAACACTATCCATCATGCGATGGATAGTTTGTTGCATATATTTATTAAATTTGTGTTCTTAATCCATTTTATACTTATTTACAGTAGATTAACTATGAGAACACAATTTTCAGTAATTTTGGCCGTTTCAACGAATTCAGTTTCAAACAAAATCCGTCGAAACCTTCAAAACTTGTTATAGTATCAAAGTATTGTAACCATTTTTTTTTCTTTTCATTATTTTCATTTTTGTTACTTATATTTAAGTGAAACTTGTGTTCTTTGTTTAATTTATACTCATTAAACCCGAGTTTAAACGAATTCGTCGAAACCGAAAAAAATGAGTTTTTATATGCAATTATTGTAGAAATTTTTAATTTGATCGTTTTTGTTGCATATATTTACATCAAACTTATGATCTTAATCCATTCTATACTAATTTTTTTGAAGCTTAAATATGAAAACACAATTTTCAGTATTTTTGGACGTATCAATGGATTCGGTTTCAAACTGAATACGTTGAAACCTTCAAAACTTGTTCTAATATCCAAGCATTGTAGCCATTTTTTTTTTCTTTTCATTTTTGTTACTTATATTTATATGAAATTTGTGTTCTGAGTTCAATTTATACTCATTAAACCCGAGTTTCAATGGGTTCAGTTTGAAATCGAATATGTCGATACCATATAAATGAGTTTTTATATGCAAGTAATGAAGCAATTTTTAATTTGATCGTTTTTATTTAGGGATAGCAAAATAATCAATGGGGACGGGCCCCGCACTTATGGGGAGATGATGAGTTTCAATTTGATAGGGATGGGACGTGGAATATGGATAGATAATAAAACCCAAAGTTCTATAATCCCCGCCTCGTCTCGCTCCTCTTAAAATATAGGTTTTATAATCCCCGTCCCGTCTCGCCACTCTTAAAATGTAATATTTATTTATTTATTTTATTATTTAGTTTACTGTTTATGTTTTAAAATGATTGAATTTTTTTGTTTAGTTTTGAGATTTATATTTATAAGATAGTTTTCAATAGTCTTTTGAAATTACTTTATATATTAGATCATATTCATTGGGATATATATATTTATTATTTTAATAAATAAGTTTTTTGACAATATTTTAATAAATAGTTTAGATAATTTGGTTAAATGGGTAAATTGGGTAGGGATGGGGAAAGCATACCCCGTTCCACCCTGTCCCACTCCATCTATTAAGGAGTTTTATGAGGGGATGGGTTCTGGAAAAATAAATGGGGCGGGCTGCGGGGAGGGCCACCCCGTCCACCCCACTCCTAACTCACCCCATTGTCATCCCTATTTTTGTTGCATATATTTACATTAAAACTATGTTCTTAATCTATTTTATACTTTTTTTTGTAGCTTAAATATCAGAAAACAATTTTTGGTAATTTTGGTCGTTTCAACGAATTTGGTTTCAAACTGAATCCATCGAAACCTTCAAAACTTATTCTAATATCAAAGTATTGTATCCATTTTTTTTTTCATTTTTGTTGCTTATACTTACGTGGATCTTTTATTCTTTGTTCAATTTATACTTATTAAACTTGAGTTTAAACAAATTCGGGTTAAACCGAATCCATTGAAACTGAAAAATGCGTTTTTATATTCAAGTATTGTAGGAAATTTTAATTTGATCGTTTTTATTGCATATAGTTTTACATTAAACTTGTGTTCTTAATCCATTTTATACTCATTTTTTTGTAGCTTAATTATGAGAGCACAATTTTTGGTAATTTTGGCTGTTTGAACATAATCGATTTCACACCGAATCCGTCGAAACTTTCAAAATTTATTTTGATATCAAAGTATTGTATCCATTTTTTTTTTGTCATTTTTGTTGCTTTTATTTACATGAAACTTGTGTTATTTTTTCAATTTATACTCATTAAACCCCATTTCCAACGGATTCGGTTTGAATTCAAATCCTTCAAAACCACAAAAAAAAGTTTTTATAAGCAAGCATTGTAGCAATTTTTCATTTGATCGTTTTTGTTACATTTATTTACATTAAACTTATGTTCTTAATCCATTTTATACTTATTTTTTATAGCTTAGCTATGATAACACAATTTTCAGCAATTTTGGCGTTTTCAATGGATTCGGTTTCAAACCGAATCCGTCAAAACCTTCAAAACTTGTTCTAATATCAAAGTATTTTAGCCATTGTTTCTTCTTAAATATTTTCATTTTTGTTGCTTATATTTGCATGAAACTTGTGTTCTTTGTTCAATTTATACTCATTAAACCCGAGTTTCAATGGATTTGGTTTGAAACTGAATCTATCAAAATCGAAAAAAATGTGTTTTTTTATTTTTATTTTTATTATTTTGTTATGTAAGTATTGTAGCAATTTTTAATTTGATTGTTTTTGTTGCATATATTTACATTAAACTTGTGTTCTTGATCCATTTTAATATTTTATACTATTTTTTTGTAACTTAACTATGAGAACACAATGTTCACCTTTTCAATGGATTCGGTTTCAAACCGAATCCATCAAAACATTTAAAACTTGTTATAATATCAAAGTATTGTACCAATTTTCTTTTTTATTTTTATTTTTGTTGTTTATATTTACATGGAACTTGTGTTCTTTGTTCAAAATTTTTTTTGGAATTGAATTTCAACGAATTTGGTTTGAAACCGAATCTGTCGAAACCATTAAAATGAGTTTTTATTTGCAAGTATTGTAGCAACACATGGGCTCTTCTTTGTTTAAAGACAAAAATACATTGGAACCGTTAAAATTGACTAACCGAGGGATCAAATTGATGGATTTACAAAAACATAGGGAGCACTATCATTAAAAAGGAAAGATGGTTAAAAAACAGATAATTCGAAAAAACTCAGGGGCTAAATTCATAAATACTCCTTTTTAAAGGAACTTTTCCTAAACCCCCAAATAAACCCCAAACCGCCGGAGCAGATGATTTTCTTTCTGACATTTCTTATTATTCATTTCTTGCATAACACGATTTTATTTTTCTTCTTTTTTCCTGAGTTTAAAATTAAACTATCGGTTTCAATTTTTTAAATCAAAAATTTCGTATCACGCACTGGTTTTATCAATTAAAGATGGGAAGATTTAGTTGGCTAGGGCTGGTGAGTTGATGAACCAAAAATTATCATTTAAATCAGTTGGATGTTCTCTTATTTTCAGAAATCATTTTCAGTTGTGTGTTGCCTTGCAGTGTCGTCGTCAATTGCTGTCATCTAGGGCTACAGAGTCGGCCATTAATCAATGTTACTGGCTTGACGAAGTTTCAATATTGCGCCACTCGTTACTTGATAAACGATGTAATCTCTTGCACTATTTATATTCAATTTTAGATTGCTAATAGAGTGGTTTCTAATTACACCTATTTATTGAACTTGCTTGTGCAAAAATTTTGTTTTGTATATCTACATTTTTTTTTTTTTAATGAAATTTGTTATTAGACGCTGAGCTATTTATGACTGATTAACATTTTTTTTTTGTTGGTTTATTTAAGCTTTGCACGCTTGTAATTTCCGGAAACCCACTGATTTTGCAACTACTGGAATGCTGTTGAATAAGCGTTGCATTCATGCTACAGGTCTTGATCATATTTTCAACGATTTTTTTTTCTTTTTCTTTAATACAACCTGTTTATTTAAGTCTTAATGTATTTTCATTTTTCAGGATCTTGCTACTCTACTCAGCGAGACTACTATGAAATTCTTGGTGTTCCTGAAAATGCCAGCCGGGATGAGATAAAAAAGGCGTTTCATGTGGTGAGTTATATATTCAATTTCTTGCTGAGTTTATTCTGGGCATTGGATATGCATTAATTGTGTGAAGCTTAAGTTTTAATCAGTACCTTAGGAAACACCATAATATAATGTAGAATATCCTATGATGATGTTATTCTTTCTTCTTCGTTTTCTTGCCTAAGCTATTAGCTGTTCTCTTGTTGGGTCGGTGGTACAGATTTTCTGGGTTTCATTAATCTTACTAAATTTTGGTGGTTTGAAGTCTGGATAACATTCTTCAGTGCAAAGTAGTGTTTTAGCTTGTGGAGAACTATATCTGCAATGAAGAAGCAATTTGATTGTTGTAGTAGTGGTATGAATGTGGGGGTTGGTACTTGGCAGCAGCACCAGGAAGTTGTTCCACTATATGCATTTTCGAAAATTATGTGAACTTGGTCTTGTGTCATTGTTCTCTGTTTAATTTCTGAGTTTCTAGAGTTTCCATTAAATTTTGCAGCTTGCCAAGAAGTACCATCCAGATGCAAATAAGAATAACCCTTCTGCAAAAAGGAAATTTCAAGAGATAAGAGATGCCTATGAGGTTGGTAGTTTTTGTCTGACTGTGGGGTATGGAATTATTTTTTCTCATGCTTTTTATTCTGATATTTAAGTGTGTTATTAAATTTTAGACTTTTATGCTTTCCAATTAGAAAATTTATCTTGGTCCAGAATGGTTTCCAACTTACCCAGTTTTCTTTGTCTGAGAATCTTACCCATCCTTGTATGTTGCAGACTTTGCGAGATTCAGAGAAGAGAGCACACTATGATTTGGTAACAACTCTTTTTCTTCTCTCTCCCTCTCTCTTTCCTCTTTCTTCCCTTCTTTCTCTTTTTCTTTCTTCGGTATTTAGTTGTTTATTTTGTCACTTACAATTTGTAGATATTATGATTCTTTGGCTTGTATTTACTAATTTTCAGTATTAAGCCTGTAGATTGTGCTAACTTTTAGTCAATTAAAGATTTCAAAATGTCTACATTTAGTTGGTTGTCTTCACTCTTCCCCACTAATGGTTTTCAAACAAACTGAATCATTTTCTATTTTTTATGTGTATGAAGAATCGCAGTAGAAGCACAGAGAATGTAGAATATAGTACTGGTGATGCAGAGGCATTTAGACATGCTTACCATACTAATTTCTCTGATTCATTCCAGAAAATATTCTCTGAGGTACTGTGTACTATTCCCTTTTTATATTTCACCTTAATCTAGACTATTATCCTGACTTGTTGATACTGATTCTAAACATCATTGATGGCTTGCAGATCTTTGAAGATGGGACTGATCGTCTTGCATCTGATGTTCAGGTTAACTTGTTTTGGTTCTTGTCACCAGTATCTCAATAGAACTGAGTCTCTCTATTTCCAAGCTTAATACTAATACCATGTTTTATTTGAAATTTCATAGGTGGAGCTGTTACTCTCTTTTTCTGAAGCTGCTAAAGGATGTACAAAGCATTTGTCTTTTGATTCATTTGTGCCCTGTGCTTCGTGCCGTGAGTGGAGCTAATATTGTTTTTTAAACTTATGCTGGGTTTAGGAAGCCCAGTGCCACAATGGACTCAATTGCATCTATGTTTCTTTTCATTCTTTGCCTTTGAACATTTATCAAACAGTCATATTTGTCCCTTTTCTATTGATGCAGATGGGCGCGGCTATCCATTTGATGCCAAAACAAAAACCTGTTCAACTTGCAGAGGCATAGGGAGAGTAAGTGCTTTGTAAGATCTACACTGATGATGATTAGTGGATAGATCCTTCTGAAAGGTTTCACTTTGGGAGGATGAAATCTTTTGCTGTTATTTTATATTTTGACTGGACATTTATCTAAATATTCTTCTAATATTGTTAATACTGAACCAGGTTACAATTCCTCCATTTACGTCAACATGCTTTTCTTGTAAAGGGTCGGGACGGACGATTAAGGTCTGGTGTAAATTCCTATGAATAATGACATGAAAGTTGCATTTATTGTAAGTTTGTAACTGATATTAGTGATCTTTTTCCCATCTGGTGCAGGAATCCTGTATGTCATGTCGAGGATCAGGGGTGGTTGCAGGTGTTAAGGAAGTTAAAGTTACCATTCCAGCAGGTTAGTGTTTAATGCTTTTCTTGGATGACATTTATTTATATATATCTCAGGTGGCCAAGATGTGGGTTAGGGGAGGTCCTAGATTTGATTCTTTCCTTTCAAAAGAAAATTAAAATAAGTAAATAAATAAAAGAGAAAGATGAGGTTGCCAATGGGTAGTTTCATTTTTCAATCATTTCACCTAAGATGCTTTATTAATCATCAAACTTATTACTTATATCCTATGCTTGATGTTGGCTTGGTAATCCTGCCAAATTACATTGCGGACTATGTCTAAGCTTACTTTGCACCGCTTCATAGAACTGTGAGGATATGTTGATAGGATATGGCTTAGGCAGTTATTTTGATTGTTTGGTGAGAAATTCATCACCTTAATTTTGTGTGTCTAACATATCCTATTAATTGAAAATCCAAACCAGGTGAGCCGATTGCATATCTACCTTTTCAATTATTGCTGTTTTATATAACTCGAGCTTGTAGAAGCTTCTTAAACTCTCATTTGTCATTCCAACTTGCTTTGAAGTGTATTCAAACAAGCTCAAGACTTGCATGACACCAAATTTAACTAATGCTGGAAACTCAAAGCCTGGCCACTAGATTATATAAAACAATTGTTGTTTTTATGAAGTCAACTAAGCTGTTAAACTTTAGCAATCAACTATGCATGGCCTATTTTCTTGGATTTTAATGACTTCTTTTTATTTAATTATGTTTGGTAAGAGAGCTGGCAAATTATGGTTGAGATTTCATTTGCCAAGGGTTTTGTCCCACATTAGAAATTATGGGCTTGAGCTTGACTGAATGGATTAGCTAAAACAAGTTGGAATTGCAGTTATAATGAACCAAGACATTATGGGCTTGGTTCATCTTCCTCCCTCTCGTAATACATACATACATATATATATATATATATATATATTCTGATTGGACAATTCTTGATTCTGGTATTTGATAGAAACAAGGTAACTTACAATAACAGCAGTATCTTACAAAAGACAAAATATCAAAAAGTGAAAGTGATGTAACCTTAATGGTTAAAAGGAATGAAAAGCTCGACCCAGATTCGAGTAATGGAGTTTGATCTGAAAGCTGAATGCCCTATGGTTTGAGACTCCAATACCTTATTATGTGTCCATAGTCATTTGTGTGATATATCTTTTGATGTTAAAGTTATATAGTTATGCCCTCATTGTTAAAGTTTATGCATTCATCCTTTTGATCTTTTTACTCATGTTCCGTTTCAATTAATCGATTAGGTGTGGAATCTGGAGATACAATACGTGTTCCAGAGGCTGGTAATTCTGGGGGACGAGGAAGCCAACCTGGGAACTTATACATTAAACTAAAGGCACAATTTAATGCTTATTATTTCCTGCTAGATTAATTATATTTATAATGTATTCAGTCATACACTGTATTGGAAAATTATATTATGACAGCATCTGAACTTGATTTAAAGAAGCCTTCTGTTTTGTTTTTTATGAGATTGACAGCTTTACACATAATTTCTAAGCATTCAATTCTTTTGTTTATGTAGGTGGCTAAAGATCCTGTATTTACTCGAGATGGTGCAGATGTTTATGTTGATTCCAATATCAGCTTTACGCAAGTGAGAACTGAGTTCCCGTGTAAAATTTTTGTTGCACTTGTTTAGTTTTCCTTCTGTTGTGATCTTCACTTTAGACCATATTCATGTTTTCCAACGCAACGTGATGCTGCAGTGCTTTATATTGAGTTAAATCTTATTTTTCTTTAGTTTACTTTCTTCTTACATTTATATGCTGTTACTTTATTACCTCTTACTGTCAGTGAAAGATTGTTTAGTCTGACTTTGTATATGCATGTACCTGGTTCTTTTTCTTTTAGAGTGAGCTTTGCATGAGATGCACTTTTAGAATTCTGAATATTCACACATCTAGAGCTTAAGCAGTGACTTAGAATATGCTGATTTTCAAAAGGATCTTAGAAGGGTTTGTTTGTTTTGTTTTGTTTTGTTTTGTTTTTTTTTTTTTTTCCAACTGACTTGCATATATGGTTTATTATGTCAAATAATTGCTTTTTTAGTCACTTATGATTGTTTATGGTAATTATTTGGAGTTTCAGCATTATGTGATTGGTATATCTTCACATCCCTTGGGCGTATATCGCAAATTTTGACCCCTTAGGTGCCACAAAGATTCGTTTGTGATAACTTTCTAAGTTACTTCTTTAGTTTAAATGAAAAATATATGTCATTTTACCTTCGAGAGGGCTCCTTAATGTTAGCTAGTTTCTAGTTCTATTGCAAGACGTTGATGTTCATCTTCTCCTCATCTTTGACAATGTGGTAGAAGTATTTGGATTAAGGTTCTAGCAAAGAACTTAAGGTCTCATTCATTATTGTTTTCATTTCGTGTTTGACATTTTATCTTTGAATTATGTATACAAAATAATATCGTTTTATTCAAGAATGGATTAACTCCAATAATTTTTGTTTCTATAGTTTAATTTCATAGGTGATTAAAACTACTATCATTTTCCCAGCCAAAAAAAAAAAAAGTATATTTATTCATCTTTTTACTTAATGCATAGTTATTATTATTATTTTTTTGTATTAAAATTTTTAGTTTAAATTTTTGGCTTTTAATATTGTAGTTTTCAGAAATGCCATATGCATTCTGCAATGTTGAAAATATGGAATTTAGTTTTTTATTTTTTATTTTTTTTATTTTTATTTTATTATTATTATTTTTTTATTTTTTATTTTTTTATCATTTTACAAATTTCTTTTTCGGAAAATGTAAGAAAAAAATTGTTCTGAGCAACACTTAAGTTTTTTCCCTAGCTTTTTCATTTTTATATATTGTACATCAAGTACCAACCGGCATCACGCAGATGATCTTATTCCAAACTTCTATATGTAAAAAAAAATTAAGTACAATCTATCATGCCTTAAAACGAATATTAGCATACAAATCTGAAGTGGTTTTGTCAGTAAATTAAAGTTTGATTTTTCTTACAGGCTATTCTTGGTGGAAAGGTTGACGTGCCAACTTTGTCAGGGAAGGTGCAAGTAAAAGTAATAGTTTTTTCCTTATTTTTTCTTTTGTACATAATTTTAATATAATGTTATTACCTTTTTTTTTTTTTTTTCCTCTTGGAGGAAGCTGCTTTATATTGTTCTATAGAGTTTATCATTTTTTGAAACCCAATTGAGAAAAGGGCCTAAAGCCAAAGAAACAACGAATCAGGACACAGGAAGAAATTTGTCATATTAGTTCTTTGGCATGTTAGCAGCAAGTATATTTAGGCACTCATCAATGGGAATGAACAGCTGGTAAACGAGAATTTTTTTTCTCATTTATAAAGTTCTCAACATTGGTGAAAACTCATGAATAAGAATGTAACAAGGAGCTAGTAAATAAGAAATTTATTTCTCATTTATAAAGTTTTTAAAATCATATTTTTCATTTGTTAGAATTTGTTGACTGTTTTCAATTCTAACTTTGGCAATTATATTTTAGAAGGTAAACATGTAAAAGAAAACAAAAATAAAACATATGGAAAGATGACATGCCATATTTCATGATGTCCTCACCATTTGAACTGCATGCTAAGATTTGTTTCTATAAGTTTTCTTCCTGCCCAGACTTTCTGATGCTAATATTTTCTGGCTGCCATTATTGCCATCTCAGATACCAAAGGGGGTTCAGCCTGGACAACTTCTGTTAATAAGGGGGAAAGGTATGCTGAATCATATTTTGTTATGAAGTTAACCGCGCTGCTTAAAATATGCTTAATCAATAAGTCCCTGCAGGGTTGCCAAAGCATGGTCTTCTTTGGGACCATGGAGATCAATATGTGCGCTTCCGTGTTAACTTCCCCACGTAAGCTCAGTTTTTATATTTTTTGAACTCTTAGTTGCATTGCAATTCAATTACTAAAATATTTTAACAATTTTTTTTGGATGCGTGTATATATATTGTTGAATGAGAGTGAGTTTGGTGTACACTGAGTTGGTTTTATTCCATAAATAATGATATTTTTTGTTCAACAACAGTTTCTTTTTATTATTATTATTATTGGAAACAAAATTTATTCCAAAAAGAAAATAGGAACAAGGGAGAGGTGGATGAGCTGACAAGATGATCCTTTATACCTTCTCTGATCCCTCATAAGCTTCTCTATTCTCTTGGCAACACCTTTTGGAATCTGGAAAAGGGAAGGGTAATAAGGAGGGAAGCTAGAAAGGCCTGCTTGGATGAGAGTCAACCTTCCTCCTTTTGAAAGGCACGCTTGACTCCAACTCTGTAACCTCTACTCCACTTTCTTCACCACTGGCTGCTAAAAACTAACACAGTGTGGCATTGCCGCCGAAAGATTTTCAAAATATTTAGAGGCCAATTCTCACCTCATAAACCAATGGCTGAAGCCAATCCAACCAGCTTACTCTCATGAATGTCAATGCCAGCAATGACACTCTTGGACATGTTAATTTTCAATCCTGATATGTCACATAATATATTCACCACCTTAACTAGGTTAAGGAGCGTAGACTCGTCTCTGATTGAAAGAAATGGTGTCATCTACGAATTGAAGATGTAAAATTGAAATCTTTTCCATACCAATACATAATCCTTCTGTTAAATTGTTCTTCACTGCACTTTTTACTAGTCTGCTAAGATTGCCCCCCACTAAAATGAAAAGAAACACCAAGCTCATATTTGGTTCCTTTTCTGCATCTTAAACCAGGTTCCCATAGTTTTTGTTGCATGATTTAGCTTGTAAGAGGCCGTAGCGTTTCTTTTATATTTGGATGTACAATTCTCTCCCTTTTTTTTTTTTTTTTTTTTTTTTCCTGAAGTAGCAGCGGCCTTTGACTGACAATATAAATTGCAAGAAGAAAATCTTTATTTTTTGACATTAGAGGAAAATCTTTCAAAGGCAGTTACTCTGATATACTAACCTATGCACTATTGCATTTATGAACGTAAGCATTAATTTAAGGATGCACCATCTTGTATACATTGTATATTTTACATGCAGGACATTAGAAGTCGTTGTATCGACTTGATTGAGTTCGCTGAGGTTAGCCAGAGGAAATGCTAATTGTCTTATTTGTATTTTTTTTCTTTTTTGTTGGGTAGTACATTAAATGATCGCCAGCGTGCTATTTTAGAAGAATTAGCAAAGGAGGAAATTAATAATGTGAACAGCGGCTCCACTGAAGGAAATTGGTAAATACTCATTCTTTCATACTGTTATTATTACCTGATGTTACTTCGTTCTTGCAAATTTTGGTACTACATGACTTATTAATAAGGTTAAGTTTCACACTTTCACTATAGATTAAGTATAGGCCTAATGTCTTATGAGACCTTAGTTGCATTATTAAGCCAAAGTCCGAATGTCTTCTGAATGAAACTGGAATGTGGGAGGAGAAATAAATGTGCGCTTGGAAGTTTAGTCCATGGCTTTTCTACTTTCTTACACCATAGACTGTTTCTTTAAATTATCGGCTTCTAGAGCCATTCATTTATAGTTGTTTGTCATCAATACGTACTTGAGGTATTACCACATCTTGTATTCGTGTTTTTTTTTGGTATGGGGTGGTGGTTGATTTGTGGATTTGTTCCATTCCCACTTTTCATGGCTCTGAAGTGGGTTTTGCATTAAATCATAAGTTTCATCACCGCTTCTGAACTCTGAATTATTTGTTTGCATTGTAGACAATCAAATTAGCATTTGTTTGGAGCAATTAACTTGCTTATAATCAATAGTTCAATACAATTTAGGACTGACTTGATATTTTGGTCATTTAGTCATACTTCTGATTGTGATGAAGATCGTGAAATGGATAACAGGCTTTATGAGCAGCTATCTACTGGTTGAACTTTCAGGTGGCAGCAAATTGTTGAACGCCTGACGGGTCCTAAATTTATGCTTGAGTTCTCTCTATTCTTATTAATCATGTTGTTCCTGAATAGAGCCATGAGATAGATCACCAACTTGAGATGACTTCGATGATGTGCTTGACAACCATCGACAATATTGGGAATGCTGCTTCAATCCTCTGGAGCTTTTCTGTAGATAGAAGTTAACAGTTTCTTAATACAATCAACTGCGATTTTTATCAACCCCTAATTCATTGGCAGCAAGTCAAAACCAGTTTTGCTTCCTTATCGGCTATATAGTTCTTATCTATATGTTTACAATTATAATTGTTGTATAGAAATAAATTCCCAGTTTCATTAGTAAATGCCATTAAATTATGGTCAGAGTCAAAATAGCGGTCTTTAAAAGAAAGCTGGTAGAGAATATTAGAGGAAGGGAGTCGTAGAGTTGCAGAAGTGGTTTGTTTATTTAAGGGTTTCTGCTGTGAGGATTACATGTAAAAGTATAGCTAGTTGAACTCTCTTTGGAGACTTGATTGTCCTAATAAAGTGGTCTTCCTATTATTTATTTATTTATTTATTTATTATTTAATTTGATGAATACTTAATATAATTCAATATCGGTTTCTGAATTCTGATCATGGATTTGAAAGCAGAGTCATCTCTTCTGATTCCAGATTTTGTTTCTTTCAGCTGTTCAGTTTATCTCACTATAGATTATAGAAATATGAAATAAACCCCCAAAGAGAGTGCTGGAGCAACCCCCTTTTCTGCTTGGATATCGGCTAGAATTTCAGTTTTTTAAGTAGAATTGCAATTACCCGATAGCAAAGATGAGGCACAAAATAAAACCCCAACTGCTCCAAAGAAGAAACGGTGTCAGATGAGTGCACTCCATGACAATGTCATGACATTAGTACTATAAAGTTTTAAGAGACTTCTAATCTTATTAATCTTTGTATGCAGAGACTAACCTTGAAGTCAGAAAATGGTAGCAAACAGACACATTACAGTCTGAATATCCATTACAAGTGTGTACTTCCTGATTTGCATTTTTATACGTCAACTCCACCAATGGCAATACAAAGCCATACAAGGCTGACACTGCCAGCAACCAGCATCATGAGAAACTCTAACAATTATTCTCTTTATGATTCATTTTTTGGTCTATCACTGCTTGGTGTGTAAGGCTGAAGCACCAGCTCCAGTGGTTAGTGAAACAACGGCGTTAATTGGAGTAAGAAGTGAACTTTTCCTTTACCAAAACAAAGGAAAAACCATCAGTGAAAGCCAATGATCAAAGAAGTTGTCGAGACAGGAAGGCGAACTTGACCATACGCGTAAAGATACGATGATTGCAGCAGCAATAAACATGGGAGGTTTGATGAAGAAGAATTTGGCAGGTGGTGTCGCGATGACACAAGTGGGTTACCGTGATAAGGAGGAGTATGTCGAGCCAAGCGGCTATTAAGAGCCAGCGTGGATGAAGTAGAGACGGCCCAGTAGTGGGCCTCCGCCACATTGGCCAAGAGTATTTTGCATGGTGTTATCAATTTGAATAGTTTCCATCTCCACAATACTCATTAGTACAATTGTATAAAGCTCTATCTTTTTCATGTGTGCAGCATGCGGTTACAAGTTAATAGTAACATTTTATTTAAAGATTGTAAAATCAAATAGAAATAAAAAGAATCACGGTATAATAAGGGGTTAAAAGATGTATATGTCAACTTTTATTTTGTAATCGGAAATTAAAAAGTTATAATGACATTGTCTAAGATTCTTCAAGCAACTGGCCGGCTATTTTTGGCCAGGCTCCAAAACTCATCCATATGCTTTGAAATACGCATTTACCAGCTAAACAACACCCAGACGTTTAAGATTATTTATAAACAATACATTTAGTTAGCTAGACATCAAAATCTTCAAGTAACTTGCGTAACTTGCCTACTGGTGCACCTGTGCTTTACTTGCACCGATGGGGCCAGAAATTTAAGTTTGGGATGTCATTATAAAAAAAAAAAAAAAAAATTGAAGAATAAAAGTGAAAAGGATTTAAAATTTAATAACAATTTTATAATTTTTAAAACAATAATAATACTTTATTTAAATTTAACGTTCAAATCTGGTTGACTTCAAATTTAAACTCCACACTATTACGAAAAAGTAAACCGTTTAAGCGAAAATGGTTAAATTTTTATTTGCTGCAGTGTCATTCCTTATATTTGCTGCTAATTTCGATTTAATAACAATTTTATACTTTTTAAAACAATAATGTTACTTTATGTCTTTATCTAAATTTGAAGTATTGAAAAAGTTAACCAGCTAATCCATCTCTCTCGATTGAAAGAACGTCAAGGGCAAGCGCCATGCAACTGGTCGTACCCTTATATGGAAATTATTAATTCACCTAACATGTTATAAACACAACGTGCGTGAAATAAAAATCCAACCGGCCATTCAACTTTCAAGTCTATCATGTACGTACTTTACTTACCATTCCATTTAAAAATTCTAGTTGCCTGCATGCAAATCATTCAAACTGGTCCCCAAAATAACTACAACCGTACGTTGTTCTGCAGACTTCGGTGTCAATTAATATTTTTGCATATTTGCTCACATATTATATCCGTGACATAATATCATGTAACAACATGTCCCAAATGTCTATATCAATCAAGATGAAAGTAATCCCCATCCAATATGAGTAGTTGGTAAATAATGCTTATTCAGTTTTACAATGTTTCCAAGTTCGATTCACCGCACTTAAGCTATGTTTGAGATTGCTTTTACTTGAGAAATAAGTGATTATTTTTCAAGTTTTAAGCAAATAAGTGTTTGGTAAACTTGTCAAAATAACTTATTTCACAATTTGCTCCTCAAATAATCTGCTTTTGAAAAGCTAGGTAGGGGTTGCTTTTGGGAGCATATGCTAAATTTTTTTTAATGAAATGTCCAAAATGTCCTCACTATTTTAATAAAATATCTCTTCAAAAAAAAAAAAAAAAAAAAAAAAAACTAAAAAATCTCTTCAACAAAAAAACTAAAAAATATAAAAGTTTAAAGGATACTGGCCATCGCCGGACGTCGAGGTCAGAGGAGGATTGAAATCTCTAGCGACGCCGAATCTGGATCCACCGGCGATCATCTGTGAAAACGGAGCCCAATTCGAACCCGACCCATGACGCTTGGAAAGCTACCAGAGATAAAGCAACTGCAGACGATGGAAGCCGCCGAGAGCAAGCACGACGGATCTAAGCTGCTGGTAACCGCGACTGAAAGTAGCCCAGTGGCGCGAGCATATCAGCTCATCTCGGTGAAACCAGTCTCTTTCACTTCCTCTTCTTCTTTTGCTCCTTTTACACATACATCACCACATCGAATTTAATTTTCTTCATTTTATGGTCGTCGTCTCCGTTTGCCGGTGGATCTAGATCCGGATTCGGCGTCACCAGAGAAGGCGAAACCCCTGACGACGCCAACGCAACTGTCACTGGAGGCGGACAGATCCACCTCCGGTATTTGAAGTTTAGGTTTTTCAATTTTTTTTATTTTTTAATATTTATTATAATTATATTTCCTTTTCAAAAAAAATATTATAATTATATTCTATAATTACTATATTTAATTTTTAAATATACAATTATTATGCCAATTGATTGATATACATTTTTATCATTTCATCAAATACATTTTCCACCATTTCAAAATAATTATATTTCCTCTGTTTTCAATTTTAATTTTTTATTTTTTTAATATATTTTAAAATATATATTTCAGATTTATTTTAATAATATTTAATTTTCAACATATAATTATTATATTATTTGATTATTTTTCATTTTATTTAATATTGTCTATTTTAGTAATTTTATCAAATAAATTTTCCATACTTACAAAAGCAAAGCAATTTTTAAAATCGGTTTACCAAACACATACCCACTTTTTTATAAAGTCGATTAATCCTAAAATTAAGCTATGAGCGGATTATTTTCAAAGTAAAGCAATCCCAAACATAGCCTTAATGTAGTAAATAAAACAAAATCAAGAAGAAACTACAATATATCCACTCTTATTTTGTACCTAACTCTATATTTTATTGGTTTGAATATGCGCTCAGATTTTGCTGTTTCAATTGAGACTCAACCCGGTTTGCCTGAGAAACAGACAGTCGAGTTTAAACAAGTTTACTGCACATAGCTGAACTCATTACTCTTTTCCATCTATTAATTAAATTTGGAAAAATTATGCCGGAAAATCAACATTTAGGGTTTCACATATTTCAATGCCACATAATATGATAGGGTTGTGTTAATACGTGTTCTTCATATTAACCTTCGCAAAAACAAATTCACTTAAAATGTTGGACACGTGTTATAGTTAAAAATTCTTAAAATACTTATTTAATTTGGATCCGTTGATCTAATTTTTTTCCTGACCTAACATAATCTTATGACACATTTAAAATACAGAGTTTCTGTAAATATGGCTATAAGATTGTTAAAAAAAGATTGAGATATGGAGAGATTAAAGAACAAAGAAAAATACAGAGAGAAGAAGAAGAAAATAAAGAAAGGAAAACGAAGTCTGATCACTGATGGAATGGTGGGATCCGGCAATAAAGGAGCAGTGGGGCACGCAACTCAAGATTTAAGAGGTGGGTCATGGCCATGGGCCAGCTTGTATTAACTGATGGAATGGGTAGACTACCGTATAATATTCATTCATTGATGATTTGATGGAAAGAATATTGGGTTTGGACACTTGAGATTTGAGAACACAAGTGTTGGACTACTTAAAAGTTAAAACATGATTTTTTTTTTTTAAATGGCAGACCACATGACCATTCGCCCCATCAGTAGTGATTATCTCATTTGACCGCTGTAATACATTCTATTTCCAATGACCTAGCCAGGCCGGCTACAAGTTAAGCACGCATTTAACATTGATTACTATCAACTTGAGGCATTTCTGTCTCTGTAGTTTGTTTCTTCTTCTTCTTCTTCTTCTTGTTTTGTTTTATCTCTCCATAAAAGTATGAAATAAATCCCCAAAGGGAAAGCACAAGAGAAACTCCTTTTTCTGCTTGAAACTTTTCATCGTAGAAAATCACAGCTAGGACTTCTGTCACAGGGAGAAGAACTGCAATAATGATGCCAGATAGCAAAGACGAGGCACAGAATATGACACCTACGGCTCCTAAGAAGAAGCATTGCAAAATTAATGCACTCCCCACCGCCAGCACATAATATCTACCTTCACCAAGCTCGAACTCTCTTGCTTCTCTTCCAATTACCTGCAAATCAAATCATAGGTTGATGTAATGATGTTAGTTACATTTTTGTTTTACTTTGTATTTTTTTTTTAATACCTCTATTTACACAAAGACACGAGACACAAAATAATATAAAATTAATTGAAAGTGTTATTATTGTTTTTAATCTTTTTGTCTCTACCACTATTTTATTTTATTGGTATCAATCCTTCAAATAAAAGTACCGTCAAGTCTCCGACAACAAAACTAACGGACCTTTGAAATAATAGTCATACGCCAAAATTGAAAGATGATCTAGCCGGTGATATGAAATGTGATAAAGCCTAAAGGACAAAAAAAGATAAATGAGTCATGACAGATTATGGGTAGCTCCGTAGCTCCCCGATATTTTTGTCAAAATATAAGAGGTAGGGTAGCTACTTTACACGGGTGAACCCTTCGTTTTATGCTTTTAGCGGCAATAAATTGGACGACTCTGAGAATACAACAGCAAATCGGTCAAAGTTTCAAATTCATTTTTCGTTTCTTTCCATGGTGGGAGAAAATCTTGGACTTGACATAGAAAAATTTCTTCCATTACCATTTTAAAATTGCACCATTTTCTTAGTCAACTTTAACGGTCAAGGTTTTATATGAAATTACAAATTTTTTTTTTAAAAATTAAATAATAATTTAAATAATAATCTTTAATTTTTATTTTTTATTATTTATTTATTATTATTATTTTTTAAGGATAAAAGGGATCACCTCCACCGCCTGACTCCTTATCATCCAACGACCTCCTCGCACCTAAAGGAGATCTAATCTCCTCCTGCAATAGGAGATTCATAGATCTCGTCTATTTGATTTTACTATGTTGAGGATGAAAATACTCTTTGACTATTAGAGTTAAATAACTGAAATTTTGTTGTATGATGAATACGGTGCAATTTGAAAAGTTATAAGCAAATTTAGGTCACTTTTATAAGTTGTAAACGTAGATTATTAACAAAAAGGTTAAAGACTTATTTGGTAATATAAGTAATATATACTTATATTACCAACATCCTCTGCTAGTTGTATGGATTATTACAAGTCGAGTTAGCATACTTTACTAAACCTTACTACTTTTTTTTTAGATTTTTTCCTTTTAGAATAATTGAGTTTAAATCAAACATGAACTAGTGTTATCAGAATCATAACGATGCCATGTCAAGAAACATCAAATAAACTGTGTCCAGTGCACAATTTTTTTTTTTTTTTTATAAAGATTATCTACGATGATATGATATAGTTTAAAAATGAAGAGGGCGGCAGGAGAGAGAGAGAGTGACCTTGAAATCATTGTTGACGAGCATTCCCACGGTACAGAAAAGAGTAGCGAACAAACACATCACCATCTGATACTCCATGACAAGAGCGTAGCTTAATTCTTGCTTACCCTTCTTGTACGTCAATTCCACCAATGGCAAGATAAAACCGTACAAAGCTGCCGCAGCTAGAGTCATCAAAAACCCTAACACATACTCTTTATTCGATTCACCATTCGGCCGATCGTTGTTTGTATGTAGAGCTAAAACGGCAGCTCCTATGGTCAACAAGAAAACAGCGTTGACCGAAAATGATGTGAACTTCTGCTTCGCCAAAAGGAAAGCAAAACCTGCCGTGAAACCCAATTGGGACGCGATGATCAAAGAGGAAGTCGACACAGGGAGGCGAGCCAAGCCGTAGGCGTAGAGGTAGTCGTTGAATCCGGTGAGGATTCCGATGACAGCTGAGGCGATGAACAAAGGCGGTTTCATTAAGAAGAACTTGGTTGGTGAGGATGAGGGTTGGGCTGTGCTGCTGCGGCGGCGGTGCAGGTAGGCTATGGCGATGGGGATGATAATAACAGGCCAAGCAGCGGTTTGCAGCCAGCTTGAGAGCCAGACTCTTTTGCCACCACGGAGGAAGTAGAGGCGCATCACAAGTGGGCCACCGCAGGTGCCTATAGATAGGAGGAGGATGTTTAGGAGTAGAAGAGCTCTTTTCATAGCCGCGTTAGATTGAGTTTGAGTTTGAGTTTCCATCTCCGCCATGTGAAGTGAAGAGACGAGATAATGGACTCGAAAGCAGTCGATCTGTGGTTGTGCTGTATATATATATATCGTGTACCGATATAACTTCATTAGTGTGTTGGATGTGTACCATTAGATTTATATATTTTGACTCAAAGTATATGTATATGTCAAAGTTTCTCTATAATTAGTGGTCTACATACATTGGTACTAATATAGTTATATTAGTGCGTATTGATGTAAACGTGAACGCATATATATATATATATATATATATATATAAATGTATAATTAACAGCTTTTGTCCAAGAACGGGTATTGGCTAGAGCCAACTAGCAGACAACGAGTGATTAAACATTGCTGCAATAATGAAATCCACAAGAAGAATTAACTCTATATGTATAATTAACAGCTTTTGTCCAAGAACGGGTATTGGCTAGAGCCAACTAGCGGACAACGAGTGATTAAACATTGCTGCAATAATGAAATCCACAAGAAGAATTAACTCTTTTAAGTGAAAGAAGAATTTCAACATCATCTCTAAGCATTGCCTAAATCTCTCACGTTAGTATTGGAAGGTTCGAGTTGTGGTCTCACCCTACATATTTTACAAGTATATATATATGTACGAGTTTTCATCCGAGAGTAGATATCTGAGTCGTATAATATGTAACATTTGATCTTTGTAATTCCTGGAAGATCCTTGACCCATTCGATGTCAGAATTTACCAAAATACTCAAAAAAAAGAGTAAACGAACAATTTTATTATTAATAAAAATGAAAATATGTTAAATAATTCTATTTTTTTAACTATTACAATATTTCGGAATTGAAAGAGAGGGCATGACTTGAACCCATAAGGATGTAGGTATTTTTTTTTTTTGAAAAGCTAACTTTATTACCAAACAAAAAGGCAACCAGCCCCAGACTACTAGTGACAAACACCTGCGACAGAGGATAAAACATCCCCTGTCGTTGGTGTTTGACAAAGCAGCAGAAACAAGAAACACCAAAACCCACTAGAAAAACCACTACACCCTCCAAAACACAAAACAAAACCTAACTGAGATAAGAACACCCAACAAACAGTCAACAACGGCAAGCTAATGTAGACCACAGCAAGAACAAGAAATAGAACACCACAAAACAAACAGCACCACCAGACAAACCCAAAACAACGAGACCATCATTAGCTCAAATTAAATTCCAAACTACCAGTTCCCTTTTCCCATCGGCCCCTTTTTTCGCCAAAAGGTCAGCAAAAGCATTGGATTCTCTAGGGTTAAATTCGACTCGAGCCTGTCCCATAGTCCCTAGGAGGCTGCGTATTTCCAAGATAATGTGCAGCAACTTCCAATTACCCACACCATTGCAATTAATCCACGAGACCCCCACCTTAGAATCACTAACAATCACAATGTTTTTGCCTTTCAATTCTTGTCTCGAAACACACAAACGACAAGCTCTAACAATGACAAGAATCCTTAGCAGAAATAACGTTGATGACTCCAACGTTTTCTGAGAAAGAGCACAACACAACACCTCTGTTATCCCTTAAGAGGGGGGGGGGGTGTCTTAAGGGATAACAGAGGTGTTGTGTTGTGCTCTTTCTCAGAAAACGTTGCACACCCCCCGCCCCCCAAAAAAAAAAAAAAATACCAGCTTGACATTTATAATGCTTCACCGACCCATCAACATTAAATTTCAAAGGATCCGGCATCGGAGGGATCCACTTCTTAATACAAGGAATCTTAACTTTTTTTCTATCCACACACACCTTTCGCCAACATTCAAGAGCAGAATCGTGATAGGCTCTTCAGACCCTTTTCCTATGTTTTTAAACCACCATACCACATGAAACCTTACCGATTCCATCGCTTGGTCTTTAGAGATCGAAGCTTCCTTAAAAACCTTCTTGTTCCTGATTCCCAAATCGTCCACACCATGGCAAAAAACAAAGCCATCTATACCCTTTCCGCTTCTTTCCTGGGACATAACCTAAGCCAACCGTTCCACCAACACAACACAGACCTTGGTCCACAGCAACACACCTTCCACCAATCCATGTAGCTGTACCAAAGACTCCACGCCTAGTTTCAATGAAGGAAAAGGTGGTTTATGGATTCTTCATCCACCTTACACATTGAACACACAGAATTACTGTCAACGAGAAGCCCAAGGCGCTTCAAAACTTCCCTCACCATCACTCTTCCAAGTAAAAGCTGCCAAGCAAAGATCTCAATCTTAGGAGGACAAAAATTCCTCTAAATGTTACTGAAACTTGCCAACCCCCCAGCCATTCTACCCTCAAGATTCTTCCAAAATGATTTGACCGAAAAAATCCCATCCTCATACAAAGACCAGCCGATAGAATCGGGAACAAACTCTCTAATTTTACACTTTTCTAACCATTTGTGACAGGCCTCCCATTGCTCCATCTCCCAATTGAAGCAAGGCCTCCTGAGCTCTATATTCCACCTCCACTTACCATCCACCCAACTCCCAAACTCCCCCACCCAACCGGTTTTATTGGAAACCAACGAATTTTTTTCCAGGAAAATCTCCTTCATCTTAGCACCTTCAATCCTCAAGTCCTCCTAAAATCTAACTCTATCCCCCTTACCAAGGATCACTTGCAAACCCTCATGCCAAGACCTTAGCACTTATAGTCCCCTGCTCAAGGAGGCCCCCAATAGCCTTAATGAAATAGGAGCTAGAAGCTTCTCCGTTCCAGTCCCAACACAAGAAGTTCAGAAGGACCCTAAACTTAGCACACACAACACGCTTCCATAGAGCCGCCTCCTCCTTCCCGAATCTCCTCAAGAACTTTGCCAAAAGCCCTTTATTTTTGTCCAAGATAGACCCAATTCCGAGACCCCCTCTTTCCTTACTTTTACATATGGACTTCTATCTAACCATGTGCATTTTCCTTTTTTCATGCCCGTCACCTTAAAAAAAACTCCACTGAAGACTTTCAATTCTTTTTGCTACACCGACTAGCATTTTGAAAACAGACATATAATAGATCGGGATATTAGCCATAATCGCTTTAATTAGCACCAATCTACCACCCTTGTTAAGCAACAATTTCTTCCATGGAGCCATCCTGTTTTCAATCCGACGCACAAAATCATTCCAAAACATCTTAGAGCTAGGACGACCACCATGAGGAAGGCCAAGATAAGTGATTGGGAGAGTTCCCTTTGCATACTTAAACAAGGCAGCCCAATCCACCTCCCTATTGACACCCTTTCCAATTTGCACCACATAAGATTAGCCAAAATTGATCTTCAAACCTGAAGCCACCTCGAAGCATCTCAGAATTCTTCTAACATTAACCACGTATTCCACTATAGGCTGGAGAATAGTATTGTATCATCCGCAAACTGGAGGTGCGAAACTTTAATATCCTCCTATTCGAAAGAGACCTTTCATCAACCCCCAAAACTCCGCTTTATTGAAAAACACACATTAAATAAAAATTGTGATAGATGATCTCCTTGCCTAAGACCCCTTTCCACACCAAATTCAATCGTAAGACTACCATTAACCAAAACCGACAATCTAGGGGTAGCGATGCACCGCCTAATCCACTGTCTCCATTTCCTACCAAAACCCATATCATCCAAAATGTTATCCAAGAAACTATGATCTAGATTGTCATACGCCTTTTCAAAATCCAACTTAACCAATAACCCCCCTTCTTTACTTCTTCTCCAATGGTGTATGATTTCCTCAACTATAACAAAGCTATCCAGAATGTGACGATTACTCATAAAAGCCATATGAGTTTCACCCATCACTAGTCCAATAACTCTCCTCATCCGATTAGCCAGAACCTTGGCCAATAATTTATAAAGCGAGCCCACCAAACTTATACGTCTGAAATCTTTCATCGTGTCAGGTTTAGCGCACTTGGGAATCAGCGCAATAAAAGACCTATTTAAATCTTGAATAACCTCCCCATTAATGTGAAACTCCTCTATAAAATTCATAAAATCCCCACTAACGACGGACCAATTTTCCTTAATAAAGTTGAGATTGAACCCGTCTGGTCCGAGCACTTTATTCCCATCACAACTCTTAAGAGCCTTCCAAACCTCATATAGACTAAACTTCTCTTCCAAAGACTTACTTTCCCCTACAGATAATTTTTTTAGTGATAGCCCATTGACTTTAGGTCTTTTCCATCTAACATTCTTGTAATGTTTCAAGAAAAAATCTGCCACACCACTTCTAACCTCTTCCGGCCTAGATTTAACTACCCCATTAAAAGATATGTTCTCAATGAAATTGCTCCTTCTTCGTCCGCTTGCCACACAGTGGAAGAAATAGGTGTTGCGGTCACTCTCCAGAATCCATTTCACTCTCGAAGTTTGGCGCCAATATTGTTCCTCACGTCTCAGCACCTTCCAAAGACTAGCTAAAGTATCCATCCTTTCCTTACGAAGCTCATCGGACCACCCACTACTGATAGCTTTTACATCAATCTTTACTAAGCTTTCCTCTAGCTGCTTAGTGGTGTCATGATCTTTCACTTTGGCCACCGCCCACCTCTTAATGTTACCCTTAACTCTTTTCAATTTTAACTGAAGAACACTGCCACTGGACCCATTTAATTTCCTACCTTTCCAATCCATTTTAATCTCATCCATAAGCTCTTTATCCTCCAACCACCTATTATCAAACCTAAAAGGACTAGGCCCTCAACACACTTTCGACCCCTTAACGAAATAGCCGCATGATCGGAAATAGACCTATGCAACCTAAACTGCTATAGATTCGGAAACCATGATAATAATAAAGTCGAAACCAAAAATCTATCTAACCTAGCCCAACAACCATCAATCCTGTTGTTTGACCAGGTGAAAGCACCTCCACGCAAAGGGATATCAACAACCTTGGCTTGAAGTATAAAAGAATTGAAGGTTCTAACCGACCATTTATCGAAAACACCTCATTTTCTTTCTGATGCATTGAGAACCGTATTAAAGTCACCACCAATGCACCATGGAATCGGGAACGATTGTTGGACATTTAGGATGAATCCCCAAAATTCTCTCCTCTCCCTTTTTGAGTTCGGC
The DNA here is from genome assembly GCA_035582765.1 of Acer negundo. Lineage (NCBI taxonomy): Eukaryota > Viridiplantae > Streptophyta > Magnoliopsida > Sapindales > Sapindaceae > Acer > Acer negundo. The sequence goes on along the minus strand of CM069235.1, from coordinate 29,102,662 downwards.
ACATACACATTATGTAACACCAACTTCTAATTAGATTTGATCCATACACCCACAAGAATAATACAACAACTACTAGAAATGCAATCCTTTATAGTTACTAACCCCTCATTCCATAACGTTAACAAACCTCCTGCAGCTCCTTCATCATCCACGCCAATACCACGATTTAAAACCACCCCTCCCAGACCCCTAATAATCCTACTATCATAAGACCTAAGTTTGGTTTCTTGGACGAAAAAGACTGTTGGTTTTTTAGCCAAGACCACCTTCCTAAGAAAACACTAACATTGGACAATTTAGACCCAACCTCTGAGACAAAAACAACTGACTTACAAGCCTGCTCTATTCTCCTCCTCTTTTTCTCTCTCTTTCATTTAGGAACTCTACTATCTCCTCTTCTTGGCCATTGTAATCAAATCCTAGAGCAACTCCTGTCTCTAGAAATTTTGCTACCTCTTCTTCCGTCATCCATGAAGGTTTCCCTGACTCCTGCTCAACTCTATCCCTTGACCGATTTCCTCCTCTCACACCTCTTAATCTAGCATCCTTTTCCAAACCTCTAGCAACCCTCTTTTCAACTATTTTAGAGATTTCTTTTTCTAAGTTCCATATAATTTTCCTTCTAGTTTTCATAGGATGAGTATTAATGGAAAATTTCTTACCTTTGCTCTTGTGCTTTTTCATGATTTTGGAGCCGTTACTCTCACTGTCATTTCCTGCAGCACAGCCACTATTACCATCAGTTTTAGAGTGCTCCAAATTTTCCATACTAACCAAACCATCCACTGCCGTGCCTCCCCGACTGACCTCTTAAGTGGCCACCTCTGTTTCTTGACCTCTCAAATCCACCACTATATTAATCCCCTGCTCTATTGCCATATGGGTTTTAGGAACCACCTGAATAGATGACACATTCCTTGCTTCTGATGTATTTTGACTAGCTCCCTCAACACCCCCCTTCTTTTTTCCTGCAGCCAAAATCTTACCCGATGGGCCTGACCCACTCAAAAACTCTCCAGCCCTGTCAGAGTTTCTACATGCCTTATTCTTTTCCTTCTTATAAGAACTTCTAGGAGAATCAACATTATTTGGCCCAAGACTTGACCCACGTAACACAAACCTCCCAACCGGTCTTGATTTTGAACATTCCCCTCTACACATAAGCCCATTAACACTAGGCCCAACTTCTGAGTCAAACCCAGATGAGCTGTACTCAGTTTCTTCTGAACCACCCCTCTCATCAGTTTTCCTCTGCACCTCTATCTTCACCACTCCATCACCTCTTTATTGCCTATGTGTTTTCTTTTCCTTTTGACACCACTTACTTTTCCTCTTTTCCGACAACACTTTTTCACCACCTACTTCTTTCCTATCAAAAAGGGTACTTCTCATACTCGGTTTTCTGACATCCTTTCTAAAATTCGACTTCTCTATGTTATTGACATAGACAGCCTCTCTGACACCAGCTCTGCTTGATTCAGATTAACCGTCCTCTTCGCTGGAAAAACCTCTTATTGATTCTAGGCACATCTTGTCAAACCCATCCTTTCCTGTGATAAAATTCAAATTTGAAAACGATGGCCTCAACCCCAAATGGTTATTGATCCACTTATCTATTTCTAGTACTGGACATTCAACTAGTTTCACTGAAAAGGCATGTCTCCTTACCCTTACGACGACCTCACAAGACAAATCCAGACCCAACGGTGCTAACACCAGTCATTTTCCTATATCTAGTCTCAGTTTATGTTCTGTGACTCTGTCAATCCATAACACCTCACCCACTATACTGCCTTATTTATTGAAGAACCCTTTGCACTGGCAGTTTAAGGGGACACCGTGAACATCCACCCAGCAGATTTTATTACCCTCTAGCTGTTGAGACTGTTATCTCCATCCCTCCATTGAGGAGAAACAATCATTCAAAAAATATGGTTTTGTCAACAATCATTCCACAAGAACCGATTGTTGACAAAACCATCTCTTTCACATGGTGATTGAAAAACCCATACAATGTTTTTCCCACCCATAAAAGTTGTCGAATACACAAAACATCTGTCATCTAGTTTCTTATTAACTGACTCAATACTACCAAAGTTCCGTAGGACCCCCACATCAGTTCTAGAGAGCCACTCCTCCACCTCATACGACTGTGCCCAAGAAATGGTCATGCCCTTTGTTGACTCTTTCAGGCTCCTCTCTGTCCCTTTCTTGCTAGGTCTTGAGTCATTCATAGCTTCTGCGTATGACATCCCGTCTGCTACCATCTTGTTAGCATTGGCATCAAAGTTTCTTCCTTTTTCCATTCGTATTCCCCTGTTATAACTATTTTTAAGGCCTCCCACTGCCATGTTGTGATCTTGTAGACTTTCTTCGATTATTCCAGTCATAAGCATCAACTTTTGCCTCTATCGGCCACCCATACACATGCATTCCGTTCACCTTCTGTGCTATCTTCTCTGCCTCTTCCAGCCACTCAAATCTAATAAAACCGAAAAAACCTCTATTGGGGACTTTTTTCACTTATAAAAAAACATTCATAACCTTACCAAAGACCTTGAAGATACCCCATAATGCCGTAGAGTCAACCACCAGATTGAGATTACCTATAAAGATCGACACCAATCTTTCTCTAAAATCCTTACCACCTCAATAGGAGAACCCTTCTGACAGCCTATCTCTATTTTTCACCGGATGGCGGGAGTTTCTTTCTCTAGGAAATTCTCTCATTCTTGAAAGTAATTGATAATTACACTAAGGATAGAAAAGTTACAGGATGTAGGTATTCTATTTATAATACTATTCAAATATGACCTTTACTAAAGCATAAAAATTAACATTCTAAACAAAATAGGATAAAATTTTCATAAAAAGAAAATAAAATCCTATGAAAATAGAATTTATCATAAATTGTTCTCCATCAAATATGTATCACCAAAGAACTTAAGAGTCGGCAAGGGTGAACGTGATATCAACAGGTCAAAATATATATATATATATATATATATATAAATAACCCCTATATTTTTGTGTTTTCTAATGAGCCCCTTTACATTTTAAAGTTGATTTGTCTAAAATTAGGCCTTAGTGAGACTTCTTCTGCTGTAAAATCCTTGTTACTATGTCAGGTTTGTAACGTAACCGTAAGCCTGTCAGACCAAGATCTCTCATTTCATTTTTTTTCTTATATTTTACTTAGTGACATCTAAATATAAAAGAAAATATATTATTTAGATATATTAATTTCTCTCTCTCATATAAGTAAGTATATATTTTATGCGAGCCGATATTGACATCTATAAATATGATAAGCACACCTATATGTTAATAAAAAATTTAATTACAAAAATATCTCAATAGGAATTTACCAATAAGGACAAATTAGTTTAATTAAGAATAAACAAAATACTATTTAAATCCATTAATTATACCCATATCTTCAACTATATCACTTTATTAAAAAAAAAAAAAACCAAACCCTAATTCAACCTTAATTTTTTTTTTTTTTTTTTAAAGAATGAGAAGAATAGAAGCCCAGTAGAGCCAAAATCTCCCATTATCTTTTGTTATTACCTTAACATATGTGTAGACTTTTGTAATAGCTTTTCAGTGGAATCACATGCTCCAAACACTCAAAACTTTCATTCATACACAACATTCACATTCCAACAGAAGCATAACATACTTTCATTCATACATAGTGTTCCATTTTAACAAACTAATGGTTGTGTCAATCTTGAGGATTGTTTATCAACTACCTCTATGATGTCTCGACATGAACATCTGTTGTGTATTTCGATTTATGTGTCGTTTGTCGTGCAATATTCATTACTACACTGACTTGGAATTATGAAGAGAGTCACCTTGATGAACATATTATTGTTGATAAAAGGTTCATACAAAAATCAGAACCAACCCTGTATAAGTGATTGACCGGAGCTTATTCTGCTAATCTAAAATCTATCCACATAAGATTTTATACTGGCCAACAAATCCATACAAGTGGTGAGAGCAGAGGGTCTGTTGAGAATAGCTGCTGACAGGTCTTAGTCAGACATTGTTGAGACAATCTAGTGGTAGTCATGCTTTCCCACGTTGGGTATGATAGCTCAAATCTAGCGGATACTTATTTAAATAGAAGTTCATAGTGAATTTTCTTCACTTCATAATGAATCTTCAGTTCTTATAGCCCAATCATATTTCTTTTATTATTAATCTTAATATTTCTTTTGGTAAAGAACAAATAGTAAGACTTTACTTTTCATAGATGCACGTTCAAGCACTCTTGTTCATATAATAAATATAATAAGTATGCCTTAGGTAAATACATATCTTGAAATTGGTCTGAAGTAAAGATTCTCGAAATTTAAGAATTTAATTATTCCTGAGACTGTGTTTTCGAGTCTAGAGAACTTAAAAATTTATCATTTGTAAAATTAGGTGTGTTATTAACTTATGAGGGTTTATAAATAAATTGTATTAAATGAAAACATTTATTTAAATAAGGGCACTATTGACATTAAGATGAGTGTTTATAGTAATGTTTTAATTTTAAATTTTAGATATATGTATGTACTTACAAATATAGGTGCGCTTATCATAATTATTGGTATCAATATCTGTACCCATATTTCACTTATACTTGAAAAAAAAGTCAGAAAGCATTTAATCCTCGTAATGAAACATAAATAAATAAAAATTAATAAAAGCATTTAATTTTATATAATTAAGTGTAAAAATGATTTTAGTCTCTCTAGTTTACCATATTATTCGTTCTGGTTCCCATAGTTCCAGTAGTGGCTCGTTTAGTCCATTTGTTATGGTTTCCATTAAAAACAGGTCTTCTAATATGATTAGAGGACAACCTTAATGACCATAAAGTGTGACTTTGGATGAAAAATACTATTTTACCATTCTTATAAATATTTAAATTATTAAAAAAATAACAAAAATTTTAATTTTAAAATGGATTTGGTGGATCTCTACCGTCCATCTTTCTATCTTATAAGATGAACGGTCTGGATCTCCACCAAATCAAAAAAAAAAAAAAAATTTAAATTGGATTTGTTGGAGATCCATACTGTATCTCCACCGTGATCATCTCATGAGATGGACGATCAAATCCAATTAACAAAAAAAAAAAAAAAATTAAACTTTGAACATCATGAACACCAAACCTTGATCATCAAATCCAAACCCAAACCTAATAACAACTAAACCCAGATCCCATCAGCAATAATAGATTCAACATCACTAGTAAGTCGTTGAAAAGAAAAAAAATCGAAAAAAGAAAAAAAAAATCACCAAACATATTCATCACAAACAAACACAGATAATTAAACACTTTCAACAACATTCAAACACCATCATCCATCTCTCAATTACTACGATCAACAACCATCAGCAACATCACCCTTGAACCACCAACTGCCATCATTGTCAACACCACACAACTACCTAAACATCAACCTTGAACCACCAACTGCCATCATTGTCAACACCACACAACTACCCAAACATTTGTTCTCCTCTCAACCAAATCGAAAAAAAATTGACCAAAAAAAAAACAAAACAAAATCAAACCCCAAAACAAGTTTCAACACCATCGGCGTTCGATCCAGCGGCATTACCAAATCCAGACACAACCACCACCACCCCCGTGAATCGGCCACTACCCAAACCTAGCCTCTCTCTCTCTCTCTCTCTCTCTCTCTCCACGAAATTCCAAACCCAAAAAATAATTTTCCAAAAAAGAAAAAGTTGATGGCAAACGGGGCCCAAAGAGATCGAGAGATTTGGAGAGGGTTAGGGTTTGTGTTTAAGTTGTGATGAATTAGGGGTTGAGGAAGATGGGAAGATTTATTTATTTATTTTATTTTATTTTTTAGTTTGAAATGATGATGGTGGAAGATTTTTATGTTAGTGGTGGTTGAATTTTTAAATTGTTTTTATTGTTTTTATTATTTAATTTAATTAAACGCATTAATTTAAATACATTATTTAATTGATGGGTTTGGATATGATGGTGAGATATAGAGAACAAGATTATTATTAGGTTTTGTAATGTTGGGAGCACCCTTATTTTAGGCTTTGTTGAGTGGTTTATGACCTGTTATAATCTTAGATATGTAATACACATCTCAGTCATTCATTTTTTATTTTATTTTAAATTATTCAATTTTTAATTTGTCAACTTGCCATTTTGCCCTTCTTTAATAAATCTTCTAGGAAACAACATGACAAGTTTACCATTTTACCCTTGTCCCATTAATGGAATTTTAAAAAACTCTAAAAGAATTGGACAGTAGGGACCTAACCAACTATAAACTTAAACTATCGGGACCAGCATGACCAATATTGAAACTAGGGGGACCAAAACGCATAATTGTTTTTGAAACGGAATATAATTAGAAAAAGGCTCACAAAGGCCACAGGAAAAAAACATACAAACATGCCAACCACAAGAAGGAAGGCAACAAAAAAATAAAAGACCAAGCAAAAGCAAAACACTACCCAGCAGAGAAAAGAGCCAAACAAAACAACTGGCAACACCCAGCAAAAAAAGAACAAAACAGAGAAAAACAGAGCAAAATCTACCAACCAGCTCTCCTGAGAAAAAACACACAACACACAACCCTAACACAGCTGTAGAAAGGAAAAATGAGCCAACTCAAAAAAATTCCACTCTAGCCTATCCCTACATTCACTAGAGCCCATTTTTGCTAACCTATATTAGTGAAAGAATTCGAACCACTTGGCCTGAAAGGGCAAACTAGAGGGACTAAAAACATTTTTACCCTATAATTAAATCAAAATTTAAAAAAGTGGGATATAAATAGTTCAGTAGTGGGGGTGCCAATAGCACCACTCAAAAACAAAACTATGAGAAGATTTTGTTGTATATAATATTTTCCAAGAAGACACGTCATCGGGCAGCATGGACCAATCTTGCCACGTACGTAGAAAGTCAAAGATCAACTGAAAAGGACATGTTGGCGTTCCATGTGGATGTGCCACTTGACGCTAGCGCAGTGTTAACGGAAACAAATGAGGCTAGCAACACCGAATAGAGCCGAGTAGGCCGAGCAAAAGATCATGTCTACTCGGCTCCACTTAGCATAAATATAAATGATCACGTAAGGACCTTTTCTACCGTCTACAAGGTATACATGTTGGAGTTTTTGCCCTAAAGCTTGTAATTTGTAAATGTGAATTGAATATAAATAAAATAAGTAGTTTATTCATTCAAATTGTCTCATACATTTATATATAACATGTGTACTTAACACCCAAGATTGCCGGATGTAATTTCAAATTGAATATATGAATGTCGTATACAGATGGATTCAGTTTGAAACGAGCAATCTAAAGAGTTCGTAGATAGCAAATAAAACTAGATACTTTATTTGTGGTTAATCTACAGCTGTGGTTCATTCCGTAATGTATGGTGATATGAGAATGGAGGCATATTGTATGATGTGATCATGTAGGACTTGGCCATGATCTATATGAATCTCTCAATAAGATCTGTTACATGATGAGATTCATATATATCGACAAAAGATGGCTATATATGGGTGATCTTAATCCTGAGTGTCTAATCGACCCCTTCAGGTTAGATCGTGGTTTTTGATATACCATGGATGAGATCAGAGTTACATTCCCGGTCAATATGCTTCGTATGTTGGAATTACGGTTTGGCTTGTGGCTGGGAAGGTTTGTACACAATAGTGGAATCCACTCCTCTTATAAGAAATAGATAGTAGTTCCCTTAAGGGTTGATTCGGGGCTGGAACAATATGAGTGCTCTCCTAATTCCGTAAGGAATGTAGGATTTATTGTTCATTAGAGAATTAATGGTACTTAATGGAAAAGATATAATTAGATGGGTATAACAGACATTATGATCCAGCTCTAATTTTGAACTTCTTGTGGAGGATCATACCATATGCAATAGCTATATCGATGGACACCAAATATTATTGGTTTGTGTAAAACATCTACAGTTGAAAGAGTACAGCTTCGGGTTTTTAGTGGAATAACACTGAAGTTAATAATCATGAAATATTAATTAAAGAGTTTAATTAATTATTTCTAAGGATTATTGGAGCTCAAAATACTGTGGGCCCATTAGGTCCCCTTGCTAGCCCGATTGATTAAAGGTAACAAGGGTCACGGTTAATTAATTGGATTGTCCAATTAATTGTGTTACGAAAGTGACACGTGTCTATTTGGGAATTAACTGAATAATAAGATTATTTAATTAATGAATATTAATGATTATGTTAATTAAATAATTAGATTATTTAATTTTGTAATTAATTATTATTGAAGGATGTTCTTTGATATTTAATTTTGAAAGATAAGATAATGTGATTATTTTATTTTTAATTAAATATTGAATTTGAATTGAAAAAGTTTAAATTCAAACTTTATTAATATCTATTAAAAGATATCAGATATCTTTTAAAAAGGATTTAATAAAATTTTAAATCAGTTTTTTATTTTATTTTAAAAAATATAGATGTATGATATATATATTTTAGGGAACTGATAAGTGAAAAACAACGTATACACGCAAACGTGAGAAGAAGAAAAGTGAACAGCGGTGCTACCAACTTTTTTTATTTTTTATTTTATTTTTAATGGCTTTTTTGTTGGGTGGCCGAACCTAATATATACAAACAACAAGAGTTGTTTATTGTGTGTTCTTCTTCAACCTCCATTCATTCTCTTTGTTCCTGAGTATCGTGACGCGCCCACATGCTGTTACCAATTCCGGGTCATAGTCAGGAAGATCTTGTAGTTCAAATCAGGAAGCAGATCGAAAAGAAAGAAGGAGTCTACAACGTTGGTATGAAATCGTTTCACCTTCTTTGTTGATTTCGATTATTATTGTACAATTAGGTTTACTTGATGATTGTATAAAATTTTTTTAAACCCTTCCGCTGTGCAATCTATAACCCTAGGTTCCTACAATACGGAGGTAACAATCAATCACAAGTCAACTACTGTACAACTACTAGGAGTCCAACAAGGAAACAAACAGATCTTCTCTCCTAAACATCAGGCTATCAGAGTCCAGAACATATTCGAACTCAATGGAATTAAATACGGGATAATATCAAATAGGAAAAGAATCCTAAAACAAACTATATAATCTTCTTCCTGTACGCCACGACATTAAACCCTAGTGGTACCTAAAAACCCTATCGGCACCATGTATATATACATTTGCAAAACACATCAAAAGGGTAGAAAAATCTTAGAAAGCAAGAGAGAGATCAGAGTGTGTATTATTTACGAGAATAGTGGATTTGACTCAATTGTTAAGGCAACAATCCGTGGACGTTTCTCTGATCATTGGAGTTTTACCACGTAGCTTGCCATCTTTATTATTTACTATTGTTACGTTCTTCATTGCACTTATATTTGAAGGTTTCACTAACCTAAACCGTTGATTGGTTGACCATCGAGAAATCACCGTCAACAATTGGCGCTAGAATGAAGGGGCTATCGGATTTAACTTTGAGATCCCTTGTGCAACAATGGATGGAAGAGGAGATGACAGCAACTCCAGACACAGTTAAGAATTACCAGACAGCATGTTAGGGGTTGACACCATTCTCAACGCCACAGATGCCTCACTGACAGTCGAGAATCAATTAGCAGCTGTGGTTGGAATCCAGTGTCTCCCACCAACCAGGGAGGAGATCACTCGGCGGTTCTGTGAGTCTTTACAACTATTTGTTTCTGACGTGGCTAACAGAGAGTTATTCTCTCCACCATAGAGGGCTTGACTTCGCCATATAACTTGCACACCTCAGATCAGCAGCGGGGTAGGTTGCGTTCCATAGTAGTTGGCCCAACGCCGGATGCACCTCTAAAGATGGGCTGAAACCCGATGGACCAGTTAGAAACATTGTCAGGGAAGTAGGCCCGGGCCAGTAGAGAACCCAGAGAGGATGAACACCTTGGCAAGGAGCATGATTTTGATCAAGTGGAACAAGGCCAAAATCGACCTATTAAGCGTACTCGCCGGAGAGATTGGTCATCATCGTTTAGAGAAAGTGACCGACACCATCACCATCACCGTAAACCTCAAAGAGCACGTCAGGAAGGCTACAGAGACATAATCATACAAAGTTTAACCTGAGAAGTTGAGAACAACCGGAGACAGATAGATGCCCTAGTTAGGCGTTACGGACCCAATGAATTGTCAGATGAAATAGACAGCCCCTTCACCAATGGTGTCCTACGGATGCCCTTCTCAGAAAGGTTTAGGATGCCACACATGGAACAATTTAAAAAGGACACAAACCTGAAAGAGCACGTCAGGAAATATAAAAGCACTATGGCTTAGTATTTCACAATGACGCCCTGCTATTATCTTGAGTCTAATCTCATCTATTATAACTTATTTACTTGTGAGCAAGTTGAGTTGTGGCACCAAAGATTTGGCCATATGAACTATAGAGACTTGAAAGTCCTTGATAGGTTAAATGTTATCAGAGGCCTTTCCAAGCTTAGGAAAGAGGTTAAGGAAAAAGGTTGAGGGAGTTTGTGGACCTTGCCAACAAGCGAAACAAATCAAGAGTGTGCATAAGAAAGGTAAATACCTTTCCACCAAAGAGCCAACTTAAGTGGTAGAAGATACATTCTTACGGTAGTTGATGACTTCTTTAGGTTCACATGGACTTACTTTCTTAGAAAGAAGTTCGAAGCCTTTGAGAAATTCAAAATGTTTTGTGTCAAAATTCAAAATGAGAAAGCTTCTCACATTAAAATCATTAAGAAAATTAAGAGTGATCATGGGAAAGAATTTGAAAATGCTAGCTTTGAAAGCTTTTGTAATAGCTTAGGCATTTCCTATGAATTTTCAGCCCCTAGGATTTCTCAACAAAATGGTGTTGCTAAGAGGAAGAATAGAGTTCTCCAAGAGATGACTCGAGTTATGTTGCTTAGCAACAAAGTCACTAGGAACCTTTAGACCGAAGCCATCAATACGACTTATTATATAGGGAATATAGTGTTTCTTAAGCAAGAGACTAAACAAACATCGTATGAGTTATGAAAGGGTAGAAAACCCAATGTGAGCTACTTCCACATCTTTGGAAGCAAGTGTTATATACTAAATGACTGAGATCAGCCTGGCAAGTTTGATGTCAAAAGTGATGAGGGTATAAAGTTTTTAATTTAAAGACTTGAAGTGTCATGGAATCATCAAATGTTGTTTTTGATGATTGTAGGCCCAAACATGATGACCATGAGGAGGATGTTTGTGAGATCGATGGCCTTCCTTTAAAGGAGTGTGGTGAGACTTTAAGTGGTTTGCCTTCAAGTGGTGTGAAGTCAAATCAAAATGAAGAGGATGACCTACCTTTTAATAAAGTTCCTCCCTTGGACTCTAGTGAACCCGCTTAGTAGGTAAGGAAACTCCATGATAAAGATGATATCTTTAGAGACGCTAATGAGGGTGTTAGGACTAGGCGTCAAATAGCTAATCAAATTAGCTACACTTGTTACATCTCTCAAATAGAACCCAAGAAGGTTGATGAAGCCTTAGAAGATGAGTTTTGAGTTCTTGCCATGAAAGAAGAGCTAAACCAATTCAAAAAAAATGAGGTTTGGACTCTTGTTCATAGATCTAGAAACACCAATGTCATAGGCACCAAATGGGTATTTAGGAACAAATCCGATGAGGATAACAACATTGTGCGAAACAAAGCTAGGCTTGTTGCACAAGGACACTATCAAATTGAGGGTATTGACTTTGAGGAAAATTTTTCTCTCGTTCCCGCCTTGAGTCCATAAGGCTTCTCTTGTCCATTTCTTATGTGTACAAGTTTAAATTACATAAAATGGATGTCAAGAGTGCCTTCCTCAATGGCTTATTGTATGAGGAAGTGTTTGTTGAGTAACCTAAGAGGTTTGTGGATCCACACCACCCCTCTCATGTCTATTGCCTCAAGAAGGCTTTAAATGGGTTGAAACAAGCACCGATGACTTGGTATGAGTGCCTCACTCTTTATCCGGTTGACAATGGCTACTCTAGATGTAGTATTGATAAGATATTGCTCATCAAATGCACTAAAGATGAGCTATTCATAGCTTAAATTTATGTTGATGACATTGTTTTTGGTTCTAACAATAATTTAAAAGTGCAACTACTACAAAAAAAATGGTCTTTTCCGTCGGGAAAAAGTTGTCGGAGGTCGTCACAAATACGTTTGTTAGAAATAACCATTTACCGACGAGCCGTCACAAATACTACCATTTTTGACGGTCATGGGCCGTCGGAAAAAATAAAATGCCGTCGGTAATATTAATTCAAGGTGGTCAAATTTACTTGTATTTCCAACGGCTTATCTATGTTTCCGACGGCTTAATTGTCGTCGAAAATAGTCGAATTATAAAAAAAAATGTCACAACACGACTTGGCAGGTGCCACATCACCTAGCAAACACCACGTCACACAACAACTTTAACTCCATAAAATTCATGTGGTTCGAACCCTTGACTTGGATGACAATAAAAGGTTACCCTTACCATTTTTCTATTACTTTATATCTGATATGTTTTGCATACTATTTATATATAAGATATTGGTATGTTTGTATAATATCTAATTATATATATATATATATATATATATATTGTATACTATTTAAATATAACTATTGAGATATTGTTTTTAAAAATAATATTTTATTAAAATTATTAGAGTTTGTTTTAAAAAAATCTGATATAGTAGTGTCACTGAATATAATTAAAAATAACTAAATGTTCTTGTGATTACTAATAATTTTGCTATATTTTATGTTTAGTTAATTTAGTAAGATGTGTTTATAAAGTAATTCAAATTAAATTTTAGCATTTCCGATGATACTTTTTATGTTGTTAGAAAAATGGGTAATATTGACGGCTTGTTTGACTATTTTTGGACGGTCCAAAAGTCGTCGAAAATGCGGTACTGTTTTTTTTATATTTTCGACGGCACAAAAAGTCTCACAAGTTATCGGCATAACTCGGCCACTTGACACAACCCGAATCAGTCTTGTAGATGTCATTTACGAGGGCGTCGTAATGTTCCTTGACATTCTTACATGACTTTCCCGGCAGTTGACTAACGATATTTTGCCATTGGGAAATTTCTCAAGATAAAAATGCTTATAAAATAAGAGGGATTTCCTAAAGAATGACGTCAATATCATCATAATCCTGACAAATGTTTTGTGTATTTCTGTTGCATCAAAGTATTCACTCCTGATTTTTGCACATATATGTCATTGTCTGGATAGCAATTTAGGGAAAATCAGGTGTATTAAAGGCTTACTACGAAATAGAGTTTATATAATTATTTTATCTAACTTTTTATTTTTCAAGAAAAAATAAATCATAAAATTTTTATTCATACAAATTATTTGAAGAAACTTTATATAAAACATATGTTTTTTACACTAAAATAAAAAATTGGGTTTTTCCGACGGCTAAATGCCGTCGGAAAAGACCATTCACCATTGGAAATGTGGACTATTTCCAACGGCAATTAGGCTGTCAGAAATAATGTATTACATTTCCTCATTTCCAAAGGAACAAAGACTATTTTTGACGGCATTTAGGCTGTCGGAAATAATGTATTGCTTTTTCCTCATTTCCAAAAGAACAAAGACTATTTTCGATGGCGTTTAGGCCGTCAGAAATAATGTATTACTTTTTCCTCATTTTCAATGGAACAAAGACTATTTCCGATGACATTTAGGCCGTCGGGAATAATGTATTACTTGTATTACTTTTTCCTCATTTCCAAAGGAACAAAGACTATTTTCGATGGCGTTTAGGCCGTCAGAAATAATGTATTACTTTTTCCTCATTTTCAAAGGAACAAAGACTATTTCCGATGACATTTAGGCTGTCGGAAATAATGTATTACTTTTTCCTCATTTCCAATGGAATAAATACTATTTCCGACGGCATTTAGGTCGTCGGAAATAATGTATTATTTTTTCCTCATTTCCAATGGAACAAAGACTATTTTTGACGGTATTTAGGCCGTCGGAAATAATGTATCATATTTTTACTCATTTCCGATGGCACTGAAATGGCAGTCGAAAATGGTACCTTTTTCGACGGCAATTAGCACCGTTGGAAATAGTTCTTCATTGATAGACTTTTTTTTTGTAGTGAACAATTTGTTGATGTCATGTCTCATGAGTTTGAAATGAGCATGGTTGGTGAACTAAATTACTTCCTAGGTTTGCAAATTAAGCAAATGCATGATGAGATCTTCATATCCCAAGCTAAATATGCAAAGAGCCTAGTGAAGAAGTTTGGCCTTGAGAATGCCAAACATCGTGACACACCCATGAGCACCACCTCGAAACTAAGCAAATATGCTAGTGGAAAGGATGTTGAACAAAGTTTATATCATGACATGATAGGTAGCTTGCTTTACTTGACCGCAAGTAAACCCGATATTTCATTTAGTGTGGGTGTTTGTGCTAGGTACCAAGCTAGTCTCAAAAAGTCTCACCTTGTTGCGGTGAAGAGGATCATTCTGTTTAGGGGTGGGCACAAAAACTGGAACCAAACCGAACCGTACCGAATCGAACCGAAAAAGGGTGTTTGGTTCAGTTTTATACTTGAGTTCGGTTCAATTCGGTTTGAACCGAATGAACCGTATTAAATTCGGTTCCGATTCGGTTTTGAGTCTTCAAAACCGAACCGAACCAAATGAACCGACATCTAAATAAAAAAAACCTAGATATTTTTAACTCTCAGACCTAACATCTATAATTCTCTATTCTCTCACAAGCAGTCACTTCTCTCTCTTTCTCTCTATCTCTCTATCTCAGTCACACGGTCTCTCTCTCACTTTCGCCGCTTCATCAACTGGTCAGCCTACAGGAAATCTTTCTTCCGCGGTTCCGCCTACACTCGTCAAGGTATTTCTTCTCTTCTTGCCGTATTCTGATCTTCTTTTTTTCTCTAACTCATTAAGGCTCTGATCTTCTGTTTCTCATCAAGGTTTTCTTCTTTTGTAATTTGTCTTGTGTATTATGTTTTTCTTCTTCATATCTTATTGTTATGTTTAGATGTTTTTGAGTTTATGTTAATTTGTTTGTTATTTTTTCGATTATTGGTGAAATGAGTTTAGTGTTTGGTTGCTGAAAAACAGGCAAAAATAGATGATATGGTGTTGACGATCTGGTGTTGGTGTGAATGTGTGATGATGATGAATTGATGGTGGTGGTGGTGTTGGACCGATGGTGTTGGTTTGATGATGATGTTGGTGGTGGATCGGTGGTTGTGGTGTTGATGTTGGTGGTTGATTCTGGAATTCATTAATTGTAAATTTGTAATTTGTTTAATTTTTTTTAATTCATTAATTTATGTTTTAATAAGTCATTAATGTTTATTTTTTATTTTTCTCTTTTTACCCCTGCAAATTAATTCCATTATGTGGTGAGATATGAAGCCCAATAGGCCCAATTACAATTACAATTGTTAAAAAGTTAAAAAGAAATGAAGAAATAAAAAAACAATTTGGAGGCCCAATAGGCCCAAAACCGAATTGAACCGACTCAAACCAAACTGAGAAAAAGGTGTTCGGTTCAATTCGGTTTTGGCCTTCAATACGGTTCGAACCGAACCGAACAAGAGCAAAGGGTGTTCGGTTCAATACGGTTTTGGCCAAAACCGAACCGAATCGAACCGTGCCCACCCCTAATTCTGTTTGTGAATGGTACCTCAAATCATGGGATTTGGTATTCCTTTGACACTAATCCAAGTCTTTTTGGATTTAGTGATGCCTATTGGGTAGGAAATTGTGATGATAGGAAGAGTACATCGGGCGGTTGCTTCTTCCTTGGGAACAATTTGGTCTATTGGTTTTGCAAGAAGTAAAACTTAATTTTCCTATCCAAGGCCGAGGCGGAATACATTGCCGCCGGTAGTGCTTGCACTTAGTTGATGTGGATGAAACAAATGCTAGCCGATTATGACTTAGAGCAAGTTACTCTTAAATTGTTTTGTGACAACATGAGTGCCATAAACATTTCCAAAAATCTCGTCCAACATTCTAGGACTAAGCACATTGACATTAGACACCATTTCATAAGAGAGCTAGTTGAGAGCAAAACCATTGCATTGGAACATGTGGGAACAAATGACCAACTAGCGGATTTGCTTACAAAACCCTTAGACACCCTTAGATTTGGGAACTTTAGTAATTCTATTGGGATTTGTCACTTTGGTTGAAATGGTAGGTCTTGACCACATTTAGGGAGCTCAAGCAAAAAGAGCAAAGTTGCATGATCATGCATTGTGTTACATTGATAAATTTTATGCCTCTTATTTAATTGCTTGAGATGATTGGTTATGCATGCTTATATGTATTTTTATTAATAAGTGTGCTACATTGCCTTGCTTGCAATCTATGTCATATCTATGTTCAAACATGCATTTTTGGACTAGGAGATGTGCTTTGGAAGTACTTTTTGAATGACCTATAATTGATCTCTACGACATGATGATTCTTGTTAATAACATGCTTAAGATGAAAAATGTGAGTTGAAAAATGTGAAATATTTAATTGCTAAATCTTGAATGCAAATATGTGTGCAAAAGCAATATTGAGACTTAAATAAATAAAGACCTTAAAATCCAACGTAACTCTTTCTTTATTGGTAGAACAAGGCTACTATCTTACAAGTATCTCATCCGAAAAAATCAAATAGGGTGCAAAGTTGCTCATGTCTTGTTTTGCTTATAAAGTTGTTTATGGTTGCTCTTTAAATTGAAATGCTTAAAATCTATATTCTTGCTTTTTCCATGTCAAAGGGTGAAATTTGGTTTGAATTCTACTGGAAACCTTTGTTTTTTTGCTTTGCCAAATACCATTGTTTTTGAACTTGAATGCAACATGTATTGCATGCAAAGCACTTTGTCACACATTATCTTAAAATAAAACTCCTTGAATCTCTCTTAATTAATTGAGTTGCATAAAATTGCTTATATGATTATACATATGTATCTATGCTACAAGCTCTCCTTGCTAATGCTTACCTATTAGGGGAAACTCCCTTTGCCTATCTCATGACAAAAAGGGGGAGTAAGGTTAGGGAGAATTTGTGACATTATTGGCATTGCATTAAGGGGGAGTTGAGAGAGAGTAACCCATGTTGGCATTGCATTTAGGGGGAGTTCCATTGCATTGCATGATTACATTATTTGATTGTATTTTTTTTTGTTAAGGCAATTGCAATTACTCTTGTTATAAGCACCTCATACACACTCTCTTGGAAGGTATTTTTTTTTTGTTGATTGTGTGTAGGTTGGATCTTTTTTACAAGCTTTGGATTGACTTGAAGATGTTCAAGACTTAGACTAGAAGTTTTATTGTATTGTAGAAAAATTTTGTTGACCAACAATTTTTTGTTTTTGTGAGGTTGCTATGTGAGTAGTGGTTTTATCATGAAATAGCTAAATGGGAAGTTGTATGTGCCTCAGTTTTTAATTAGTTTATTTCGTTGACAAAATCACAATGGGGTTCAAATATGTAAGGGTAGCTTAGGATTGAAGAAATTCTCCTCAAATGCTAATGGACATCATTGTGGACATCAAGAGCTTCAAAGAAGGTAGTTTACTTGTCTTAACTCTTATTTGAAGAGATTTAGTTGCAACACACACACACACTACTCTAGCATGCATGTGTGAGTATTGCTTTTTGAGTGTATGAATTTCACAAATCATACTTGCACATTTTTTTTATGCTTGTTTTGACCATGTGTGCAGTGCGCTAGTCTAATTACCCGCGCAGTGCGTTACTCCTCATGTGCAGGACCAGTGCTGCTGACCAGTGCAACCTTGGCAGAGGATTGACGTTGTTGGTCATGCGCACACACCAGCGCAATACCCGTGCACACCCTCGCAGTGCGCTACTCCTCATGCGCAAGACTAGTGCAACCTTGGCAGAGGATTGACGCTGGTTGTCATGCACACACACCAGCGCAACTTCCACAGGCGTTGTACACTGGTCGTGCGCTACTCGACCAGCGCAATAGGCGAGAAGTTGAAGTGTTTTTTCCAAAACGACAACATTTTGCTTGGATCTAATATATATATGTCTTGATAGCCTTTGGTTGTTTTTTAGAGCAAAAATTACATATTCAGGAGAGACATATGGGATATTGGGGGAAACCCTAGGGAATATCCGGGGAGAGATCCATGGAATATCAGTGGATCAAGTTAGAGATCCGTGGATAATATTCAGGAGAGACATATGGGATATTGGGGGTTCTTGGTGAGGATCTTGTGAGCGTTGTGAGCTGAGAGTCATGATGTAAATCTCGGTTGTGAGCCTGGGGACTTGGTAAGGCTATATGGTTTGGGGTTGAGGTGAGAGAGAGAATCCTGTATTTCCTGGTTGTAACAATTTAGTATATAGTGAAACTTTTTGATGTGTATCAAATATACAAGAGCAGAATTTAGAGAGAAATGAGAAGATTTGAAGGAAATAATTATTTAATATAATTCAGCCTATCTCAATCTAATTACATTAAGCTATTTATAGGCTGATTGTTTCGAGTGAGAGAATTACAACAATAAGTAGTAAATCAACTAAGGAAATAGGGACATGATCAACTCATGTGTTTGTGGGTGACACCACTCACACCTGATGAGGCCACGAACACTCTTGGATTCCCCTTTATTTGCACGCTAACATCACTAACAATTAAAATAACAGCCAACTAACAAACTCTTGACCAAGTCTCCTTCCTTTGCATGATTTGGATCGTGCACATATCACTTTCTCTGTCGTCAAGACGATCAGTGGTTTTTTCCCTGATTTAGGGTTTTCCACGTATATCTTATGTTGTGTGATTGTTTATTTTCTCTCATCTTATTTTTTTTGCTATAGACGTTAGTTGCTATGAGTTATGGACAAATATTAGGCATGTTGTTTCCACATTCATCGGTTCAAATTCCTAACACCCCGCCCAAAAATGAAAATTATGACAAACCTAGTTATAAGGAAAACTATAGCAAATTCTATATAATTCGTGGACTGATTATCACATTTGACCGCTGTAATAGATTCTATTTCCAATGACCTAGCCAGGCCGGCAACAAATTAAGCATGCATTTAACATGGATTACTATCAACTCGAGGCATTTCTGTCTCTGGAGTTTGTTTCATCATCTTCTTCTTCTTCTTCTTTAGTTTTATCTCTCCGTAAAAGTATGAAATAAATCCCCAGAGAGAGAGCACAAGAGAAACTCCTTTTTCTGCTTGAAACTTTTCATGATAGAAAATCACAGCAAGGACTTCTGTCACTGGGAGTAGAACTGTAATTATGATGCCAGATAACAAAGACGAGGCACAGAATATGACACCTACGGCTCCTAAGAAGAAGCATTGCCAAATTAATGCACTCCCCACCGCCAGCACATAATATCTACCTTCACCAAGCTCGAACTCTCTTGCTTCTCTTCCAATTACCTGCAAATCAAATCATAGGTTGATGTAATGATGTTTGTTACATTTTTGTTTTACTTTGTATTTTTTTTTATTATTATTTTTTAGTACTTCTATTCGCACAAATACACGGGACACAACATAATATCCGATTAATTGAAAGTGTTTTTATTGTTTTTAATCTTTTAGTCGCTTTCACTATTTTATTTTATTTTATTGTTATCGATCCTTCAAATAAAAGTATTGTGACGTCTCCGGCCGCACATGCAAAACTAATGGGCCTTGAAATAATAGTTATATGCCAAAATTGAAAGATGATCGAGCCGGTGGAATGAAATGTGATAAAGATTAAAGGACAATAAAAGATGAATGAGTCATGAGGGGCGAAACCATAATTTTTTTTATGGGTGGGCTATGGACAATTTCATGTAGATAAAAAAATTATAGTATATAATAAAAAAATTCATTTTGACAGTGAATCTCAACAGTACGAAAGAATTTGTATTAGGTAAATTAAAAAAGTATACCTAGTCAAGAGACATAAAGAGTCTTATCCCTAAATATATATTCTAAAAAAAAAAGCACGAGAAAATAAAAAGGAAATATGCACACAATGTAGATACAATAAGATTCTACTTAAATTTTGACTCCTGAGTTAAGAACAAGTTCTCTTTTAATATAAACAACCATATAATTCTCAGAAAACTCGTCATTCATCTTGTTACGTAAAGATGTTTTGACAAGTTTCACATCCGAAAATAAAACCTAATTTTACAACATAAACTTTAAAATAAAAATAAAACTTACAACGACGTTTGTAGACCTTTACAAATCCAAAAACTATGAAAACTCATAAAATTGAAATTCTTGAAGACTAGGAGATGAATTTATATGGTACTCGGAGATGAATTTATATGGTAAATCTACTACTTTTGGTTTGTTTTAAGGGGTTAAAATTTCTTAACTTGATTTTTGAGTCAGTAAATGGTTAACATTTCTCAATTTGATCTTGCACTTAGTTAAGAAAATAAAATAAGCTTTATGAGTTTGATACATGTTCTTAAGTTATTGGACTGTTATTAAAATAAAGAAAACTATGGTGAGTTAAGTTTGAATCAGAATTGGGTTGAGATATACTTAGAATTAAATGGCATGTATTTAGAATTATTTTAAAAACTTTTTTTTTAAAAAGCAAGAGTGGGCTTTTTTTCTTTTAAAAAAAAACTAGGGTGGGCTGTAGCCCACCCTAGCAGTTTCCGCCATTGGACTCATGACAGATTATGAGCAGCTCCCCAATATTTTTGTCAAAATATAATAGGTAGGGTAGCTACTCTACACGTAAACCGTTCGTTTTATGCTTTTAGCTGCAATAAATTGGACGACTCTGAGAATACAATAATCAACAGCAAATCGGTCAAAGTTTCAAATTCATTTTTGTTTCTTTCCATGGTGGGAGAAAATCTTGGACTTGATAGACATGGTACACATAGATAGAAAAATATCTTCCACTGTCTTTTTAAAATTGCACCATTTTTTTAGTAAACTGACTAAACTCTAACGGTCAAGGTTTTATATGAAATTACAAAAAACAATTTTTAAAATTAAATAATAATTTAAATAAAAAACTAAAAAAGTTAAAAGAAAAAAGGTAAACGGGGTCACCTTCACTGCCAGACTCCTTATCATCCAACGCCTCCTCGCACCTAAAGGAGATCGAATCTCCTCATGCAATAGGAGATTCATTATCTCCTCCTGTTGGTTAACTTTTTTTAGTTTTTTATTTTTATTTATTTATTTTTATTTATTTATTTATTTATTTTATTTTATGGAATAATTGAATTTGAATCAAACACGAACTAGTGTTATCAGAATCATGACGGTGCCATGTCAAGAAACATCATATAATCTGTATCGAGTGCACAAATTTTGCTTATAAAGATTATCTAAGATGGTATGATACGATATATATATACGAAGAGGGCGGCAGGAGAGAGAGAGAGAGTGACCTTGAAATCATTGTTGACGAGCATTCCCACAGTACAGATAAGAGTAGCGAACAAACACATCACCGTCTGATACTCCATGACAAGAGCGTAGCTTATTTCTTGCTTACCCTTCTTGTACGTCAATTCCACCAATGGCAAGATAAACCCGTACAAAGCTGCCGCTGCTAGAGTCATCAAAAACCCTAACACATACTCTTTATTCGATTCACCATTCGGCCGATCGTTGTTTGTATGTAGAGCTAAAACGGAAGCTCCTACTGTCAACAAGAAAACGGCGTTGACCGAAAATGATGTGAACTTCTGCTTCACCAAAAGGAAAGCAAAACCTGCCGTGAAAGCCAACTGGGACGCGATGACCAAAGCGGAAGTCGACACGGGGAGGCGAGCCACACCGTATGTGTAGAGGTAGTTGTCGAATCCGGTGAGGATTCCAACGACGGCTGATGCGATGAACAAAGGCGGTTTCATTAAGAAGAACTTGGTACTGGGTGATGAGGGTTGGGCGGCGCTGCCGCGGCGGCGGTGCAGATAGGCTATGGTGATGGGGATGAAAATAACAGGCCAAGCGGCGGTTTGCAGCCAGCTTGAGAGCCAGACTCTTTCGCCGCCACGGAGGAAGTAGAGGCGCATAACAAGTGGGCCACCGCAGTTGCCTATAGATAAGAGGAGGATGTTTAGGAGTAGAAGAGCTGTTTTCATGGCGGCGTTAGATTGAGTTTGAGTTTCCATCTCCGCCATGTGAAGTGAAGAGACGAGATAATGGACTCGAAAGCAATCTGTGGTTGTCCTATAGATATATATATATATTAGGTGAAATTGGAAACTAACAAAAAATTAAGGAGGTATATTGTCTTAGCTGGAATTAGTATTTTGATTGTTTTTGTCAAACAATCCACTTTTGAGACAAAAATGCCCTTAATTCATAAATGATTAATAAAATCAAATGAAATTAACATATTTATATCTTTACCTCTTCTCTCTCTCATTTTCTCCGTAACATTTTCTTTTCTTCTTTCTCTCTCTTCATTCTTTCTCTCTTCAATCTCTTCTTTCTCTATCTCTTCATCGGATCTCATGCCTCTCTCCTCTTTCCAGCATAATTTTTTTTTTTTTTTTACAACCCAAATCTCCTCTCTCACGTTTCTCTCCTCTTTAATCCAAATTCTATATTAAAAAAAAAAAAAAAATTCAGTTTTACTTTTTTATTTTGAAAATTTTCTAGATTTTAAAAAAGTTTGGATTTGAGTGTTAGTTGCTGATTTTAAGGGTGGTTGACTGGTTGTGGTTGTGCTAAAGTTTGGGTATTGTTTGTTTAAAAAAAATTCAAATTTGTTTTGTTTAAAAGAATTTCAAGATTTTATTTAAAAAAAATTTAGGTTTTTTTTATTGTTTTTATTTTTTTTTATTTTTTTATTTTTAATTTTGAAAAAATTTCAGATTTTAAAAAATTTCAAGATTATGTCTGTTAATTTTTTTTTCCAGATTAAATATACTAGGGCAAAACGAATTAAACACACCAGACAAAAACGAATTAAACACACCAGACAAAAACGAATTAAACACATTAGGGCAAAACGAATTAAACACACCAGACAAAACAAATTAAGCACACCAGGGCAAAACGAATGAAACACACCAGGGAAAACGAATTAAACACACCAGGGCAAAAATGAATTAAACACACCAGGGCAAAAACAAATTAAACACACCAGACAAAACGAATTAAATACACCAGGGCAAAAACGAATTAAACACACTAGGGCAAGCATGAATTAAACACACCAGACAAAACAAATTAAACACACCATGCAAAAACGAATTAAACACACTAGTGCAAAACGAATTAAACACACCAGGCAAAACGAATTAAACACACCAGGGCAAAACGAATTAAACACACCAGGGCAAAACGATTAAACACACAAAGGCAAAACAAATTAAACACACCAAGGCAAAATGAATTAAATACACCAGGTAAAACGAATTAAACACACCAGGGCAAAAACGAATTAAACACACTAGGCAAAAGAAGACGAATTAATTATTTTGCCCTGGTGTGTTTAATTATTTTTGTCCGGTGTGTTTAATTATTTTGTCATGGTGTGTTTAATTGGGTTATCGTGGTGTTTTTAATTCTTTTTGCCTGATGTGTTTAATTCTTTTTGCCTGGTGTGTTTAATTCATTTTGCCCTGGTGTGTTTAATTCGTTTTTACCTGGTGTGTTTAATTTGTTTTGTCTGGTGTGTTTAATTCTTTTTTACTCTAGTGTGTTCAATTCATTTTACCTGGTGTGTTTAATTGAGTTGCCTTAGTGTGTTTAAATGAGTTGTGCTAGTGTGTTTAAATGAGTTGTGCTAGTGTGTTTAATTCAACCCAATTAAACACATCAGTCATAACCAATTAAACATACCAGTAACACACAATTAAACACACCAGTCACAACCAATTAAACACATCATTAAGACCCTTGTAAAATTTACACCAGTCACAACGAAAATCTAGAAAAAAAAAAAAACATAATTTGGAAAACAAATTAACAAACATAATCAAGCATGTTTTTTAAAATCTGAAATTTTTTCAAAACAAAACAAAACTTGAATTTTTTTTAAACAAACAATACCCAAACTTAAGCACAAGCACAAGCACAAGCACAACCACCATTAAAATCAACAACTAACACCCAAATCCAAACCTTTTTAAAATCTGAAAAATTTTCAAAATAAATTTTTATTTTTAAATCTGGAAAATTTTCAAAAAAAAAAAAAAAAAACTGAAATATTTTAAAAAAATCTGGGTTTGGGTCGCTCGATCTAGACCAGATTGTGGTCAAACCGGAAAACCCATCGTGCGAAAAACCCATCGAAAATCTAGAAATTTTCTTTGAAAAAAAAAAAACGAAATCTGAAAATTTTTGTTTAAAAAAAAATTCTGAATTTTTTGTAAAAACCTGGAAAGAAAGGTGAAAGAGAAAGAGAAGAGAGGAGAGAAAGAGAAGAAGAAGACGGAGGAGAGAGGAGGAGAAAAGGTGTGAGATGGTGAGAGAGAAAGAGAAGAGAGGAGAGAAATAAGAAGAAGAAGAAGAACTCGTGAGAGAGATAGGAGGGAGAAAGAAATAAAAAAAATATTCTACAGAAATGAGAGAGAAAAGGAGAGAGGAGGTTTTAAAAAAATAATGAGGGGCATTTAAGTATCTACAGTGAATTGTTTTCACAAATACAATCAGTTTACTAATTCTGGCCAAAAACAATAAAGACCCTTAATTTTTGGATAAAAAGTGGTATTTCCTCACATATATAAATATATATATATATGGTGAATAGCCAAAAAATTTATTGGTTTATTGTTTTTAGACATCAATTTATATTTTATTATTTTCATCACTTTTGATCACTTTTGGACAAAATTACCCCTAGATTTACTTTTTTTTTTTTTAGGGGTATAAAGGAAGGCAAAGCCCAGAACAAAGAAAAAAAGAACTAAAAGAAATCAGGAACAAGTCTAGCCATAACTAAACCTTTAGCATAATTATCCAGAAGACCAAGCACTTGCGGAGGGGGGTCTTGAAAGTAAGTAACGCCCAGGTCAAGAGAATGACCCAAATTGGCAAGACAGTTAGCAACCTTGTTGTTCTCTTTGTACAAATGCCGAATCGAGCATTGCTAATCCTCATCAAGCAAATTTTTACAACTGTGAATGAGGCTATAGTGAGGGTGATTCACAAGGGTCGTTTTACTCATCATATTAATCGTAATTTGGGAGTCAGATTCCACACAAACTTTTCTATACCCAAACTTCCAAGCAAACTGGAGCCCTTCAAACAGTCCCCATAGCTTAGCTTCTTGTACGCTACCAGTTCCGTTTTTCCAGAGAAAAACCACCTAGCCATTCTTTTCTATGGTTTCGTATCACACCCCCTACCGTAATTGTTCCCAGCTCCGTATTCATACTATCATCAACATTAAGCTTAATCCAGTTAGCCAAAAGAGGATTCCAAGCAATCAGACAAGTTTTCGACACAGCAGTTCTAGCATTCTCACAGTTAGCATTAATCCAAGAATCCAAGTACCTCTTGATAATCAAACCATGGCACGAGGGAAGCTTGAAATCAAGTTCAAAAATAGATTTGCATCTCCATTTACATATGAACCACATCGTCACAGCAAAGAGGAGGTATCCAGGCATGCCTTCCATCACATTTCTAGTATCTTTCAGATTTAGAAACATCCAATCCTTCAAGTCACCATTGAACATAGGAATACTAGTAACTCCTTTGCAAATATTTTCCCAAATAAAACGAGACTTGTCGCAGCTTCTGAACACATGATTGGTGTCTTCACACCCCTGGTTACATCTCATATAGTTGGTATCGGTAGAAATACCTCTAATGGATCTTTGGTCATTAGTAAGAAGTTTATTATGCAGAAGAATCCAAAGGAAGCTTTGAACTCTAGGAGGGAGCTTAAGTTTCCAAATAAACTTCCGATGCCAAGGAGGATCCTCACCAATTTTATAATGCGTCTCGTAAGCACTTCTAATGAAAAATCCCCATCTTTTGCAAGACCCCAAATAATTTTGTCAGCACCACTATGTCTCTTTCCCGCATGGATAATGAGAATTCTTAGCACAATATTCCAAGGCAACACAGTCTTTAGTTTCTGAATATTCTAGTCTGCATCCTGGAAATAATCACTAACTTTCTCAAGTAACTGACTGTCAAAAAGTGGAAGAGTAGCGTGATTCATGAGAGTTTTAAACTCAGGAACCCAATTATCAGACCAAAAGATAACATTACCACCATCTCCGATTCTCTATTTCAGATCATTCGAAATGAGCTTTGCACCAAAAGAAAAACCTCTCCAAGTGCTTGAGCAATTGCTAGTAGAATTCCTATCCTAAAAAATATGGCCTTTTTTTAGCATATTTCGCCTTTAGCATACTCCCCCATAATCCAACTTCATTGTGCATCAAGCGTCATTCCGCTTTAGCAAGCAGAGCTTGGTTAACCAGTTTCGTTTGTTTAATTCCTAACCCACCTTTATTCTTAGCCAAACACACAGTCTCCCAATTGATAAGATGGATCTTTTTTTTCTCAGCAGTATGACCCCAAAGAAAATCTCTGTTGATCTTGTTAAGCTTAGATCAAATCTCATTAAGGAGTTTAATGGATTGCATAGCATAAACAGGGAGAGCAAAGGAGATAGATTTGATTAGGGTAATTCGACCAACAAAGGAGAGTGAATCACTTTTCCAAGTAGAAAGTCTTTTTTGAGTTTTCTGAAGGATTTCTTTGTAGGTCTCTTTGGTGACTCTGCCATGAATTAAGGGAACACCAAGATAGTTTCCCAGATTATTAGTTAAAGGAGACCCACAAGTATCAGCCAAGGACTTGGCATTTGAAGTGTTAACATTCTTGAAACAGAAAACTCCTGATTTAGGGAAGCTAACCTGTTCACCAGAGAGATCACAAAAGAATTCAAGGCATTCCCTCATATCAGTAGCTTGTTTCATAGAAGCTTGACCAAAAAGGATGAGGTCATCCGCAAAAAAAATGTGGGATATAACCGGTCGTGCTCGTGAAACCTTAACTGGTTTCCAGTCCCCAATATGGTGCTTTTGATGGATAATATGAGAAATTTTATCCATACAGAGAACAAAAATATAAGGAGATAGGGGCCACCTTGTCTGATACCACTTCTAGGAGAGAACTCATCAGAAACTTCACCATTCAATAAGACATTATATATTACACTCGAGATGTAGCTCATAATTAAGTCAATAAGGATGCCACTAATACCAACCTCTTCAAAATCCAGTTTAATAAATCCTCACTGAAGCTTATCATACGCCTTGGCTAGGTCGATTTTCCAAGCTATATAACCTGTCTTTCCTTCCACATTCTTAAGTTTATGAAGGACTTCTTGTACAACCACAATATTGTCTTGTATTTGTCTACTAGGCACAAATGCAACTGGATTAGGACTGATAAGATTAGGAAGCATACCTCTCAGTTTTTGAACAATCATCTTACTAATGATTTCATAGGAGGAGTTACAGAGACTAATAGGATGGAACTGGGACATGTTGATAAGATTAGCAACCATCGGGATTAAAGAGATGAGGGTCCCATTAATCTTAGTAAGCACGCAGCCCTTCTTGAAACAATCAACAACTAACTGAACTAGATCATCCTTACAAACATTCCAAGAGTGTTGGAAAAATGTTGCTGGAAAACCATCATTTTAATCCACCAATAGCAAAGAGGCTTTGTTTGACCTCAGCCTCACTAATAGTACCGCCTAATCTTTGCTTACAGGAATCATTCATTATGGGAAACATCTTGGGCAACTGAGCATAATCCCTCGAAGCCGAGTTATCAGCAAACATATTTTTGAAATATGAAACTGCGTCATTCTTCATTTCGCCAATGCTAACAACCTAGCTAACATCCTCTTTCTTTAACCCCTCAATTTTGTTTCTCCTTTTCTAATCACAATGGAAAGGTGGAAAATTTTGGTGTTCTTATCTCCTTTTTTCAGCCAATAGTTTCTTGATTTCTAGAGCCAAAACATTTCCTCACGCTCAAGAATACCATTATAATCTTTAATGAGCTTCGCCTCAAGTTCAAGAAGATAAGGATTATAAGAATTGGCAAGGCATACCTGAATTCCTTGAATCCTCGCAAGAAGGCGCCTTTTCTCATGGAAAATGTTTCCAAAAACCTATTTATTCCAGATTTGCAAAACATTAGACAGATTCTGTAATTTATCAGTAACATTAACTCCTTAGTTCTTCCAGCTGTCACAAACCGTCTCATTAAAACCATTGTGCAACAACCACATGGCCTCAAATCTAAAGGGCTTAAATTTTATGTTAGGAATTTGTGAACTGTGAGTATGAACTAGGATAGGGCAATGGTCAGACATTACTCTAGGTAGGTGTCTAACAAAACTCTCACTATATCTCAGTCTCCAATCCATCGAACACATTGCTCTGTCAAGTCTCACTCGAATTTCCTTACCAATGCCTCTCTTGGTCACCCAGGTAAACTTAGGGCCTATAAATCCCAGGTCAACCACCTCATTCTTATCAATCTAGCTACTAAACACATTGTTAGAAAAATTATATCTGCCCCCTCTCTTCTCAGAACAATTTAAAATTTCATTAAAATCCCCAGATACCAGCTAAGGAATATTAAAGCAGTTACGAATAGAGTCAAGATAACTCCATAGGGCCCTTCTGGTGGTGGTACAAGGACTCGTATAAACCACAGTTAGCACCCATAAATAATTCTAGTCAGCCACCAAAGCAAAGATAGTTTGTTTGGAATTGGCAATAACATGAAGTTTAACATTGTTGTTATTCCAGAGAAGCTAAATACCTCCCGAGAACCCTTTAGCTTCAATCACAAAACTACTAGAGAATCCCAATTTACTAATTACTTTGAAAGCTCTATCGCCACTTATTCTAGGTTTTAAATTGTAAGGATATCAAACTAATGCAACATCCGCAAATTAGAAATAGTTTTAGAGAAAATTTGTTTTCTCGTGCCTCTTACATTCCAGACACACAACATCAGAGGAAAAAAATAGAGAAAATAGTATCAAGAAATCCCTATTCAGAGATGCCAGCCATTGCCTCCCCCAATTCGAAGGCCACCATTTCAAAATTCTCACTTACAATAGAAAAGGTATCCTTGCAGGGAGGATTAAGCAACTCACAATTGTTAACATTAGAGTCTATACTAGAATTTCCAATACAATTTTCCTCAAATTCCCTAACTTCTTTATGGAATTGACGCAACATGCTAGCATTGTCTTGCATGCCATCATCATGTATCTCTGTGATCGTCGAATTTAAATCGCTTCAATCACTTGTATATTTGAAGTTTTTTGGGTTTTTCTATCTCTAATTTCCCTCTATATTTTTCTTGAGAGAGTTTTCCTTTTTTCTTGAGTTGAAGTGAGAGTGTCGGACAAGAGAAAAGAATCAATTCAAAAAGAATTGACTTCATATGCCAAACATAAAGTATTTAGACCAATAATATTCTAGACACCTGGAAATGTCAAACTAGTTTGATACGAATAGGTCTTTATACGGAAAACGTAATGAGAAAAACGAGATCGTAAGATATGAGGCACAACTCGTAGTACAAAGTTTCTCGCATAAACTAGGTATTCTATAGTGATGAATACAATTAGATTTTGAATTTTTTTAGATAAATTTGGCTGCCTTTACAAGGCTTGAAATACATCCTCTAGACGTAGTAATCATTTATCAATATGATTTACTCAATGAAGATATTTATAATCCCATAAGGATTTAAAATGCTAGAAGCATGTAAATCGAGATCTCGTAATCAGTATTTAATTAACATACAAAATCCTTATATGGATTAAAAACAATATGAACGGATATGGTATAACAGTCTTAGTTAATATCCGATAAGATAAAGATATAATAATTATATTATAAATCCATGTGTCTTCATAAAGAAATAAGAATCCGGATTTGCTATATTCATAACATATGTTGATGATATGAATTTAACTGGAGCTCTTGGAAAGCTCTTGAAAGCTCCTGAATTTTTTTATAAATGAGTTTAAAAATGAAAGACATGGGAAAGAAAATATTGTCTCAACTTGAAGGTCGAGCATAGATCAAATGAAATGTTTGTCTATCAATCAAAATATGTTGAAAGGTTTTTGAAAATATTCCATAAGGATAAACATCTATATACCCCAGTTTAGCAATCTAGAAGATTGCTTTAAAAGAACTTTTATCAAAGAGAGTGTCCCATCAAGGGGAGCATATCAAAAGAAGTATATTAATTATATTGAGGCATATGTGCATTGTACTCTTTTTTCTTATAATCAGGTTTTTGTCCCATTGGATTTTCCTGATAAGGTTTTAATGAGGCAATTCTCTAAGCACACCCGAAAATCTTTTGATTTATGAAGATCATCATAAATATTACATTAATCCAGTTGATCATCGTATATATGTAGTCTTGATCAAAAAGATCATTGTAAATATTACTTTGATCTTGCTAATCATCGTATATATGTTACTTTAATCTATAAAATCATCATAAATATTACTTTGATCCGATAGATTAATGAATATATTTGCTCAGTTTTTTTTTTTCCATTAGGTTTTTTCTAGCAAAGTGTAAATGTGAGTAAAGTTTTGAAAAAAACATTAACTATAGACATATTTGCATGTACTCTTTTTCCCTTTGATCAGGTTTTGTCTCACTGGGCTTTCCTGATAAGGTTTTTAACGAGACAATCAGGAGGAGCAAAGTACTGAACGAACATGTGTGCTCAGTACTCTTTTTCCCTTTGATCAGGTTTTGTCCCATTGGATTTTCTTGATAAGGTTTTTAATGAGACAGTTTTGAGAACATCCAACACCACAAGATCCAGAAGATCATTGTCTATATTTTTCCTAGGTTTTATTCCATTGGATTTTTCCTAAAAAATTAAAATACAAATGGTGGAATCCGGGAGGGGGTCCTAGGTTTTGTCCCATTGAATTTTTCTTAATGCGTAAGTTTTTGGTGTAAAATTACAATAAGTCTCCCTTTGATTGTTTGCCTAATGTATATGGCATTCTATTGTAAATGTTTTGGTTGTTGAATCAGATGACTTAATATCAATATAAAAGCAAAGCTTTCTCTCCCGTGTTCTATCATCTCTCGTCTCTCAATCATCTTTTTCTTTGTTATTTATTTCATCTACCGTTCTTCGTTAATTTACAACAGTATTGTAATTCTAACGGCCATAGAAGACCAATATAGTTCACACACTCATATATATATATATATATTTATAAAGTGAAAAACGTCATTGGTTGCCAATAGCCCCTTGCCATGGTGGTGTGACCCTCCTTGGAACCTTTCACCATCGAAGTTCAAGGACCAAGACATGCAATATATTTGCAAACTTTCCTTGGCCACCACCAAGTGTGTGGCTGTAATAAAATAAATAAATAAATAAAATAAAAAAACGTCATTGGTTATATATTCCAATCCTTGACTTTGGGCCATTGGCATTTACCTTAAAAATTAAAAAAAAAAAAAATATATATATATAAATAAATAAATAATAATAATAAAAAAAAACCTTTCAATTTGTGTCCAACTATCATTATCGTAACAAATCCTATTTTATTCCAATCCTTGACTTTGGGCCATTTACCTTATAATAAAACAAAATGAAAAAAAAAAAAAAAAAAAAAACTATCGTTATCGTAACAAATCCTATAAAATATTGTTATGCATCTCAAAATTTATTCAAAAAAAAAAATGGTTTGTAATTATTGTAGGAATAGGGATGATATGTGGCAATTACAAAATCATGACTAGACCATGAAATAGATTTGTAGATAAAAATTTTGAATTATATAATATTGTTGAATGGTAAGATATCAACTAGACTTTATGATATTGGAATGGTATTAAAGAATTGGTTGTCACGGTAACATTATCACTCATCATCATTACAAATTAAATTATAATGGACTTGTGGAGAGTACAGAGTAGAGACAAATATTAGGATATATATTATGCAATTTGATTAGAAGACGAGAGTTCTAAGGTTGTGGGCTAAACAAATATACCTATTTGAGCTTGGATCCACATCTATTTCCGTTTTTTTTTCTTTCTTTCTTTCAGTTTTTTCTATTAAAAAAAAAAAAGTTATTCAGTTTGAATGAAATTTCTATGCGTGGCGATATTTATATCTCTCTGAAACTATATGTAAGCTCCAAATTTATATATTTTCAAAATTTCAATTTTACCCTTAAATTAAATCATTAATATTTTAATTTAAAAAATAATAATTTCTTATAACTATTTACCTTTTCTAATATTTAAGTAACTAAATCAAATTAGAAAAAGAAAAAAAAGAAAAAAAAAAAAAAGCACAAACCCAAATAAAAAAGTGGAGAACTCAAGTACCATCAAATAACCATGAGAGGTGCCTCCTCCTTCATCTACATTAGAAATAACGGAGGAGGTCACAGCTTCCTTCGTAAAAATGTAAAGAAAAAAGTCCTGCCTCCTCCGGTTCTATATAATATATATATTAATTATTTTTTAATTTTGTTATTTATAATACTAGTTTTCTAACCCGAGTGTTACACGGGCTTTGTATTAAAAACTGTTTGTATAAAAACTGTTTGTAAAACATTGTGTTGTTTATACCAAATTTTTTGATGCAAACATATTTAAACATAATGAACATATAGTTTTACCTTCATCTATCTAAGTCATATTAACATCCGAATTTTATTATCTCACGAAACAAAAGAAATATATTAAATTAAAAAAGATCACCAAATATTTCTCCGTTGTATTTCAAAACCTATTTTTAATAATTTTTTTCTAGAAAAAAAAAAAAACATATATCCACCAAAGTTGTAAAGTTATGGGGAATAAATGACGGCGTTCATCATTTTGATGATCCAAGTCTTCAAATTCTCCTCGAAATATATATTTTTCGAACTAAAAAATTATCTGTGAATTAATAAAAAAAGTAACAATCTGATTTCAAACTTCAAACCCATAAATACATACATTTCTAATCATTATTAAAAAAAAAACAAAAAAGAAAAAAAAAAAAAACAAAGAGGGTTTAATGATATACATAATAAGTTAATAACTAATCGATTAAGTAATAAGTACACTTATGAGATATATGAACTCCATTATCTATACTTTACATGGCTCTTGTCACCCACTTCCTTGAAGAAAGTATTAGAAAATATCTGTAAAATAGACATGAGAAAATTCAAAAATGTGATATAAAACTTCAAACTCATAAACATATGCATTCTTATCATTAATAAAACAAAAATGAAAAGAAACAAAGAGGGTTCGATGTATATATAAAGTATAGAGACATTTCGTTTTACTTCTATTATTTAGGTAAATCATTAATATTATCATACAATTAAATAAGTGGATCATTAATTAGAAGGAGTTCAATAGATAAATAAGATAGTCTTTCATTTAATTTCGATTAAATATATATTAATACTATTAAAAAATATAAACGTTTAAATATATGAATGAAGATATAAAGTTGCAACACT
This sequence comes from Acer negundo, assembly GCA_035582765.1. NCBI lineage: Eukaryota > Viridiplantae > Streptophyta > Magnoliopsida > Sapindales > Sapindaceae > Acer > Acer negundo. Next base: position 29,069,080 of record CM069235.1, on the reverse strand, counting down.
TGATATTGTCTAATTAATATTTATCAAATTGCTTAATTTGATTAATCAATAAATAGGAAAATAGAAAAAAAAAAATTAATAATATTTAAAAGTAGAAAAAAAAAATAACTCTATCATGATGTAACATTTAAATTCAAAGCCTTCTTACGTTGACATGTGACACTTTGAAACTCTATTATATATATATATGATTTGTTTTTCAAAGAGTTATTTATAATATTGTATAAGAATAAAAAGAAAGGTTATATTTGATAATGTGTGGTGTGTTTATAAGATCTCATTTTTTTTTTTAAGAAATTAATAAGGTCCATACAACTTTTCAAAGTTACAGTAAATATCAGTCACTCAATTCTTATCTACACGGAAAAAAAAAAAAAAAAAACAAATCTCTTGATGCAGTCTTGTATCCGAACTAGTCCATTGGTTACTCTACAACTCCATTTTAATCAGAGCAATAAATAATGAATTTTTTTTTTTTTTTTAAGTCAATAAATATTGATTTTATTGCAACATTTCTTCTCTGTGTTTGTACGTGCTTAGTGATATTAGAAAACTCGAGTTCGGATTCTTTTGTTTGGTCTTTTGTTGATTTTTTATTTATTTATTTATTTATTTTTATTTTTTAACTAGTGACAAGTATAAAAAACATTACATTATAAAATTTGTTATTTTTTTCTCTGTCATGCAAATAACTGTTTCATTACCAGTAGCACAAAACAACCCAACAAAAACCAATACCGGTAGTATATCACATCCTAGTAGAGATGGTTGTACACCTCCCTTCCACACCTAGAGGTCAGGGGTTCAAGTTCCACTATGCGCATTTTAGAAGCATGTGTGGGGAGTTTTCTCCCGGTTGCTGGAAGCAGCCCTCTCTCCGGTTATGAGAGTTATAGTCCATATATAACCTCTCCCCAATAGTGAGAGTAGTATTTCGGGCCGTGCTTGTAGAGTCTAATTAATCTCACCAGATCCTGACAGTAGTTATATTTCAAAAAAAAAAAAAAAAAAACCAATACCAGTAGAGAATCCAAACCCTAAAAAATCAGTTTCTCAGTTATTAATCAATGACTTTTTCTACTTATTTAAATTGTCATCTCTATCCAATGGGATCGATTGATAATTCTCTAAATTTCATTATGATATATATTGTTGACGGTGATTTCTAAATTGCCACGCGTCCAACAATAATATTACGTTAATAAAAACAATAATATAAATAAAAGCATGCAAAACACAGGTTTTACGTGAAAAACCCTAAAAACGGGAAAAAACCACGGCGCCCCTTGAGGGCAGGAGAAATAATACTATGATTTGCTTTAGGTTACACTTTTGATGTTTGTTTCTTCTCCCATACAATCTCTCTCAACTCTCTAGAATTCAGAACCCCACCCCCTTCTCTCGTTAACTATATGGTCCTATTTATATCAAGTTGATTAGGGTTTTCTCTTGTCATCGCCGTGTAGATGACGGACTTCCCAAATAGAATCGTTTTAGGATTCCAGTCTTGCGTACTGATTAGGATTTGTTTCCAGTTTGATGTCTATCTTTTTGAACGCTTTCGGTCCTTTCCTATTCAGACTTCTCTGGATGAGAAATAGGAGTATTTCCTTACTAGGGTGCAACTCGTGAAACCTTATACTTGGATAAATCCTTGCTTGACAAGTTTTACTTCAACTTTGCTGTGTTGGCCGAGTAAGTCTTGGTGAGTGAAGGTTTTTGGCGAATAAGATCCTGGCTTTCTTTGGTTTAAGCTATCTGGCGAATACAGTTTTGGCTTCTATTAATCTCGATGACGTGGCAAGATTAAAGGTCAAAGCTTCATTTGTTGACTAGTTGACAAGTGACGTGGTTTTATTTTTCCATTCTTCCTGTTCATATTGCTGACGTGTCTCTTAGTTGAAAATATACATACAATATATATATATATATATATATATATAATCTATGGATGCCGATATTTACTTCCAAGTATATATAATCTATGGATGCCGATATTTACTTCCAAGTATAAGTGAGTGTTTTGAAAATCTGTACCAGTAAAGGGCGAAGAAAGAATTAATTAATAATACTAACAGTAATCATAATAGGTTGCCAACTTTGACCGAGGAAGATTTTCATCATTTAATTATTATTTTTTGTTAATTAATTGAAATTTACAGTCCCGATCTGATCATTGCATCCTAATATACCTTCATCAGGTTATTGAATGTGAACAACTAGTTTTGATAAATACGTACACACTTGAGTCAAAGTATATAAATCTATTGACTCACATTCAATATCCTCATGAAGTTATATCAAAATGTATTGACTTGAAATTTCTATTGAAATTTAAATATTATAAGCAATACAAACAAGAAGATACAAAGCAAAAGCATATTTAATTATTCAAAGTGCTTCTTTTACTTACCAAAAATTGGAAAATTGGACGATCTCATATTCATAGATTTTGACATTTTGTGTAGATATGTGTCTACAAGGTGTTGACTAAATAATCAACTAATCATGTTGAGATAGGGCTCAAGAAATGACTCATGGCCTCATGGGTTGGCAAAAGTCTTGTTCTGAGTAATCCCGCTGAGTAAATATCTATCAATTAATTACTATTAAAATTTTAATTAATTATTAATTACATGCCCATCAACTAAACTGCTAGCATTGCTCTCCTGTCTCTATATAATTGGAGATCTCTTACCCAAATATGCTGGCCTTAGGGCATTTTCAACCCAACTCTAAATCTTCATTTTGCAGCTGCAATCTTCTCCAACCGGATTGCATTCTCATCGCCAAAATAGAGATGAAGAAAGAAGGTCGCTAGATTTGGCGATGTTTGAAGCTCGGTACTACTTTTGCTAATTTATTCTTTTTTTATTTTTCAGTCCCTTCATTTTCATGGAATCACTCTTTCCAGAATCCATCTCTCTCTCTCTCTCTCTTCGTTCACCAGCCAAGCATCTCTTGATCGATCGATCATCAATCCAAGCAAGAAGAAAAGAAAGACGAAGAAGTCGTGTTGATGTGGTGGTGATGAACTGATGATGGCTGATTCGAGAGTGGTGGCCGTGGCTGCCGACGACGAGATTAAGAGAGATCGGTTCAGTGGAGATGATTTAGGGTTGGGTGAGAGAGAGACTCTGGTTCAAATACGCAAAGAAGAGGACGATGATGATTTGTGTGTGATGAATGGTGCACTTTGAGTCTTCAATGGACTCAATTGGGACAAAATCAACATTGCGTCAATTACCCATTCAATTAATAGTAAATGTAATATTTTAGTTAATATTTAATTTATTAATTTCTTAACTTATCATAATATTATTTTAATTAAGGGTGGAATGTTAATTGTTGTGAAATAATAAAAAAAAAGGGAATATTTAGAGAATATTCTTTTTAGAGTTGGATTTGGAGTTGTTGGTTGGAGATGGAAATGTGAAAGTTGCTGCATTTTGAAGCAAAACTGTTGTATTTTAGAGTTTTGGGTTGGAGATGGTCTTAATCCCGCGAGGGCTGTTTCAAGGATAAAGTCGTGAGGTACAATAAACCAAATGGATAATACTTTAAATGTACATCGTGTAAAATTTTGATATCAACAATTGGAAGTAGAAGGAGACTCCCATGAAAATACAAGACTACCCCTTTGCACTGAATAACGTGTTTAGTCAGTTTTATTAAATTTGGAGGGTCTAGAGGACCAATTAGAAAATTTGATAAAATTATAATAAAAAAACATAAATAAAAAAATTAGGGTAAAATGTTGAACAATTGTTATAAAAATTGTGGGTTTGGGCTATGACTAGTGGTGGCCACGGTTCTGTTTCGGTTCGGTTTCGGTTTGAAACCGGCGGTTTCGGTTCCGTGGCCACCCAAAACCGAAACCGTAACCGTAACCTGAAAACCGGTTTGGTACACGGTTTCTAACCGGCGGTTTTACGGTTTTGATTTCGGTTTAGGTTTAAAAACCGACGGTTTTGGGTTCGGTTTCGGTTTTTCAAAAAAAAATTCAAAAAAAATTCCACGTGTCAACTTCTAATTAGTCAATTTTTTTAAAATTTTTTTTTTCATAAAAAAACCGGCGGTTTAACCGCCGGTTTTTGGCGGTTTTTGGAAGTACCCAAACCGAAACCGTAACCGGTTCAACAGGTTTCCGACCGGTTTTGAAACCGCCGGTTTCAGTTTCGGTTTCGGTTTCGGTTTTGGGGCGGTTTTTGGAAGTACGGTTTCGATTAAACCGCGGGCAAAACCGTCGGTTTAACCGAAACCATGGCCACCTCTAGCTATGACCCACACTTTACAATGTGGCCCCACAGTTCATAAATAAGCAAAAACTAGTTTTAATTCCACAAGAGTCCTTTCTCACGATAAAATCATAAAACCCAATAAGTTAAAGTGGATAATATATTAATATCTCGTGAGTGTTGGCAGCGTGAATAAATGATTGAAAACCTTGATGTCAACAAACTTGGTGTGTTTAATTGGTTTAGCCTAGTGTGTTTAATTGATTTGCCCTTGTGTGTTTAAGGTGAAGTGCCTTGGAGTGTTTAATTTGTTAGCCTCGGTGTGTTTAATTTTTTTACTGTGGTGTGTTTAATGTGATTTAACCTAGTGTGTTTAATTGGTTTGGCCTGATATATTTAATTGGTTTGATAGTGTGTAATGTGATTTACCCTGATATGTTTAATGTGATGTGCTCCGGTGAGTTTAATGTGATAGTCTTGGTGTGTTTAATTAGTTTACCGTGGTGTGTTTACCTGACTTGCCCTGGTTTGGCCTAATGTGTTTAATTTGGTTTTCCCATGGAAATTTAATTATTGTTTCCCTTGTATGTTTAATAAATTGAAATCTTAATGTGAAAGTTTCATTAGTTGAAATGCAGGAATGGACCTAACGGAACTGGTAATCACGTATGGTGGCAAATGGGTGGGGAAGTTTTACAAGAGTGGTGAAACAGAGTTGAAAAAAGTTCGTAGGAATTTGACGTATGGTGAGTTGTCTAGGTTGGTACAAGACGTTGTGAATGTCAACTTAACAAGGTTTACCATTGATTTAAGAACTTTGGTTGATACCGATGTTAGACTTAGGCATACCCGACTGAAGATTAAAGATGATAGTGATGTGGAAATGTTGTTGTGCGATGATGGACATGTTCTAGAGGTGTATGTTAGTGTTATTGAGAAAGTTAGTGTAGAACACGGTCATGTGGATTTTTGTACCGATCAGCCTGTTTATTAAAGCTTTTTACACCAATTGGCGGCACAGTTTCAATCCGTCGGTGGAAGCAGCAACGTTGTGGGTTATATACCAACAACAGACCATGCTATTGAAACCCCGAGTGTGAACCCTTTAATTGGTGAGAACCCAACCATTAATGAAGTGATGCCAGAACCTTATGACGAGGATGAAAGAACGATCCCAGATTACAATCCCCATAATGATTATGGATTAGATGATTTTGACGAAGATTACATTGGTCACGGCGAAAGTCGTGAGGGTGTGAATGATGAGAAAACACATTATGATGGAATGGAATCGAATCCATCTGAAGGTGGTCATAGCGGGTCTCTTCAACCAATATTTGGTGGCCCAAATCGAGATACATGTGAAGATGATGCCATTAATGTTGGCGATGGGTCTAGAATTGCAGTATCCCAACCTTGGATAATTCCTGGAGCTTCAAAATACTCTTTCGAACTAGTTAGAACAGAGGAATCTAGTTCTTGTAACCGCTTATCCAAATGTGGGATGTTCCAAACCAAAAAAAGGTGTGAAGTTAGCGTTGCAAAGTTACGTGCTGAATGAGAATTTTGAAATCCGTATCACAAGGTCAAACCTGGCCAGATATGAAATTGGCTGCAAGGATCCCGAGTATAAATTTCAATTTCGTGCAACTAAGATGGAAGGTGGAAATTATTGGATAGTTCAAAAATTTAAGGAAGAACATAGTTATACAATTGATGATTTGCAAAACCGTAACCGTTAAGCGAGCGCATGGCTTATTGGTGAAATACTTGCACCGAAATTTACAGTTAGTGGTAGATCTTTGAAACCAAAAGAAATCATGGTTGATATGCAAGTGGAACATGGACTTGGACTCTATTCAAAGGCCTTGAGGGCAAAAGAATTTGTTGAGCAAAACGTTTTTGGTCCTCTTCATCTTTCATATCAGTTGTTGCCTGCATATTGCCACCAATTGAAGCTCGTGAATCCTGGTACTGGCAATTAAGACAAACGCTGCTCAACAATTCGAATATTTGTTTATTGCTCTCAATGTTTCTCTTGTTAGGTACGACCTGCAATTTGTATTGATGCAACTCATTTGAAGGGTAAGTTTGGCGGTGTCATGTTTATTGCAGCGTGCCAAGATGCAAACAATTAGGTGTTCCCTCTAGCTTATTATTGGGATGATGTTGAATGCGAGGATTCATGGACTTAGTTTTTAAAGGAGTTGAAAAAGGCAATAGGATGTCCTGCGAATTGTATCATCATTTCTGATTGCAGTCCCGCAATCAAGGTAGCAATGGGCAAAGAGTACCCTGAAATAACACATGGCCTTTGTGGTTTTCATATGAACATGAACCTGAAGAATAGATTCAAAAGCCACGTTGTATGCAATTTGTTCCATGAACCTTCAAGGGCACATCAACAATCTAAGTTCTTGGAGAAAATGCAGGAGCTGAGCAGCATAAACAAACGAGCTTATGAATATCTAATGAGAGTTGGGTCTCATAGATGGTCTCGTGCGTACTGTCCAGTTAGGCGTTATCAGGGGATGACTTCCAACATCGTTGAGTGCATGAACAATTGTTTGCGGTACGCTTGTTAGTTGCCAATAACAACGTTGGTCGAGTGCATTTGATATATGATGCAAAAGTGGTTTCATGAACGACGTGAAGCCACATCGAAAAATACAATACAACTGTCCCACTGGGCTACCGAGAAATTAACCAAAAAGAATGAAAAATCACATAAGTACATGGTGCGCCCAATAGATCATGTAAATTTCAATGTGAAGGACGGTGAGAAAGATGGCTTAGTAAACCTATCTGAGAAGACTTGTAGTTATAGGGAATTTCATAATGACTTATTGCCTTGTTGTCATGTATTAGCTGCTATAAGGTATATATTCTCCTAAATATTTATATGCATTTGTTTATAATGATTAGAAATAATGATATTTGTTTGACTGTCTTTGTAGGTACTGTAAAAAAAAAAAAAAAAATTGTCGACTTCTGTTCTGATTTCTACAAAACAAGCACCTGGTTTGAAAGTTATTCTGATGTCATCTTTCCCGTTGGACACCCAAGCGAATGGAATACTCTTGAGGAAGTACGTTCTGAAGTTGTTCTTCCACTAGAGTGGCGACCTCAAGCCGGTAGGCCGAGAAAGAATAAGATTCCATATGCAAGCGAGCATGGTCGTAAGACTAGGTATTGTACCATATGCAAGAAATCTGGCCACAACAGACAAAATTGTCGAAACCCCATGGCCGATCAGCAAATAAATGTTCTAGACCCACAAACAGATCCACAACTATGTCGACGACATAAGTGCAAGTCATGTGGACAAGAGGGACACAACATAAGGACTTGTCCAACACGGCCATATGATAACCCAACGGATCCAGACATTGATGTTGAATAAGGTATGCACCCATATTAATTTCATATCTTAAAAGAATGTTTAATTTTCCGTTTTTTTCAAATGTCCATTGTATTAAAATAGTTCTCTGTTTACAACAATGTTAAAGCGTACAAATAATTGAAGAGCATTGCATGGATCCCAACAGTTACGGAAGAAGCAATTGACTAAAAAAAGGGTGATGATAAACAATGTTGCTGACATGATTATATTTTGTTCCTGAGCATGTAACTGTTTGATGGATCATACTTGAATTAATTCAAGGACACCTTATATGTGAACACTTTTGCATTTGGTTTCTGAGCTTGTAACTTTTGCACTTTTACAATATTATAATATATAAGAGCATGTTACAAAAACCACCATTTCTTTAAGAGGTTTATACTTGATAAATACACTAACTACTGTCCGCGACTGTCCTTCACCCATATCAATCTCTTCCACATACAGTGAATCAACATCAGGATATTTATGAGCTTTTATAGATTTACAAACACGGATGTCAAGTTTTGCAATGGATATTGCTGGCTCAACAGGCTTAGGTTTGACTTCAGCTCGAGATTTCATGGGCCGTTGTTTCTTTCCACCGCCACCGCCACCGTATATCTAATTAACTTGATTTAGTTTTAAGCAAATTTTCTTTAAATATATATATTCAAAATTAATTATTTGTATCGGATGTTATTCTTCAAGAGGTATATACTTGACAATGCCACTAACTACTGTCTGCGACTGTCCTTCACCCACATCAATCTCTTCCACATACAGTGAATCAACATTAGGATATTTTTGAGCTTTTATAGATTTACAAACACGGATGTCAAGTCTTGCAATGGATATTGCTGGCTCAGCAAGCATAGGTTTGACTTCAGCTCGAGATTTCATGGGCCGTTGTTTCTTTCCACCGCCACCGCCACCGCCACCGTATATCTAATTAACTTGATTTAGTTTTAAGTAAATTTTCCTTAAATATATATTCAAAATTAATTATGTGTATCAGATATTATTCTTCTAAATTTTTTTTTTAATTATGATTGTTAGAATTAATGCAAGGATACATTATGCGAGCACTTAAAAAAAATTAAACTGCAATAAAATCCAACAAAGAAGTGAACGTGCAGTAAAAATCAAACAGATGAGGCTGGCCTCCTTCTATGATACAGCCTCAGGCATAACTCCTTCCTAATGTCAGCTGCATCATTACTCTGATGTCGCAACTCAGCCTCGAACAAGTCCATCCTCTTGTGGAGCAATTCGGTTCCCTCATTGATTTCCTTCACTGTAGATAAAACCTGATCCAGCTTGGAAACACCCTTATAGTCCTCATCAGTTTCATCATCAGACCCCAGCTCAAAATCAAATTTCGCGTCTATGTCCTTAAGATCGGACCCGACGGCACTGGACTAACCTCCGCTAGTCCTCTGTCTCTTCTTCCCCTTGGTTTTGATGGCGATGTCCTGCCAAGATCTTAAATTGAGATCACCCATTGTGTTCGACCTTATCTCATCGGTGTTAAGCTCCGGCACCCCATCCTTTTTCAGAAGGGCAGTGATAAGGCTGGGGAAAATAATAGGCTTCAACTTCGCATCTGGACGCACATTGATCCTTCCAGCATCAATGATGGCATTGTGTATCACTTGTCCTATGTCTATCCTTGTCTCTGCCAAAAAACAGTACAATATGGAAGCCCGAACCTCCCCTAAAATGGTCCTGTGGAGGGTTGGCAGGAGGGAGAATGAGAGGAAAATATTCCAAAAAGCTAACAATTGGGGGAGCTCTAATTGCTTCAACTCGTGCTTGCTTTCCCAACGGTCATCCTCAGTCCCGTGGAGCACTTTGGCTAGCGTTGGCTTCAACGAATCGTTACCAGTATACCCAAAACTGATATCATCATAATTCAAAGTGTTGAAGTGATCATTGATCATCCGTGCCGTAATCCTAACCTCCACGTCTCTCACCAAGACTGCCCGGGCTTTCTTAAGTTTTTCCGGGTCCATGCTCGCATAAAAATCCTTCACAATAGTGCAATTTGATATCCCGAGGGCTTTCACAAAATCTTCCCATCCTCTTTGTACCACAATCTCCGGGACCTTTGTGTGCTTTAGTTCATCCAAATAAATGCCCCTTTAAAAAATGAACTGAGCAGCGTTAAGCTTAGCCATCCTCCAGAAGTAGTCCCGGTTTCTCACACACTCCCCCCGATTCTGAGATCCTGACCCTACACTCCTTTTTCCAGCAGGAGTAGTTTTCTTTGCTCGGGGTTTACCCATTTCTTCAACTGTGACGCTCTCACAAAAACACACCCTAGCTACATAAAGCACAACCACCGTTAAATTCTACCAAAAATATACGATATTGAAAACTAAAATCACAGCATTTTATATATATCATAGCAGGCATCAATCATCAAAGCTCCCAATTTTAATACAACATAGCTTCCACATCCTTCACATTAATAACATTTAAACTAAATTTTCAACAACTTGACAAGAAATCATCCAACAATAAGTTGGATGAAGATGTGATATGTAATGTAACTGTGTCGATATGCTACGTGTGACAGAGACTTGTCGGTTGATAAACACTCAATTGACCAAACACCCTAATTTATTTGCAATTCTCATAACAGGACAAGCAAAACACAGCAGTGATTGACTAACAGAACAATTGGACAAAAATGTGTTATTGGACAAAAATGTTATAGAGGAGGAGAAAGAAATTCATACTTCATACTTCATTTTACATTTTATAATATGTAATATATCAAATGATATGTTATAAAACATAAAACTAAACACACACATCATAATCCATCAAATTAGAAGAAGAAAACATGATTATGGTAGTTACAAAACCTTATTATGTGCATTATTTCTTAATCAAATAGCATAACGGAACCACAACATAGCTCCCACATCCCTCAAATTTCCCCATCATCAAATAGAGAATTCCAAATTCAGAAAATATAATCGCAAGACTAGCCAAGTATAGTCCAATCATTAATTAATAAACAAACTATATATAATATCAAAAACCCTAATACCAAATCTAACTAATTACAAAGTTTCTTCTTTTAGGGTTTCAGATTCAGTCAAATCCATACAAAACAAAAACTAAACCATAATATTCAAAACACACTTCTTCAACAAAAAGAAAAAGAAAAGAAACAAAAGAAATGCAAACCGTGATTTTTTTCACTCTGCATTGTTCCTAATTTCCCGGTGTTAATTGGGAGAGAAAAACAAAACCCTAACCAATTTAATAAAGGTCGAGCAAAACCCCTAAAAATCGATACCCTAAACTATTTAATCAAGATCGAGCAAAACCCCCAAAAATCGAAACCCTAAACATAAATATTTCCACAAAATTATGCCCTAACATGCTTCAATCACGAATTAATAGATGCTAAGTATGGATTGGATGTCAAAATAAGAGATTTGGGAGAGAAAACACATACCTATCGAGTCTTCGAGGTATTCTTGTCCTGTTGATATTTGAATTTTGAGAGAGAGGGAAGTGATAGATTTAGTCGAAAAACTGACTCCTTTATCGTATTTTTCCAGATTACACGGTACGCATCAACGACCGTACCGCGGATGACGCATTTGTGTTCAAAACGAGGTCGTTTTAGTATGTTGAATCAATTTCAAATGAGCATCCCAAATTTCGCTATTCGCATCAACGTGCATACTATGTAAACACACAGCCTAGCCAACTAAATTTTACCGCGGTATGTTCGCGGTTCACCTTGACGAAACGTACCGCAAATTGAGACAGAGGTTACATCCAACATTAGCGCGATACACCCACAATATGCCAATTCTTCTTACGCGGTACGCATCAATGGATACTTAGGATTTTTGTCTACTTCGTCCTTACGTGGGAATTAAACACACCAGTGGTAAAAGATTAAACACACTAGTGGTAAACAATTAAACACACCAGTTATATTGAACAATTAAACACACCAGTGGTCAAAAATTAAACACACCAGTGGTAAAAAATTATACACACCAGTGGTAAAAAATTAAACACACCAGTGGCAAAAGATTAAACACACTAGTGGTAAACAATTAAACACACCAGTTTTATTGAACAATTAAACACATCAGTGGTCAAAAATTAAACACACCAGTGGTCAAAAATTAAACACACCAGTTATATTGAACAATTAAACACATCAGTTATATTAAACAATTAAACACACCAGTGGTAAAAAAATTAAACACACCAGTGGTAAACAATTAAACACACCAGTTATATTGAACAATTAAACACACCAGTGGTAAAAAATTAAAAACACCAGTGGTAAACAATTAAACACACCAGTTATATTGAACAATTAAACACACTAGTGGTAAAAAAATTAAATACACCAGTGGTAAACAATTAAAGACACCAGTGGTAAAAAATTAAACACACCGGTTATATTGAACAATTAAACACACCAGTTATATTGAACAATTAAACACAACAGTGGTGCCTATGTAAACACTAGAAATCCATACCCAAATCTATATTTCAACAACAATTTTAACACATGAAGAAAAATCCATATAACTCTAAAAAGTAGTTGTATTTTTAATGGAAAATAATGAAGCATTCACATTTACTAAAATATGGGCACAAGACAGATATTAGTTTCAAAAGTCACTCTTTTATCCTATCCCATTTTCCCACTGAAATTCATAAACATATAACACATCATAATTCAGCACCATTCTTAAAAACCATCATCCCAAAAATGGTTAAAGGAGTGTAGACAAATCTACAAATCTACAAATCTATGGGAGGCTTAAATGTAACACTATTATTATATATGTCAAATGCAATTTCTTTTCGTAAGTTGGCCATATCCTTTTGTCCCTAGTTCCAATCAGCCAACTTCATAACGGCGGTCTCTGCATACTTGCAAACAAATTCTCCACAACTGGAATTGTAGACCTGTTGCGGAATAATTTGTAGTCCAACAGTGAACATACTTCCTCGTGATATTTCGCTCCTATTTGAATAGAAACCACATTTGTTCATAATGCTTAGAAGCAGTCGCCTAAAGGGCATGACTTGTTTGAAACGCTCGTCATGACTGCTATTTTTCTTTGCCCCAGTCGGATCACATATGGAAATGTGACAGTCAAGTAGATCGACCTTGCATAAAATCCAATGGCCATCAAGTTCCCCAACACAACACGGAATCAACAACTACATTCAGATCGCAAATCATCATTTTCATGATAAAAAGATATGTACATAGTCACATAGAGTAAAGAAAATAATAATTAGTAGTAACAAATTGTCCCAACTCACTTGTGTATACAACCACCATGGTTGTCCCCATCTCGGTCTGTCACCACAACCGTATTCAATCCAATCTGGTGGACATTCGTAACGAAGTGCATCGAATGAAGATTTGACTTCTTTATCCGCCTTAATTATCCTTTTCCATTCGACATTTAGTTTTTTCTGAAACAAACGACAATTGTGAGTCAATGACAATTGAAATTATACATTTCAAAACTAGACAAAAAAACATTCTCGGTTCATTATCAAACTTACATAAAATTTAGAAGACATTAGAACCAACCTATGTCTAAAGTTTTCTGGGTTCGATTCCCGCCTTTTTGCCAATAAGCTCATGTATGTATCAATGTGCTGTATCAAACAACAGATACAAGATGAAGATAACAAAGGTACACAAAGATAAAAATAGAATGAACAAAATGTATACTTACGTCAGTGGACAACCAGTTCTTGTGATCTTCTAATTCCAAGAAAAATGACTGGTTAACGTACTCCTCCGTTCCCACGTTTCGCCTGAAATGAACGTAAACACACCAAATCGTTTAAATTTTGTTCATAATAAAACTTAGCATATTAAAGGCTATATTTACAACAACATACCTAGTTGGTTTTTGTTTCCTCTTGAATGCTTCATATTTGCCCTTATCAGCTTGACGTTTTGTCTCAGATGCCCGTGTCAGGTCAAGAAAAGGAGACTTGCAATATGCCGATCGGAGCCTAACTCGGATCGATCGATCCTCCTTCGCAGTGTAGTTGTAACCAACCCTCATATCTCCACTGACAAGCGCTGAACCAGCCACCTCCTTCTCAGCAATGGCAGCCACATCCTTCTCCGTTGTGGGATCCACATCCTTCGAACTAGAGGTACCCACCTCATGAACATACAAGCTCTTATCTGTAACATCGGTCAAAGGTGCCTACAACATACAAGAATCGTATTCACAAATATTCTTCATTTCTTCGTCACACCAATAATACATATAACATATAACCATTAAACACAAGTTGAATACCTTTTTGTTGCTTTGACCACGTGTCGGCTGTATCTCTTGCACAAGTGCTTTAAGCACACCCGAAAGTTGTTAGACCTCTTGTTTTATAATGCGTTCCATCTCATCCGGAAGTGCCTTCACTGCCTCCAACAATTGATGGATCCTATCACCACCCTTAAGTTTAAATTTACAGTATGCACGCACATTAGTTCCGTTATAAATAATAATTTAAGGAAAACATAAAATTCAAAAAAAAAATAGCATTCTACTGTAATTACCATAGATTGGGATGACGTAGGTGGGGGATGTTGCTGAAAGGACAACCGAGTCCATTGCGGTTTGGGAAGTGGGTGTAGCATGTCTTCAACTGGGGTAGGTGTATACCCTGGTGTAAACTGGTCATGAGGTATAGGTGGATATCCTACTATAAAGTCTTCACGATTAGGTGTATATCATGTTGAATATGGAGACTGGAGTGGATCTTCTTCATCAAGATTAGTGATTGGGACTGATTTCCTTTGCTTCTTATTCACGGTTGTCTTTTTCTTCTTTTTTGGTGCCTTCTGCTTCATTGTAGTTTTTCGTGTTGGTGCTCCATCATCTCCATTATCACCATCATTACCATCATCCACATCATCCACATCATCCAATGATTCATTCTTTTCCTTCATTTCCATTTCCATTTCCACTGGAGGTTTGAATTGCGGACCCTTCGACATATCGAAGTCAACTCCAACCATGTAATCTTTTTGAGCCTCATCATCTGTTGGCTCCAATACCTCCAACACTTGAGCCTGTAATAATGTCATAATAATAAATGGCCTAAGATATTGTAAACAATTTCATAAAATATATATATGTGTGTATGTGAATAACCAACTGATTGGTTCATTTATACACAAAATGTAGCCCCATTTCCATATCGTTTTGAGATTGTTCTCGGGTAAAATCTTGTGTTTAATGGTTTGTTTGAGGTTTTTGTATTAGCAAGGGTGTCTTGGTACTAAAAGAGAATATTCGAAGGGTCAGGGTTCAAATATGAAGAGTTTGGAGCATTGGGCCAGAGTGCCGCTCCTCAAGTGCCGCGGTTGGACCATATTGGCACTCGAGCGATAGAGATCTTCCCGAAGTGCCGTAGTCTGAGGAACGGCGGCACCCGAGTGACAGAGATATCTCTGGCTTGCCGCGGTTCTATTGCCGTGGTTGGTGGCTAAGAAATTCCAACTGCGGCAGTCCGTCATTACGTCATTACGTCAGTTGGGTGACTTTTTACCCTATTTTGGCCCACATATAAATACCACTCTTTGGAATATTCAAAGGGACCAACTCTTTTCCCAAATTAGACCTAGACCATCACTTTAGACATTCCTCTTACATCATCACTTCCATTTTTTGAAACCTACCAAGATTTCGAATTTCCCTAACATCCAAATACATAAATCCCTTCCTTACATCACAACCTCGATTATCTCATTATTTGGAACCAAAAGAGAGTTGACGAAGGAGCTTGGAAGAAGAAAAGAAAAGCAAAGCAAAGGAGGAGCTACTCTATATAGTTTATTCTATCATTTTTTCTTTTTCATGTTCTTTATATTAGTCATGTATTCATTTCAATATATTCATTGTATAGCTATACTTTGTGATATGAGCTTATCACTTAGTGCTAGAATTTGATGAAACCCCACCTATGACAATATATTTATATTGACCTTTGTTTATCCTTCATTATGCTACTTGTAGTTTGTATGGATGTTTTAGTTTGCTTAATGTTATATTAATAGATTGATCTCCTATTGATTGTTCTTTCGATGGTGTGTTATGTACCGACCGGAGATGCACACCACGTGATTGACAAAACGTCCTACTTAGACTAGCGTATAGGATTCGTTAGTGTGCCAATGTCCTTAATGAACCCATTCATATATTCCGAGTAATCGAGAGATAGGCTTGGGTGTGATTTTGGGTGTAACCTATTTTACTCGACCGAGATTGTAGGTTAATATTAGGGTGCATGAATCTATGAGTTACATAAGCATAATTTTTGGTGTTCAATTGAGTTTAGAACGGAAGTCAATTCAGGGTGGGGTGTAGTCAAGTCCTAGTATATTTCTCTCCATAATCACATTCGAATTTATTTTGTGTCATTTATCTATTGCTTTAGCACAAAACCTTTTATAAATCTAGTTTAGTTAGTTTAAAATGAAAACGTTTCAATATGATTGTTTGAATAACACTTAGACTAATCAATTTTGGTAATCGGTCACTCGATCTGTGTGGGAATGAACTTCACTTATCATTGTGCTACTCTCCAACCTCGTCTTATTGCGAGTGTCACTTGAGTGCTAACCAATTTTTGAACCTTCCCACTACGAATATTAGATTCTAGATCTGAAATCGTTTTCACAAAATTACGATGCCTCTTATGCATTGTCCAACGCCTCATCCTAGGCAAAGTATGTTCTAATCTCAAGCCAAACCCATCAATCAAAGTCTCTACAACCTCCATTGCCCATACCTGAACATGACAAGTTAAGACCACTATTAATGTTAATAACTTTTAAGCTACAAGCCAAAAGTAAATAAATAAATAAAGTAGTCGGAACTAACCTCAATTACCCATGGGAAATCGTATAACCGGCACCTGATCTTGACATTCCCTCTTTTGGTATTTCTCGATCGAAATTTGTGCCTAATGTAGTGCATCGTCATCTTGAATACATAATGGCCCCACGCAAAAGAATTGAATGCATCCAGATCATCAACCAAATTAAAAAGCCAATTGCTCACTTTTTTATCATAAGGTTGCCCAAACAACACATTGTTTGCTATCAGTAAAAGTGCCATCTTCAACAAATCGTCGGGCTCTAGAAAGTTGCGTGCACAAAACCGATCATACACTGTGGACAATTTCATTTTGTGGCCTTCTTCTCCAGGCCAATACCTTTTGCATTTCCCACGTATGGCGTGTTTATAATGTTTGAGAGTTCGCCGAACCGTAGACCGGTAACCATACAAAATTCCCTCTGTCCAAATCTTGCCTTTTTCCCACCTAACGACATAAACAGTTCGTTCTCTATTGCACCATTTACTGTAATTTCCCCCAACAGTAAACTGTGCACAATCTGAGCTGAAAACAACCAATTTGTAGGGAAGTTACTGAATTGCTTGAAACAACTCGTCATGAATTGATTGTGCTTCCCTTCCTTGCGTAAGATATCCTCTATTGTACCTAAGTTCTTCAACCTACAACCGACGTTGATTAATGCTTCTGGATTCCATGTATTCCTTTTTACCTTCAGATAATTGTCATAATCGATGTTTTCCATCTGCACAATGCAAACACACCAGTTCACAAAATTAAACACACCAATCATACCCAATTAAACACACCACTTCACAACAATTAAACACACAAGTTCATAAAATTAAACACACCGTTCACAACAATTAAACATATCAGTTCACAACAATTAAACACACACACCAGTCATGCCCAATTAAACACATCAGTTCACAAAATTAAACACACCAGTTCACAACAATTAAACACACCACTTCATAAAATTAAACACACCAGTTCACAACAATTAAACACACACACCGATCATGCCCAATTAAACATATCAGTTCACAAAATTAAACACACCAGTTCATAACAATTAAACACACCACTTCATAAAATTAAACACACCACTCATGCCCAATTAAACACACCACTTCACAACAATTAAACACGCCGGTTCATAAAATTAAACACACAAATTCACAACAATTAAACACACCAGTCATGCACAATTAAACACACCAGTTCACAACATTAAACATATCAGTTCACAAAATTAAACACACCACCCATGCCCAATTAAACACACCAGTTCACAACAATTAAACACACCAGCTCATATCATTTAAACACACCCTCAATTAAATTAAACACACAACTTCACATCATTTAAACACACTAGTAAAGATCATTTAAACACACCTGTTGACATCATTTCAACACACTAGTTCACCTCTACTTCCAAACCTAAGCTATAAACAGTTTGTGAGATCTTGGTCAATTCTTATATGCCAGAAAAACTAAAAGTTCAAGAACCCTAACAACACATGCATCAAACACAACTAGGGAACAAAAAAAAATCTATTTAAAATCAAAATCAAATTCATGAGATCTGGGTCAATCTCATATGCCAGGAAAACCAAAAGGCCAAGAACCCTAACAACACATGCATCAAACATAACCAGGGAACAAAAAAAAAAACTCTATTCAAAATCAATATCATATTCGAAATCGAAATAAAAAACAATAACATATATTTAAATCAAAATCGACCGAAATCCAAATCTAAATCGAAATCAAATTCAAAAATGGAAGTCGAACACCAATTCAAAATAAACTCCATCTAAAATCCACAAATGCAACTAAAAATATAAATAAAAAGAAACCTAAAAAAAATTGCACAAGTCCAAACCTTTTGGTTTAAACGCGGCTGTGGAATCACTGTCGGGGTCGAATCAAATCGGGTGGAAATCGAATCCGTGTCGGGGTGAAATCAAACCGGGTCGGGGCAATCGTTCATCTTCAACGTCGTCGTCTTGCTCGTCGGGGTCAAGTCGGGGTTGGGTCTTGCTCGTCCCTCCGTATAAACCGTCGTCGTCGTCGTCGTCTATTCTTTGTTGTCGTCGTCGTCGTCTATTCTTTGTTGTCTTCGTCGTCACCGGATCTGGTGTCTCTCTCTACAGATAGTTCACTGTTTAGGGTTTCGCTTTCTCTTTACTTTTCAAATTATTCTTTTACTTTTTTTTTTACTTGATTTGTTTAATTAAGTCAACATTTAATTTTCATTTGTTTTGTTTTTTACTTCTTTTTCATTGAAGGGTAATTATGTCCCAAAAGTGGATATTTTGACTAAAACAATAAAAATAATAATCTTGGACAAAAACAGTAAAACCACTAATTTTTTGGCTACTTATGAAGTTCTCCCATGTGTATATATATATATATATAGTCTTTCTACTGTTAGTTCGTTCTGATATATTTGATATCATGATAAATAATGTGAATCATAGATTATGAAGAAGTTTTGACAAGTGTATACACTTTGAGTCAAAGTATGTAAATCTAATGGTCTACATTCTTCGTCCTGGTATAAAAATATATCAGGACGAATTAACAATAGAAAAATTATATATATATATATATATATAAGAAGAAAAAAAAAAAAAAAAAAGGTTGTATGTACTATATATAGGAACAGGTATCAACTAGTTGATCGAATAATCATGGCACTAGCCTAGTTAATACGAACAAACCATGTCTTCAACCTGAAAAAATCTTTGGTGCATCATTATCGAACCTATCGGTGCACCATACATCTCACCCTTAACCTCGAGTGAATGTGCCTTCCAAGAATGGAAAGACATATATGCAGATTGCAGGGTCGATCGGTTCACTACAAGAATAATTGATATTCATGATAGTTAAAAACTATTATGAAAGGGTTTTAATAATGGTTTTGTATGTGTTGTTAAAGGCAGTGTAATAAAAAGTTTATCACGGTTTTTTAGCTTATGACGGTTTTTAAAAACCGTCATAAATCAATAATAGTTTTGGTTCATGATATATTCTTGACAATTTATAAACGTTATTATTTTACAATTGCGTAAAACCAACATTGACAATTGACTTCCAAATACCTATTAAGAAGAGATTATATATTTATTATGAGGAGATTCAACTTTATTTTTGGTAAATTTATAATAGTAAAGATCTCATTTATTAGGAAAGAAAGCGATTCTCGGAATCAAATTAATTCTCTTATGCTTTTTGACCCACATTCAATGCTTAATTCCTTAATTATTTGATTGTATTGATTTTGTGTAATTTATTATTTTCCTATCATTAGAATAACATCAATATTTTTTTTTTCTATATCTGCACATTTTGTATAAATTTTCAATTACAATATTAAAGAAATAAAATCAATAATCTTTTATTACTTAGCATTTGTACAATTAAAAAAAAAAAAAAAAAAAAAAAAAAAAAAAAAAAAAAAAACTACAAACATCATAATCAAAATAAACAAAACTATATCACAAAAATTAACCCTAAAATACAAACTACTCTACTCAAAAACTATTTAAAAGTATGTATAAATTTTCTTTGTTCATCTTTCTTAAGGCTTCCTTTTGAATATACAGCTGAGTATAAGAAACAACATGAGTAAGATTTGAATAACGATTTATTGACAAAAGAAAAAAAACTCAAACTACATTATAACATCAAATCACAACTTAAACTTATTTTTAACAATAAAAGAATGAGAAAATAAAAGGAGACCGTAACGAAAAATTAACGAACCTCTTGTTCTTGTTGTTATCAACTTTCTCGTTGAAAATAAAGAACATAATCTTCTGTTTTCCATAAACATTAAACATTCAAGCTCAAAACACAATAAGTGTGTTGAAGAAATTCATTGTTCGCTATCAGAGACTATGACAAATTCACAACCGATACATAAGAAAATAACTGATAAAAAATAAATAAATACATTAAAAAAAAAAATTAAGCACTAACCATGGCAAAAGTTCTTATTTTTATTTTCTTTTTGTGTAAAAAAAGAAGAATGCGAGTGAGAGATGAAAGACAAAAAAAATGTGGAAGGAGGGAGAAAGTGACAGATATTATGAGAAAGTGAGAAGATGTATATCTTTTAAAATATGTGGACAAACCTACGATATTAACTTGTGTCCACTTATTTCAATGACACATATAAAAAGTTATACCAAATAAAGTAATTAAAACAATCTAAATAGCATATTGATGGTCCTAAAAAAAAAATTGACATAAATTTTTTTAAATTTTTTTTTACCTTTTTATAATTTATTATGTTGATTTTTTGATTGCTTATACTTTGTTGATTTTATTTTATATCATAAAGTATTACACAATACTAATTTGAGAGATTAAGAATTTAAAATTATTGTTTAATATAATTCTATAAATAAAAAAACATCTTTCTTTATCACGTTAAAAAAATAATGTGATTATTACACATAAAAAAATGTGATAAGTTGATCATGATTAATTAAATTCATGATAACTTAATCACGGTTATGAAAATGTATGATAATTTGAACATAGTTATGAAAACATGTGATAACTTGATCGTGATTAATAAAAATTGTAATCCAATTATGATATATTTAAAAAACCGTAATACTTTTATATCAATTTTAAAATACATTATTAACAAAGACCGTTATAACTTAATCACAGCTAATAAAAACCATGATAAAATTTTCCTTATTGCGACATATTAAGTGCATTAGAGTGTTCAATTAGGTCCAATATTAATTATTCTTTATTGGTTTGCGTAAATTCCTTTAAATTCACTCCGTGTCAGACTCTTTTTCAGTGGTTACGTGCCGAATTTGTCTTCAATCGATAATGATGACTTGGTCTTGAAAATTCCAATAATTTAAAATAATCTGCAGTGAAAGAGTATACAGATATAATTGATTGTTATCTGAGATGAGCTAGTTATTGGTGTTTAATGGAGTTCTATTTTATTTATTTATTTATTTATTATTATCTCTGGATTTTAGCTCTAGATATGAGGTAGGACCTCTCATATTTGGATTTTAGCTTTACAGACTTGGAATAGATTCATGTTGAAATAAAAGTGTTTGTTGAATTTAAAAGACTGTGGAATAATTAGGTGATGTTAGACTGTTAGTTGGCGGAATGGAGAGGTATAAAGGAATAAAAGAAACCCTATTTCCATTTTCTCTTTTTAATAATTAAGGAATTTGGATTTCTCGAAAATGATTGGAAAATGATTTCTATCCTTTGAGGTTCAAATTTGGATCCTATTCTTTCTAAATCATGGAATGTACTTGTCCCTAAAATGTTTTTTTTTTTTTTTCAAAAATATTAAATAAATCTAAAATTTATAAATAAATAAAAGAGTAATATTGTTATTATATCCAAGTTTAGTGTCTAAATAATGTGTCAACACTCTAATTCATTAATTTAAATCATGTAAATCTAGTAATGTAAATAAATAAATTATAATATTGCTACATCATTTAAACACCAAATTTTTGACAATATAGTATTATTGTAAATAAAAACAAAAAACAAAAAAGGCTAGGTTGTGCAAGTACTAGGGTTTGCCAATAGCATTTTAGATTATGTAAAGAGTAAATGATTAACTTTGGGCAGTGCTATTGGCAAACCCTTTACCGTTCTATTTATGCCCTACTTTTTTTATTATGTAGTATTTTTTTTTTTTTGTCCTTTATCAAAATTACTTCAAGACATACAATTTAAGAAAAAAAAAAAATCTTCAATAAAGTAAATCTATTAAAACCCCACATTCATTTTCCAAAAGAAAAATAACCAAGTTATTGTAATCCATTTCTTGATACATTTTTTTTTTCTTAACTCTTAAACCATAAAATTGTCTAAGAATGATATCAAACATCTGAAAGAATTGTCTGAAAATGACATAAAGAATCTGGAAGAATTGTTTGATAATAATATCAAGTATTTGCAAGAATTAGCCTTTGGAAACACCATGCAGAAGAATAGCAGTAATCGAATTGCTTGGTGGTTCAAACACCAGGCGGAAGGTTGTTCAAACTCGATTACTGCTATTCTTCAAAATATTGCAAAAAGTTGCTCTGTTTCAAAACCAAGAAAGGTTGTCTCAAATGTCGACCGGTCCCCCCCCCCCCCCCTCTCAAGGTGCTTTGAAGTTCTATATGGATGATTCGGCTAGGGAAAATTCGGGAGCCAACAATAATGGAGGAGTCATGCGAGATCACAAAGGCAAGGTTCTTGGATCTTTTTCCAAGTATGTGGGAATTGCGGATGCAAACACGGCGGAGATTATGGCAATCCACCAGGCATGTGTTTTGTGTGTTAGTTTGCCTGTTTTGATAGGAAAGCAAATCACCATAATTAGTGATTCTAAGGTAGCTGTTTACTGGGTGAATGAGTTTGATTTTGGAAGCCTGAAACATGTAAACTACATTTACGACATTCACAATTTTTTGAGTTCTTTGGGTAGAACAACTGTCATTTTCAACCCAAGGTCTAGCAATTGCTTTGCTGACTCTTTGGCGAAGAAAGGGTCGAATATGGAAAGGGATATGGTTATGTGGGAGGTGGACTGATGTTTTTCTTTTTTCTCTGTGCGGGGTTCTTTTCTGTTTGTTTGTGTGGCTTGCTTTCCTTTTGGTTGTCTCTCTAGCGGTCTGTGGCCTCTCTTTCTAGGGGTTTTGCTTCTAGCTAGGGGCTGCGCGTGTTTTGTGCCCCCTGCTTTGGGGTGTGTTTGCTGGTTGTTATGCATTTGGTTTTAATAAAATCAGTTGTTTAAAAAAAAAAAAAAAAGCATTTGGAAACAATTCCTTACTTAGAAGTAAGTTTGAAGTTTACTTTTTATTTAAAATGATATCAAGCTGTCGTTATGTTGAAGCAATCTTGTTATTTTTTCTTTCTTTTTTTCCTCTATGAAATAAGAAGAAAAAAAAAAACTCAAAAAAAAAATTTTAAAAAAATAAATTGTTCAATAGATGTGAGAGAGAGACATATAGAGATTAGAGATGAGGTGTATTAAGTTTGAAAAATAAGTAAAAATTGTAGTTTTGGAAATAAATAAATAAAAATTAATAAAAACTCTTAATTTTATTTAATTAAATCAAAATTTTAAAAAGTAAGGTATTAATAGACCGGCAAGGAGTGTGATAATAACACTACTCTTAACTTTTTAAATTTTTTAGGTGGGTGTGAATAAATTTTTTTTGGATGGCTTGTATTTTATTCTAAAGCATAATGAGGATAAATACATCATGAAACACCTGTATCATCTTTTAAATTTGGTAAAGTTGCACTTAGGGATAGCAATGGATCGGATTGGGTATGGATACCCTACTATCCATCCCCGTATCCGTTTGAGATATATAGCTCCACCCCCGCATCCATCCCCATTTCTAAGTGAGCGGGGCGGATTCGGATAATCCACTAATTAAGATAGAGATATTCATCCTCGCTCTGTTTATATCCGTATCCGATAATTTTTTTTAAATTTTTTATAGTTTACAAGAGAAAAATATAATTAACATATCTGGTGGTACATTTTATCCAATTTAAAGAGAAACAAATACATCCAATAAAATTCAAATATAAAAATTAATAATAACTTATATAATTAGAACTAATAATTACATAATAAATTTTTATATTTTTAAAATATTAAAATCTATAATGGATCCGGATGGGGATGGATATCCATAGACAATATCCATCCCCATCCCCAAAAATAAAATAGATATTAAGATGATATTCATCCCCGCTCCGTTCCCGAAATAATAGTATCCATCCTCATTTTAAATGGAGCGGATTCTTACGGATATCCGTATCCGTGGATAATTTTTCCATCCCTAGTTGCACTTAGGGATGACAATGGATCGGATTGGGTATGGATACCCCACTATCCATCCCCGTATCCGTTTGAGATATATAGCTCCACCCCTGCATCCATCCCCATTTCTAAGTGAGCGGGGCGGATTCGGATAATCCGCTAATTAAGATAGAGATATTCATCCCCGCTTCGTTTATATCCGTATCCGATGAATTTTTTATTTTTTATTTTTTATAGTTTACAAGAGAAAAATATAACTAACATATCTAGTGGTACATTTTATCCAATTTAAAGAGAAACAAATGCATCCAATAAAATTCAAATATAAAAATTAATAATAACTTATATAATTAGAACTAATAATTACATAATAAATTTTTATATTTTTAAAATATTAAAATTTATAATGGATCCGGATGGGGATGGATATCCATAGACGATATCCATCCTCATCCCTGAAAATAAAATGGATATTAAGATGACATCCATCCCCGCTCCGTTTCCAAAATAATAGTATCCATCCCCATTTTAAATGAAACGGATTCTTACGGATATCCGTATCCGTGGATAATTTTACCAACCCTATACTTGCACTAACTTCTGTTGTATATATGCGAAATTGAACCCTCCAGCAATTAATGCGTTCATTAATCACTACACATATGTCCCGGATTCTATTGAATTTTTGGTTGACTAACTAAGAATTTAACACAAGCAAAAAATAATAATAAATTGCACCTAATGTTTTTATAAGATGAGAATTTAAAAAAAAAAAAAAAAAACTCATCGACATCAATTCCTCGAATCGGAAGAGTTTAGTTGTCTCCTTCATTTCGTGGAGGAGAATCATCGTAGTAGATTCACGAGCGGTGGAGTTTTTGTTTTTTATTTTTCTGCTTCTTTAATTTAAAAAACATTTTAAGTTTATTTTGTACTGTTTATTCTATAATTAGATTCTAGTTAGCTTTTAACTATTTGTTGACATCATTTAAAAAAAATTAAAAAATAAAAACTATTTATTGACGTGCAAGAATACGTTTTTACCCTTGGACCGTCAACTTTGGTGTTAATCAAACATTTAATCAATGGAATCCAAAGGATGTCTATGTAATTAAAGCATAATTAATCAATGCGTACCAAAAAGCATTAATAGAAAGGATGAGTGCCTGTAATAATAAAATAAAAAAAAAAATAAAAAAAAAAAAGGTTCCTCATCATGCTGTATGCATTCTAAACTTTCTCCTTTAACCAAACCTCACGCACCCCAACGTAAGGATCCTCTCCTCACCTCACCTTATTCTCACCTCATTTAATTTTATGACACATAAACATTGAAATGAATAAATGGTTAAAATATGATTGACACTTTATTAACAACCAGTCGCATACTTTAAAAAGGTGAGGAAAATGTGAATGTGAGGTGAGGTGAGGACCCTAGTCTCACATCGTCACATTCATTCCTTAACTTCCATGACTGATCTTCTTGATATTTATTTATTTATTTATTTATTATTTTTTTTTTTTTAAGTTTTGAACTACATAAGAGTTGTCAATGTCATTGCAAGCATTTTATTTGTAAGCTTTTTTATTATTGTAACAAATAATACAAACACATTTTTATTTGTTACAATAATATGATCTTCTGCGTAATTATGTGTAAGCTTTTTTATTTGTTTTTATTCCATTTTTCTAATATAATTTAGGATATGGATCTCTATTTGTCTATTTTTTACTTAACTTTTTTAAAGATATGATTGATTGTTGATAAAGTGATTGAGAAACCAATAATTAGATAAGGTCAAGAGAGAATCCAAATTCTATTATTTAATTATTATTTTACCTAACACATGTTTACGTGTCAGTATTTCAATAACTGGATGCAACACTCAACTAGTGCATTCGGTGCATTGAAGATTTTCTTCGATAATAAAAAAACCTAGCTATATACAACAAATTAATTTATTTTTCCCACTACTAGAGTAATTAATAAGCAATAATGTATCTGCATGTACTATCATACACTCATACGATCATGGACCGGCTGCCGGATAGTTGAGGCATTTCATTATCTTGTGTTGCTTCTTTTTCCTTGGCCTTGTTATGCTTTATTTCCCCGTAGAAGTAGGAGACAAATCCCCAGATAGAGAGTGCAAGAGAAACACCCTTTTCTGCTTGAAACTTTTCACTGTAGAAGATAACCGCTAGAATCTCTGTTATTGGAAGCAGAACTGCGATTAAGATACCAGATAACAGAGAAGATGTGCAGAAGATGACTCCTATGGATCCCATAAAGAAACACTGCCAGGTCAGTGAATTAGCCACCACCACCACGTAATACTTTGCTTCCCCGAGCTCGTACTCTTTAGCTTCTCTTCCAATTGCCTGCAAATCAAAATAATGTTATAATGGAAAAAAAAAAAAAAAAAAAAATTTGATGTACAAATTACAATCACTTTCTAAAAAAAATAAAAAGAACAATTTACTAATAAAATGGAGAAATAGTGAAGAAAACAAAAACCAGTAAAACTGATTAATAGAAAAACAAGCACAAACAAAAATATATTGTATTGCAAGGCAACTTCATTAATTGGACGCAAATTGAGACCGGACACTAATCAATCGTAGATAAAATCTTAAAAGTCAAACCTGGAAATCCTTGTTGATCAGCATGCCTATAGTGCACAAAGCTGTGGCAAAGAAACTTATGACTAGCTGAATCTCCATCACAAGGGAATATGTCAGTTTTTGCTTCACATTCTTGTATGTCAACTCGATCAATGGCAAAACAAACCCATACAATGCTGCAGCTGCTAGCGTCATCAAGAACCCTAACATATACTGCTTATTTGATTCATTATTTGGTAGATCATTACTTGTGTGCAAAGCTAAAACACCGGCCCCTATAGTTAATAAAAATACCGCGTTTATAGAGTAAGAAGTGAACTTTTGTTTAACCAAAAGGAATGCAAAACCTGCAGTGAAAGCCAACTGAGAGGCTATGATCAAAGAACTTGTCGAGACAGGAAGACGAGCCACACCGTAGGCGTAGAGGTAGTCGTCAAGGCCAGTGAGAACGCCGATAACCGCAGCTGCGAGGAGTATGGGAGGCTTGATGGAGAAAAGCATGGTCTTGGTGGGTGATGATGGAGTACAGTTGCGGCGTTGCATGTAATAATTAATGGTGATGGGAAGGAGAATGACGGGCCAACTAGCAGTTAAGAGACAGCTTGAGAACCAAACTCTTTTGCCGCCGTGGAGGAAGTAGAGCCGCCCCAGCATCGGGCCACCGCATGAGCCCAGAGTTAGTAGAATGCAGTTGAGCACAAGAAGTGCCCTTTTCTTGCTAGTATTATGATCGTGAGTGTCCATACTCTCCATCATATGTTTTGATGATAAATTAAACCCCTTGTTTGACAATCTAACAATTATATATAGCTACGATTTTTTTTAAATACCATTGATATCATGACTTGGAACCTGAAACATTATCAGGGTTAAATGAGTAATTTTAACAATCAATGTTAGGTGATAGTTTATATATACCATTTTTCTATTATTAGTTGGTCATAATATAAAATATATCAGGACGAAGAATATAAACCATTAGATTTATATATTTTAACTCAAAGTGTATATATACACTTGTCAAAATTTCTTCATAATCTATGATCAATATTTTTCGTCCTGATATATTTTATATCACTTAAATTAAAGTATGCACCTAATAATCAAATAATAGAGACCACAAGGCATCTATTACTTTTTTCGTTTTTCTTTTTTTTGAAACGTAGACATGATCTATTACTTTCTTTGGTCTTACACAATACAGTGGGGTTCCTAATAGTAACCTAATAGTAGAACAAATTTCAACCTTAGAATCACCTAATAGTAGAACAAATTTCAGTGGGGTTCCTGAAATTAGATGCTAGATCTGATATAAAGTGGAAACATGTGGAATTCTGGATGTACATATATCAAAGTGTGCGGTTCGTCGAGGTATGAAAGTTTCAACAAAATCTTCCATAGGTCCGTCCCACGGCTAATGGTGGTGAGACGGATCCGATGAAAGATTTTGTCAAACATATATCATTTAGTAAAATATGGCAAAAAAATAAAAATAAAAAATTTAATTATTACCCTAGTTGTATATAATTACTACTTTTCTTTTGGTCTGGAAAGTGGAATCTTCTCAAAATATATATATATATATATATATATATATATAATATTATCCAAAAAGAAAGACAAGTTACCATTGAAAATTTGAATATCTGGTGAGAAACGGAAATATAAAAATTTATTTTCCAAAAAAAAAAAAAAGCAATAAATTGGGTAAAATATTGTTTCAGTTTTGTGGTAAGTGGAACAGAGTAAAAGTTTGAAGTTTGGTTTTTATTATTTAGCCACGTGTTATTTATGATTGGAAAAAGAAAAAGTAAAAGGTTGTGCCATATGTCACACTTTTATTGAGTCCGTCTCGCCCCCATCAGCCGTGAGCAGATCTATTGAAGATTTTTTCCAAAGTTTCTGTGCATTAACAGTTGCATTCTGGTATGATCATGACACGTGGCATTGTTGCAGCGCTTTTTTTTTTTTTTTTTTTTTTTTCTTTCAACAGCATTGATTATTCTAGCTATGATTGATTCCAATTTTGAGTCTGATGGAGAATGAACATAATACTGCATTAGATGAGATATGGGGCTGAAAATCGCCCATGGAAATAATGCTGGCTAACAAATTTTCAACGTTTCTTGGCTTTTCCATATATACAAGTCCACCCTTGCACAATGTTGCTGTTTAGACTTATTGATCGCAATATTGATGTTGATATTATTTTGGTTTTGTAACCATCAACGACTTCTCTTCAAAAACACTTCTATTTTTACTATTTAAATATTTATTTATTTATCTATATGGCCAGAGACGTATCTAGAATTTTTTATTATGGTAGACTTAAATAAAACTACATATATACTTTCAATAAGACAATATTGTTCTTATGTTTTTTTGCTAGGATTGTTTTATTATATATATAATTTTTCAATAAGACAATTTGAGCCTTTATCTCCGACATTGCATGAAAAACTTGATCCACTTCCATTTAATAATTGAATTTTTTTACCAAAGTATAAAATCAAGTTTTCTTGTCTTTAATGTATGGTTATTTGACATTGTAACATAAAATTATTAAACAATTGGTTAAACTGATACTTCATAATAAATTCATAAAATAATAATAATAATAATAACAAAATGTTAACTTAAAATTATGAATAATAAACCCAAAAGGGCCAAAACCTTAACTTGTTAATTAGAAAAATATATATGGGATGAGTGAATTGTGATTTGGGAAGTGAGTGAGATAAAGAGAGGGAGGGAGTTTGGGCCTCAGAGAAGAGAGAGGAGAGATATAGAGAGAGGGGGAATTGTGTTGGGATGTGAGAGTGAGAGCAACTCCAACCCAGGCCAAAACCAACGTCAAACTTCAGGTGTTCAACTGTTCACACAAAAATTTTTTTTTAAAAAAAGAATTCTTTAATTGCTAAATCAATATTTTTTTTTTCAAGGCTCTAATTTAACCTTCCTATACTTAATTCCAACATGTGATCCAAAAAAATATACCATTAAAAAGATCTCGTTGAGATCTTTAAAATGACACAAATATTGATATACATATTTAATTTACTTATTAATTATATATTAAAATAATGTTAAACTTTTATAATGATTTAAATATTTATTGAAAAAATATTCTTTATATATTAAAGATGTTTTTTAACCTAAAATTTGTTATTGAATATTGGAGTGGAAAAAAAAATTTGATGTAAATATATTCCTAGAAAATTCTTATTCAACTTCAAATTGGAATAGAGTTTGGTGCAATACATCAGAGTTGCTTTGAGAGAGAGAGAGAGTTATGGGACCGTGTGATGTGAGAGAGATAGTGAATAGATGTTGAGGTGAAAGGTGTGATGAGAATAGAAGTGTGATGGGAAAAGGCTATTAATTATATTTATATATATATATATAATTTCCTATCGGTGCGCATCGATAGAATTATATAAAGACATTGAATGTTAGCCATTCGTTTTACATACTTTGACTTGATATATATACACATATCAAATCATTGTTATAAATGAGTTACTAACATTCAATATTCTGATAAAGTTATATCAGGATGCACTGATAGGAACGAGACTATATATATATATATATATATATATATATATGCATATAAATATATATACAAAAAACTGACCCGGCTACAGCCAGTCAACTCTCCATTCAAGTCCGTCTCTATATATGACAATTTAAGGAGTGAAAAAAGAAAAATCTTTCCAAAAGACTCTTCAATTAGAAATAAGTTTATATTATTGTAATGAAAACATTCAAATTCCCCTCTCCCTATCAGCAAATCTAATTACTCTCCATTTTTTTTCAAAATAGAAATAATAATTTTTTAAATGCACTAGTTAAATACATGTTAAACTAGTATTATTTTTTGGTGGATATGAAAATTATTTGAATGACCTTCCAAATTATTAATATGTTACTATTAAATATTCAATATTAGTCTCATTTCAAAGATCTAGACATTTCTAATGGTATAATTCTATGATGAAAACTAATTATATATTAATTGAATTTAATTAAAAAGATAAAAATGATAAAAATGTCAATGTTAATAATGATATGATATACAAAATAATATAATAATAATTGAAGAGGGAGAAGTTGATCTTCAATATTGAAGAGAAAGAAACAAAATCTTATTTGAAAAATCTCATTTAAAGAGTTTGTTGGAGCCAAATATGCTGATGTGACTCGTTTAACTTTAACAAATATCTTATTTGAAGAATCTTTTGGAGATACTCTAAATATTTGGGAAATTTTCATGATCTCATCAAAGGACTTTTGTATATTTTAGGGCACATTACACTATTTATACCTAGGGGTGAATCCATGATTTTCTATTCGGCAAGGCTGAACTAAATACTGATTATAATTTTTTTTAAACAACCTTAATTAAATACAATGAGACATATTAATTCTATTAATGTTTCAATTCATCAATCTCAATATCAAATATAAAATTTTTTTTTTCAATTATTGAAAATAACAAACAAATCATAATTATTTATTTTGTTCAAAATAATTTTAAGCACCAAATAGTAAAAAAAAAAAAAAAAAGGTTCCAATAGGCTAACACACAAATAATTGTATCTATATGCTCTATAATTCTAGCAACAAATAAATCACAAAAAAATTTAATTAAATCAAACTAATCCTAAATCAATTTTAATGTAATAAGGAAACCCTAATCAAATAAAAAAAAAATATAAATAATAAAATAATATACAAGCAATGGCGGAAACATGGCTGACTAGGGTGGGCTACAACCCACCCTAGTTTTTTGAAAGAAAAAAAAAACCCACTCTAGCTTTTTTTTTTTTAATATATTTTTTTTATAAAAAAAATAAGTTTTTAAATAGTTCTAAATACATTCTATTTAATTTTAAGTATATCTCAGCCTAATTCCGATTCTGACTTAACTTACTATATTTTTCTTTATCTTAATAACAACACAATAATTTAATAACATGTATCAAGCTCATTAAAGCTCATTTTATTTTCTTAACTAAGTGAAAGATCAAATTGAGAAATGTTAACCCTTTACCGACTCAAAAATCAAGTTGGGAAATTTTAACCTCTTAACAACAAACCAAAAGTAGTGGATTTACCATATAAATTCATCTCTGAGTCTTCAAGAATTTCAATTTTATGAGTTTTCATAGCTTTTGGGTTTATAGAGGTGTACAGAAGTTGGTATGAGAAAACTGTAAGTTTTATTTTTATTTTAAAGTTTATGTTGTAAAATCAGGTTTTATTTTCAACTATGAAATTTGTCAAAACGTTTTTACGTAACAAGATGAATGACGAGTTTTTTGAGAATTATATGGTTATTTATATTGAAAGAGAACTTGTTCTTAACTCAGAAGTCAAAATTTAAGTAGAATCTTATTGTATCTATATTGCATGCATATTTCCTTTTTATTTTCTTGTGTTTTTTTTAAGAATATATATTTAGGGGTAAGACTCATTATGCCCCCTGATTAGGTATACTTTTTTAATTTACCTAATACAAATTCTTTCGTACCGTTGAGATTCACTATCAAAATGAATTTTTTTATTATATACTATAATTTTTTTATCTACATGAAATTGTCCATAATCCACCCAGAAAAAAATTTATAGTTTCACCCTTGTATATAAGTAAATAAAAAAGAATAAATATTTTTACCTTTTATGGAGAGAGAGTTGTTGTAAATGTTGTTCCAAGATTGTTAAAAAAAATTTCAAAGTGCGATAAAGTGAGATTAAAGAACGTATAAAATGATAAAAGAAGTAAGAAAAATATTAATATGAAGAAGAAGAAAAAAGAAGTCTTATGGAGTGGGGTTTGGTGTGGTGGGATATGGGAAGTGGGAATAAAGATTAAAGAGGCACGAAGGACTCAAGACATGCACATGCACATGGTGGGTCATGATAATGTGGATTAGTGCTTGACAACTTGTATTGGGCTTGTATAAATTTCACATACTATTAAAAACTTGAATTTTTTATTTTAAATGGTAGACATGGATACAACACCTTTAGCCCACACAATCATTCGCACATGTTTATACCCTAATAAATGGTGAAATTGTTTTAAGAAGTCGAAAACGTGTTACTGTTGTTCGTTAATGGTGACTGAGGAACAAAATAATTTTTTTTTTTTTCTTAGTTGGGTAAGAAATAAATGAAATAAAATTGGTTTCCCAATCACACATCGCCACATTAGCTTATAACATTTTAAATTAATAAAAACTAAAAACAAAAAAAAAAAAAACAACTAAAACAATATTAATTAGAAGGGGAGAGAGAGAGAGAGAGAGAGGGGTCAAAGTTTTGATGGTGATTTTTTGTTGTACGTGTGGTGGTATGGCTGATAGAGGTTTGAAAATATGACACCAGAGCCGTTGGAGATCGGAGACTCAGTTAATAAAAAATCAAATGCAATATCATTTAGTATGTAATGGGACAATTATGGTTTTTTTCCTACGTGCATAAATATATATATATATATATTTTTTAAATAGGGATAATTACCCGGGTGGCAATCGAATTGATGACTCATTATTAAAATGACCACTGGATTGGAAAACTATTTCAAAATGACCATTTTTGGTGAACTTTGTGATATTAATGATCATTCCATATAATTCCATCTAATTCCATCAAATGAGTGATATTTTGGTAAATAAGAGGGTTCCATTAATTTATTTTAGATGTTTTTTGAAAATCAATTTTTTCAATGAGTGATATTTTGGTAAATAAGTGGATAACATTAATTTATTTTATATGTTTTTTGGAAATCAATTTTTTCTTTTTTTTGAAAAGAATGATTATATTTATTGTGTATATATATATATATATATATATACACACACTAAATATAATCATTCTTTTCAAACAAACAAAAGAAATAGTTTAGATCAATCAACATGTCTCTTCTTTGTTTTATTTTATTTTATATTTTTTAGATTTTATAGCCTTAATCTTTTTAAGAAAGAGATATATATATATATATATATATATATTTGAGATATGTTATACATATATATATACACTAAATATAATTATTCGTTTCAAAAAAAAAAAAAAAAATGGGATTTCCAAAAAAATAATCTAAAATAAATTAATGTCATACCCTTATTTACCAAAATGCCACTCATTGTATGAAATTAGATGGAATTAGATGGAAAGGCCATTAGTGTCACAAAGTTCGCCAAAAATGGTAATTTTGGAACAACTTTCCAATCCAGTGACCATTTTGATAGTATGTCATCAATTCGATGGCCACTAGGGTAATTATCCCTTTTAAATATTACAATAATTCAGGATTTAGGAGTGTGGGATAAACTCAAATCTACAACCTCATGGTGTAGGTGTGAGGGGCAAACCAATCAACCAACCTTATATTGTCTCTACATGCATAGAGTTAAAAACACACAATTTTTACCATCCCTAACCTTTTTAAATCCATCAATAGTGAAATCAGCTGCCGAAAGATGTCTAGTTGGTCTACTAAAAAGAAAGCATGTTAAGTAGGGATGTAAAAATTACCTATTGATCCAGGGCCCCAGTCCCGTTAGGAGTGGTTTTAGTGCCTACCATTTATGTTGTGGTATAAGTTTGGTAATTTTTTCGATCACCGATTTAATTTCAGGATGGTTTTGGGATTTTCAATCCCCGCCATTTATATAATATATATATATATATATATATATATATAGTTTTTCTATTATCAGTTTGTTGCATGTGGGCCATTGGATTTAAAAGATGTTTTGACAAGTGCATACAGCTAAGTCAAAGTATTTAAATCCAATGACCCACATACAAAAAACTGATATATTTTATATCAGTTCGGACTGACAATAGAAAAATTGTATATATATATATATATATATATATATAAAGTATATATAAATATATATCAGTCTTTCTATTGTCAGTTCGTCATGATATAAAATATATCAGGACAAAGAATGTGGACCACAGATTATGGAGAAGTTTTGAAAAGTGCATACACTTTGAGTCAAAGTATGTAAATTTAATGGTCAACATTCTTCGTTCTGATATATTTTATATCAGGATGAACTAAAAATAGAAAAATTGTATATATATATATATTTATAAATATATATATATATATATATATGGTGGTTCTCTAGTAAAGACGTCATAAAATTATAAATTAAGACGATCAATCACAACTGCACATTCATATTTTGATTTGGGTATTTATAAATGTGGGGCTGTGGGCCAACTGTGAGTGTGTGACTGTGGTTGAATGTCCTGAAATTATAAAGTCAGGACGATCCTGATTAGAGAAGTATTATATATATATATATATATATATATATACATATTTATACAGTTTTTCTATTGTCAGTTCGAACTGATATAAAATATATCAGTTCCTTGTATGTGGACCATTGGATTTAAATGTTTTGACTTGGTTGCATGCACTTGTTAAAACATCTTTTAAATCCAACGACCCATATACAAGGAATTCATATATTTTATATCAGTTCGAACTGACAATTGAAAGATTATATATATTAGTTCAAACTGATATATCAGTTCCTTGCATGTAGGCCATTATATTTAAATGTTTTGATTTGGCTTTATGCATTTGTCAAAACATCTTTTAAATCCAATGTCCCCATATGTAGGAAACTGATATATTTTATATTAGTTCGAACTGACAATAGAAAGAATAAATATATAAATATATGTTGAAGAACGCCATCCAATGTTAGAAAAAGTATATATAAAACTACCACTTTCGGTGTAATTTTCCCCTATCTTTTAGAGTTTGTTAATGAACAATGTTATGCTATAATTGATTTAGAGTCGGTTAATTGTTACTGGTTTTGTGTTATAATTTTTATATTATTCAATAATTTTGATATGATCTCTATTAAAAAATCATTAAAAAAATACATTAATGAGATGGGAATGATATGCTGTATGGAGCAAGGGATCGATCTTCTAATGGTGAATCCCCATACCCATACTGTTTATTACAAGGCGGATATTCACCGGGGATGGTATTTCTCATATAAATTGGGATTAGGGATAGTAATGGAAAACCCGTCCTTGACCTGTACCATTGACATCCCTAACGGTAAGCAGAAAGTTACATATTTTGTGGGAGAATATTCTAACCAAAGAAATAATTGAAAAAAGACTACTGGATGCTACATTGATGAAAATCTGGTATTATAATGGTCAAGATTGGGTTGAAATGGACAACATAAAACCTCGATAAATGAATATTCTATAAATTAATAATCTCGCTTAAATAATAAAATCTTTCGGTCCCAACTCGGACCAATGTACTAAAATAATAACCTCACTAAACGTATAAGATAATGATTTAAAAAAAAAAAATCCTTCAAGGCCCAATGATTATATAAATTAATAATTGATTAATTACATAAAAGAAATAGCACATAAAAATTCATAATATATATTAATGAACATTTTACTTACAATTTATATTTTTTTCAATTCAACTCATCTTAAAAAATCATCTAAAGTTTTCGACTTTTCTTTATACTTAAACCGAACTCAATATCATCCTTTATTTTTTGCAATGCATACACACATTTGATATATATATTCATTTTGTAGAAAGTAATTATTAATGTTATCACCGTTTTAAAGAATTCTTTTAGAGAAACCGTTGGTAAAATACAACTGTTATCCTTTTTTTTTTAAAGAGGAAAGGCAAATACAACTGTTATGTGATCGGTAAACTTATTCACAATAATTAATCTACTCAATAAAATATTTTGTCCAAATTATATTTCACATAATGTAATAAGTGATTTTTAATTGTAATTAAATTATGAAATGATATCATCCATTATCCAAGTGAAAAATCATTTAGGATAAATTTATGAACTTAATTATTAAATTGTAATTGGAAACTATCCACTGTATTGATAATAATTTTTGTGTCACGAGTTCTTGAAAGTTGGAACACAAGGTTGGTGCGACACGATGAGAGGAATCAAATTTATAATAGTCAACAGTTACCCTCCACATCCTTCTGCATACAATTTCGTAAAATGTGCCATAATTCAATAGTGAAAAAAACCTAGGCACCTATCTACACTTGATTTTAAGACATATGTGAGGTATAATTCAGTTTTATCAAAATTACAAGAAAATATCTTTGACTAACCTTTGACTGACAGTTGACTAACCGTTGACCGATAGTTAACCATACTAAATGATAAAATGACCAAAATGTCATTCTTCAATGTTTTATTAACTTTTATTTTTAAAAAGTACTGTAAATATTAAAATAATTAAAAACTAATTAATTAACAATATAAAATTTAGAAGTCAAATATTATAAAATGTCCAAATTACCCCTCAATATTATAATATTTTTAATTTTTTAATTGTTTGATAACTGTTAATTATATATTAAAAGCCAACCAAAACAATTTAAATATATTTAAATTGTTTTGGTTGGCTTTTAATATATAATTAACAGTTATCAAACAATTAAAAAATTAAAAATAATATAATATTGAGCTGTGATTTGGACATTTTGTAATATTTGACTTCTAAATTTTATATTGTTAATTAATTAGTTTTTAATTATTTTAATATTTACAGTAGTTTTTAAAAATAAAAATTAATAAAACATTGAAGAAGGGTATTTTGGTCACTTTATCATTTAGTATGGTCAACTGTTAGTCAACTGTCAGTCAACGGTTAGTCAAAGGTATTTTCTTGTAATTTTGGCAAAAATGGATTATATCTCATAAAGTCATGGTATGTTGGTGCAATTTTTCCTATAAAAAAAAAAAAAAAAAAAAAAAAAAAAAGATACATACAAGCAACGGTGACACCTGGCAGCTGCCTAGAATCGTCATTGACTGGGCTCCGCCAATACCAAACACGTACATAATAATTTTAGATGTGGATCTATACTGTAAAAAAGATTGTCAATGTGGTTACTGTGATTCGGAATTCAGAGGTTTTGGTGATGGATAGAAATTTTTATTTTGGGGTGGCCGGGTTTGATTTGAGAGGATATTAAATTATTGCTCCCCTGTTTTTCTACTGTTAAGGTTAGTTTTGCTTCTCAAAAAACCAATCAAATAGTTCATTGTTTAGCCAAGATGACCTAATCTAGTAGTGTTGCTTAGTTCTAGATGGAGGAATCATCTTTTTGTGTTAGCAAGGAATCTCCTTGCCTTATCTAGGGATTTTTGTAAGCTGTGTTCTTTTAATAGACCTCTGTTCATAAATGAGAAATTTGACCACTTCTAAATGAGCACCCGCAATAGTACAGAGCCGTATGAGTAATACAATGATGAATAGAATTCGTTCCACGAGGATTAATGTATTGAATATCACAATTGATTGATTAACCAATATTTAGACAAGTAAAGATTGAATGATTGAACTACACTACTCAAGTTTAACTAAATTAAACATACAACTAAAATGCAATAAATGAAACTAAACAAGCAAACAAACTCAAGCACTTGGATGTAAATATATGTGAATGAGGCTAAGACCTTGAATCTATCTATCCAATTCTCATCAATTTTAGGCACATCATTGAAATAGAATATGCAAGTATGTATGTAGATTCGTATGCTCTTAATTAGTCTCTAACTGCTCTCAAGTGATAAAAACAATATTTATGTGCACCAACAACCTATTTCTCAATGGTTATCCGAACTACACAGAAATTCATTAAGCAAAGTGGCATACAAATGGAATTTTACAAGCTAGCATCGCATATTTTTATCTTATTAGACTTGTATCGGGCATTTCATTGAGCACGTTGTGTGCTTCTTTTCTCGGTAGTTCACACAACAACCAAATATCAACTAAGTGTTAGCTAGACACCTAAAAACATTAAGCAATTGAAATACACATACATAACACATGCATTTATGCTAAAGTGATGACCTTTATTGATGGTTCATGGAAAATGTTTCATCTTGGCCTTAGCCAAGATGGTTTTAGTTCATATTACAAAATATGGCTACAAAAGATAAGAATATTATGCAATCCATCTTAAATACAAGTAAATAAATTAATAGAGTGTAGAGAAAACTATAGTGAAGAACTCCTTCTTGGTGACTTGATGTGCTTGGCTTGCTTCCTCTCTTGATGCTTCCCTTTATGCTCCAATTTTGTGTTTTGATGGTGGAAAATGGTGGGAAAGTTGGATATTTGGTGTTTAGTGAAGTGGATTTGGAGTTTGGATGATGGATTTTAGGTTGGATGTAATGATTTTGTAAGTTTGGAAGGTAAAAATGTGTTATTGGAGAGTTTGGGATGTGGTGTGGGAGTGTTCTTGAGCTCAAGGGTCATGCAAGAGATGTTAAAAAAGAGAGGAAGTGGAATATATATAGGGTGTGGGAATTAGAGCACGAAAACCTAAAAATCCTGATGTGGAAGTGAAGGGCGCTATACGTACATTGCCCTTTGTACAATGCCACATCTCTGGAATGGTTTTTGGGGTTGGGCAGCTGGTGGGCATTGTACAAAGCGCTGTACGAATATCCCTTTGTACAGAGCTTTTGTTCTTCAGTGGCTTCTAACAGCGCGCACCGTTACAAAAACGAACATAAATTCCTCCAGAAATATTAGCAATCTGTAAAAGCCATTGGAAAGTAGACAGCCGGAGCTTTCCAAAAATAGGTAGCACGAAACCTAGTTCCATTTGAGGTGGGAGATATGGCCCTCAAAATGTTGGTGTACTGTAGGAGTCTTTCCCGTTTCAGCCCTTTTAACTTCCAAAACTCATCAATTAAGCTCAAATACATTATTAATGGCAAATAACCTATACAAAGCTTACAAAACACATTAAATCTACAAATACGCTCGAAAATGAGTACAATTGATAAGAAATGGAGGCTACACCGAGTGCACAAATGAGCACTATCAGGTGAAGGATAGAAATTTTTATTTTGGGGTGGCCGGGTTTGATTTGAGAGGATTTTAAATTATTACTCCCCTGTTTTTCTAGTGTTAAGGTTAGTCTTGCTTCTAAAAAAACCAATCAAATAGTTCATTGTTTAGCCAAGATGATCTTATCTAGTAGTGTTGCTTAGTTCTGGATGGATGAATCATCTCTTTGTGTTAGTAAGGTATCACCTCCTTGTCTCATCTAGGGACTTTTGTAAGCTGTGTTCTTTTAATAGACCTTTGTTCATAAAAAAAGAAAACCTAGCTATATTATACCACAAAGGCACAAAAACATTAATTTTAGGGAGAACTTTATAACTAGTCAAAAATTAGTGGTTTTACTGTTTTTGTCAAAGATTATCATTTTTATTGTTTTTGTCAAAATATTCACTTTTTGGACAAGATTGCCATTCTTTATAAATTTTTTTTTTCTTTTTCTTCTTCTTACCGAAAAAACAATAACTTTTTTTCTTTATTTTTTTTTTCTTTTTCTTCTTCTTCCCAGATCTCCATCTTCTTCTTCTTCCCAAATGTGTATTTGGTGTGTTTAATTGGTTTGCCTTGGTGTGTTTAATTGGTTTGTCTTGGTGTGTTTAATTAGTCTAGTGTGTTTAATTGATTTACACCTAGTGTATTTAATTAGTTTAGTGTGTTTAAGCCCCGATGTGTTTAATCGGTTTCCTCGGTGTGTTTAATTGATTTGTCCTGGTGTGTTTAATTGGGTTGCTCTGGTGTGTTTAATTGATTTACACCTGATATGTTTAATTGGGTTACCCAGTGTGTTTAATTGATTTACACCTGGTGTGTTTAATTGGGTTGCCCTGGTGTGTTTAATTGATGTGCTCTGGTGTGTTTAATTGAGGTGCTCTGGTGTGTTTAATTGAGTTTCTCTGATGTGTTTAATTGAGTTGTCTTGGTGTGTTTAATTGGTCAGTCTTGGTGTGTTTAATTGGGTTCCCGGTGTATTTAATTGATTTGTCCTGATGTGTTTAATTGGGTAACCAATTAAACACACCATTAACACCCAATTAAACACACCAGTCATTACCAATTAAACACACTAGTCATTAACACCCAATTAAACACACTAATAACACACAATTAAACACATTAGTTATTACCAATTAAACAAACCATTAACA
Organism: Acer negundo; assembly: GCA_035582765.1. Taxonomy (NCBI): domain Eukaryota; kingdom Viridiplantae; phylum Streptophyta; class Magnoliopsida; order Sapindales; family Sapindaceae; genus Acer; species Acer negundo. The sequence goes on along the minus strand of CM069235.1, from coordinate 29,028,013 downwards.
CACGAAAATCTGGAAAAAAAAAAAACCAAAAAAAAACATAATCTGAAAAAAAAAAAAGTTGACAAACATAATCAAGCATATTTTTTTAAATCTGGAAACCTTTTTGAAAAAAACCAAATCTGAATTTTTTTTTTGAACAAAACCAAATCTGAACATCTTTTAAACAAACAAACAGTACTCAAACAAACAAACATCACTTTTTAAAATCTGGAAAATTTTCAACCAAAAAAAAAAACTGAATTTTTTTTCAAAAATCTGGAAAATTTTCAAATTAAAAAAAATTGATTTTTTTTTTTTAAATCTGGGTTTGGGTCGCTCGATCTGGACTAGATCGTGGTCAAATCGGAAAACCCATCAACCCATTGAAAATCTGGAAATTTTCTTTGAAAAAAAATATGAAATTATTTTTAAAATCTGGAAAAAAATGAGAAAGAGAAAGAGAAGAGAGGAGAGAGGAGAGAAAGAGAAGAAGTAGAAGGAGAGAAGGTGTGGCTGAGAAAGGGAGACGACCAGATCCGCGCGAGAGAGAAAGAGAAGAGAGGAGAGAGAAGAAGAAGAAGAAGAAGAAGGCGTGAGAATGAGAGAAAGAAGGAGAGAAAGAAAAAAAAAGGGTTCTAGTGAAAATGAGAGAGAAGATATTAAGAAAAAAATAAAGGCAATTATGTCTTCACAACTATAATGTTGACAAAAATAATAAAAATGATAACAATAAGTCCCTATAATTTTTAATTTTATTTGTTTTCCTACCATTGGAGTAATTAATAAGCAATAATGTATCTCCATTTACTGTCATACGATCATGGACCGGTGGCCGGATAATTGAGGCATTTCATTTTCTTGTTTTGCTTCATTTTCCTTAGCCTTGCTATGCTTTATTTCCCCGTAGAAGTAGGAGACAAATCCCCAGATAGACAGTGCAAGAGAAACACCTTTTTCTGCTTGAAACTTTTCACCGTAGAAGATAACCGCTAGAATCTCTGTTATTGGAAGCAGAACTGCGATTAAGATGCCAGACAACAGAGAAGATGTGCAGAAGATGACTCCTATGGATCCCATGAAGAAACACTGCCAGGTCAGTGAATTAGCCACCACCACCACGTAATACTTTGCTTCCCCAAGCTCGTACTCTTTAGCTTCTCTTCCAATTGCCTGCAAATCAAAATAATGTTATAATGGAAAAAAAGAAAAAGAGAATTTGATGTACAAATTACAATCACTTTAAAAAAAAAAAAATTAAAAGAACAATTTACTAATAAAAGAGAGAAAAGTGAAGAAAACAAAAAACCAGTAAAACTGATTAATAAAAAAGTGAAGCACAAACAAAAATATATTAAATTGCACATCAACTTTATTGGACGCGCTTGCAATGTCTTCTCTTTCTCAATTGATCAAGCCTAACACTAATTAATATTTAATAGTAGATAAAATCTTAAAAGACAAACCTGGAAATCCTTGTTGATCAGCATGCCTATAGTGCACAAAGCTGTGGCAAAGAAACACATGACAAGCTGAATCTCCATCACAAGAGAATAGGTCAGTTTTTGCTTCACATTCTTGTATGTCAACTCGATCAATGGCAAAACAAACCCATACAATGCTGCAGCTGCTAGCGTCATCAAGAACCCTAACATGTACTGCTTATTTGATTCATTATTTGGTAGATCATTACTTGTGTGCAAAGCTAAAACACCGGCTCCTATGGTTAATAAAAATACCGCGTTTATAGAGTAAGAAGTGAACTTTTGTTTAACCAAAAGGAATGCAAAACCTGCAGTGAAAACCAACTGAGAGGCTATGATCAAAGAACTTGTCGAGATAGGAAGACGAGCCACACCATAGGCATAGAGGTAGTCGTCAAGGCCAGTGAGAACGCCGATAACCGCAGCTGCGAGGAGTATGGGAGGCTTGATGGAGAAAAGCATGGTCTTGGTGGGTGATGATGGAGTACTGTTGCGGCGTTGCATGTAATAATTAATGGTGATGGGGATGAGAATGACGGGCCAACTAGCAGTTAAACGACAGCTTGAGAACCAAACTCTTTTGCCGCCGTGGAGGAAGTAGAGCCGCCCCAGCATCGGGCCACCGCATGAGCCCAGAGTTAGTAGAATGCAGCTAGTTTTACGATTGTGAGTGTCCATACTCTCCACCATATGTTCTGATGACCTCTTGTTTGACTATCTAACAAGAGAGTTACGATTTTTTATTCTTTATTTTTATTTTTTTAATATATACATCAAATATAACGATTCGAACCTAAAACATTGTCAAATTAAAATTTTAAATTTATAAGCTATGTTAAACGATGATATATAGACACTTCGAACCTAAAACATAGTCAAGCCAAGTTTATAAACCACGATAGTCGATAGTGTATTTATATATATATATCCTCCTGAATTAAAGTATGCACCTAATAATCAAATAATATAGACCAAGGGCAGGGCATCGATTACTTTCTTCTTTTTTTTAAACGTAGACATCTATTACTTTCTTTGGTTTGTACACGTTACATCTCATAAAAATCAACTTTAGAAACTCGAATAGTAGAACAAATTTCAGTGGGGTGCTTAAATTAGATGCTAGATCTGATAGAAAGTGGAAACAAATTCCATGTGGAATTCTGGATACGCATATATCAAAGTGTGCGTTCGTCGGGGTATCAAAGTTTCTGTGCATTAACACAGTTGCATTCTGTTATGATCATGACTCGTGGTACTGTTGCAGCCCAATATATATATATGGAGAAATTTATTTCTAGTTAAAAAATCAATGGCTTTACCATTTTTGTCCAAGATTATCATTTGTACTGTTTTTATAAAAAATTTCACTTTTTGGACAAGATTGCCCTTCTTTATAAATTTTTTTTTTCCTCTTTCCCTCTCTCCTTTTCTCACGCCTCCTTCTTCTTCTTCTCTCTTTCTCTCACGTTTTTTCCAGATTTTTTTTTTAAAAAATTCAGTTTTTTTTTATGGTTGAAAATTTTCAAGATTTAAATAAGGTTTGGATTTGAGTTTGGGTAGTGGTTGTGCTTGTGCTTAATTTTTTTTTTTTTTTTTTTTCAGATTTATAGTTGTATTTAAGTTTGGGTTGTGGTTGTTTTTATGAATGGTGGGAGTTGTGTTTGGGGTTGGGTTTTGTTGAAAAAAAAATTAAGAATTTTTTCGGATTTGATCTTTTTCAAATAAATTTTCCAGATTTCATTTTGTTTAAACACACCGGACCACGAATTAAACACATCAGGCAAAACGAATTAAACACATCAGACAAAACGAATTAAACACATCAGACCAAATGAATTAAACACACAAGGCAAAATGAATTAAACACACCAGACCATCAATTAAACACACTAGGCCACCAATTAAACACATCAGACAAAACTCATTAAACACACCAAGACAAAAACAATTAAACACACCAGGGCAAAACGAATTAAATACACCGGGCAAAACGAATTAAACACCTGGTGTGTTTAATTCATTTGGCCTAGTGTGTTTAATTCATTTTGCCTGGTGTGTTTAATTCGTGGCCTGATGTGTTTAATTGATTTATAACCGGTGTGTTTAATTGAGTTGCATTGATGTGTTTAATTGATTAAACACACCAGACCATCAATTAAACACATCAAACCACCAATTAAACACACTAGACAAAACTCATTAAACACACCAAGACAAAAACAATTAAACACACTAGGGCAAAACGAATTAAACACACCAGACAAAACGAATTAAACACATGGTGTGTTTAATTCATTTAGCTTAGTATGTTTAATTCGTTTTGCATGGTGTGCTTAATTTGTGGCCCGGTGTATTTAATTGATTATAACTTGTGTGTTTAATTAGTCATGTGTGTTTAATTGATTACAATTAGTGTGTTTTATTGGTTTACACCTAGTGTGTTTAATCGGTTCTAGATGTGTTTAATCGGTTCCAGATGTGTTTAATTGTGTTTCTTGATGTGTTTAATTGATTACAACTGGTGTGTTTAATTGGTCTCATGGTGTGTTTAATTCGGTCATCCTTCTCTATTTATGTTTAATTGGTCCCCGGTGTGTTTAATTGGTTTACACCTTGTGTGTTTATTTTTTTCAACCCAATTAAACACACCAGTAACACAATTAAACACACCAATCTGGAAAAAAAAAAATTAAATATGGAAAATCTAGACTCTCAACTTCAAACAAAAATTTGGAATTTTTTTTTTGAAAAAAAAAAAACACAAACACTGAAAAATTTTTAAACAAATAAAATCTGGAAAAAAAAAATTTAAACCAAACAAAATTTGAATTTTTTTAAAACAAAACACTCAAACTTAAGCACAACAACATCCATAACCTAGAAAAAAAAAACGAGATCTAAAAAAGAAATTAAAAAAGATTCTAAAGATTAAACACAACAATACAACCACAAATATGAATTTTTTTTAACCACAACTCAAATCCAAACCTTTTTTAAATTTGAAAATTTTTCAACAAAAAAAAAGCTGAAATTTTTTTCAAAAAATCTAGATAAATTTTCAAATATGAAAATTTTTGTTATCCCTAAAATCAACTACAAACATAACTATAATAACAACCCAAACTTAAAAATCTGAAAAAGATTTCAACAAAAAAAAAATAGTGAAATTTAAAAAAAATCTAGAAAAACGTGAAAGAGAAGAAGAAGGAGGGAAGATCGGACGTCTGATCATCGGTCGGTTGGTCGTCTGATTTGAATTTTTTTTTTTTTAAAAAAAAAATCTGAAATGTTTTTTAAAATCTGGAAAAAAAAAGAAAGAGAAAGAGAAGAAGAAGAAGAAGAAGAAGAAAGAGGAGGAGGAGGTATGGAAGAAGAAGAAGAAGAAGAAAAAGGAGAGAGAGGAGGAGGAGGTATGGAAGAAGAAGAAGAAGAAGAAAAAGGAGAGAGAGGATGAGAGAAAGAAGAAGAAGAAGGTGTGAATGGAGAGAGAAAGGAAAGAGAAAGAGAGAGAAGAGGGAGGCGTGAAATGAGTGAGAGAAAGGAGAGAGAAGAGATAAGAAAAAAAATAAAGGTAATTATGTCCTCACAGCCCATTTAATGACAAAAACAATAAAAATGATCATGTTGGACAAAAACAATACATCCCCTTAATTTTTGACTAAAAAGACCTATTTCCTCATATATATATATATATATATATATATATACTTTGGACAGGATTGATTATTCTAGCTATGATGGATTCCAATTTTGAGTCTGATGGAGAATGAATATAATGCTGCATTAGATGAGATTTGTCGCTCTTTTGAGTTGATGTTTCATTAGTGTTACTACTTTAATAACTTAAATTTTAAAGGCACCAAAATAAGTGAACTTCCAAAAATACCCTTTCTTTATATATATATTTTATTTACTTTTCAGTTTTTTTTTAATAAAAAATTTCATCGTTTTCATCGGTTTATATTGGAGGTCTAAGACCTCCATTGGGGGTTGAAATTGACTTCCGTTGGAGGTCAAAATTGACCTCTGTTGGACTTCAATCTCCGTTGGAGGTCTATTCAATCGAAATCGACCTTAAATGGAGGTCGATTAAGAAGAAGATTAAAAAAAAAAATGGGAAAATTTTTTTAGGTAATTTCTAAGACTTTTCAGGTAATTTTCGAGACTTTTCATGTAATTTCCAAGACTTTTCAAGTATTTCTGAAACTTTTCAGGTAATTTCCGAGACGTTTTGGTAGTTTCCGAGATTTTTGATAATTTCTAAGCCTTTCTAGGCAAAAATGAAATTTTTCGAGACTTTTGGTCATTTTCAAGATGTTTTGGTAGTTTTAGAGACTTTTGATAATTTTTGAGATTTTCTGGACAAAAATAATTCCGAGACTTTTAGATTTGGTCATTTTGAAAAAATCATTTTTACCTAGAAAGTCTCTAAAATTACCAAAACAACTCAGAAACTACATGAAAAGTCTCGAAAAATTACATGAAAAGTCTCGAAAATTACCTGAAAAGTCTTGAAAATTATCTGAAAAAATTTTCCAATTTTTTTTTCATCATCTTCTTAATGGATCTCTAATGGAGGTCGATTTCGACCACTTCAATGGATTTAGTCACTTCATTGACTTGTGTCTCTTTAGATATATCTAACTCTTATAGAGTTGATTAGGAGAAAGTAGATTTGTTTATAACTCGAGTTTTGTCTATATTAGGATTCTGATAATTTACTTTCCTCTTCTTGGGAACTGTATCCTTTGAAAAAAGGTTTACAAGCTTATGATATGCATTAGATGATTTATTTGTTGTCTTTTGCTCTGATTGTTCTTAATGAACAATCACCTAGTCGGGTTCATGAGATGATAACTTATAAATTTTTGTTACCTTTAATGTATCAGGTAGCTGATTAATCATCATTTGATGATCACTTATCTTTCGTATTTGAGCGATATAAAGATTGAAATGAGACACTTTTATTACATATATAGAGAATTAAATTGATATCTTTATTTTGTACAAGAGTAACTTTTCATTTACTCTTCTCTTCTGAAGAAATTTTCCCTTCTTATAATGATATGAAAAATTTCCCTTCTGTAACGCACTTGAGCGTGAGTACGGATCCTTTATAAATAGTATAACTTATTATAATCCTAACTCATAAAGGATTCTTAACCCTAATAGGATGGCTAGTCCCAAAAGGAAACTAGGTCCACATATATACAATAGCACATACCATATCCTACATATATAATGTAGCTAAGGTGCACTAAGCCCAATAAATATTGATCACAACCAAACGAGCTTTATCTGGTTAACTCTCTCTTATATATTTAAACATTCCAATCAATTCGGTTTTCATAAACTCAAAATATAATGGCATATGTTACTCACAATTTTATAAAAAACTTACATATATAACATTGATGATTTGGTTGGTGTGTGGAGACCGGCACTCTACCTTTTAAATATATAAACATGTGATTGTATTTAATTACGAAGTAAAATGTCCATTACTATGTAATACTTGAAAAAAAAAAGTCCATATATATGTATCGTAATATACGGTTTAAGATTCTCTCCTTACTTTTTTTTTTCCTAGACTTTTCATAATCTAGTGACACATAAGCATAACAAAAAACACATATTTAAAATTTGATCACTTTTTTTTTTCTCTCATGCAAGTTGATATTTCAATTACCCTTGACAAAATAAAAAAAATAATTAAAAAAAAACCCCAAAAAAAAAACAAGGTCAAGGAGAGGATCCTAAATATTATACCAAATTGTAATATAACTAATCTTGTTATTTATTGGTCAAGAAATTCCTTGATTAGGTAATCTTGTGTCAATGTACGTGTATGTTCTTAAATATTATACCAAATTGTAATATAACTAATACAAACTCTATCTAGATGATGTTATGTTTTTGGTCAACCACAGACCACACACAACACCTGTTCTTATTCTAAAACCTACAAGAAATTCTTACACAGCAATAACAGAAAAAAAAAAAAAAAAAAAAAAAAAAACCGGTGCCAAACTAATTCACAAGAAACCTGTGAATATTGTATTGCAAAAAGAACAAGATTATAGCAATATTGACAGTACCAAAATAAAAACAATATATCATGCTAATATCAGATTAACAACAAGAATAGATCTAAATATACTAAACAAAATAGAACTAACAACTTAGATCTATCACATGTAATCTGAGAAATAAAACCACGAGATTAATAGAAAGTAGAAGAAGAAAGTAAAGACTAGAAATATAAACAGAAACAGAGAAGAGAAAAGCAGAACACCATGATTATCGTGGTTCAGCCAGAATTGGGGTCTACATCCACGTTGAGTCTTCACAAAGAAGACCCTCTCCACTATATCAAAGTATGTACAAGCAAGAATATACAACCGAGAACCTGAATACAACCCAGCAAGTCACCAAAAACCAAGATCTACTCACAAAGAATCAAGATCTAACCTAAACCACACTCGATCTACACAAGTATACACAGGAATCACACAAACCTCTCACAAATGAGTATACAACACACAGATCACTCTCACAAATACACTTGCCTCACAAAAATCACAAAGGACACTTGGATTCATCAAGTTTCACAAAGAAAGCAAGAGAGTAGCCGAGAGAATTTTTTAGAGAGAGAAACACTCAATTTCTGAAACCCTAACAAATGAATAATCTAACTTGTTTCTCTCTCTCCAACTCATATATATACTCTTATCAGGTGAGTCATCACCATAATCTCTAGTAGCCAATGAGTGATTGCCACATTGGATCTCACTAGGTGAACATAACAGCTTATTTGAAAATGATCAGCTTTCATCAAAACGAAACCGTTTCAGCCAAGTCTTCAATTTGGTAAATATCTAATTTCTTCTAGAATGCTGTAGAGTTGGTTTTTGATTGGGCTTCTAGGTTGGCTGTCAGTTTGGGCTTCTTGCTTGGGCATATGAATTTAATGAAATGGGCTAACCAACATCACAAATTCCACCTTAGGCCATCTTCAATATAGTTGAGAGAGCTTCCCTGTGAACATATCTCAAAAAACACAAAACAGTTAATCATAATCACCAATTTTCAGCAAATTCAAGCAATGCTTGAGTTTGCTATAGGTAACCACTTTAGTCCACATATCAGCTGGATTTTCTTCAGTGGATATCTTTTCCACCTCAACAATACCTTTAAAGATTTTATCTATAATAAAATGGTATTTGACCTCTATGTGCTTCATTCTCTCATGGAACACATGATTTTTACACAAATGTAAAACACTTTGGCTGTCAGTGAAAATAACAGCCTTACGTCTAAAAACACCTATCTCACCTAGAAGCCCTTGAAGCCGAATTTGCTCTCTTTATGGCTTCAGTGACAGCTATGTATTTTGCCTAAGTTGTGGAAAGTGCCACAACTGATTGTAGTTGGCTTTTCCAACTAATACAACAGCCAACAATAGTAAAAAGTTAGGAGGCAGTATACCTCATCTTACCTCTATCACCTGTATAGTCGGAGTCCACATACCTAATTAAGTCTAACACATTATTAGTGCAATCATAATTCAGCCCTACAGAAGTGGTAGAATTGATGTATCTTAGCAGCCATTTCATGGCATTCCAATGGCCTTTCTTAGGATTGGCCATATACCTAGTTAACACATTAATGACTTGCGCTAAATCAGGCCTAATGCTTATCATAACATACATCACAGACCCTATAGCACTAGAATATGGTATATTTTCCATGTATCTACTCTCCTCTAAGGATCTAGATGACAGGGCAGTGGATAACATAAGTTTTACACATAGATGGATATTAGTAGGCTTGCAATTTCTCATTGAAAACCTATCAACCAGCTTATTCAAATGGATGGGTTGCTTCAAACACAGCATGTTATCATCCCTAAATCTAACAAGTTTCATGCCCAAAATCGGTTTTGCATTACTCAAGTCTTTCATATCAAATTCAGACTTTAACTTCTTCTTTAACTCTATAATCCTAGACATTTCCTTACTAGCAATTATCATATCATCAATATATAAAAGCAAGCAGACAGTATTATTGATATTTTCATTGCTGAAACAAAAACATGCATCAAACTTGCTTTTAATGAAACTTATACTAGTAATCAAGCTATCAAACTTTTTTATTCCATTGTCTAGGGGCTTACTTAAGCTCATATAAAAACTTTTTCAGAAGACACACATGGGAGGGTTTAGAATTTGATTCAAAACCCTTCGGTTGGGACATATAGATAGTCTCAACCAAGTCCCCATGCAAAAAAGTTGTTTTGACATCTAATTGTTATAATTCTAAACCAAAATAGCTAACCAAAGCTAAAACTATCCTAATGGTTTTATATTTGACAACCGGAGAGAATATCTCATTATAATCAATTCCCTCTTTTTGTGTAAAACATTTGGCTACTAATCTAGCCTTATACCTAGGAGGTATGTTTTTCTTTACACTTTACTTAATCTTATAAACCCATTTACAAGGTATAATTTTTTGTTTTTAAGGTTTAATAACAAGAGACCAAGTGATGTTTTTCAGAAGAGAATCCATCTCTTCTCTTATAGCACTAACCCATTTTAGCTTATCAAGTGAATTGACAGCTTCCTCATAAGTCTTAGGTTCAACATTTTCAATTTCTTGGCCAGTGCACAAAACAAAGGAAATCACATCTGCGTAGGTATACTTACTGTTAGGTTTGATAACTCTTGTAACCCTATCCCTAATCAGCTAGAGAATCATTTATCTTTGGTTGATTCTAACTCTCTCATATCTGATCATCCGAATCAGGACTAGGCTGAATCGAGACTTGACCAAGTGGTGGGTTACCAAATTCCACCTGAAGCTTGTCACCATCATCCTTTAAAAGATCTGGATCAGATTCAGAAGAAGGGTCATTACCTTTACAAGGCTTTTAGTCTCATTAAAAACTACATCTCTACTAATTATTACCTTAAAGCCTATTTGGTCCCTAAGCCAAATTCTATATCCTTTAACAACTAAGAGATATCCTAAGAAAGCCCCTTTAAGAGACCTAGGTTCTAGTTTCCCTTCTGATTGGTGAGCATAGGCTGCACACCCAAACAACCTTAGGTGTTTTAAACTAGGAGACCTACCAGTCCATTTTTCTTCAAGTGTTATTAGGCATATAGCAATAGAGGGAGGCCTATTTATTAGGGAGGTGACTGTTGTGGCAGTCTCACCCCATAATTTTTGACTTAAACCAGAGCTGATTAAAAGGCACCTAACCTTATCTTGGATAGTTATATTCATTCTTTTAGCTATTCCATTTTGTTGGGGTGTGTATCTAACTGTCCTATGTCTTAAAATCTCCTCATTACTGCAGAATTCATTGAATTCTTCCTTAACAAACTCAAGACCATTATCGGTCCTAAGAGTTTTGACTTTCCTAGAAGCTTGGTTCTTAACCAACTTCTTCTAAGCCTTGAAACTATCAAAGACTTGATCCTTGGATTTTAAAAGGTAAATCCACACTTTCCTAGAGTAGCATCTATCAAGGAAAGAAAATAATTGTTTCCACCATGAGTGGGAACCTTGGCTGGTCCCCAAAGTTCCGAGTTAACATACTCAATGACCTTTTTGGTGTTGTGTTAGGCAGTAGTAAAACTAAGCCTATGTTGCTTTCCTAGGACACAATTTTCACAGAAATGTAGCTTAGTTATTTGATCTCCACCTAAAAGACCTTTCTTGCTCAGCTCACACAATTCTTTCTCACTTATATGACCGAGTCTTATATACCATAAGACTTATTTGTTATTGTTTTTAGTGGCTACATTAGCAGCCCAATAGGTGGTTGTCTCACCTTTCAAGACATAGAGGTCATTTCTCTTTTCACCCTTAAGTATAACTAGAGAATCTCTAGATACTTTTAGGACTTTGTTTTCAGCTTCATAACAGTAACCTTCCTCATCCAAAACACCAAGAGAAATCAGATTTCTCTTCAAGTTAGACACATACCTAACATCATTAAGAACTCTCACTAACCCATCATACATCCTAATAGCAACTGACCATATCCATCCATTAAACAATGCTGATCGTTACCCATCAGCACACTACCTCCACTGAGTTCTTTGAATTCTGTGAACCACTCTCTTCTAGGACACATATGGAAGGAACAACCCGAATCTAAGATACACTTAGATTTTATATCCTCAGAGCTAACAGCTAGGACCTTACTAGGTTCAAATGATTTAGATGATACAACTGCATCACCATCATTGTGAGACTTTTCTGATTTTTTCTTTTAAGTTTATAACAGTATTTTCTAATATGTCCCTCTTTCCTACAGAAATAACACTTTCTAGTGCCATTCTTACTCCTAGACTGAGACCTATTATGGTTGGGTGTCTTACTCCTATGTTGACCTTTATTATAGTTTGAATTACTGTTATTATTCCCATTTCTAACAGGTTGTCTTCCTCTAACAAATAAATTCTCATCACTATCCTTCTTTTCCATTTTCAACTATAGGTCCTTGGACTTAAGACACTCTTTAAGTGACAAAGAAGTCCTACCGTATTTAATGGCAACCTTGACATCCTTGAAGGAGTCAAGGAGTGAATTCAGGAGAATGATAGCCTTATTCTCGTCACTCAACTTTTCATCAATACCAGCATTAGCCAACTCAATAGTCATTTTCTTAAAATCATGTAAGTTTTCACCTAGGCCTTTACTAGCATTCATTTTAAAGGCAAACAATCTTTCTTTAAGATAAGTCTTATTAGTGAGAGATTTAGTTAGATACAAGCTTTCAAGCTTCTTCCAAACATCATAAGCAGTTTTTTCATCATTAACTTCCCTACGAACATTATCAGACAGATTCAAAATAATAGTGCCTAAGGCCATTTCAAGCATGTCATTTTTCTGTTCTTCAGTTAATGATACAAATAATTTTTCAGGGCCTTCAATAGCTTTGAGGATTTTCTGCTATGAGAGAAGGGCTTTCACCTTTATTCTGCATATGCCAAAATCCCCAGAGCCATCAAATTTATCAATGTCAAATTTCATGCTCATACACGAATTAAACGAGTTACTGAAATTACCAAAGTCAGAAGGGATTACCTCCTTGCAACTGCTAGTAGCTTCCTTACTACTGGTTCTTACTTCTCCAGTTGAGACTTCAAGATTTAAAACCTCGGCAATTGGAGGGATCCGGTCCTCTTCTCTCGTCGTTGTTACTGCTCCACCAAGGCTCTGACACCACTGTTGTGTTTCTAGTCAACCACATACCTTACACAACACATGTTCTTATTCTAAAACCTGTAAAAAATTCTTACACAGTAATAATAGATAAAAAATAAATAAAAAATAAAAAATAAAAAAATAAAAAAATAAAAAACTATACCAAACTAATTTACAAGAAACCCGTGAATATCGTATTGCAATAAGAACAGAAGATTATAGCAAAATTGACAGTACCAAAATACAAACAATATATCCTGCTAATATCAAATTAACAAGAATAGATCTAAATATACTAAATAAAATAGTACCAACAACTTAGATCTATCACATGTAATCTGAGAAATAAATCCACGAGCTTAACAGAAAGTAAAGGAAGAAAGTAAAGACCAGGAATATAAACAGAAACAAAGAAAAGAAAAGAAGAACACCACAATTATCGTGGTTTAGCCAAAATTGGAGCATTCATCCACGTTGAGTCTTCACAATGAAGACCCTCTCCACTATATCAAAGTCTGTACAAGCAAGAATATACAATCGAGTACCTGAATACAACTCAGCAAGTCACCAGAAACCTAGATCTACTCACAAAGAATCAAAATCTAATCTAGACCACACTCGGTCTATACAAGTATACACAGGAATCACACAAACCTCTCACAAGTGAGTATACAGCACACAAATCACTCTCAAAAATACACTTGCCTCACAAAGATCACAAAGAACACTTGGATTCACCAAGTTTCATAAAGAAAGCAAGAGAGCAGCCGAGAGAATTTTTCAGAGAGAGAAACACTCGATTTCTGAAACCTTAACAAATGAATAATCTAATTTGTTTCTCTCTCTCTCCAACTCATATATATACTCTTATCAGGTGAGTCATCACCGTAATCTCCAGCAACCAATGAGTGATTGCCACATTGGATCTCATCAGGTGAACATAGCAGCTTATTTGAAAATGATCAGCTTTCATCAAAACGAAACCGTTTGAGCCAAGTCTTCAATTTGGTAAATATCTGCTTTCTTCTAGAAGGCTATAGAGTTGGTTTCTGATTGGGCTTCTGGGTTGGCTGTTAGTTTGGGCATCTTGCTTGGGCCTATGAATTTATTGAAATGGGCTAACCAACATCACAGATGATAATTAAACTTATCTCCATTCTCTAACTAGTGGAATAAGAACAAACGAATCAAGTCGATCTGTGTTTGTTGATGATAACAATCAATAATTTATTTAGTAACCCCATAAATATATATATATATATATATATAGTCATGTAAACCCACTATATATGTTTTGCAATAAAGCAAATGATCTACGCATGAATTCCCTCTCATCAATTTTTTTTTTTTAAGTATTATTATAAACCCTAATTCCTAACATCGAACGGTCGAGTCAAAAGTTCGTTAAAACCTGTTGAGATCAAACGGTATATGTGCAATCCGAATATCTACTCACGGATTAGATATATCTACTCTCATAAGGGAAGATATCTTACCCCTACAACGATGGTTGAGAAAACTTCCTACACACATTCTTATAAAATACTAAACATGTAGAAATCAAGTACCACTGTCTACAAAGCTTTCATAGGCATCTTATTTCAGATTAGTGATTAGTACGAAAAAAATCAGTACATGTACACATAACATGACGCATTTTGTTAATTCCATGCCGCAATATACATTGATGAGAGCATATATATAATAATAATAATAATACAAGATACATAAAAAAACAACTTAATTGGTGGAGTGATACCCCTCTGCTTTTACACTGCTGACCATTTCTCTGATAGCAAGAATATAATAAGTTCCGTGTGCTGGGAACCAAATTGAAAACGTCTAATTTGTCATGTGAAGAATCTGAAATTACGTTGTAGTATATATTGCATTCTTGTAATTGCTCTTGAATCAGTTAATGAAAAAGTATTTTTCCAGAACTTGCTCTCTCTTTAGCTTGAAGATTCATTCAAGCATTCTCTCAAACAGTTTGATACTTGTATCGAACACCTTATTCTCATCAAGATTTTCACTATTAATTTAATTTTCTTTTCTCATACAGGTGGATCGATATATAGAGTAACACGAACCCACCTCCATATTGTTAGAAAATCTCTCCATATGGGTCATGTTAACATTTACTTTTAGGGAACATGTTAACAAAATCGAAACTTCAAGTAAACAATTTATATTTTTATTCTTTCAATACAGGTTTATTGGTCCAGTTTGCAGGGGATGTAAAGGATAAAGTGAGGGAGGTCGTCAGTGCTCAACTCAATGTGAGTGATCATTGTAGAGGTGTTGATGATCATGAGTGACCACTCCTAATTGAACACCCGCAATAGTACGGAGCCGTAGGAGTAGCACAATGATGAACAGAACTCGTTCCACGGGGATTGAGGTATTGATTACCACAATTGATTGATTAATTACTATTTAGACTAGCAAAGATTTAGTGATTGGATTACACTACTCAAATTTAACTAAATTAAATATACAACCAAAATGCAATTAATGAAACTAAATAAGCAAACAAACTCAAGCACTTGGATGTGAATATATGTGAATGAGGCTA
The DNA here is from genome assembly GCA_035582765.1 of Acer negundo. Classification (NCBI taxonomy): domain Eukaryota; kingdom Viridiplantae; phylum Streptophyta; class Magnoliopsida; order Sapindales; family Sapindaceae; genus Acer; species Acer negundo. The sequence goes on along the minus strand of CM069235.1, from coordinate 29,012,755 downwards.
AGACCTTGAATCCACCTATCCAATTATCAATTTTAGGCACATCAATTTTAGGCACATCATTAAAAACAATATTCATGTGCACCAACAACCTATTTCTCAATGGTTATCCGAACTACACACAAATTCATTAAGCATAATGGCACACAAATGGAATCCTACAAGCTAGCATCACATATTTCTATCTTACTAGACTTGTATCGGGCATTTCATCGAGCACGTTGTGTGCTTCTCCTCTCGGTGCTTCACACAACAACCAAATATCAACTAAGTGTTAGCTAGGCACCTAAAAGCATTAAACAATTGAAATACACATACATAACACAAGCATTTGTAATAAAGTGATGGCCTTTACTGATGATTCATGGAAAAGGTTTCATCTTGGCCTTAGCCAAGATGGATTTAATTCATATTACAAGAAATGGCAACAAAATATATGATTTTTATGCAAGCCATAACAAATTAAAAATGAAATAAAGAGAGAAAAGTGTAGAGAAAACTATATGTGAAGCTCTCCTCCTCTCTTGGTATGTTGGTGTGCTTGGCTTGCTTCTTCTCTTTTAGTCCCTTTCTATGCTCCAAGGTTGGGTTTTGATGGTGGATAATGGTGGGAAAGTTGGGTATTTGGTGTTTGGTGAAATGGAATTGAAGTTTGGTTGATGGATTGAGGGTTGGATGTGGTGATTTGGTGGATTTGAAGAGTAAAAATGTGTTCTTGAAGTGTTTTGGAGTGGAAGGGTAGTGCAAGAGGTGTTGGGAAAAGATAGGAAGTGAAGTATACATAGGGTGTGGAAATTAGGGCACAAAAACCAAGAAAAAGCTGAGCTGAAGCACCGTTGCGTTGGTGGTGCACTGGTGGTCAGGTGCATGACCAGCGGTGACATTCTGCCGGATTTGCGGTGGTCCGGCACTGGTCGAGTAGCGCCATGCCTTTCTTCATCAGTTTTCAGCTTTTCAGCATTGTGCACCGTTACGAAAATGGACATAACTTTCTCTAGAAATATCGGAATCGCAATCCGTAAAAACCGTTGGAAAGTAGACGGCTGGGGCTTTCCGAAAATAGGTCACACGAAACCTGGTTCGATCTAAGCTGGGAGATATGGCCCCCGAAATATAGGTGTACTGCACAAGTCTTTCCCATATCAGCCCTTTTAAATTCCAAAACACATCAATTAAGCTCAAATACCTTATTTATGACAAATAACCTACACAACACTCACAAAAAACATTAAATATATAAATACGCTCGAAAACGAGTACAATTGATAAGAAATGGGGGCTATACCGAGTGTACAAATGGGCACTATCAAATACCCCCAAACCTATCTTTTGTTCGTCCCCGAGGAAAACCAAAGCAAACAAAATTAAGATTAATCTAATCAAAATTAAAATAAAGAAAACATTACTTTCGTGGGTGACACGATGGCACTTGGCACGTGCCACAAGCTTTTTAAATTCTTTTAAACCCCTAGGTGATCCCAAGAGAACGAGTGAAGTCTCGTGAGGGCTTACAGAACGATACCCACAAACGTATTTTCTACCGAGTCAATTGAAGGTGAGATGCAACATTGGGAGAATCGTAAAAGTAGACACAAGCATGCTAAGATCATTAAGTGCATTCTAGAGGTGTGGTAGCCAAGGTGCTACAACACTAATGATTGCAATTTCGGACTTCTTAGTGAATTTAGTTTCAAAAGCATCGAACACAAGAGTCATTAGATAACATTTCGCTTTGACTCTAAACCTCTCTTGGGTTCTCTCATTATTTTATCATTCGAACCTAGGCTTACTCATCAAACATATGCGAGTTGGAGTTTATGCACAAGAATTTTCAAAATTAAAACGCATATGAATGGTCATTACTTTCTCTAGAAATATCGGAATCTCAATCTATAAAAACCGTTGGAAAGTAGACAGATGGGGCTTTCCGAAAATAGGTCACAAGAAACCTGGTTCGATCTGAGCTGGGAGATATGGCCCCTGAAATATAGGTGTACTGCACAAGTCTTTCCCATTTCAACCATTTTAAATTCCAAAACTCATCAATTAAACTCAAATACCTTATTTATGGCAAATAACCTACACAACACTCACAAAAAACATTAAATATATAAATACGCTCGAAAACAAGTACAATTGATAAGAAATGGGGGCTATACCGAATGTACAAATAGGCACTATCAATGAGCCATGTGATCAATCAGAGTTCAGATATTATGATCATGATTGATCAAACGGCCGTGGAGCTGTCAGATGTTGTTATTTAGTTATTAATTGCCAAGGCACAATAATTATAAGTTAATTAGCTATTAAAGTTTGTTAGATTATAACTGCACATTAACAGTACTTGAATGAAAGGATTCAAATCACTTATTTAAAAATAGTGTCTCAATTTGTATATAACCAACAAAATTGAGCCATGTCACCACTATCATTTACATTTAATTATGTTTTTAAAAAAGTACGTATGTTCCAATTTGGTTAGTTAAGAGTATCTCCAATACTATTATGCATTTAAAGAAAATGGAGTGTCACATAGGATAAATATTAAAAAAGTTAGAAAAACTCTCTCTAATGCTATTATCTAAGTTGAATATGGAGATGATGTGGACAAAAAAAAAATAGAGAATATGGAGTTGGGTTTCTAAGAGCATCTCCAATGCTATTATGCATTTAGAGAAAATGGAGTGCCACATAGGATAAATATTAAAAAAATTAGAAAAACTCTCTCCAATGCTATTATCTAATTTGAATATGGAGATGATGTGGCAAAAAAAAAGTTAGAAAATATGAAGTTGAGTTTCTAATTCTAAAAACTCTCCTAGAAATGCTGACTAGGATTTCTAACCTTTTCCACCAATAAGATTAAAGCTTTCAACTCTTTCCACCAATAAGATTAAACCTCATTTAATTGTAAAATAAAAAAGGAGAGAGAGTGTAATAATTGTTTTATTATGATTGGAGATAAAATGGATGTATATTTGACTTTAGATAATTGCATTGGAGATGTGAATATGCATTTCTCTAAATTTTTTTCAAAAGTGGGCCCATAATAAATAAAAATGCTAATGTGGCACTATTCAGAAACTCAAAAATGCATATTTGTATTGGAGATGCTCTAATTCTAGAAACTCTCCTAGAAATGCTGACTAGGATTTCTAACTCTTTCCACCAATAAGGTTAAAGCTTTCAACTCTTTCCACCAATAAGATTAAACCTCATTTAATTGTAAAATAAAAAATGAGAGAAAGTGTAATAATTGTTTTATTATGATTGGACATAAAATATATGCATATTTAACTTTAGATAATTGCATTGAAGATGTGAATATGTATTTCTCTAATTTTTTTTCAAAAGTGGGCCCATAATAAATAGAAATGTTGACGTGTCATTATTTAGAAACTCAAAAATGCATATTTACATTGGAGATGCTCTAACACCATTTTTAGACAGATGATTTGAATCCTAAATGAAATGAATAAAAATTAGTTTCCACACCTTTATTTCCCAACTTTTATTGGCGTTATCTCATGCTTTCCAAGTCGAATATATCCTCTTTCCAACAAACAATGTTGTCTTCTTCTGATAACAAGAAGTCCAAAAAAAATATATATGTAACCAATAACACATTGCTATTTTTCATACAACACTGACAAATCTTTGCAGTTCTTTTAGTCACTTTAATATACATTTTCATTTTCTTATCGACCCAATTCTTCGATTCTCTTGCTGAATCTTAACATACACCCGTGATACGTCCTTGCAATTGAAATGATCAAACAATACAAATACAAACTGAATTCTATCGAACTTATTACAAACCAATGCACAATTATTTAGGCCTGAACGTAAACATAGATGTTAGTGATCTTAGCAGTTACGATGATGACGTGGAGCATCAGATGGACTTTCCTTGAACTCCGGTTCACAGGGGGGGCCACCACCAGTAGCCCCAAAATGCGACCCACCACCACCACCTCCACCACCACCACCACCACCACCACCAGTAACTTCATGAATTCGGACATCATCTTCAATTGAGAGAGTCACACTACTTTTTTCTCCATACGGGCCTGTTGTAGTGATTGTCTCATGAATTTCTTCACGTTCTTCGACACAAGCTGCTACAGGAACCATCACTGGTTTCTTCTTCTTCTTAGCTGAGCAGAAGAGACCAACCAAGAGGAATGCAAGGAAGAAGGCCCCACCAAGAGAGGCACACACAACAATAACAGTAGTGTGGTGGCCTCCTGGTGATGGTGGTGGTGATACAACTTCTGATGACGGTGGAAGCGATGAATTAGGTGGTGGTGCTTCATAAAGAGGTGGGAAATATGGAGATGGATTTGGATTTGGTGGAGGTGTGTAATTATGTGATGGTGAAGAATATGGAGGTGATTTTGGTGGTGATGCGGGGTAAGACCGCGGTGATTTAGTAGGAGTTGGAGGTGGTGCACAAACATAAGGTGTTGGTGCTGGCGGCGACAACTGAATTGGTGACGGAGGTGGGATAGTAGTGTGGCTTGGTGGATATAAGTCCTCAGGGGGCGGTGCTATATAGGGAACATGAGGTGCATGAAGTGGTGATGGAGCTTGTTTGTGATCATGATAAGGTTGTGGTGTTTTCGGGTGAAGGTGCTGGTGCTTTGGTGGAGGCGGTGGTGTTGATGGTGGCTCTGGATGAACATAATGGTAGGCGGGTGGATTACATGGGGGAGGAGGTGGTGGTGGAGGAGAAGAATAGTATGGGTATGCCATTTAATTTGTGAGAACTTGCACTGGGCACAAAGAGAGAAGCCTCTATTATTTGTACTAATTCTTGGTTTAAGAGAGACTAGATGAAGGTTTGATCTGATCTTAAATTAGGATAATGCTACTGTGCAGGATCTGTATTGTTACTTGAGTTAAAATTAATCATTAAATTTAAATTCAATGGTACATAAAAAATCAAACGTTTGAAAAAAAAAAAAAAAAACTACGAAAGTAAATAACCAATTTGCTCTTGACAATGGTTTATGGTTATACCAAGCAATTGTTTAATTTTATAATAATTAGGTTTTGGTAAATGAAGTTCCTCTAACAAAACGTATATATATACACCTACATGTAATAAGAAAGGAATTTTCCACAATGCAATTCAAACTCATGTTGTCAGAATGCTTCATATATCAATCGTCTTGCATATATATATGATAAAGTACTGTTACTTTAAGAGTAAGAGAGTTTAATTGAAATTTCTTGCATTTTGATCTAAATGCATGTATACCAAAATTAAGTTTACCTAATAACTTAATTGTCTATGTTTCGAAATATACAAACTCAAAGAGCAATAATCAAAACATACACAAAAGCATGAAAAATAATAAAAGCGACACAAGATTATATATGGTTTATAGCAACCAATTAATATGATCTTTATATTCAAAGAAAGCAACATTACTGATTCAGACTTCAATTCAACACACCGTAAAATAAATACAGAATATGATAGTACTATAACAGATTGTTTATGTATTTTTTATTTTATTTTTACAGTAGAGTTTCTATGTATTTTTTTTTTTTTTTTTTTGAGAAGAATCGTCTATGTATTTTAAAAAGAACAATAATGCTAAACATCTCATTTAAAATCTCACATTTTTCATCTCACTACATGTGGCATGTGAGGTGTCAAATTGTGAGTGAATATATGAGGTAGGTGAGATAAATCATCATTAATGTTTATCCACTCACAATTTGACATCTCACATACCACATATAGTGGGATTAAAAATATAGGATTTTAGATGGAATGTTTAGCATTACTATAAAAAGCAAATAGTGTAGTGAGAGCTACTTTCCATGCGTATCGTAGCCAATGTGCGATGTAAGAAATGTTGTATTTATCATTATTGTCTTATCTATTGGATTAGGTACTCCTATAATGTCTTCTAATGTTTGAATGCTAATGCCTCTCTCCTTAAGAAAATAACTTTACATACATACGTTAATAATTATGTATAGCTGTAAACAAATTGAGCCACTTGAGAACAAATTTGTTGAGATGAGTGATTTTATTTTATTTTCTTCTCATGTTTTAAATGTTTGTTTGGTCCATGATGGCTGCTAGGGAATTTGAAATGGATTGAGATCCCTTGCCCATCTTATTTGTGCTCAACTTTCAATAATCTGTTGACACGTGGCAAACAAGCAAAACAAGGGCTGAGATTAGTTTTCTTTATTTTTTTTGGGTTAATATTAAAAACATCCCCTCACCTTTGAAATATTATTGGATGTATAGTTACAAATACTTTTATTTTAGAAACCTTCCCTATAAACTAACACCGTTAGCATTCCGTTTGTATTGACTGAGTTTGACTATTAAAAAATCTAAAATATCCATATTTAAGCTTCAATTGTATGAATCGACAAGTATACCCTAATACTTTTACCAAATAAATTAATAAAATAATACAATTGAAAATTAAATTAATAATACCCTCATTCCATTATTTTGTTATTTTTAAGGATAAAATTGTCCACAAAATAACTCCTCTTTTGCAAGTTAACATTTTTACATTTTGTATCAATTTATTAATTTATTTAGTAAAAAGTATGAGAGTATAATGGTCAATTCATACAATTGAAGCTTAAATAGAGATATTTTTGGACTTTTTAACGGTTAAACTCAGTCAACACAAACGGAATGCTAACGATGTTAGTCCATAGGGGAGGTTTTTAAAATAAATGTATTTATAACTATACATCCAACAATAGTTCAAAGGTGAGGTGAAGGGAGGTTTATAATATTAACTCATTTTTGTTCTCTCTTTCTACTTATTGCTTAGTTTTCTTCATTTTTTTTTTCTCTCCCTCTTCTCACCTAATAAACACGTTTACAATCCTACAATCCCTATTCCTTCTCCCTCTTTCTCTCTTTCTCTTTTCATCTCTGTTCAAGCTCTCTTGTTCTAGGATTTCATGTTGCATTTCGTGCTTCTTGTTTTGATATTTATTTCACGTTATTTCTACATCTAATAACTGAAAAGTGCCCTACCAAAGTCAATCATCTACAAGTAAAAAATTGGATTTTTTTTTTTATAATTTTTTTGTAATCATTTAATCAAATGAAACTCTTTTTCTCATTATTTTCTCTGCAACCGATAACAGATAAACCATTGTTTACTTCTTTCTCTCTATGCATTCTTCTACTATATAATCCAACAAAAAGTTTCGATTTTTTAATGTCTTGAGCTTGTTAATTTTTATTGTTAACAGTCATTAATGGAGTTGAAGTATCACCTAATCCAACACCTACTTTTATAAAATCAAGCTCTCACGTTTCATCATGCAAATTCATTTTTGAAATTTGAACTTCAAAGCTCGAAACGACAGGGGGGTGGGAAATCAGAAGAAAGAGAGAGAAAAGAATAAAGAGAACTAATCTCATTAATCTGTAGAAAGAAAGAAAAAATAAAGAAAACTAAGCAATCAGTAGAAAAAGAGAGAAAAAAAAAAACTAATCTCAATTCTTGTTTTGCTTGTTTGCCACGTGTTAATAGATTATTGAAAATTGAGCACAAATAAGATAAGTAAGGGATCCCATTTGAATAGGAACCCCAAATTAAACTTCTGTCTGTCCTCCACAATGGATATAATCAAGGAACTTAAAATTTATATATCCATCGATATATCCATATTTTGGAGGGACCGATATCGAAACAGGGGCAATATCCCATATCTAGCAAATATCCGTTCGATATCGAAATATCCTTAAAAATCTCCCGATATTCCTGAAATATCCCGATATTCCCGAAATATTATGAATTTCATCCCGAAATCCAGGGATATTTTGCAAATAATTTTTTTTTAAAAAAAATTAATCTTACGCACTTAAATTATTGTTCAAATAATCTATATTGAAAATTATTTTAAAAGAAACATTAACAAATTTATAAAATTTTCAAACACAATAGTCAATAGTAGAATTATTGCATGTCATTGTGACACAAGAGTCAAGACAAGTCCCAAATACCAACAAAGAAGAAAAAGCTAAAAAGGCTATAAGCATAAGCCGAATGATATGTATCACCGCCTTCATTATTATAATGCTCTTTAGGCTCCACCTAACTTCTCTCTTTGCACATCAAATCACAAGCCCACCCTCACTACACTTATTTTAGGCCCCTACCTTCCACTTTTAACATGTGTCTACAATTTCAATTACCTTCCACTTTTAACATATGTCTACAATTTCAATTACAGCCCCAGGCCCCCCGTGCACATGATATATTCTTTGCAGAGAATATAAATTTTAAGGATGAAGAACAAATTTGTTCATCATTTTCACTTCATATCACCTTCACTATTCTCTCTCAAGTTTTCATCCTACACGGCTACACTACACTACACATAGCAAAATTTATATCACAATTCACAAGTTTCTTTTAAAATCTTCATCAAATAAGCAGGTACGTAAATGTTCACTTTGATGTTTGATGTTTTATGGTATTGTTTCTAAAACTCATTAGAATTTCATATTTATAAATTGATCTGTACAAAATTTAATTTTGTTTTGATAGGGAATTACATTGCATAAGATGTCTGGTACTAGAAATGATCCAACATGAGAGTATTGCCAACCAATATCGATTAATAAAAATGGCACTATATGCACGTTTTGCGGTCACATTATGCAAAGTGGGGGAATTACCTGGTTTAAATTTTATTTATCCGGTAAAGAGTTGTATAGAAATGTAAAAGTATGCCCAAATGTGCCACCAGAAGTGAAAAAACTAATATCTCAATTGCAAAAAAAATAAAGAAACAAAAAAAAAAAAAAAAAACTGCAAATGATATTGAGGAAATTCAACAAGAATTAAGAGGAAATTTGCCTGATACAGAAGAGGAAGATGACATGTATCATTATTCTGAAGATTTGCATCCTGATGAGCGAGATGATTATCGTTTTGCAATAGATGCATCCAAAGCATCTGAATGGCAAAGAGAACAAGTAAGAAGAATATTTGGAAGGAGGTCAAAGAAAGGTGAGAGTTCAGGAGCCGGTGGTAGTAGCCAACCACCATAACAAGTAAGTCGCACTCAAAGTGGGCGAGAGCCGCATTTTAAACCTCCAGTTGCACCTTCATTGTACAAATCATCAGGTATAAAGCAAAAGAATATTAAAGATATGTTCAAGGGAGGCAGTATTAGAGAAAAATTGGGGAGGCTAGTATCGAAGTTTTTTATTTATGATAATGTGCCCCCACATAAAGCCGGTTCCCATCATTTTAAAAACATGATTATTGGTGCTCAAGAATCAGGTATTTTAAAAAAAAATAATAATGCTTTTGAAATTTTTTATTTGTTTTATTTTTTATCTCACAATTAAATTTAACATGCATGTGAATACATGTATTGGAGTTTAACCACCATCAGCATTTGAAATTAGGCATAAGTACTTAAACATCGAGTACAAAGAAATAAAAGAGTATGTTGGTAAGTTCAAAACAAAATGGGAGAAATATGGTTGCACCATAATGTGTGATGCGTGGACGGGACCGACAAGATTGTTGATAATTAATTTTATGGTGTATTGTAAAGATCACACAATTTTCCTAAAATATGTTGACGCATCTAACAAATTAAAGATCATCAGTATATTTATGGATTGCTCAAACATGTGGTGAATGAGGTCGGTGAGAAGAACGTCGTACAAATTGTCACCGACAATGGCTCTGCATTTGTGAAGCAGGTAAAAAATTAATGAAAAAATATTCTTTATTTTGGACTCCTTGTGTAGCACATTGTATAGATTTGATTTTTGAGAATATTGGAAAGAAGGACATTGTTGCACGTGTCATTCATGATGCTAAGGCTATGACAAACTTTATATATAATCATGGATGGTTACTATCGCAAATGAGGGAGGTTTGTAAATGGGAGATAGTGGGACCTGGTGCAACTCAATTTGCGACTAATCATATTGCCTTTGATAGTCTTTTGAAAAAAAAGACAAGTTTGAAACATATATTTACCAGTAATGCATGGGCTACAAATCGATTGAGTCGAGCCACAAATGGAAAAAGAATAGAATGGCTTATTTTAGATTTAGAGTTTTGGGATAATGTGGCTTTTATAGTTAAAATATATGAGCCACTATACCACGTTCTGAGATTGGTTGATACCGAAGTTGTACCCACTATGCCTATCTTATATGAGTTAATGCGTGTGATGAAAGATGCAGTAAAACAGCAAAGAGGGAATACTAAATGGATTCTAAACATTATACAAAACTGGTGGGACAAAATGCTTAATCACCCACTACATGCAGGTAAATTTTATTTCAGATTGTTTGTTATTCATAATTAATATTTAGTAGTATTTAATTATTTATACTAAAATTAATATGTTTTTTTTATTCTTCTAGCTTACTATTTGAACCCAAAGTACCAATATAGAGACAATATTGGGGATAATTCAGATCTTTTGAAAGCCATACATATTGTCTATTCGCAATTAGACCCTGAAGCTGCAAGGATTGCTAATTTTGGAAATGAGGTAAAAAGTTACAATTTACAATCAATTTTATAATTCCAATATTATTACTTATTTCCATGGGAGTATTGTATCATATACTCATATTTATATATATTATTTACATATTGATCTCATGAGTCATTAATGTAGCTCATATACTTTAAAGATATAAAGAAAAGTTTTAATGAACGAGCAGCCATAACAGCTAGAAGTAAAATGCAATCAGGTATATAAGTTTTATTACAAAAATCTATGTAATAATAATATCATTGAAATGGTATTCATACTTGTAATACTTAATAATTTTTATTTTAGTTGATTGATGGGTAATGTATGGAGATTGTGCTCCATCATTGCGTGCAATAGCAATTCGCATACTGTCACAAACAACATCATCTTCTGCATGCAAAAGAAATTGGTCCATATTTGCTTTAATCCACACAAAACAAAGAAATCGTTTTGCCTATTCTAAGCTTGAACAACTTGTTTATTGTTATTATAATATGAAGTTAAAACTTAGGGATATGGCAGCTGAAAAGGATAAAGTAGATGAAACTGATTTTATGGATCTACTTCAAGTAGCTGCTGAAGCATGAGACGATAATGAGAATCCTTTTTTTGACTGGGTTAGACCTGCCTATTTGGATGATGATGAGGGAAATCCTGATCCATAAATTGCTTCTCATGCTCGAGACATGGGAATAAATGTTGAACAAGTGATTAGAGAAGAAGTTGGTATAGATTGTGGAGTTACTGTTAGCAGCTCTTCCGATGACCAACATACTTCTGATGGAAATAGTGGAGGAAAAGATGATAGAGATGATGGAGATGATGGAGGAGGTTGGGATTCTAGTGCAAGAGGTTGGGATGCTGGTACAACAAGTTAGGATGTTCGTGCCGGAGGTTAGGATGCTGGTGCAACAGGTTGGGATGCTCATGCAGGTAATTTTGATCAAAATCGTGGTAGACAACATGAAGGAACAAGTAAAATTGATGAAGATTCTTTGAATATGTCTCTCTCCTCAATGAGTATGGACACAGAAAATAGTTCTTTGGGTGATTCACAGACAATGTCAGGTTGACATGTACCATTTGGTAGTTCTGGTGGCTGTAGTATATTTGATTATCCTTCTCGACAAATGTCATATGCAATACCTATGCATGCAGATCAACAATATCCACCGAGTTGGGTAAATCCAAACTACCAAATTCATGGATCAATCGGAAGAGATCAAGCAACATATTTGTGACATATTAATAACTACCTTGAAAACTATGCTAGCATGTTTTCCTAAGAAAATTATTGTTCGAATTAAGATAGAAATGTATCTTATGTATTCGAACCAGCAAGGAATTCATTTTGGTTTTAAATTTCAGACATTAAAAGATGTACATAAATAAAAAAACAAAATCACAGACATATGCATTTAAAAAAAATATAACACAGCTACATGAGTTTAAAAAATAATAACATATATATGAGTTTTAAAAAAACAAAAATCACATATAGATGAGTTTTATTTATTTTTTATATTAAAAAACCATAGGGTCATGAATTAAAAATCATAGATATATGAGTTTAAAACAAAATCGCATGTAAGTAAATTTTTTTAAAAGAAAATATCTTAAATATAGGAGTTTTACAAAAAAAAAAAAAAAAAAAAAAAAAAAAAAAAACTTGAGGTTTTAAAAAAATCTATCATAGATACATGGGTTTTTTTTTATAACAAAAATCACAGATAGATGAGGTTTTTTAAAAATATATACATATATATATAAATATATATATATATATATATCATAGGTACATGAATTTAAAAAACAAAATCACAAATATATGAGTTTTAAAAAATAAAAATCACAAATACATGAGTTTTAAAAAGTAAACATTACGGACATATGGGTTTTGTTTTTTTTGTTTTTAAATAAAACAAATTACAGGTAAATGAGTTATAAGAAAATCACAATAAAAATATATATCACAGATATAAAAGTGCAGGTATATGATTTTTTTTTAAATAAGTTTTTTTAAAAAAAAAAAAATCAACCAAACATATATATATATATATAACTTCATAACAATAAATAGTAAAAATACATATATATATATATATATATATATTATTGTTTATGATTATCAAAAAAAAAAAAAAAGTGTTGATTTGAACTTACAAGTAATAGATGAAAACTTGTCGTTTGAATGACAACGAAGATGAAATATAATAGAGTTGTGTAATAAAAGGGGTATCGGATGGAATATTTAAAATTCAAAGAGGGTGGTATTGACAATGTAACTGTATTAAAAAAGCTAAAAAAAATAGCTTCTTGGGAGAAGCCCAAAATCAGTAGACACAAAATGACTTTTTTTAGATTAAAAAAGCTATTTTTGAAATTTGCCAAAAAAAAAAAGGAAAAAAAAAACTTAAAACAGTTTCTGACATTAAAAAAAGTGTTTTTGACCTCTACAAAAGTCATACCAAACATACAATAAGAGTGCCAAAAAAAATAAAAGGGATAATTTTGGAAAAAAGAAAATGTAAAAAGTAAAATATTGAATTGTAAGGAGAAATTCTCTTTAAAAAAATATGGGTGTACTAACTAATTTTATGGACGGTAATATGGGATTCTGATCAGTACGCACTGATATAACTATATCAGTATCAATATATGTGGACCATTGATTATGGAGAAGCCTTGACATGTACATACGCTTTAAGTTAAAGTATGTAAATCTAATAGTCCACATCCAACGCACTGATGAAGTTATTTTAGTGCGTACTGACTTGAACATTTATGTATATATATATACATTTTTTCTATTGTCAATTCGAACTGATATAAAATATATCAGTTCCTTGTATGTGAGCCATTGGATTTAAATGTTTTGACTTGGCTGCATGCACTTGTCAAAGCATCTTTTAAATCTAATGACTCACATGTAAAGAACTGATATATTTATATCAGTTCGAACTGACAATAGAAAGACTATATATAGATATATATATATATATATATATATGTGTGTGTGTGTGTGTGTGTGTGTGGTGATGGTGGTTCTCTAGTAAGGACGTCCTGAAATTATAAGTCAAGGACATCCTGAAATAGCCACACATTCATATCGGGTGTGGGTATATATTAATGTGGGGCTGTGGGCCTACTGTGAATGTTTGGTTGTGGTTGGACGTTTTGAAATTATAAAATCATGACAGTTCTGTTTAGAGAAGTATTATATATATATATATATATATATATAGTGAGTCTTTGTTTAGAGAATTATTATATATATATATATAGTGAGTCTCCCATGAGGGATCTCTTATTTTAATTTCGGTAAAGACCTTGATGAAAATACATCGATTTTAATGAATTTTTATCTGAATTTTTTGGTGGATGGTGAGTTCATTGAAATCTATCTAGAAACAAAATTTGATAATTTTTCGAATGATAGAACTATTTTTTTTGAATTTTCCTGTATTTCGTATATTTACTAATACTTTCATATTTAACAAAATTTAAATAAATAGTTCTAGAGTTCGGAAAATTTTCAAATTTTGTTTATATGTAGATTTCATTAAACTCATTATCCATAAAAAAAAAAAATAATAATTCATATTAAAATTCATTAAAATCAATGTGTTTTCATCATGGTCCTTACCGAAATTAAAATAAGGGGTCCCTTATGAGAGACTCACTTATTTTTATATATGTATATATATATATATATATATATATATATTAAAATGGTTCAAATTGGGCCTATAGGGTTACTAAACACCATTTACATTTGATTTGTGCTCTAATTGGCCCAGCTTAGACCTAAGACTCATTTTGTGAATAATAGATTGGTTGAGGCCCAAAATACAGACCCATATTAATGGCTTAAAGGGAGGAACGGTTTGGTAAGTAAAACCGGCTAAAACAAGTGACGTTTTCGATTTGATACAGGATTTGGGTTCGGCCTTCTAGCTAATACTAGGTTTGGACTCCTAAAAACATATTTTATAATAATATGTTAAATAAATACGTATTAAGTCAGTAACAAAGACACAAATTGGAAGTGACTGTTCAATATAAAACTTGTTTTAGGTTTATATTTGATCTTTTATATATAAAAGTATACTTGCTTTTAATTAAATATTATACATGAAAACTTAATGTAAACCTTAACAATAACTTAACAACACAAATCACACCAAATGAATGCAAACTCAAAAGACTCACAATTGCCAACATCTATTTCTTTTTTTAAAACTCTAAATGGTCATTACTAAACTTTAATACACTTTTGAAATACTCACAACATGTAACTTTATGATGATCTAGGATAGAAATATAAATGAACAATCTATAGCACAATTTTATTTGTTATATATATAAATATAGTTGTACATTATGTTGTACATTATGTAAAGTAAAAAAAATTTTAAAACCCAATGATTAAAAGCTTATGGTTGTGCAAAACCATAAACTTGCAAAAAATATGTAAATCAATTTTAGTTTGGGTTTTAGATAAACACAAACAACAAAATGTACAATTAAACACCAACCATTTTCTGCTTTTTTGTAGTTGGCTTGAAGCCTTTTTCGAGCTAAAGCTATCCTTTCTGAATCTGAATTACTTTCCTTCTGTTCTCTTGCCCTCTGTACTTCTCTTAGTCTCTGCAAAATTCAAAAACATTAGTGTATGCATGAATGCATTTAAGAGACTCTTTTTAAACTCATCAATTCAAACCCATCTAAAGCTAAATTCAACTATTTGGATTGGTTTTGTCATTTAGCTTCTTTCAAGTTTCTCAGCAGCCAAACAAGAGAATTAAAGGCACTCTAATTTGGTGCTTGTACACTTTGAGGAACTTGTGGAGCTGCTAATTGGGGGGTTTAGTATGAATTATTCTTCTCTGACCCATAACTCCCATCTGTTTGTTTAATAATCAAATCAATTCAACATTAAACAAATGCACACAACAAACGAAGATCAAATAACCCAACTTTGAATCCAATTCTCTACTCACTTTGAGGATTTAGAGAGTATGAAAAATCAAGAACCTAAAACAAGAACAAGAATCTTAGAAAGAGAGCAAATTTTCAAAAACATTCTCAAGAAAAAAGCACATATCAGCTGGAAAAGATTTCTTTCACCTGGTGATGGCCATTTTGGGGAATCTTTTGCTGGGGTGAGTCTCCATCAACTGCCAACAAATTTCTCAAATTTATTTTCAAAATTCAAAATTTTAAAAATAATAAAATCTAGCTGTTGATATAAATAATTTTTATATTTTAAAAAATATATATTGACTAAATAACAGTAGCACCGCTGCATCACATTTAGAAATATAGTGCGAGAAGAAACATTTGAATTTCCTTCACCAAGTTATGAGGTATTTACTCGAATTCAACTTAATGGTATATGTTATTCGAAAAATGTTGCTAGGACTTTCCGTACAACATTTAGCCGGGAGGTATTGGTGCCCCCAGCGAGGTCATGAGGGTAAGGCGAGGAGATGAGCATTTGTTGCTTTGATACTCATTTCTGGTTTGTGGTATTGGGTACCCTGTCAGTCGAACCTGGTCCGTGGTACCCTGTTTTTCGTCCCTGGTATTCAGTATGTGGTACCTAGTACCTGGTTCGTGGTACCTAGTACCTGGTGAGGTACCTTGCCTATCGTCCCTGGTGCCCTACTTGTCATCCCTGGTGCCCTGTACCTGGTACTTGGTCCCTGGTACCCTACCTGTCGTCCCTAGTATCCGGTCTCCTCTCCGGTTTTCCTCTGTAGTTCCCCAATACAAAGAGGAGTAGAAGCTCCTCAATGATGCACGTGGTCGCATAGTCGCAAAGGATAGGACCACCCGTAAAATGATTCTTTCCAAGCTCTAGTTCCTCCGGTTATGGTCGGAACCCGTCCCGGTTCTTGCGCTTTAAGGCTGTGGTAGAGTAGGCTCCTCTAATCCCAGTGTTGGATCCTCAATAAAGGTACCGGGCCCCTCGGAGGGGGTGGTGGAGCTTGGTTGGTCCTCTGGTGAGTCTAGTGGGGCTCCTCTAGTTTTTGGCATGGATTTGGCCTTGCCCCGCTAGTTCTGATAGTAGATCCTCTATAAGGATGCTCGCTCCCATTGAAAAGGTACGGGGGAGCTCCTCGAATCCTTGGTACATGGACTCCTTCCTAGCGAGTCCAGAAGGTCTTTTCCTTTTTTTTTCTTTTTTTTTTTGACTTGACAATTGACATGCAAATAAGTGGATAAGAAAGCTAGGACCAGTAGGGTCGAAGCTAGCTCCCATACATGCATAATAAAGGAGATAGAGGGGAGAATGATAAGTCTTTTGATAGAATTGGACTGGCCTAGAAGAAAAAAACATCACTTGTGATCATATGCTGAAAAACCCCTAGATAGTATCTGGTGGAGAGAGTGACCATTCTTTGTATATTTATGAATAAGGCATGCTCCGAAGAGCTTACACAAGTAACAAAGTAGTACAACATAGGTGCTCCGGAGAGCTTACAAAAGTAGAAAAGTAGCATAAACCAATATAGTAGATGATATAGGAGACAAGTAGCCAAGTAGAATATCCATTTTCGAAAGAGGGAAGCATAGGGGTTGCCGCTTGGAGAGGTACCTCCCCATGTGGTAGAGGTGCTGTAGAGCACTCTCAAATGATGTAGGAGAGTCATTTTATAGAGAAGGAGAGAACCATTTCGTGGTAAAGGAGCCAACCCTTAAGAAGTACCTATGATTTCACTTACATAGTGAGCCTAGGTGGTGATATGGAGAGCATGTGTTTGGCACATGTGGCACATGCTTCCCACATGCAAACACACTCTTTAAGTGGTGTTGGATGTGCCACATCATATTTTAGGGGGCATATATGGCGATGAAGTGGCGATGACGAGGCACTTTGGTGTCATTTGGGTGCCTTTCCATTGAAGGGAGGTGTCTTGGTTGCCTCTTGACCAAATGACCCTCACATGGGGCTGTGATTGAGCAATAAATGCTGTTGGAAAGTGGTTGAAAAGTTACTGGAAGGTCACCATCAGTGGGCCCTATTTGTCCCCCAAATTAGTGGAAAGCTCTTATGTTGTCTTCAATTCAAATCTGATGGGTCTCTATCACTTTGACCCATATTATCTCATGGAATACAGCCCATAAAACATGTGGGAAGAGCTACTCTCTTTGAAGGACCTGGTACCTCGGTACCATGGTACCCTAGTGTAGGTCTGATGTAGGGGGAATTTGTGGTAGAAGAGCTACGTCAACTTGCTACCAAGAGGGGTGAATTCGGTAGGGGAGATCCCATATGGGAGATCTGGAGGGAATCTTGTAGAGGAGCTCGTGTGGGAGAGGCCCAAATGGAGGTTCTCCTAGATAGATGCCTTAAGAATTCTTCCTTGGATAAATGATCATATTTTGTGGTTAACAGTATCTACTCAGGATTCTGAATTCCAGTTTAGATCAACAACAATATTAAACTTGATTTGAAGAACAAAGCTAAATCATTCATTACTCAACTACCATAAGGTATTTACAAAACTAAACCAATTGTAGCTAGCATCTTTCAGACAGAATTTGGGGGCAACATAAATGATGGTATATTTCATCAAAGTTGAATAAATAATTACAAGTCAATAAGTTTATATATAGCTACAATAATTAGTCATACAGGTGAAGTCAATGTGTTAATTGGTACAGCTATGACTTGTTGTGAGCACCTCTCCATTCTTCAAACTTCTCAAACCAATGCGACATTTTCTTAAACTTGTTGTTTACTAACATGCTTTACAAAAAGCCATAGTAAACCAAACAAAACAAAATAACAAATGGGTAAACAATCTCTGCAATGTATAAAGAATCCTGGTCATTGACTCCAAAATTGGGTACTCATGCCAATCTAGTCACATAATAATGTTGAAAATCAAAACACAGAAAGATATTGTCTTTATGCAGGCATTTTTTTGGGCAGAATTGCAACATTCTGATAATAATGGTTTCAAAAAGTTTACATGCAAATTCGGTAACTTCCTCAATATATATCTTTGATAAATATTCTATTAAGCGATTTTGATCTTACAAATCGAAGATTCATATATTTTCCTGGATTTGGATAAATTTGAACCATTTGAACAACACCAATTCCATCAATTCAGTATCATCAAAGACATGAACAAAATAATAGTTTAATATTATGACAATCCTAGTCATTTGCTCATGTTAGTTTAATTAGCTAAAATAATAGTTATATAATACGATAAAAGTTACTGTACTAATTTTCTTAGCAACCAAATAGAAATAGAACAAATACGTAGGACAAATGCATGTTTCCTCAAAGGAGGTAAAATACCTTGAATGGATAAGTCTCCTACATTTTATGAGATACTAAGTTGGTCCTGTCAAATTTGCAACGACAAACAATCATCATTATCATCAACGAATTTTATAAGAACAAAAATATAGAATGCAATTTATACATACATATTTCGGCAGCTGAACCTCCAAAAAAATGATAGAGAAATTAACTTGAGAAAGTCAAATTTTCTTTTCACTATATTTAGCCAGAAGAAAAACATAAGAAAAGAATGAAAAAAATAGCTTTTGAATTTTTCACCATAAATGGCTTTGATTACAAGGAAGCCCAGCTTCACTTGTTCTTGAGTCTTGAATCTCTTCTTCTTCCCTTATGACTTGAATCAAAAGATTAGACAATTGATGCATGTAGTTTTCTTAATTTATATACGCTACCTTGTCTTGTTCTTTACTCTTCCTATTTAGTCTTTATGTTTCCTTAGCTTACAAAGTTTTAAGCAATTACGAAAATGAGGCTCCCCTCTTTGGTGCTTAACCCATCCTATCCCACCAGAATGCTAAAGCAAAACTCACTAAGAATTCTACCTACAAAGTAAAGATTTAAAGGTACTTAAATCTACTTTGCAAACAAAATATCAAACACCCATGCAGTAAAATCCGAATAAGTGATACCCACTTGGTATTAAATCAAAGGAATCAAAACAAATATCATATACATGTAGTAAAATCCCCATTTTAGTTCAACTGATCAGTGATCAATATCGTATAACTATTTGCCTAAGTTCAAATGTTCAATTTTCAAACAAAATTGCCATCAAAAAAATCTGCTAGAGCATTAGCAGAGCTTTAACATGACGCTAAACACAAATTTCAAGCAATTTTTTTATCTGATTTACAGAAATTGATGCTACAATGTGCTTGAAAATTTTATATTCACAAACCCAGAAAGATAAAGCATTCAAGTCATTAATAAAATGAAGCCTTCATATTAAAGGACAGTTCAAATCATCACACATACATAAAATGAAACAGAGTAGATAAAATCAACATCTGAAAACTAAAACGAAAAAAAAAAAAAAAAAAAATTATGTTCCTCCTTTGCCCCTAATTCCACAAACTACTCTAATCAATCAAAAATCAAACTCGAAATCTGAACAACAACAACCAAAATAACAAAAAACCCTAAAAAATCAAAACCATGATCACTGCTCAAAATTTTCACAATAACAAGCTTTAACAACTCTTATAAACAACAAGTAAACACAGGAGTAAGATTTCTATAAAATTTTCACAATAACAACCAAATTTTGTGGAGAGTTACAAAGATAATTGAAGAGAAAACCTAACCTTTTTCGTTTTTCAGGCGAGTATCCACGAGAAGTCTCTCATGCTCTTTGTTATGCACTTCAGCCAATTACACACAGAGACAGAAAAGAAAGAAGTTGATACAAGAAAGAAAGCAGAATGAAGAGTCATGGAGGGAGATGACAGAACAAAGACACGTACTAATAAAAAAAAATTAGATGGTAAATTACAAATAAAATTTCAAAATGGTCCCTAACTATATAATGCGAAAGACCCTTCTACCCTTGCTTACACTGATTGTTACAAAAAATTTTATGTCATTTCAGAATTCTCTAAGGATATAAATGTTATTTTACTGTATTAATAATTGTAAATAAAATAAAATAATGAAATAACATATATATCCTCTATAAAATAGATTTTATATAACTATGTCAATTATTGAAAGTAGGAAATACTTGGGCAATGGTATATAAGTCTTTTCACAATTTAAAAAAAATCACAACAAAATATGAGGGTTGAAAATATGGCTCAGCTGTCCCTTTTTATATAGTGTATAGATATAGTTAATGTACAGTTGTTTGGTTAGTTTCTAATCTTTGGATTTTAATTAAAGGTATACAAAAATTATAAACAATTAAAACTAGAAGAAACTATCTCCGATATTCCTACTTAGTTCTTGTATAATAGCTAAGTCCAGGAAAATATATTTGTACTTGAATTTATTGTATAGAAATTGTGTATATCAGCGTAGCTCACTAGATCATGTATATGTTCATCGAAATTCACCGTGGGTATTTGAAACTTACTAAAAATCGATAAAAATCGATTATTCTATATCGTATGTTTATGTTCACTTTCCAATCACCTCCCATAGTAGTGGTGGTAATGTGAGCCGGCACGGTCCATTTGTGCCGGGTCGAAGGAGTCCGTTTTTAAAAACGGACTCGGTCTGACACGGCATAGCAATTTGTCGTGCCATGCCAGGCTCGACCCGTTTTCAAAAATGGGGGTCCGGCACGTGCCTCATGTGCCGGACCAGCACGTAGGCCAAATATTTTTTTTAATAATTTAAATATTTTAATTCAATTGTAGTACATTATAATATTGTTTAAACAATTTTAATTGTAATTTGTCTATCTTATTTATTATTTTAGTGTAATAAAAAAATG
Organism: Acer negundo; assembly: GCA_035582765.1. Classification (NCBI taxonomy): domain Eukaryota; kingdom Viridiplantae; phylum Streptophyta; class Magnoliopsida; order Sapindales; family Sapindaceae; genus Acer; species Acer negundo. Next base: position 28,991,471 of record CM069235.1, on the reverse strand, counting down.
TATAAAATAGATAAATTTATTATTTTATTTAATAAAATAATTCAAAGAATAAATAAAGATAAAATATTAAAGAAAATAAAAAATACATGAAATTATGAAAATATGAAATGAAGAATTATTTATTTATTTCGGATTTTTAGTATTACATGATTGCCTCATTAAAAACCTTACCAAGAAAAACCCAGTGGGATAAAACTTGGTAAGGGAAAAATAGTGCAATCTAGCATACGCGGAGTCGTAACGGGTCTATCTAGGTTCCGTTGTAATTATATCTGGGTGATAGTGTCTACATATCTATGTCTAGCCATGCATTTGTCTATATGCCTTTTCAAATGACCGGTTCCCGACTTAAAACTGGTATATAAAAGTTTACAAAACTTACAGCGATATTTTGTTTTGACCCTACCATCTGGGTTTGGTATTTCTTCTTTGTCAAAACACTGTCATACGACAAATGTCAACTTTCTGACTTTAGGACATGATGTCGATATGGATGCGGAAGGTCCCGTTGTCGGCTGGGTCGGTTCAGACAAATCAAAATCATCATTGTCCATGTTAAGACAGTCGGGAAAAATAGTAAATTAGTAATATAGTATTAGAATAGTAGGTTAGTAGTGTAGAAATTAGAGAGAGAGTGAGAGTAGAGTGAGAGAGAGAGTAAGAATGAAATTATGAAAATATGAAATGGTGTAGAGAATAGAGATTAGAGATTAGAGAGAGTAATGGAGGGTTGGAGAATTGAGAGAATGAGAGATTGAGATAAAGTGTATGGAAATTGGAATGAGTGGGGTATTTATAGAAAATTTTGAAATGTGGGTAAAAATATAAAATATAAGAGATGAGGAGGAAATTATAATTCTTGGTCATTTTTAAAAATTTGTCCGTTTGCTGACGTCAGTAACGGTCAAATTTCTCAAAAAGAAAAAAAAACGTTTGTGAGCGGTAAAAAAAATAAAAAAAAATTTGAACGGTTGGCCTGACACGCCAATCAATATTACCAGACCCGACTCATGTCAAGTATGGGAGTCGTGCCTAGCCTAACCTAACCCGCAAAACAGTAGGGCCATGCCGGACCCACCAGGCTAGGCACATTTTGACACCCCTGGCCCACATAATCTGTAATGCTGAAAACACAAATTTTAAGTATGAGATGCGGTCAAATATGTGTATTCACCGGAAAATTAATTTAGAAAAGACGTCAATTCAATAATGTGATGCAGGAATGTTATAATTAATGCACAACCGGAAGATATCATTTCAGATCCATCGTACTCAAAGTCCCATCTCCCATCAAAGCAGCAAGTTAGTACCAACCACCAAGTACCAACTTGATGTTTGCCCCCACAAAATTATAAAAGAGAATTACACTACAACACCTTCACCTTTGCTAAAACTACAACTAAATCACGCTATTGTTAAAATAATAGATTATTACCCTTGATCCAATAGTTGACCCTTGAGGACAGATTTAACTTTTTCTAATGTGGGGTTGGCATGGAAGAGAGAGAACGAGATAATTAGAATGGAGTCAAGGACTCTCTGATTGTTGCAAAAGAAGAATACAAAAATTGATAGAAAATTTCTTTAAAGGTTTTTTTTTTCCATTTCTTTTGATATGTGATCGGAACGATTTATACATTTTTGAGGTCCTCATTTCTTATCGTTTGTTCTCGTTTTCGAGCGTTTTTATGAATATAATATGTTTTGTGAGCCTTGTGTAGGTTCATTTTATTTTGGGAAGTCATTGTGTGGAAACGGGGTGTTTCCGGGCCAAAACGCAGCGCGAAAAGACGAAAGAATTTTCATTGAAGATTTTCAGATTTCGTAAGACGTATCGCGAAAGGCAAAATTGCGTACTACATCCAACCGCGAAAATCAACATAGCAACACTGTCAACTCACGTGATTGGAGTCATAAGACGTACCGCAAGATTGGAAAAAATCAACACACACTGCCAACTCTCGCGATTGGTCTCGTAAGACGTATCGCGAAAGGCAAAATGGTGTACCGCGAGATTTGGCAGTGTGTCCTAATTAGTTTCGTCAGACAGTTTCGTTAAAGCGTACTGCGAGACGTACTACGAGATAAAAGTCACCGTTTGCTTTTCACCTTTTTTGGGACCCACTTTGACCTACATATATATATAACTTTACCAATTACTTTCAATAGTGCTTCATTAAATAAAAACCCCTAGAATCCCAAATCAACTTCACACATCTCTTTCTCTTCTGCTCTTTCACGCCAAACACCAATTTCTTCCATCTTCTTCATCTAAATCATCTTCTCCACCCAATAAAGGAGAGACCCATGCTCCCATGGAGGTTCTTCCTCTATGGGAGCTCACCATATATCTCCACCACCCTTTTCTCACTTCATTCATTCATTTTAGACGAAATTTCAAGGAATTAGGAGCAATTTTGAGCTAGGAAAGCTATGGAGCAACTTTGGAGGATTGTCTTTAAGGGTTTGCTTTAATTTACTCATTTCTTTGTAATTTCTTATATCTTTGATGTGTAACCCCAATTTGGGGAATTTCGTAAACCTACACTTGTGTTATATATATATTGTTTATGCTTAAATTTGGTTGGGTTTTGTTCTACTCTTTGTTAATTTCATGATTTAAGCTTTAATTGTAATATCCATGTGTGTAGGTCCAAATTGACATGTATGCTTGAATGGGATTAGGAGTAGAGTAAATTAAATTAGGAATAGTGTAATTTAACTTCCCATGATTGTTTTTATGTTAGTGGATGACCAAAATACCATGTTTAGAGTAATTTGAGTGTTAGGGATTTTATCCCCAAAGAGTAGAAAATGCTATTTTATGCATTTAGGTGCTAAATTGGCCTTGGTTCTTATTCTTGTGCTTCATGAGTCTTATTTAAGGCACAATTATCCATCCTTGGCCGGATTGGGTAATAAATTGATTTAGGGAGAATTTCCAAATTAAGAGAATGAACCCTTAACCTAGATTGAATGTTCTTAATGTAAATCAATCAACTTATTGCACATGTTTGTATGGTAAAGTTGTTTCCCATTTTTAGCCATCCTAGGGAGATTGATAAAACCGAATCCGTATCTAGAGTAATGACCATTGAATTCCTCTTGTGCTCGTGTAGTTATAGGGGTATTTCATTGTTTAATGCTTTCACTTGGTTAGCCACCTTGTGAATGATATTTAGGTTGTGTGTTATATATCGCGTGGTGTCACATTGACATGCTTAGCGTGATATCCTCTACATTTGACCAGAAAGATGAGAGATCACTAGGCTGGCGTATAGAGCTTATGTGTGTGTCCCACAGTCTTTAATGAATTCAAGCATTTATGCACAAATGTAATCTCTATGTCGCTCGAGAGAGGGTAGAGATTAATTAAGGGAACACGAGCATATAACATTCTTGTTATACGGGTATCTCGTATTCTTAATGTTTTCACTTGGTTGCCATCCCGTATTTGGTTAGCCTCGTGGATGAATTATTGGCTGTAGTATGGCTCATGCGGTTGCGCATTACATGCCCAACGAAATAACCAATGTATTTAATCGGAAAGTTGAGAGATCACTAGGGCGGCATACATGGCTCTTATTTGTGTCACACGGTACTTAAAGAATCTATACGTATGTGTGAATGTGATTTCTAAGACTCGAGAGAGATTAGAGATCAATTAAGGGGGCACGAGTCTGTTATATACTTGCATATTGAGGGACGAAGTGAGTCTAGCATTTAATTAGGAGGATTGTCACGGTTGAATCGTTTCCCTAATGTAACCACATTTCATGTCATCTCTCCATTTCCATTTTATCCTTGTAAATATTATGTTATGTAATTTATTATTTATTTATATTATTATTTACATTTTGCACAAACGCAACACACGAGTCCACTTGGCGTGTTGTAATAATAGCTAGAACCGGTAATGGTCGACGGATTCCACCTCCCTGCGGTACGATACCCTTACTTGCTGCTGTGCTAGTCTCTGTGACTCGCGCTAGCGAGGTCAAACTTAAATGTTCAATTTTTTGACCGACACTGCAACGACGTATCGTCAATATGGAGTTAAAGTATTAATATGTCATTTTGACAAAAATATGATATAGATGCATTTTTAGCAAATGTGTGGTTTGCAATTTACTCAATTATAAAAGAAAAAAAAACTGAAGCAGGGATGCAATCAAAGCCAGCATTTAGGCATGAGAGAAAAAGAGAACGCTCTCTGACATTGTGTTTGGTATGAGGGAAAGATGGAGGGAGGGAAAGGTCTAATCCTTTATTTGATTGGAGGGATGAGAGGGAGGAGAGGAGAAAAGGAGGGAAAGAAGATCCATCTGGGCACACCATATTGGATCTTCCCAATGATGGGCAGATGAGAGGAGGTAGAGAGGATTGGAAGAGAATTACTATAATGCCTTCCAATTTTTCACTGCCCTCCAATTTTTTTTAGAGTAATATAGTAATTTTACAAATTAAATATCAATCTATTCATTCAATCATCTTTTCAATACCAAACAACATGAAGGATAGATGTTATCATCTCTATCCCTCCTAGGCTCCTACTATCTATCCATCTTAATTCATTCATCCCTTATAGTCTCTCTCCCTCTTACCAAATATAGCCTTAATCTCTACCCCCAAACAACATGAAGACCGCCAACAAGAAGGAGAAGAAGAAGACAAATTGCTAAGCAAAATATGGAAGGAGTCAAAGAAATTATGGGAAATCACAGGCCCTTCAATCTTCAATCGGCTTGAAATGTTTTCGATGACTATCATAACTCAGAGATTCGTTGGCCATCTCAGTGACCTCGATCTTCCTACCATATCAAGGAAAATTGGCTACTATGTAGAGGTTTCCATTGGATATAGGAAATTATGGGTTCAAGCGTTCAACTAATATACAATTACAATATAGACTTATATTTGCTGTGTTAGTTGTCATGCCCATGGCAATTTAATTGGATTTCTGATGTATTTTTGGGTTTGATTTTGCAGGTTGAATGTTGCTGGAAAATGAAGAACAAATAAGAGAGAAAGAGAGAGAGATAATATCGGGATTTGAGAGAGCATAGAGAATAGAAATTAGTTAGGAAAGCATTTGTTGGATTGATTGATTGTAAAATGCTATTACAGACACATATTTAAATGAAAATACAAGCAAATGTAAAAAAGGACTCTACACTATATAGGACTCTTTGGGAAATAATTCTCTGCATTGGACACACATTAAATCTCTAATATTAATACCTGATTTCTCCAATCCTGACATTCCCCTTTCCTTGAAAACATCCTTGTCCTCAAGGATAGAAGCTTGGAATTGTGGCCCAATTTTCCAAGGAACTGATATTGAAAAATAATTGCAAGTGGTCCATTTGATCCAAGTTTGCTGTTGACCCAATATCCAACTATCCAATAACTGACCCAATTCAGGAGATGACCCAATTCACCAAATGTCCCAACAGAGAGCCCGTTTTGGACTTTATGGTAGGGTTTGTGGCTGCTGCAAATGGGTTGGGCTTTTGGATGAGAAATTTTGAGATTTTAGGTTTGTTGTTGAATTGAGGTGTCTTTAGAAGCATTTTTCAAGTCCAATCTTTGCATTCTTTCCAATCTATGTATTCTTTCTATGCTTTTCAAGGACAACCATTTAAAACCCTTGCTTTCTCCTTGCCGCAGCTGACCTGAAACACCTAAATCCTTTACCTTCTCTAACAAAACGACACCCAATACCTCTTCCTTCACTAAACGGCAACCATGTATTAAGAAAAATTCCCAAATCTTCTTTGAAATCCCTAATCTCTTCTTCCTTGACAAGCCAACACTGAAATACTTATAAACAAAATCTCAAATCTTCAAATTCTAATCCTTCACCGAAAGCCCCATTTCTTCACCATAATCCTTCCAATTTGCTACCCCTTCTGAAATCCACAAACCCTAGACACCCTAAACCTTCCTCCTTACATTCATGTTCCCAAAATCAGTCACCACTCCACCTGACACTCTCTTTTTCTTCTGGCAACTGCTGATTTGGATCGAATTCAGGTAGGTGGCGCAAGATTGCAATCACCAGGTTCCGGAGCTGATCCACGGTGAGCACTCGACTTTTGAACCAATTCAGAACATGGTTGGCCACCTGAAAGTCTAGAAACTGTCTCTTCAATCTCGATCGGAGCCAATTTATGTCAGGAAACGATGTTGGGGCAGTGGCCGTTGTCCATGAGGTGCGGTGGATGGCGATGAGAAGCTTGATGGCTTCGATGACGACGCATGAGTGAGTTGACCGGAATCGGTGTTGGTTCCATTGAAGAGCATGATTGGTCATAAGAATTACGCTCAGCTGGCCACCAGATTTCATCTTGACTTGTGGTTGGAATTGGTAAAATCTTCTCCTATTTTGCTTCCCGAATTTCTTGGTCTCATTTGAGCCAGTTCTTGGTTTAGGAACAGTGCATATAGGGTGGTTTCTTAGCCAAGGTTTGGGTCTGATGAAATAGGTGAGTGTTGGTAGCTTATTTGGCCATGGATTTAGACGGCTGGGGTTAGTGTTTATAGACGAATTGTTCGGCCATGGTTCGAGTCTGTTAGCATCTAGGAATGCAGCTATGTTTTGGTTGACTGCATGGAATGATTGAGTCTAAATGGATGGGAACATAAGGTTTGGATAGCTGAGAGTTGGTTCCGGGTTTCTGTTATTGTCGGGTTTTGGCCTTGGTTTGGTATTTTTGTCTTCAGAGGTTGCTTCAATGGTAGCTTCTTGTGTCTTAACCAGATATGTGACGATTTCTGAATCAGAAGGCTTGATCTCTGTCACTAAGGACCTTGTTTCAGGTTCGTCTCCTTCAAGCTCAGGAAGGTTTAACTTAATAGGAGACACCAGATCTAAGCCAGCGTTTGCCTTGATAGGTGTTGGTTCTGGATTTGGAACCTCGATAAGTCCTCCTCCACTGTCAAACACGATTTCTGTAGTTTCAACTTCCTCTTCAACACCTTCTTCCTCATCTTTGAGCATGTAAAGCTGTATTTTAGCATATCGATGCTCAAAAGAATACACATCATCACAGTTATAACACAAATTCTTATCCCATCTAGCCTTCATTTCCTCTTGAGTCAATAATATGATGGGATACATTTCTGGTTGAATGTGAACTTGCCTCTGTTTTGTTGCTCAATTGAATTTCTTGTTAAGTTTTTTTGATGAGTGAAATTGAATTGTGATATTGTGGTGTTTTGAGTGATAAAATTGGCTCTGTGTCTACAGGTTTGTGGCAGAATATTGTTGGATTTGAAGAATACTGGAGAAGTAGTTAGAACAGATTGAAGAAAAGAGAAGAATCAGATATCATACCACAGTTTGCAGGAAATTTGCTTTGATACCATTTGTCATGCCCATGGCAATTTAATTGGATTTCTGATGTATTTTTTGGTTTGATTTTGCAGGTTGAATGTTGCTAGAAAATGAAGAACAAATAAAAGAGAAAGAGAGAGAGATAATATCGGGAATTGAGAGAGAATAGAGAATAGAAATTAGTTAGGAAAGCATTTGTTGTATTGATTGATTGTAAAATGCTATTACATTCACATATTTAAAGGAAAATACAAGCAAATGTAAAAAAGGATTTTATACAATATAGGAATCTTTGGGAAATAATTCTCTGCATTGGACACATACTATTTATTTTGGACACACACTAAATCTCTAATATTAATACCTGATTTCTCCAATCTTGGCATTAGTTTCTAGTCATTAGATTCCAATTCAAAGATCTACAAAAATTAAAAACAATTAAAGCTAAAAGAAACTATAACTCTCTCATATGGTGACCCAGTTCCTATATAGTAGCTATGTTCAAGAAAATATATTTGTGCTTGAATATATTTTATAGAAATCTTGTATATTAGTGTAGCGCACTAGATCATGTATGGCCATCGAAATTCGTCGTGGGTATTTGAAACTTGCCAAAAATCGATAGAAATCAATTATTCTAGATTGTGTGTTCATGTTCGTTTTCCAATCACCTCCCACAGAATCTGTAAACACAATTCCATAATTAATATGTAGTAATATTCACATGAAAATTAATTTCGAAATGGCTTCAATCAGGGGCAGACCCAGGAAATATTTACAACCCGGGCTAGGTTATATATATAAGAAAAAAACTGTACACACTAATATTATAAAGCCAATTATTTAATTATCAATAGTTAAATTTAACTATTTTTATTTAGTCGATATATATTAATGCTTAATTATTTTTTAAAAGTATTACAATAATTCGGGATTTTAGGAGAGGGGGGTACACTTAAATCCACAACCTCATGGTGTAAATGTGAGGGGGGCAAAGAACTTGGCCAACCTCATATTGTCTAATCTAATGCTTAATTTAATTAATGACTTATAAATCCTCACATTGAATTGTTTAGTCAATATATATATATATATATATATATATATCATGTTTATAAATGGATTCTATAGACAAAATAAGGTTACCCAATGGTTTGTCTGTCACTTGTGCACATGAGATCGTAGGTTCGAGAACAAAATGAGGTGAATATAAATTATAAAATCAAACGATCAAAATAAAATCAATGAAATATTAAATGTATATAAAACAAGTATAAAATAATACTTTTATCAAATGTAATTGACTATTTGTAATTTTTATTATTGTCTTTTGATTTTAAGTTAGAATAAATTATATTATCAAAAACCATTTTTAGATTTTTATAAAAATTATCTACAATTTCTTTTTTTTGAAAAAAAAGACAATTATCTACAATTTTATAGGTAAAAGAATAAAGATTAATATATATTATATATAAATTATATATACATATATATATAAAAAATAAAAATAAAAATTTAGAGGGCTGCCCGGGCTACAGCCCGGGGCAGCCCTTTCAACAGTCCGCCCCTGGCCTCAATTCAATAATGTGATTTGGTACCATGCGAGGAATGTTATAATTCATGCACAAGTCTAGGGGTGGCAACATGTCGAATCGGATTGGATCAGAGGTTTCTCATACCTAAAACCTGATTTACATGAGTTGCCATAAACTCGACTTTTGCCTCGAACGGGTTTTTGTTTTTCGCTCCAAATCCAATCCGAAATGATCTGTTTTGTTTTTTTTTCTTTCTAAAAAAAAAAAAAAAACAGTTCTCAAACCACTAAATATACAAATTATTTTACCATGCAATTTACTTTTAAGACATTGACATAAATTTTAACATTCAATTAAATTTTAAAATACATTTAAATTAAAATATATATATATATATATATATATATACATTTTTTTTTCTTTTTTGATTGCAAATTTAAGTATACACTTAAACACAAACATACACTATAGAAAAACATTTTAACATACATTTAAAATTCATACATAAAATCAAATTTAATAGAACACACCATCAAAGTTTAATAAATTTTAAATTCAAACATAAAATGCAATTAGTTAAAGAGACAAATAGATTAGAGATTTATCTTTATAAATACCAAGTCAAATGGATCGGGTCGGGGCATAAGAGGTTGATCCATACCCGATTTGATAAAAATCGGATCAAAAAAGTTTGTTCTGAACCCCGTTTTAAGTGCTCCAAACCCATGGATCAGAGCCCCACCAGTTTGGGGCGAGTCGGGGATTTTTACCATTCTTATACACAACTGGAAGATATCATTTGCGCGATACGACCCATGACCCACTGTACTCAAAGACCCATCAAAGCAACAAGTTAATATCAACATGTTTGCCCTCAAAATTATAAAGAGAAAATTGCACTAAAGTGCTCTCACCTTTACTAAATTTGCAACTAAATCATACTATTGCCAAAATAACAAATTATTATCCTTATCCAAGGGTTGACCCTTGAGAATAGATTTAGATGTTTCTCATCTGGGGTTGGTATGGAAGAAAGAGAGAGAGAATGAGAGAAATACAAATAATTCTTTAATTGTTGTTGAAATATAATAAAAGAAATTGATATAGATCTGGTCATGAAAAAACCTCTTATTTTTATCTGTTTCTTAATTTTATTTTCACTTCTTATATATTTTTTATATATATATTTTAAAACTTTTTCTTTAATTTCTTTTGCTATGAAATGAGGTGTTAACTTTAGCGGCCAACCATTTAGTCAAATGTACTAATTCATCATTTTGGAAAATTGTGTGATCTAGGTGCAATTTTAGCAAATGTTAGGGTACTTTTGTACAATATTCCCAATTATAAACAAGGAAAAAAAAGTTGTGGTAGAAGGCAGTCTCCAAACAGAAGGCATTTGGACATGAGGGAAGAAGAGAACACTCTTTTACTCTCTACCCCCAAACAACGTGAAGACCACCAAGAAGAAGAAGAAGGAGTAGACAATTTGCTATGCAAAATTTGGAAGGAGTCAAAGAAATTATGGGAAATCGCAGGCCCTTCAATCTTCAGTCGGCTTGCAATGTTTTTGATGACTGTCGTAACTCAGGCATTCGCTGGCCATCTCAGTGACCTCGATCTTGCTGCCATCTCCATTGCCACCACCGTTATTATTTCCATCAGTTTCGGCCTCTTGGTAATCACAAATTCTTTGTGTTTTAACATTTTCATTTCTGTCAACTGTTTTCTACCATATTTTGAAGTTGCTTCAATTTTTCTAGTTAGGGATGGCGAGTGCACTAGAGAGTAGAGACATTGTGTGGCCAAGCTTATGGAGCCAAACAGTACCATTTGTTAGGCATATACATGCAACGTTCATGGATTGTTTCATTCATATGTTCGATTTTGTTAATTCCCATGTTTGTTTTTGCGTCTCCAATATTGAAGCTCATTGGACAGCCAACTTCAGTGGCAGAGCAGACCGGTGTTGTTGCTTTGTGGTTGATACCATTTCATTTGAGCTTCTCGTTTCAATTCCCTTTGCAAAGGTTCTTGCAATGCCATTTGAAAACTGCTGTTATTGCTTGGGTCTCTGCTGCTGCTCTATTGGTTAATGTGATTGTGAGTTGGGTTTTTGTTTATAAATTAAGGGTTGGAATTGTTGGGACTGCTATTACTCTTGATTTTTCATGGTGGGTGTCGGGTTTGGGACTATTTGGGTACACAGTTTTTGGTGGGTGTCCTCTTTCATGGAATGGTTTCTCTGCTCAGGCTTTTACTGGGATTTGGGAATTTTTTAAGCTCTCTGTGGCTTCTGGGGTTATGCTCTCATATGCCTTTGCTCGTCCTTGGTTTACTAAATTTCCAATTAATTATATAGAGGAAATGATCAATTATATTTGTTATGTGATTGATTATTTAGGTTGGAGAACTTTTATTACAGGATATTGATTATAGTGGCTGGTTATAAGCACAACACTAAGGTAGCTGTTGATGCCCTTTCTATCTGGTTGGTTCCTTGTACCTGACTTCCCTTCCATATATAGCCTTCATTTGTTTGTTTTTCAGTCTATTGCATGTGATTTTGTTTAGATTTAGTTTCTCTTAATTTTAATTTAAAATTCTTGTTTGCAGCATAACTATATATGCCTGGGAATCAATGATTTCTCATGGATTTTTTGCTGCAACCAGGTTTGTTACTGGTAGAAAGTTTCCTTTCCCTTCCCTCTTCAAAAATCCTTACTTTTTATTTATGATAATCAATGGAAATGAAAAGACAGACTTGAATACGATGTAAGAAAAATATTGAAGCATGAATAAGTTGTATGACACTAAAAAAGCTAGACTTTAAGTTTTTATTAATATTGAACTAGGGTTTTGTATGTTGGCATCATAATTCCAATTCCAACTTGTCCACATTTTAGAGTAATTATTAACTGCATAATAGTATCTGTAGTTGACTCAGACTAGATAGAATGTTTCTTGGGGATATAGGAGGCATATCATTTTACTTAACAGTTAATGATACTTGCACATAATGCCATTTTTGGGGACTAAGGATAGGCTGAACTGGGTTCAAGTGAATCTTGATAAGCAGTCTTTTTATCTTCCCATCTCAGATTTCCTTGTATTCGATATGGTGGCAATTTCTTCTACAAGAGTTTTTGGTGGATCTAGGATCTTTTCTTATACTTGAGAGCACTAACTTTTGCGGTGGTGACCCCATTGTTATTTATGTAGTCTCAACTTATAAACTTGAAACATAGTTTATAAATGGATTATCAACATTGTTGTCAAACTGCTAATGACTTGGTATGAGCTTTCACCTATTTATTTGAGTTTGGATGAGGCCAACGGTTGTTCCATTTCACTGAAAATGGGCAGAATTTTTCACTTTTTCTCATAAGTTGGTTCGAAAATTGAAAACAAAAAATCACTTTGTGTTTCAAATCCTTTTGCTTTTGTCAGTTACGAGATTCTTGGTTCCAATACATACTAAAGTGTTAATTGACGTGCTTAGCTTGGCTGTGGGTTGGCCGTTTTCTGGTTGATTGGGGATAATTCCACCCCCTTCATTCTTCATACTTGATTCTGTTGTTAATTTGTTATAAAATTGAAATTGTGTGTTGTAATTAGTCACTCATGGAATCTTCAGATACATTCTTGAAGTTTATAACTGAACAGCAAAGCAGTAGTGCTTGAATACATTTTGACAAAGATTTTCACATTTTCCATGCAATTTTTGTGGATTGACACTGTAGGAATAAAATGGTTTTCATCCTATGGCTAAACCTTTGAAGTGAGCTCATCAAGATTTCCTCTCTTTCACTTTCTAACCATATGATCATCTCTTTATACAGGGTACGTGTAGCAAATGAGCTAGGTGCAGGCAATGCAAATGGTGCCAAATTTGCAACCATTGTGTCAGTGATACACTCCCTATTGATTGGACTTCTCTTTTGGTCAATTATCATAGCCATCCCTGAGAAGCCGGCGATGATCTTTATCTCAAGTGCTGCTGTTATTACAATGGTTAATGAATTAGCAGTTTTACTGGCATTCACCATTCTTCTCAATTGCATTCAACCAGTTCTTTCAGGTGAGGAGCTCAAAACAACTTTGTTCTTTGCAAATTGTAAACACCGAGTCTCGTGGTATGATTTGGTTTGGCGACTGTCTATCATTTTCCAGGGGTGGCAGTAGGATCTGGTTGGCAAGCATTAGTGGCATTTATAAACATTGGTAGTTACTACATTGTGGGAGTGCCTCTTGGGGTTTTGTTGGGATGGTTGCTGAAATATAGTATCAGAGTAAGAACACGAAACACACAGCACATATATATATACTCATGTTTCAGGTGCAGGAAAAAAAGAGTTTTCTCTAATCTTTTATCTATAAAACGGTGTAAGCAGGGTATCTGGGCAGGAATGATCAGTGGAACGATGGTTCAAACATCGATACTATCTATCATCACCATAAGATGCAAATGGGAAAGAAGAGGTAATTATAGAATACTCTCAAAATACATTCATACAGTTATTTTTCTATAAAGGTAGCGAACTTCCCATGTGCTTGAAATTTCATTCACAGGCATACAAGGCTTAGATTCATATTAAACGATGCAGCTCAGAACTGATGATCATAATTTTGCAAATACATAGTACTTGTTGCATGATGCTATTTTAAAGCGGAAGTGGTTCGAGGATTATTGGATAGGAATTTCTATATTGATTTTATCTTTTCGAAAGGAATTGCTATGGAAAGAAAAATAATTGTTCACAGTTGCTGGTGGGAAGACTGCAGAAATTACCAAGTAATATGTTGCAGCTGTGTTTGGTTCATTAATTCTTTGTTTGTGTTTCGAATATATCTAGTTAAATATAAAACAACAATTATAAATACCTTACCACTGCCCAACATAACTTGGTAGTAAAGATTCTTCATTCAGCCTAGCGGCCCTAGCAATATTACATGTTAGAGTTGCCATAAACCCGCGGGTGGTATATTAAAAAAACAATTTCTAAATACCAGAAAATACACTCATATCGTTGTTTGTTTGTGTTTGTAATAGATGTTTGAAAAAAAAAATTCATCAAAAAAATAATAATAATTAAGAACTGGGTTTAATTTCCTATAATTGACTATTAACAAATTCTCTGTCAACCTCTGTAATCATTGATTTAGTAGGTGACTTTGATTTAGTAGTTGATAAACTTTAAGTACATGAAAATTCACTCATATCGTTGTTTGTTTGTGTTTGTAATAGATGTTTGAAAAAAAAAAAATTTCATCAAAATAATAATAATAATTAAGAATTGGATTTAATTTCCTATAATTGACTATTAACAAATTCTCTTTGTCATCCTCGGTGATCATTGGATTTACGGTATAAAAAAGTCAAAAGAAAGAGTACATGAATTTCAAAAAGAATTAGTTTTAAATAACACTTAATACGACGATATGAAATTGGTCTGATTGTAAATTTTTTTCATTTGCACGACTGTACAACGAGATTCTCAATTCGAGTTCTCCCTCTTCCCAAAAAACCCTAAAATATTAATATAAAATTTCAAATTAAATCTCCAATGTAGTTGTGCATAACCAATCTCAATTTAATGTGGTAAAAAAAAAAAAATAGACATTATCAACATAATTGTCTACTTTCAGACAGTCTGTTGTATAACTATTTTTTGGTTGATTTAGCAAATATTTAACATAAAATAAAAACGAAAATAGAAAAAATAAATAAATAAATACACACGTCATTAAAAATAAATGTGTTTTAAACAGAAACATTGAAAATCAAATTTTGAATTGATTTTCTATCAAGTCTATTATTATGTTACATAGGAAGCAGGTTTTTTGATATTGTTATCATACCAACGATTATTGATATACAAACCACTTTTTTTTCGGAAGGGGAATGTTATCTGCTTTTTCCATTTGCCTTTACCACTCATTGCTTAACACGTATACACTTTTTCATTTTTTGCCACTCATTGCTTAACACGTATACACTTTTTCATTTAATAAAAAGCTCTAACATTTTGCTGCAAAACTTGTTTACGTCTTTACCCCTGATGGTTACTTCTATCTTTTCATTAATAAAAGGGTGAAGACATAAACAAGTTTTGCAGCAAAAAATGAAAGTTTTTTATTAAATGAAAAAGTATATATATGTTAAGTAATGAGTGAGAAAGACAAATGAGAAAAGTAGATAATATTCCCCTTTCGGAAATACTCTAAGGGTGCGTTTACTTATCAGAAATTGAGGGAATCGGAATCAAATTTTACTGGGAAGAGAATGGAAAGGAATCGGAATTCGTGAATTGCATTGCAAATGGAAGCACCTCATTAAATGCATGACTATACCTACATGTCATCAGCTAGCTTTTTAATGCTCACCAAAATGATCTTTGTCCGATCTAAAAAGATCCGGTGACACATGTAATTGGTTAGATTTATTTCATTTTTATTATCTTTAAATGCATAATATTATCTTCCGGTGCTTTTGATTAGGATAAAGATTAGTTAAGAGATCCAAATATAATCAAAAGACTAACAGTGTAAAGTGTATTTATTACAATAGTCCTTATACAATTAATTACGTGGAAATTGCTAAAAATGACCACATTAAACATGAAAAATTCGTTTTTAACCACATATGAAGTTTTAATTGTTAATAACCACGTTTTGAAAACAAATTCAGTGTATATCCATAAATTACTAAAATACCCCCAAATTAATATTTCTATTTTATTTTGTTTATTTTTCTCATTGTCTGCTTCTTGCTTCTCTATTCTTCATCACCGTATTTGTTCTTCATAACCTTCTTGCAAATCGAACACCAATGACTGCACCATTGTTGAAGATTTCGTTCTTCTCTGTTTTTCATAATCTTGTTGTAGATTTCATGAAGTGAATGAGAAAAACTTTTTCGATTTGCTCTGAATCGATAAATATCATTCATTTGTTCATTAATTGAGTTGCAAACAGTTACTTTAACATGGTTTTAGCTTTAATGCATCAATTATGTGTGTTTATGTGAAGAATCGTTTTCAAAAAAGTTTACAGATTTATCCAGAAGATTTCAAGTTTCACGGGTTTGAAAACTTGAAATCTTCTGTTAAAACTCAAAATTTTAAGTTTCAAAATTTCAAGTTTTTCGTCAAGATTTCAAGTTTTTATAGAAGATTTCAAGTTTTGTCAACATTTTGAGTTTTTATAGAAGATTTCAAGTTTGTCAACATTTCGAGTTTTAACAAAAGATTTCAAGATTTCGAACACGTGAAACTTGAAATCTTCTGGAAAAATATATAAACTTTTTTGAAAACGATTCTTCACAAAAACACACAAAAGTGATCTAATAACGCTAAAACCAGGTTAAAGTAACTGTTTGTAACTCAATTAATGAACAAATGAATGATATTTACACAATTTAAATCGATTTAGAGCAAATCGGAACAACGATCGGAATTCGATCATGAAGAACGAACAGAGAAGCAAGAAGAACCATCGGAATTCGATCATTGGTGTTCGATTTGCAGGAACAATGATCGGAATTCTATCATGAACCAAGTGAAGATTTTGACAGGATAGAAAGGAGAAGAGAGAGAGAGAGAGAGAGAGAGAGAGAGAGAGAGAGAGGAGAGGGGAGAGAGAGAAAGAGAGAGTGTGTGTGTTTGGGGATGGTTTTTATATGAGGACATTCAAGTAATTTTTAAAAAATGTGGTTATTAACGATTAAAATTTCATGTGTTAGAAATAAAATTCTAATATTTTAGATGGCTAATTTTGGTCTTCTCTTAATTAATTACCCCACCAATAGTTACGTTAGTTGATACATTTACCTAACCCTTTCTTTTTTTTTTTTTTTTTTTTTGTCTTCTAGCAAACAACCAATTCAGAAACGTAACTTCTGGTTGTTGGCAAGTTTGTTTCTTATCTCTTTCAACTTTTTAAAATGATTATTGAGGCTCAATATTTTAACTAAATTAAGGTATATTTGGAAGCATATTTTTAATTTTAAGAAATATCTTAATAATTGAAATTTAATTCTTTATTTGAATTTAAATCAATTGAATATAAATATTTCCTTAAATAAATATATTTATTTAGAAAAAACAAACCCAATACATGAACTGAAGATATTTTATAAAATAAATTATACTTAAAACATACAATTTTTGAAGAAAAAAACTTTCAAACACATTTTATATTGAACTTGTTCTAATTTTTCTACGGGACCCCAATGACTATGAGGATGACATCAGAAGCAACAGCTAGCTACCATTCTCGTGCGATTTGGCCATCCAACAGATTGTCATCTCATGCCCGTGGAAATTGAAAATTACCGGTCCCATAATAATAATTAGAACGATAAATTTCTTAGACATTTTGTTTGTTTGCTTATAAAACTTTCATTAAACTTTTGTCATGTTAATTCATCAATAATTTTAAGTACAGGCGGTTGGTCAAATAGACTATACAGTATATAATAATAATATATATATATATATATATTTTAATATTACAACAATTACCGGAACCCGACGATATATATATATATTATGCTACCATTTTCTCAAAACTCGAACTATATACTTGTAGACACCTACATGAAGGTTACATCATCAATAATTATAATATATAAAAGATCATTTATCATATGTAAATTGGAATCATGCAAGTAAGTTGATCAGCTCTGATTACAGATTAATGTTTTATTTTTATTTTTTGTAAGTATCATATTAAATTACGAAACTTGTCGTGTAAAATTAGTATGATTGTCATGCTACATTATCTTTGATAGAAAGTACTGTTATTTTATTCATCGATTATTATTTTAACCTCGTTGAAAATTGCCGAGATCAAGCAATGTATACATACGTAGTCTTGATATTTACTCCGATAATTGGGTGGTATCTACTCCCAGGATTCATAATTCATGCATGTATAATGTAAAGTTTATTTGTTAAAGTTGCAATTTAAATAAGTTTCCAATTATATGTGAGACAACATAAAAGTTGTACTATAAAAACTTATAAAGATTGATGCATCATGTATAAACTAATGTAAAATTATTTCCTAATTTAAATAATTTTATTACTCTTCTAAACAAAGTACCCAAATGATATGGCATCACTATCATCCATCAAATTTAGATTGTTTTAGATTTACTTGATTTATAAAATGAGTGGTGCTATTGGCACACCCCCTACCTATCTATTTATGCCCCACTTTTTTAATAATGCAGTATTTTTTTTTTTCTTTATCAAAATTACTTAAAAGGACATACAATTTAAGGAAAAAAATATTCTACAAAGTAAACCTATTAAAACCCCACATTCCTTTTCAAAAAAATAAAAAATAAAAAAATAAAACCATGTTCTTTTAAACCTTTTTTTTTTTTTATTTCTTAACTAAACCCTAAATTTTGCTTCTTACACACATACAAAAATATTATGAAATAGTTTTTGAAAGATAGAGCTCGAAATTTAAATGTCACCATTTGGAGCGCTTTTTGGGGAACAGGCACCAAGTTACTAATCTAAGTTTAAAATGCACCATTTTATGTGACCAGACAAAATTACCTTTTTTTTGTCGGTTTGTCTAGTTTTGAAACGTTGAAAGAAAAAACCAGAGAGAGAAACCCCGACGGCGCAACAGTGCTACAGATGACCAAAATCTGACAAAGAACCACCGGCGACGGCGCTACAGTACCAATGTCGAATAGAACTGAAGGGCGAAGAAAAACGAGACTGGTAAGTTTTTGTTTCTCACGCATTTTTGTTCTAGATAAGTTTTGTGTATTTGATGTAGATTAGGTTTGATTTGATTTGTTGTTCATTATGTTTGTTTGATGAGATTAGGTTAGTGTTTTAGTTTAAGAAAAAAATTTCTTTTGAAGACGATGAAGATCTAGGTTAGTGAGTGTTTTTGAATCTTTATCGAGCCTTTTTGAATTGATTTCGAGCTTTTTTGTACTGTTACCGTGCCTTTTTTAACTGTTATCGAGCCTTTTTGAAGTGATTTCGAGCCTTTTTGTACTGTTATCGTGCCTTTTGTAACTGTTATCGAGCCTTTTTGAAGTGATTTCGAGCCTTTTTGTAATGTTATCGTGCCTTTTGTAACTATTATCGAGCCTTTTTGTACTGTTATCGAGCCTTTTTGTACTATTATCGTGCCTTTTTGTACTGCTATCGTGCCTTTTTGGACTGTTATCGTGCCTTTTTGTATTGTTATCGAGCCTTTTTCAACCTTTTATTTCGAGCCTTTTTGAACTGAATCGAGTCTTTTTGAACTGTTATTCGAGCCTTTTTGTTCGAGCCTTTTCAAACGTTACCCGAGCCTTTTAATGAAGTGTTCGTGCATTTTCACAAACTACCCGAGCCTTTTGATACACTACCCAAGCCTTTTACTGAAGTGTCCGAGCCTTTTGATACATTACCCGAGCCTTTTACTGAAGTGTTCGAGCCTTTTGATACACTACCCGAGCCTTTTAATGAAGTGTTCGTGTCTTTTCACAAACTACCCGAGCCTTTTGATACACTACCCGAGCCTTTTACTGAAGTGTTCGAGCTTTTTGATACACTACTCGAGCCTTTTAATGAAGTGTTCGTGCCTTTTCACAAACTACCCGAGCCTTTTGATACACTACCCGAGCCTTTTACTGAAGTATTCGAGCCTTTTAATACACTACCCGAGCCTTTTAATGAATGGTTCGTGCCTTTTCACAAACTACCCGAGCCTTTTGATACACTACCCGAGCCTTTTACTGAAGTGTTCGAGCCTTTTGATACATTACCCGAGCATTTTCATACACTGCCCGAGTCTTTTTGTTCGAGCCTTTTCATGAACTCATATGTTTTTTTTTCTGTGAATGCAGATGAGGAATCAGCTAAAGGAGTCGCTTAAAACCCCAGTAAGAGAATGGTTCAAGGGAAAAATTATACGGCATGACCATTTCCATGACCTGGTTGATATCGACAACGCACTTAATAGTGTACCTGAACATCTGAGGATCGAAGACCGACGTCGGTATACTGAGTCGTGTTTTGGTCATTTTCTAATGATGCATCGTGAGATTCATTTTTCGGCTGGGATTGTCCATCGGCTGCTTTTGCGCGAGTTGCATCACGATGGGCCGGAAGATGAGATGAGATTTTTGTTAGGTAAGCATTCGGTCCGGTTCTCGAAGGTTGAGTTTTGTCTAATCACTGGGTTGAAGTTCGGAGTCATTCCCGACACGGCAAGGTATGATATGGTAGAGAATGGCATACACGAGCGGTACTTCCAGGGTAGAGACATCGAGTTTGAAGAGTTGAGAGCAGTGCTGCGGATTGGTATTTTTGTGGAGCAGTACGATGCGGTAAAGCTATGTTTATTGTTTATGCTCAACTGGATACTAATGGGGGTAGACGAGCGAGATAAAGTTCCAGTATGGCAGTGGAGGCTAGTGGAGGACTTGGACGCTTTTGATGCGTTCCCGTGGGGCGCACACGTGTATAGGCGGTCAATTTATTGTTTCAAGCATGCGTTGGATGGTCGACGGGAGCGGTTTGAACAACGACAGCAAGAAAGGGGTGTGTACACACAACTGAGACGTACAACATATATGGACTACCACACGCACTATTGGTGAGAATTTAAAATTTGAATCTGTATTTTAATTATAGTTTTTTATTTTATTTTATATGACTAATGTATTTACTTCTTATCGTACTTATATATTATACAGATATTTGCTTTTGAGGTTATCCCCGAGCTTGGGAATAAAAAATGTGGGATCCGTAGGGCAATCTCCGAGCTACCACCCCCACGTATTCTGAAATGGGAGTTGAGTCAGCGACCGTGGGGGAGAAAACTGGATGGCATTTTCACTGAAAGGGTAAGTATTGTTGTTGTTAATTTTCATAGTTTTTAGTATGTATACAATTACAATGATCTAACTCCGATTTCAGATGTTTGCGCGGCGTGAATTGGTGCCAACGAGTGTTGAGATGGCTCAACCTTACTACGAAGGCATATACCTGGGAGGCAGTCTGTATGATACCGATGTTTCTGATATACCTAGTCACGTCCCTGAGCACGAACGACGTAGGAGTGCTGGACCCATTGATATGGAGGGTGCGTATTCCTGACCTAGTGATACAGAGGGTGCGTATTCAGGACCCAGTGACAGGGAGGGTCCTTATTCCGGACCCAGTGGTAGGGATGGTGCATATTCCAGAGCCAATGATACAGAGGGTTCAGACCAGAAGGGTGGGAGTCGGAGTCCCGTGAGGCATCAGCCAGTACGTTTCACTTTGCCCAGACAGCCTCGACCTAGGGGTGATTCGGTTTTGGAGGGTCGCGATGAGAGTCCTGAAAGGCATAGACGGGTACGATTCACTATGCCCAGA
The DNA here is from genome assembly GCA_035582765.1 of Acer negundo. Taxonomy (NCBI): domain Eukaryota; kingdom Viridiplantae; phylum Streptophyta; class Magnoliopsida; order Sapindales; family Sapindaceae; genus Acer; species Acer negundo. The sequence goes on along the minus strand of CM069235.1, from coordinate 28,970,208 downwards.
CAGTCTCGACCTGGAGGTGATTCCCGAGGAGGCGTTGGCGGGCATCCACATGTATGTAAAAGATATTAGAACCACATTATTTAATTTCAATTGAGTGAACAGTTTAAGTGCTGACAAAACTTCAAATCGTTTCAGGGCTGGGATGGTAAATTCGCTGAAGTGATGAATGCCAATCTCTACGGGTTGATGTGATGGAGGCTATCCGAAAGAGTGATGAGAAGCGAGATCAGCAGCATCAACAATTGTTGGATATAATTCGGGCGCTTCAGGGTCAGGGTCAGGGTCAAGGTCAGACATCGCAGCCCCCGTATGGATGGTCCACCATTCGATGACCATCACGGAGACTTTAGTCCCACAGGCAGGACAGGTACACATCAGCATGGGATAGACCCACAGATCACACATGAGCAGGCACCTACTACGGAGGCACATATTGCAGACACAGTATCTGATCACCCGGGTCATGTTATGACAGAACGAACAGAGGTTCCCGGTGGTACAGAGATATCACTATTAGAGCAGGTGCCTCCTCCAGTTTTACCCGACGGCAGTGCTGGTACAGAGACAGGACTTCTAGTACGGGAGCTACCTGGTGGATCTGTGCCACATGTTCTTCCACATGACCTGGCACATGGTTCATCCTCACAGCGCACACCACCTCCAGTAGATCCCAGCGCAGTGCGACCCTTGAAGCGATCCAGGCGTAACTCCCCCACTCATCAGCGCGATACAGGGAGAGAGAGCGATACACGGAGGGATAGATCCTCTTCAGAGCGTAGCCCTTCTCGGAGAGATACACGACGGGAGATATCCTCCTCACAGCGCAGCCCTCCTCATAGAGATACACGGCGGCACAGGTCGTCCTCACAGCGCAGCCCTCTTCACATAGTCCACAGAGGCAGAGATCCTCCTCACTGCGCACACCTCCGGTGGAGTCTAGTTCTGGAGCCTGTAGTCCGCCCCAGATTCAGCGTCAGCTGCGGGTTCGCAGGCCAGGTTGGCAGCTGATGACCCCATACACTGACCCATGTAGGCCGAAGAAGCCAAGGACCAGGCCAGCGTCATCAGTGCATGCATTCAAGCCCTATGATTTGTTAGATCCTGACCACGTTACTGCGTACCAAGCCTACAAGAGGAACACCACGGGGGAATTGTACGTATAATCGTTCATTACACAATCTTTTAATTAATATTACTTGGTCATCTAACTTCTTCAGCAATTATACAGACGTGATGTGGATATACATATACCAGTTGGTGTCACTTGGTTCCAACGGTTCCAAACCAACTTCATGGAGTTGGAGGATACGGTACGTTCCTTACTTTAACTGTTTTTATAAGTTTTTATCAGTAATGGTAGAATCCTAACAATATAAAATGTTTACATTGTCAGCACATCGATGCGTACTTGTTGATTTTACGGAAGCGTCAACGAGCATACCCCACTGTCTATGCTCAGAGGGTTAACGTACTGGATTCCTAGTTATATGTAAGTTCTTGTACAGTACGATTTTCATTTTTTAATTGATGTGTTTACTAGATCTATTACCTAACATTGTGGTTAATTTTCTATATACAGTAATGGTTAGATATTCAGTGGGAGCGGATGTTCGGCAGTGGGGTGGTTGCACCCCCTAAGGAGTGGTCTATGCTGAAACACAAGTGGCACGATGATGACCTGAAGACGGTCCGAGGATTAGTCCCGTCAGGAAACCGGCCATGGCACGCGGTTGATTGGGTGAGTGTTTAAATTACAAGGTTTCAATGTGTTTAATACTATGTTTAGATTTCAGGCACATAACACTATGTTGAAACACTAACAGGTTATGATACCTTGCAACCTTGGACGCAACCATTGGGTACTGGCCAGCGTCGACCTCACCCAAGGGAAGATCTACCTGTTAGACCCGTTCAGACAGGAGGTCACATGGGAGTACAGGAATAAACAGGTTGCGTGCCTACGTTGGTTTATACCCTCGATGTTGCATCAGGTCAAGTTTCACTCCAACCGAACGAAGGATGATGTGACATACAGTTTATCGAAGAAGGCCTTCCGGATGAGCATCATGGACGGATCCCGTGGGGTGCCCCAACAGCATCAGGGGTATGACTGTTTCAACATTTTATTATACCTCACTTGGTTTTAATTAAATTCCATTCTAATGGTTGTTCATATGGTGATTTGCAGCGGTAACTGTGGTGCCCATACTTTGAGATTGGCAGAGTACTTGTTGGCAAACAAGAAGGAGTTCGATTGGAAAGAAGAGGATATGGGCACCATCCGGGAGAAGATGGCTGTGGAGGTTTATTGTAACTCGCTTCACAACACTGTTGTATAGATGATTTATATATGGGTTGTTCCCTGAGTTGTAATTGATGTACATAACAGATTCATGTATTATTTTCATTAATTAATTAATTTTTTTCACTTTCCAACCCGCGCATGAACAATTTAGTGCGTTGCAACACGATTTAAATAATACAATGAAAATGAACAACTAAAGCTTAACGATTTAAACAACATAACTGTATCGAGCATGGTTCCCAAAGTCTGAACGATGTTGGAAGACATCAACTTGGAGACATGTTCCTCAAGGTGCTTCTGGTGGCAATTCGTCTTCATCTTGTACTGCCTTGTTATGTTTGATTGCCTTCCTTATGAGGGCACGTTTGTTTGTTGTGTCCAATTGAATGACAGATGCTGCACTTGCGACGATATTCCTCGGGGACAATTCTACTGGGACCTTCATTAACCATAGGCGGGTTGGAACACCTCCTGCTATTATGTCCAGGTTGTCCACATCTTCTACACGATTGTGTGGTTGTCCTCTCTGAAGACGAGGCATGTCGACCCTCCATCGGCCGACCTGATTGTCTCTTTGTCTTTGGATTTAAAACCACCTGCGCTGCGATGTCAGATGGCATAACCCATGAAGAAGGATGGCCAACAAGCATACTAGGAACCGAGTATGCATTAATAAGTGTCTCCCTTTTGTAGTAGTCTGCACACAGAGATGTGAAATCCAAGTTTCGCTCCCTGCAACAATGAAAATAGTGAGATTCACGTTTTGGTAATATAATGTGTTAACTGTAACTTGTCAAGTACCTTGCCGCTGCGAGTGCATGTGAACATGGAAAAAAGTCCATTTGGAATTTGTTGCATGTGCAAGTCTTGCGGGCTAAGTCAACCGTCCACTGTTTTCCCTTGTGTCTGACGGAGAATATGTTCCAGTCAACTGGATTTACGGTCATAAAACCGCACTTCTCGACCCGTTTCAGGATCACAAGATGTGCTGCGTCGGTCAATCGATGACGCATGGACCGTGCAGCTGCATGACGATCGTGAAACCACTTTTGTAGCATATTCCTAATGAACTCTGCCAGCGTCATCAATGGCAGTTGCCGTGCGAATTTTAGGCATGAGTTTATGCACTCTGCAACATTTGTGGTCATCACCCTGTACCTTCTTTGGGGATAGTGTACGCGGGACCATTTGTGAGGATCGGCAGCAATAGCATAATCGAATGCAGTCTTGTGCAGCTTACGTAACTCCTCCATGTGACGATTATACTTTAATTCACTGTACGACCTAGCTGCATCATTCATTATGTCAGCAACATCCTTTCTATGGAATCGCTTCTTCATATTTTCCCCAAAATGCCAGCAACATATGGTATGTGTTGCATAAGGGAACACTTTAGATATCCCTGCTTCAATGCTTGGATGACGATTGGAAATGAAAACCAGATCATCTATATTACCAAGGGCACCCCTCAAGCATTCCAAAAACCACTCCCATGAAAGATTATTTTCTGAGTCACCATACCCAAAAGCAATTGGATACACCTGTTCGTTTCCATCTTGTGCAGTTGCCACAAACATTGTACCGCCGAATCTTCCCTTCAAATGGGTACCATCAACTGCAATCACAAAGACGTATACACCTCCGAAAACCTCTAATTGAGGACCCTATTGACATGAAAAAGTAGAGGAATTTATCATCGTCAGTGCATTGTAAGTCGGTGATTGTGCCAGGATTTTGCTGTTCCAGAACGTATGCAAAAGATGGCAAGAGTTGGAAAGCTTCTTCATGCGTTCCGTAGGTCAATGATAATGCATATTGAAGGGCATCGTGTGCCTTACTGTACATGATTTGTATGTTATACATTGTTTTCATATCGGCGATGACGTCCTTGGGACGCATGAGACGACCATCATGTTGTTGAAGTCTAGGTGCAACGACTTCTTCGATTATGACTGCACTAGCTTGTCGGTGGCGACGGTGAATCTCCTCCAAGGGACAACTGTGTTCGTTGACAAAACTTCTCACTTGAAAGTATGTCCCTTCATCTCTCCTCACCGCTCTTAATTTCCATGTACAGTCGTCAATGATGCAAACCAGATGTAAAGTTGTCTTATTGGACCTTTTCACCTTCCATTCAAAGTTATGATGCATTGCAAAATGGCCAACTAGCCTCTTCAAATCCTTTTTACTCGGAAAAAATTGACCTTTATAAATTTCTGGCGTTGCCAAGGTGCTAGTTGTATCAATACCAAACGAGTATGAATCTGCTCCGGGAATAACCCACGTTGCAGATGCTGTTACATTATACCGGACCTCGGAAGGCCCAGGCATATCAAGTGGAGTGCAACTAACTCCTTGTACATGTCTACCTCGTGTTTCAATTTGTGCAGGGTCTTCATCCACATTTTGTAGATCATCAACCCGATCATTAACCTGTTCATTATTTGCCTTATTATCCACCTCAGGGTTCGGGTAATTGTTTTGCTCATTGTACTGCTCATTTCGACAACCAAACACATCGCCAAATTGAGGTTCAACTAAATCTTCATGGTCGACCGCTACCGGTGGGACACCACACATGTTTCCCCCACCTTCAGTGGCACTTCTTTGGGTGAACACTTGGTTGCTACCGCTAAAGGATCCTAATTGTTGGGTATTTTCAAGAGGAGGAATATCATTCCCGATCACATCTCCAGCTGTCCTCTCAGTTACACTGACACATACTTGAGGGATAACTCGATCTTCCCCTAGCATAAACTGCACATCGTTGTCATTTCTTATAAATGTGCGACATGTACTGCCCGGAACAATTGATATTGATGACAGATCAATATTGAATTTGTTTACATCATAATTCACAATGGTATGCACGATCGCCACCAATTCTTCGTAAGTCATATCCTTTGACACATACATTCCCTGGTTATCCGATCCAACAAACCTTTGACTTCCGTCGGGTAACTGCTCCCATCGACCGTTGTAAGATATTACTATTCTAACCCGATTCATGATGCTGTCAAATTAATCATCACAAAGCATTAATGAAAATTCAGGACTACAAACTTTTTTCAAATATTACATTTACAAAGGCTATGGTAAGGATATTGAAAAGTCTCAGAGAAGACATGAAAAGGCTCATAGAATTCTTTAAAAGGCTCGATTAAATCACATGAAAATGCTCAAAAACAAAAGGCTCGAAAAATTCTTCAAAAGGCTCGAATAGTGAATGAAAAGGCTCGAGAAAGACATAAAAAAGCTCGAAAAAAAGCTCGAAAATCGAAAGGCTCGAATCGAAAGGAATGAAATAGTGCACGGGAAACACAGGCACGGGAAACACATGAAAAGGCTCGGATAGTGAACACATGAAAAGGCACGGGAAACACATGAAAAGGCTCGGATAGTGAACACATGAAAAGGCACGGGAAACACATGAAAAGGCAAGGGAATCACATGAAAAGGCACGGGAAACACATGAAAAGGTGAAAAGGCACGGGAATCACATGAAAAGGCACGGGAAACACATGAAAAGGCTCGGATAGTGAACACATGAAAAGACACGGGAAACACATGAAAAGGCACGGGAATCACATGAAAAGGCACGGGAAACACATGAAAAGGCACGGGAATCACATGAAAAGGCTCGGATAGTGAACACATGAAAAGGCACGGGAAACACATGAAAATGCTTGGATAGTGAACAGATGAAAAGGCTCGGGTAACACATGAAATGGCTCGGAGATCTAAAAATTCTCACAATGGCTGGTTTACAAAATGTGAACAAATTATAAGAAGAAAGTTCAAGAAATATTACCTTATTTTATAAGTTGAAGATGAAACTCGAGGAAACCACAAATCTTTAACTTTTATTTGTAGATAGAGAGAGAGAGAGAGAGAGAGAGAGAATCGTTTTTTTTGGAAGTGTGGAGAAATAAAAGTACAAAGAGAATAACATAACTGATTATCTAAGGGCAATTTTGGTAGTTCACCATAATATGTGCCTTTTAAACTTAACTTATTAAACCACTGACAATATCACCAAATGAGTTTGAAAAGGTGACATTTCGCACCATTTCCACTTGAGAGATATCAAATATATGGAAGAATCGTTCTTTAGAATGATATTAAGTTATCGTTGTGTTGAAGTAACCCTATTATTTTTTTTTTCTCTTCCACCATGAAATAAGAAGAATAAAAAAACTCAAAATAAAATAAAATAATAAGAAGAAAAAATAAATCATTTAATGGAGGTGCGAGAAAGATGTATACAGAGATCAAAGATGGAGTGTATTAAGTTTGAAAAATAAGTAAATCGGGTAGTTTTGGAAATAAATCAAAGCAATTAATAAAAACATTTAATTTTATTTTATTAAGTCAAAATTTTAAAAAGTGGGGTATAAATAGATTAGTAGGGGGTGTGCCAATAGCACCACTCTATAAAATTTTGGCAAAGTAAAATTACTCATTAAAAAAAAAAAGGAAAGCAACCGGAAATTACTTGTGTTATATAGATAATGAAAGATTATTTGATATTACTTTCAAAAAAAAAAAAAAAAAAAAAAAAGATTATTTGATATTTCCAGATTTTGTTTTGAAATATTAGATATTTCCAGATTCAGTAATTTTAAATTTCATACCTAATATTCCATATCACGTGACCTGCAACAATAATATACAGTCCATTTCTTCTTCCACACAACATATATAAGTCATACGACGGTAGTGCAACACATATATGATATATGTGTCGACAAGTCATCCACCATTCATATATAGTACCTGCTCTATCTCAAACCGTTTTGATTTCTGAGCTTTTACTGATATTTCTCTAATGGGTAGTTTCGAAAGTGATCCCAATCAGCCCTTGTTAAGAGATCATGCAAATGATCATGATCAACAAACTAAAGATCAATTATCGACAAGGGTGTGGATTGAATCAAAGAAGCTATGGAGCATCGTTGGTCCTGCTATATTCAGCCGTGTTTCGTCTTTCACCATGAACATCATTACACAAGCCTTTGCTGGTCATCTCGGTGAGGTTGAACTCGCTGCCATTTCCATAGCCAACACTGTCATCGTTGGCTTCAATTTCGGCCTTTTGGTAATCAATGAAACTCTTTCTCAGTTGACCTGATATTTGTCCTGGACTTCGTACGTTAAGTTCTCTTTTTTAATTAATGAATGTTTGGCTTTTTGTATAGTTGGGAATGGCAAGCGCTTTAGAGACACTTTGTGGGCAAGCTTTTGGGGCAAAAAGATATCGCATGTTGGGAATTTACATGCAAAGATCATGGCTTGTTCTTTTCATGTTCTGTTTCTTGTTGTTGCCATTTTACATATTTGCCTCTCCAATCTTGAAATGGCTTGGACAGACAGATGACGTGGCAGAGATGTCGGGGGTGGTTGCTGTGTGGATGATTCCACTGCATTTCAGTTTTGCGTTTGTATTCCCAGTGCAGAGATTCTTGCAGTGCCAGTTGAAGAATCAAGTGATAGCTTGGGTTTCTTTGGTGGGTTTGTTGATTAATGTGTTGACCAGTTGGCTGTTCGTGTATGTTCTTGACTGGGGCGTTATAGGCGCCGCCGTTGCTTTGGATATCTCTTGGTGGATTTTGTTTATCGGGCTTTTTGGCTACACTGCTTTAGGTTGGTGCCCTTTGACTTGGTCCGGTTTCTCTATGGAAGCCTTTTCAGGTCTTTGGGAATATACCAAACTCTCTGTTGCCTCCGGAGTCATGTTATGGTACTCTCTCTCTCTAGTCTCAATCAGGGATTGGGATTTGGATTTTCTATTGATTTGATCTCTTTTTTTTTTTTGACCATTTTAAAATAGGAATCAAATCGGCTGTCAATTTTTGATGTAACAATTTGTATCCAATCAACCAAATTGGGATATGTGTACACATTTATGGATTTTTTTTCCAATTACTTCTATAAAACACATATGTCCTCATTTGGTTGGTTAGATGTAAATCGGGACACTAAAATTTGATAGCTGATTTGAATCCTTTAAAATATATGATTGATTGTTGATAAAGTGGTTGTGAAAACTAATTACTTTATCTCCCGAGTCTCAATCGGTTCAATCGGTCAATCCTCATCCACTAAATTGTTTATTATAATTGAATGGTTTTTACTTTTGATTGTTGTTCAGCTTGGAAAATTGGTACTATAGAATTCTGATATTGATGACTGGGCATTTGAAGAATTCCACTTTAGCTGTCGATGCTTTGTCAGTCTGGTATGTGATCTAACGTTTTAGCTTTATCACATATGCTTTGTTATTTGTTAATTAACCTCACCCAACCCACTCATAATCACAAATTAAAGTTAACTTTATTTTTTTGAAGGAAATAAATTAAAGTTAACATTGAAGGGTTTTCTAATATTTTCATACTCTCCTTATTTGAAATTCAATAATGCAGTATGAGCATCAATGGGTGGCAACTGATGATTCCTCTTGCTTTCTTTGCGGCCACGGGGTACTAATTTCCAATGACATTGCATCACTTTCATTTTACTAGTATTGAATTTGACAAGTTTCTTTCAAAAATTTTTTTATTTTTTTTTTTTACATTTATTTCGCATTTTTTTTTAATTCGGTAAGCAAACAATTATTTTATTATAAGATATCAAGAAAAAAAAAATCCAAAACTTAAATTCATGACATTAATTTTTCGAGTAATGCTATATATTGTCCAAAATATTTGTTCAAATAACTTGAGATGTGAACCGTCAATACCATATAAATTATGGAATAATGTAGTAAATGATTTGTTAATTACAAGTCATATGTATTTTGAGCATAAATTTTGACTAAGGTTTTGTTTTTATATTTAAATGATTATTTATTTGCTTACAAAGTGTATACCTGTAAAGCTGTACATCTATGGATAGGTAAAATGGCTTCTTCCTAGCCAACAAAATTAAGAGGAACTTGGTTGGATAGCCCTTTATTTTATTTTGGCTAATTGACATCGATATTTACTGAATTATACCTGAATTTGTACCTTACCCTCTATACTTTTTTTTTTTGCCATTAAACCCTCTTAACTTTCATAAATTGACAATAGGTGACGGAATTGTAACGCTGTCCATTTTTCTATCATAACAAATTGCACGAAATTCCCCTTATTATATGTATAATTGCATCAAATAAGAAAAAATATATAATAATGACATAAATACCCCTCAAAGCAAATTTTAAAAACAAAAATTTTAAAATTTTTAATTGAAATAATGGTTAAATAATAATAAAATTTTGAACTTTTTGATAAAGAAAATTAAATAAATAGAGAAATGAAAAAAAAAATTTATCAAAAAGCTAAGAATTTTATTATTATTTAACCATTATTTCAATTTTAAATTTTAAATTTTTATTTTTAAAATTTGCTCTGAGGGGTATTTATGTTATATTATTATATTTATTCCTGTTTGATGCAATTATGTATATAATAAGGTGAACTTAGTTCAATTTGCTATGACAGAAAAATAGATAGGCTTACAATTTCGTCACCTATTGTCAATTTATGAAAGTTAAGAGGGTTTAATGGCAAAAAAAAAAAAAGAGTGTAGAGGGTAATATATAAATTCGGGCATAGTTCAAGGGGCATTATTGTCAATTATCCTTTTATTTTTCATATAGTTTAAACTGTACAATTCATGGAAGATGATACATTATGTAAGTTATCAAGTGAATATGAATATGTTGAATCGGCTATTAATTTTAAAGATTTAAGTTTGTAGGTAATTAAGTGTGACATGCAACTTAATTATTTATTAATTTCTTAAACATCCCTTTTGTGGATTTGAGAGCAAATAGTTAAATTGCAGCTGCAACCGCTAATGATTTGAACTGGATGAAACTAATTAATTAATTAACTGCAGAGTGAGGGTAGCAAATGAGTTAGGAGCAGGAAATGGCAAAGCAGCACGATTTGCTACAATTGTGTCGGTGGTACAATCAACAGTGGTCGGTCTCATATTTTGCATTCTAATAATGATACTAAAAGACAAGGTTGCATTGATATTCACTTCAAATGAAGATGTCCTCCGAGAAGTTGATACTCTATCCTATCTCTTAGCAGTCACTATTCTTCTCAACAGTATTCAACCGGTTCTATCAGGTTTCAATTTCTACAGATTTACATTTTAGTTGCAAGTATACATTAACCTATTAACTTCACGATTTTCCTTTGAATTTAATTATTTGTACAGGAGTTGCTGTGGGATCCGGATGGCAAGCAACGGTTGCATATATAAATCTTGGTTGTTATTACATTATAGGTCTCCCTCTTGGAATTGTCATGGGATGGGTCTTCAACTTCGGTGTTATGGTAAGCTGCCTATTAGGATATTATTATTATAAATCCAGTACAAGTTACAGATCCTGTATACTAGCTAAACCCGGCTGCCTATTATATATCTTCGCTTTTTGCATGAATATGGATATTTTTCTATATAGTTTTCAAAATTACTATGATAAGTAATACATTTTCTCTGAAATTGTGATGTAATAGGGTATATGGAGTGGGATGATACTTGGTGGGACTGTTGTTCAAACAGTGATCTTGCTCATCATAACCATACGATGCGACTGGGAAAAGGAGGTAGGATTTTAGCCCGAAATTTATTATCAACGTAATTTAATATGATGTGAGATTTATGATTTTGGGTGGAAATACAGGCCGAAAAAGCGAGTCATCGTGTAAACAAATGGTCAAATCCCGAACCAGATAATCAATCAGAGGAACAACATGGACAACAATGAAAATGATGTTACATTTCTTTCATCCATCATCAGATTTTTGCCAAGTTTTTCCCCAGAATCAGATTTTAATCCTCTGATTCAACTGGAATTTGAATAAAATCGAATCACTTGAATTTTGTACGTTAATGGATTAGTTTTTACATTTTTAGCTTTTCTATAAACTGCTTACCAATATTATTATACATTCTGGAATCATCGGGCCTGTCAATCACGGGCTTTTGAGAATCTATAATTCATTCTGGGCTTTTGATGAAAGTTTTTGTTGTATCTAGCTTGAAGGAAAAAGGTCTTTCAACTATCAAGAAACTGTTTAGTTGACTTTACTGGAACATCAACTACATAGAATTGGCATAATGATATTTTGTTGTTTGAAGAATTTCAATTCAACAAATATACATTAAAACAAATTTGATGGACTGATCCAGTTTCTAATTATTTCTTATTTAAACAGCCACCGGTTTCAATTTTGTTTTTTTTTTTTTTTTTTGGCAATATTTATTAAATCGAAACCAGGTGTTTTTTTTTTTTAAAGCTTTCACTATTAGTAGAATTTGAACTACTAACTTGAAAGTCATTTATCTAAACACCAAGCTCATCCATCTACTAACTGAGCTATCAAAACATAGCCAGCCTTTTTCCATTATTAGACTGTATTATAGTGTAGTAATTAATGCAACCTTTTTATCCTGTATTAGTTAATACAATATCTATCGTATTACACCAATTAAAATGTATTCATTAATACAATAAATGAGCCCTAAAAAGAAAAGAAATTATGAAAAATAATGAATCCAAAGTGAAAAGCTAACTCGATGAGAGGAGTTTCTGTTCAACAATAAAATAATAAGTTAGTTGCAAAATATCATGCTGATCTAGGCTACTATCAGTATCAGATCTCTGTTCAATAAAAGAATCCAAACGAATATGGACAAATCAACAAAAGTCAAACAATGCACAGCTCTTATCTCAAGAATTAAATAACTAGAACTATCAAAGATTTTCCCAATAACTGTTCACGATGTACGTATGATTTCCCATCATTCATTTTTTTATTATTTAAAAATAAAATAACTAAAGATTACAGAGAAAACAAAAACAAGTTTGTTGGACGTTCACCATTCTAAAAGCTTAATCGAACTCTTCTTCTATATTAATTATGTGGATTTGATGTAGGGGTGACCATAAAACCAATGAATCGATTTCCATCGATCCAATCCGTTTTGGTTCACTTGTATATACTGTTTTATCTCTTTTAATTAATGTTTGCTTTTTGTTTGGCTTTTGACAATAAAACTCGTTAGATTATCTTTATCATTTTTTTTTTTTTCTGTTTTATTTTTATTTTATTTCTAGAACAATATAGATAAAAAATTAATGTTATTTTTAAATATTTACTGAAACAACCGAAAAAATAGCTATGTAATATATCGTCTGAAAGTAGACGATCATATCGATAATGTCTAATTTTTTTTTACCACGTCAATTTAAGGTTAAATATGCACAGTTTGTATTGATAAAAGATTTATTAACAAAATATCTATTAATCATAGGTAGTATCTTCTTTTTTTTTTTTTTTTATCCACAAACCTCTCTTATATCAAAGATGCTCTTATAAACACTTGGCCAAGGTTTTGAGGACAACAAAAGATGACAGATTCTGAGGATTTACATGTTTCTTGCGAGGAGCTGTGAAGGGTGGTTTGCTGCGTGGATGATTCCAAAGCACTTAATTAAGCTTTGGCTTTGCGTGATATGTTCCCAGTGCAGAGACAAATTGTTACTGTTTGTTACAGACTTACAGAGCCAGCTGAAGAATCAAGAGATAAAATGGGTTTCTTAGTCTGGTGGGTTGGTTGTTTTTGTTCATGTATGTTGTTGATTGGGTTTCTTTGGTGCTCAGTTTGTGTCGCCGTGTCGGGAATCTTTTGCAGGTTAACGAATGGGTCTAGATTTCATTATTGTTGACGGGTTCGGGTTTAGATTTATCAAAACCCGTCCGAACCTGACTCATTAATAGGCATTCATAGCATTAGGAGTGAGGTGCACTGGCCTCGCTCTTCTATAGTCCTACTCTTGTTTCAATATTTTTTTTAAAAAAAATCAATAATTTTTTTTAAGAAATAAAATTGAATTCATTACTCAAGCAAAACCGAAGCACGGCAATCACCCTTTACAAACTCAGACACACATAGAGGAAAGTCCTCCATCCAATAATGTCAGCAGAAGCTGATAAGCTAAATTTAGCTAATCCGTGAGCTGCCCTATTAGCCAGCCGAGAAACAAAACTAACAGAGCAATTGCGATTAGAACCCATAAATAACAAGATATCATTAATAACAGTCCCAACCTCCAAACAAGGAGCCAGACCAGAGTTAATGACAATAATTTAATAAAACAGATTTGGAAAATAAATAATTCAATAAAAGATTTACCTACTCCCAGCCATGATCATAATTAATAACTTGGCAGCAGGCTTGTTAGTTGACCTAAATTCACTACAAACATGGCAGATATTGAATGGGACAGCTAATTTACCATATAATATCTATTAATTAATTGATATATATATATATATATATCAATTGATAAATTATTTTTTTAATTTATGAAATATTGAACGTATATATTCTCAAATCACAGAAAATTTTACCGATAATAAAAATGGTGATGATACGAGAATTAAACCTCATAACTTTTAAATATATTCTCGTGGAAATTGCCAAAAATGACAACTATAAATATAGAAAATTTGTTTGTAACAACAAACAAAATTTTATTTGTTAATAACAATATTCCACCATATAAAAACATCACATAATAACAATGTTTTTGTAAAATTACTTGAATGCCACTATATAAAAACATCACAGATCAACTCTCTCTCTCTCTCTCTCTCTCTCTCTCTCTCTCTCTCTCTCTCTTTTCTTACTCTCTCCTTTGCTCTCTCTCCTCGATCTCTCTCTTACTGGCGTCGCCGAACTACACCGGACGTCGCCTGGACTAGCGACATTCATGAACTAGTGGCACACGAAGGCATCGCCTGGTTGTCGCACGAACCAGCGGTGCCACTGGTTCGTGAAGGTCGTTGGTCCAGGTGACGTCCAACGGCTCCGTGCTGCGATCTTCGACGACGTGGTCTGTAATAAAAAAGAGAAATAAAAAAAATAATAATAATAAAAAAAATAATAAAAAAAAAAAACTAAACCTAATTTGAGGAAGAAGAAGAGAAAGAAGAAAAAGGGGGGAATAACCTAAGAATAATTTCAATTTAGTCCAGATTTCAAGTTTCAACAATTTCAATTTATGCATGATTTCAAATTTTAAGGTTTTAAAAAAAGAAAACTAATTTCAGGGGTAATTTTATAATTTATGGACATACATTGAATTTTTTTTAAAAAAATTGTTATTAACAATTAAAGTTTCAAAAGTGGTTATTAATAAAAGTTTAATTTTTTTCAATGATTACTTTTGAATTTATCTCATATATTCTCTATTTGCTTTTCCAGGGCCTGATCGTGGGATTGAGTTACTTTTTGTTTAGGTGTTGGTGCTTTGTTTTTCTAGGCTTTTGGTCAGGTTTCTGGTTTGGGTTGCTCTGTTTCCTTTTATGGGTTGCTTGGGGTTTTGATAGTGTCTTTTTGGGTTTGTTATGGCCACGTGATGTAAGTTCTGGTCGTTTCCGCGGTGCTTGTTTCTTTGACATGTGGGAGTGTGGTTTATTTGTAGCTTTTTGGCTTGGTCGTTTATAAATAAATTCTGGTATTAAAAAAAAAAAAATCCTTAAATATATTAGAAAAAAAAATAGAAATGAGATGCAACCAGATTTAAAGTTTAATATTTTAATAAAGGGTGCTGATATTGACATCCGTAAATATGATAAGCACACCAATATTTAAATAAAAAATTTAATTATAAAAATATCATAATAGAAATTTACCAATAAAGACAAATTAATTTAATTAAAAATAAATCAAATACTATGTACACTTATTAATTACATCGATATCCAAAAAAAAAAAAAAAAAAACTAAATCATAATTCTATTTAAAATATCAAAATCTTATATAACAAAGTAATGAAAAAAGAATTTTCAAATGACTTTGATCATATAGAGGTACTTATAATATATATATATATATATATATATATTTTGTTATGAACTTTATCGATAAACAAAAGTGAAAGTAATTTTTTTTTTTTTAAAGATAATAGTACATATCATTGTGTATTCAAGAGATCAACGGTGGTATCAGAATGTGAAATCCGTTGTAATACATATCAATAGCTTGGTTATTATCAACATAGACGATGCTTGTGAATTGTAAATGTTGAGAAGATATCTGATGCAGTTGTTGATGACAAATAACTTACTAAAACTGTACTGTGTTTTCGAGTATGGAGAATTTAAGAATTTATCATTTGTGAATTTTGGTGTGTTAATAACTTAAGATGGTTTATAAATAAATTGTATTAAAATGAATACATTTATTTAAATACGGGTATTGTTGGCATTAAAATGGGTAATAATAGTAATGATTTAATTTTAAATTTTAGATATGAGTGTACTTATAAATATGAGTGTGATTATCATATTTATAGGTGTCAATATCTGCATCCTTTAATAAAATAAAATATATAGTCAATAGATTATATGGTAATAAAAATTCTGAAATCCCCCCAGAGACGTAACTCTGTTGGTAGATGGATGAGCTTGGAGCTTAGGCAAATGAGTCTCAAGTCGGTGGTTTGAATCCTACCAATAATAAAAAGCTTAAAAAAATATTTGATCTAAATAGGTGGATAAATAGACATTGTTATATATATACATATATGAAAAGGTCTATACAGTCGGTACCATATATGTATTTTTTTAATATATGGTAGCCATAGGATCATGAATGGCACCAAATTCGGCAGATGAAATATATATTCTAATACTAACGTCTGTAGAAAGCACTCAAAGAAGTATGGGAGAAAATATAAGATTGGTTCAATGGTATACCTCTCATATCTATACCATCATATTATGGGTTTCAATTATTCATTTAAAAAAAAAAAAAAAAAAAACCAAATTTATATAACAATTATAAATAAATAAATAAATAAATAAAAAGTTGGAAAGAATGGAATGTATACTCTCATCTTCTTTTAACTAAAGAGATAAGCTATAGCTAAGCACGTTGATCTGTTCTGGACACTTTTTTCAGATTATGGGTCAACAGACCGACAATCAATTAATGTGAAATTATGGAAAGATTGGCTTTTCATAAAAGATTAATATATGCTATATTAGTCGATATAAACCACATTATTTGAAAATGAGTTCATTATATATATATATATATATATATATACACGGTCCCGTTCCTATCAGGGCATCTTTATATAACTTTATCAGGATATTGAATGTGAGCCACTAATTTATAAAAGTGATTTAACAAGTACGTACATACATACTAAGTCAAAGTATGAAAAACGAGTGGCTTACATTCAATGTCCTTATATAATTCTATCAGGGTATCCTCATAGGAAAATTTTCATATATAAATAAATATATATATATATATATATATATATTTTTTCTATGGTCACCGAAACTAGAGTTGCACATTTTCTCCTGATCCCTATTTCCCTGCGTCCCTATCTTCATTTAGAGATTTTTTTAATAGAAAAAAATGAAGAAATAGGAAGGGATGGGGATGATTATCATTCCCAAATTGATATGGGGATGAAGATGGGGGGATCCCTCCCAATCCCCATTTTTCCATTTTCCCCACAAATATATTCAATTGGGGATGGGGATGGGGATGGGGGGTGCCGGATGGGGGAGGTCCCTCATCCCCATTTCTCCATTTTCCCACAATATATATAAATATAATTATAATATATATTTTTTCATTTTTTTATTCTTTAATTTTTTTATATAATATATAATTATCTTTTTGTATTGTACTGTTGTTTGTAGGCTTTAAAGTGAATTGTATGAAGATTTTTAAAAGCATTGAGCAATAAATTGGTTATTAATCTGTTATGTGAAGTTTTTTTTTTATTAAATAAAAAAAATAAAAATAAAAATAAAATAAAAAACTGTTTGTGTTACTTTACATATGAAGTTGGCTTAGTTTTAAATTTTGAATTATTTGAAACACTTTATTTTGTATTTGTGATGCATTAACAGATTTTATTTTATATTTGTAATGGAATGTTTGTTTTTTTTAGTTTAATTTGTAGTTTTTATTCAAATGGGGAAACAGGGAAATGGAGAAACGGGGAAAAACAGAGAAAACGGGGAACTGAGGGTTGGGGATGGATATACCTCCCCCTAAAATTCCCTAGACCTATATCCAGTGGCGGACCCAGGAATTTTATTCAGGTGGGGAACTTGAACAAAGTAATAAAAATATTGAAAAATTAAAACCAAAATAAAATGAGTACTATTATATATATAATTAATGATGGTATAATAAAATTTAGCTAATATAAAACAAATAGAATATCTCATCAAGATGAATAGTTTTACACTAAAAATAAATAAATAAATAAATAAAATAAGAAAAGCAACATAAAAGAAATAAATAAATAACAACATAAAAAATAAAAAATAAAAAAAAAACTATGCAAAGTTACAATTTTCCACGACGGGGCTTCGTATTTTGAAATCGTCGTATAATAGTCTCCCTATCAATTGTGTTGAAAATATCTTTCTCCACATACGCGAGTAAGCTATCATTCAACCACTCATCTCTCATTCGATTACGTAGGTCCGTCTTTACAATATTCATAGCAGAAAACATTTTTTCTACTGTAGCAGTTGCAACGGGTAATAGTAATGACAATGTCAAGAGCAAGTAAACTAATGGAAAAACTTATCTTTTTTTTTTTTTCCTCAACCATTTTTCGTGCTAGTTCAGTAAGGCCATTTAATTCTGAAAATTCAAAACTTGAGCGCATGTCTACAATATAATTATCAAGTTGATCTTTAAGTGCCAAGAGCTTAATAGGAGAATAGTCTCTTGGATAAAATTGAGCAAGCCGAATCAATTTATGTTTGTCGAATGCATAAAATTGATCCCTTGGACTAAGACATGCAACACAAAGAAGTAACTCAGTATTCGTATCTGGAAAATGACTATTTAACTCTTGCAGTTGCATATCTATCACATCACAAAAGAAGTCAACTCGATAATGATGCATATTTTTGATCTCTTGAGTTTTACGCCTTGATCTACCTTGAAGTATAAACATATCATCTACGTTAACAACTCTGATTCTATGCTTTATGCAAAAGGAAGAAACCTGACTAAGATAAGAATCCCACCCATCATCTCTCATTATTTGAAGTTGTTCCTTACTTGTTTATACCAAGTTCATGACATTCACAATATCTTGATCTTTCTTCTGTAATGTTTGTGACAACTCATTTGTGACTCCCAATATTGTTTTCATCAAATACAAACCAAAAATAAAACCAAATTTTTCTATCGAATTCAATAAAATCTTTGCTTCATATTTTGCTCTTAATTCTATCCATTCTCCACATCTCAAGTACTTCCACAATAGATGAGAACATAGAAATCATTCGGAGTATAGTATTGTAATGTGAACCCCAATGTGTATCACTTGCTCTTTGAAGACTGGTTTCTTGATTTAAACTCTGGCCACTTGAAAGCTCATTATTTTCTAATGCTTCAAAAACTTTAGCTGCTTGTTTTTCTAGAAGAATATCATGGCGTTTAGCAGATAATCCAATAACATTCACCACATAAGTAATCCAATAAAAAATATCAATAATATCTGTTTGATTTTTTGCCACAGCTACAGGAGCTAATTGAAGTTGATAAGCAAAACAATGCACATAAAAAGCACTCTCATTCTCTTTTAAAACAAGTGTCTTAAGACCATTGAACTTACCTCTCATATTACTTGCTCCATCGTAGCCTTGTCCTCGCAATTTAGAAATACTTAATCCGTGCCTAGAAAAAAAAACCCATCAATAGCTGCTTTAAGTGAGAGAGAGCAGAAGTATCAGTAACATGTTCAATGCCTACAAATCACTCAATTACACTGCCATTTTTATCCACATATTGCAATACTATAGCCATTTGCTCTTTTGAAGTTATGTCATGAGATTCATCAACAAGAATTGAAAATAATGAATCACCAATATCTCTTATAATTGTATTAATAATTTCAATTGAAATAACATTTACTATATCTCTCTGAATTTTGGGTACTATCATTTTCAAATTTTCAGGAGCGCTTTTGAGTGTCACAACTTTTATGTTTTCATTATGACCACATAGCCAATGTAAAAGCTCAAGAAAATTGTCTTTGTTGCTAGATTTTTCTGATTCGTCATGTCCTTGAAATGGAAGCCCTTGTCGTAAAAGAAACCAACTACAATCAATTGAAGCACCTAAGCGAGTTTGATACTCAATTCGAGCTTGATCTATCTATTTGTTGATAGTTGTCTCAATATGTTGATTCTGATTCATTAGATCTAGAGATTTTCTTGATGCATGCTGATGAGCTATAGACTTATCATGTATTTCTAATAACGAAGTTTGGTTCTTCCAATTTGTAAACCCTTCACCAACAAAAGAGTCACCGCCTTCTTGTTTGCTATTATCTGGTTTAAAAAGATAACAACATGGATAATATAATGCTTCCTTTTTTATACTATACTCCAACCAAGTAGAATATTTATCGAACCA
Organism: Acer negundo; assembly: GCA_035582765.1. Lineage (NCBI taxonomy): Eukaryota > Viridiplantae > Streptophyta > Magnoliopsida > Sapindales > Sapindaceae > Acer > Acer negundo. The sequence goes on along the minus strand of CM069235.1, from coordinate 28,950,422 downwards.
AGCACGGTTGAATCGCCTTGGCTTGTCTCCACAAGGTATTAAACGAAAATTATGTTCTCGAGGTTGACAAGGACCCTTTAATGCATATTCTCTATGAACTTGTTCACGAACATTAGGATGATAATCCCATATTCTAGTTCGAAGCCTTGGATCGGCAAGAAGATCAACTAGATTGATTTCAACACAATGTTTTTTTGAAGATGATCCCATCTTAAGTGTCGATGGTTTTTTCAAATACTTCTCCATAACTGTTCCATAATTTATTTATTTTTCAAAATAATCATCATTACCAATAGAAAAAAAATATAAATCTAAATAAAACAAAAAATAATATTTATACATAGAACATAATCACAATGTAATTTATAATATAAAAAAAATTAAGATTATAAAATAAAGAAAAATACTAGGGATCAAAATAATTGAATCATGATATTAAATGAACAATTATAATACAATAAATTAAAATTTGAGGTTTTAGGATTTATTGATGAGATGTATACCAAACTAAAACTATTTAAAATAAGAAAAACTCAAAAGAATAATAAATAATTTAATATAAAATAGAAATTGAATAAACTAATCAGAAACTGAGTGTAGATGAGATGTTGACAATAATTATAAAAGAGAAAATGAATTGTTTTACCGTAGAAGAAAACCAAAATTTAAAGTATTTATAGTAATTAATGAAAAAAAATCTAAGGAACTTAAAATTGGAGAAAGAGACCATATTTTAATGAAATACGGAATCCGAAATAGAGAAAGAATATAATAAAAAAGTGAGTATTACTAAATTGGAAATGATTTACTCAATTACTCTCATATTTATTATAAAGTGGGGTAAAACTATAATTTTAATATAAAATAATGGCAATAAAAGGACAGAGAAGATTGTGGAATTGAGTTTCCTCTAAGAGCATCTCCAATGCAAATATGCATTTTTGAGTTTCTAAGTAGTACCACATCAGTATTTCTATTTGTTATGGGCCCACTTTTGAAAAAAAATTAAAGAAATACATATTCACATCTCCAATGCAATTATTTAAAGTCAAATATGCATCCATTTTATGCCCAATCATAATAAAACAATTATTATACTCTCTCTCCTTTTTTATTTTACAATTAAATGAGGTTTAATCTCATTGGTGGAAAAAGTTGAAAGCTTTAATCTTATTGGTGGAGAGAGTTAGAAATCCTAGTCATCATTTCTAGGAGAGTTTCTAGAATTAGAAACTCAACTCCATATTCTCTAACTTTTTTTTGGCCACATCATCTCCATATTCAACTTAGATAATAGCATTGGAGAGAGTTTTTCTAATTTTTTTAATATCTATCCTATGTGGCACTCTATTTTCTCCAAATGCATAATAGCATTGAAGATGCTCTAAGTTGGAGAGTGGAGACAGCATATGGCCCACACTGCAGTACATCACATCACTTTCATCTTTTAATTTATTACTAATTTATTTTTTTATATTTTTTTAAATCATCTTTAAGACTTTAATTATTAACTTTTATTTTAATAACAAAATTCAGGTACGGCACGGGCCCCACTAGACCAAGCATGGATCATCCCCTACCTATAACCATCATCATCTCTAAATATGCATTTCTAATTAAAACTAATATAAAATATATCTATTGTTTGTACGTGAATCATTGAGTTTAAATATTTTGACTTGACTCTGTGTTGTTGTTAAAACATCTTTTTAATTCCATGACACATAAGCACTAGAGTTCATACCTCCGTTCCATAGTGAACAGTAATGTACCTATCGAAGGGTCTAAAAATGAACACGTGGCCTATAATACAGACAATCTATAATTAAGATATGTGCTTCCACACGACCTAAGACACAAGAGTTTTCTCAGTATACGCATGTCAAACCATGCTTAAAAATTTATTTAGTACGTGTTCAAATTTGTCAAACTCCTACAGCCTTATTTTGATTTTTTAGCTGTCTCTTGGACTTGCACAAATTATTAAGATTTAAGGCTGGTTACTATTTCTATCATGAGTTGAGATCCTCTCCGAGGATCTTTATATATATTTTTTAATATTATTTAAGTATAATTCAAATATAAAGTTGTATGAGAGAGAAAAAAGTGAACCAATCTTGATTATATATTTTATATTTTACTTATATATTATTGGATTATAGAAAGTAAAAGAAAAACAATCCGATGAAAGGATATTAATCCTTCTTTTATGGTGGGTAGTTTGGAAAGAGATCATCATGAAGATCTTAATCATCCCTTGTTGATGATGATGATAATCAACAAAATCAAGCTCAATTATTATTGAGAAAGGTGTAAATCAAGCTCAATTAGTATTGAGAAAGGTGTAGATCATCGGGTGTAAATGTTTTGATTTTACTGCATATACTTGTCTCCATAGTGAACCGCAATATACCGATCGAAGGGTCTGAAAGTGAACACGTGGCCTATAATACAGAAAATCTATAAGTAAGATATTTGCTTCCACACAATAAAAGATACAAGAGTTTTCTTATTATACACATGTGTCCAACCATTCTTAAAAAGTTATTTGGTACGTGTTCAAATTTGTCAAACTCATACAGCCTTATCTAGATTTTTGAGCTGCCTCTTGGACTTGCAATAATTATTAAGATTTAAGGCTGCTCTACTATTTCTCTCATGGCGGATAGTTTGGAAAGAGATCATCATGAAGATCTGAATCATCCCTTGTTAACAGATCATGCGGATGATGATGATCAAGATCAATTATTATCGAGAAAGGTGTGGATTGAATCAAAGAAGCTATGGAGCATCGTCGGTCCAGCTATATTCAGCCGTATTTCGTCTTACACTATGAACATCATCACACAAGCCTTTGCTGGTCATCTCGGTGATGTTGAGCTCGCTGCCATCTCCATAGCCAACACTGTCATTGTTGGCTTCAATTTCGGCCTTTTGGTAATATATATTCAAACTCTCACTTTCTCATAGATCAAGCCCTGTAAAACTTGCTACATTTTTCTGTTTTTGTTAATATTAAATACCATTGTTTCGTTATTTCCTTTCATGTTCGAGTCGATCTGATTGTTACTAACAAGTACGTTTTCTTTGTTTGGCTTTTGACAATAATTTTAGTTGGGAATGGCAAGCGCTTTAGAGACACTTTGTGGGCAAGCTTTTGGGGCCAAAAAATATCACTTGCTGGGGATTTACATGCAAAGATCATGGATGGTTCTTTTCTTGTTCTGTGTCTTGTTATTGCCGTTTTACATATTTGCCTCTCCGATATTGAAATGGCTTGGGCAGCCAGATGACGTGGCGGAGATGTCAGGGGTGGTTGTATTGTGGTCGATTCCAATGCATTTCTGCTTTGGGTTACTATTCCCAGTGCAGAGGTTTTTACAGAGCCAGTTGAAGAATCAAGTGATAGCTTGGGTTTCTTTGGTGGGTTTGTTGATCAATGTGTTGACCAGTTGGCTGTTTGTATATGTTCTTGATTGGGGCGTTATAGGCGCCGCCGTTGCTTTGGATATCTCTTGGTCGGTTTTATTTATTGGGCTTTTCGGGTACACTGCTTTAGGTGGATGCCCTTTGTCTTGGACCGGTTTCTCAATGGAAGCCTTTTCAGGCCTCTGGGAATATACAAAACTCTCTGTTTCTTCTGGAGTCATGCTATGGTATCTTCCTCTCTCAAATCACCTTTTACTTATGCTACCTATAATTTTATTTTTATTTTTATTTTTTTTATTGTTTCGTCATATATTGTAAGCAAATTGGCACTAATGTGCCATAAATTCTTCAAATATGTGCACTATGCCCCTATACTTTTTTTTTTAGCACTAAATATCTTGAACTCTTATAAATTGGTAAAAACCGACTGTAGATGACCCCTCACAGGGGTTTGGTGTCGAAAAAAAAGTATAAAGGTATAGTGTAAAATTTTGAAGAGTTTAGGAGGTATCATTGCCAACTAGTCAATATTGTATTAATATTTGCTCGACGAGCATATGTGAAGATAATTATTTTATCATATTTATAATATTAAGAGTAATATTGTCAGCAACTAATTATTTATTATTATTATTATTATCATTATTATTATTATTATTGATGGTGATGATGTTAAACTTGTTCTTGGTTTTGATTTTTGTTCAGCTTGGAAAATTGGTACTATAGAATTCTGATATTGATGACTGGACATTTGAAGAATGCCACTCTAGCTGTCGATGCTTTGTCAGTCTGGTATGTGATTATCTTCCATTCATAATCACCGAGAGAATCAGAAGAGTAAAGGAGAGAATCAGAGAAGAAAGAATTCCAATTTTATCAAACTCTATTTATTTATTTATTTATTTAGAACATTAATTAAGCTTTATTAAACAAGAGGAAAGGAGAAACAAGACCAGAGCCTAGGCCAAAAACAAACCAGCCAAGCCACGCAACACAAACCCAAAACAGCCACAGACCCCGACATACACAACAGCAAACAGAAACAAAAACAACCGATAAAAACAGAGACCAAACAGAGACCAAATCAAACTCTATTTTTGGAACCTGTTAAAATGTTTTTCCATCAAAACTTTATTGTAAATAAAAAATTTCACATTTAAGGATTATCTAATATTTCATAACCTCTCTTTGTTTGAATTTAATTATGCAGCATGAGTATCAATGCATGGGAATTGATGTTTCCTCTTTCTTTCTTCGCTGCTACCGGGTACTAATTTTATATGACAATATTGCATCGCTTTTATTTTACTAGTATTAAATAGACTTTTATGTAGGTAAGTGTGGTCATACAACATTATTTAATTTCTTGTACATCCCTTTTGTGGATTTTGAAAGCAAATTGTTAAATTGAGCCTGAAATAACAGAGTGAGGGTGGCGAATGAGTTGGGAGCTGGAAATGGCAAAGCGGTACGTTTTGGCATAATTGTGTCGGTGGCATACTCAACGGTGATTGGTGTTATATTTTGCGTTCTGATAATGATACTCAAAGATAAGGTTGCATTGATATTCACCTCAAGTGAAGATGTCCTCCGAGAAATTAATACTCTCTCCTATCTCTTAGCAGTCACTATTCTCCTCAACAGTGTTCAACCAGTCCTTTCAGGTTTGAATTTTTACAAATTAAACTTTATTTTAGTCGGAAGAATATATAACAACATTGTGGTTCTAAAGTTGAAGAGATGTGATGATGTTACAGGAGTCGCCGTTGGATCCGGTTGGCAAGCAACAGTTGCATTTATAAATCTCGGTTGTTATTACATTATAGGGATACCCCTTGGAATTGTGATGGGATGGGTCTTCAAATTCGGTGTTACAGTAAACTCACCTATCTTATATCTTTTTTTTTTCTTCATATGAATATAGATATTTTGCTATATGGTTTTCAAAATTACTTCCTATAATTTTAATCTTGCAAATAAATAAACCTCAATCAGACCTCCCTGGTGGGAGTTGCATTAAAGACTGTGATCGTAGAACCTAATCCCGTCGGATTCTGAAATTGATGTAACAGGGCATATGGGGTGGAATGGTATTCGGTGGGACTTTTATTCAAACAGTGATCTTGGCCATTGTAACCATGCAATGCGACTGGGAAAAGGAGGTAGGATTTTAGCATATTTACAAATTTTGTTTTCTTTCTGAAAATTAATATGATCAACAACTGAATATGATGTATAATTTATGATTTGGGTGGAAATGTACAGGCTGAAAAAGCTAGTCGACGTGTAAGTAAGTGGTCAAATACCAATCCAGATAATCGATCATGTGGACAGATGATCAGTCCTGGGCTTTTGACAATCGATAATTAATTTTGCAATCAGAGTTGGTGACATTATATTGCATGTTAGCTTCAAGGGAAAATAATTTCAACCATCAACCATCTGATGTGGAGATATGACTCGACTTTGAACTCCAGTCGTCCTGGTGAGCTTGGAACACAAGGATATGAAAATGCATACTTGAGGTTTTGGATTCTGGATTCAAGTTGTGTTACCCTTTTTTACATCTAAATTTATTGTAATCCTTTTTTTAAAAAATAATAATGAAAAAATGCATACTCATATTTTGTTGTTCAGAGAATTTTAATTCAATAAATATACATTTGAACAAATTTGATTTGAAATTGAATTGACTACACGTTGAAATTGTATACGCTATTCAATTTAAGTTGCATACGCTATTCAAATTCAAAATTTGTAATTAAAAAAAAAAAAAAAAAAAACAAATTTGTTAATTATTCCCTATACAAACAGCCACCGACTTTTCAAGTTAACCACTGGCCCACTAGTTTAACTTTTGAACCAGCCTTTGCCACTGGTTTAGTTACTACACTGTATAATTGTTGGGTTATAGTCATCAGAGAGTTGTATTTTTTTAAAAAAATTCAAGGCTTTGGTCTATTGAAATCCGATGACTAACAATTAACCATGTAATGTATATCACCTCCTAGCACAGGTGGTTGAGCAACTCCTTTCCACGTTGGTAGTCAGGGATTCGAGTCCCACCATACGTATTTTAAAAGCTTGTGTGTAGAGTTTTCTTTTCATTACACAATTTGATGCATTTTGATTTTTTTCCTTTATCCGCATATCATGACTGTTTTGGAAGCTTTAATGTTAAATCGTCATTTCTATAAATTTTTATTTTTTTTGAAATATTACATAAATTCGGGTATTTTTGGAAAGGGGGAGAACTCGAACTCACGACCTCATGGTGTAGATGTGAAGGGTTTACCACTTGACCAACATCATCTTATCCGATTTCTACAAATTTTAAAAGATTTATTTAAAGAATTCAATAATTAAGCTATATCAAATTCAATAACTTAAAGATTTTTCCTCAAGAGCTCGTTTGGCACACTATATTGTACTGGATTGTATTGTATTATGTTAGATTGGATTGTATTACATTGGATTGTATTATTTTTATACAATCATTTTTTTGGTGATATTTCATAGTAGACTGTAATAAGTTATACAATGTTTGGATGTGATTTTTGTTCTTCGATATTTTATTAACTAATAAAATTGATATATTTTTAGAATAAAAAAACATATTATAAAATATAAATTTATTGTATTATATTTCTAGAAAAAATAAATATATAATTGATATTTTAATTAAATAAATTATCATTCATGTATGATGTAACAAATATCAATAATATTTGACAAATTTTTTTAATATTATATTTATATTATATAATTTTTAGATTTATATTATTTGAGTAACATTTTATTTTTATTTTCGTTTAATTAAATTTATATAATATTAATTTAATTTAATTTTAATTTTAAATGTAATATTACAATAAAATTTTATTAGTATTAAAATTTATTATCAATATTATTATTATTAAATGTATTATAATTGTATACTATATATTATTATTATCATTATCATTATTAATATATACCATTATTTTTAAAATTTAATAATAATAATATTGTTATTCTTTCAAAAATATTATTATTATTATTATTATTATTATTATTATTATTATTATTATTATTATATATTTATTATTATTTTTATTATGTTGATATATATTTTTCTATTATTGTTGTTGTTGTTGTCGTTATTTTGATATATTTATTATTATTTTTATTATGTTGATATTATTATTATTATTATTATTTTGATATATTTTTTTATTGTTATTGTTATTATTATTTTTATAATGTTGATATATATTTTATTATTATTATTATTGTTGTTGTTGTTGTTATTTTGATATATTTATTATTTTTTTTATTATGTTGATATATTATTATTATTATTATTATTATTATTATTATTATTATTATTATTATTATTATTTTGATATATTTGTTAGTATTTTTATTATTATTGTTGTTGTTGTTATTTTGATATATTTATTATTATTTTTATTATGTTGATATAATTTATTATTATTATTATTATTATTATTTGGTTATATTTAAAATGATATCCACTTTGATATATATTTTATGTCAATAAAATTATTGAATATTGTATAAGTTAAATAATATAAATTAATTAGTATTATATAAATATTTATTATGGGAATATTCTTTAAAGATATTCTTTTGGTGTAAAATTAGGTGTGGATTTATTGGAGTGGAAAAAAATTTATTATATGAAAGATGCTCTTTTTATGATAAGTTGGTGTAATATTTGGTGTAGCTGTAGTAAAAGGTGCTTTTGTTGCGGCAAATTACCCAGAGCAAAAACCTGTTGTAAAGTTTTTTATATTTGCCGCGACAGCCATTCGCGGTAAAAAATGCTTGTAATTTTTTATGCAATTTTTTATAAAAAAAATTCCTTAATTTCTTTCAAGATAATAAAAGGAAAAAAAAAACCATATAACAAAATTAAACATTTAAGTCACAAATTTGATTTTTTTTTTTCCTTTTATTTCCACACGACATAATTACATTATATATTTAATCTTTACAAGTATTCTTCCTCTTTTTATTACAATAAATAAACCCAAATTATTCTTCAAATGAATAAATAAATAAAAACCCAAAACAATTTTTTTTTTCTTCTATTCTAATTCAACATTTCTAACAACTCATTGGATAAGCAAAGAAGAAGATAAGCAAGATTGACTTAGAAAGCTCATGAAGGACAAGACAAAGACGAAGACTTAGGCCAGCGTGCAAGTTCATCTTGAGAACAAACTCATCGTCGATCTTGAGAGTGGATACATGATATTACCGTTGCTTTCTCACTAATGAATTCCATAAGTGCATCATTTGCACTTGTGCATCGGTTCAAGTTTAGTTTCAATGAACGAGATTATATTATAGGGGCCATTGTATATATAGCATTTTCTAACATTCACTTTCTAGGAAATAGCCCATTAGGAAAAAAAATTGCATATCTAGCCTTTCCTGATGTTTACTTACTAGGAAATAGCCTTTGTAAGACAATAATACCCTCTATAATTAAACACTGCAAAATGACTAAATTACCCTATAGCCATGTGTAAGGACGAAACTGCCATTCTTTTCTTCTCCTTTAGTTGACTAAAGAAAACCAAAACATTTAGAGTTTTTTTCTCCATCGTTCTCCTACAACAAATCCATCGAAGGGTCACTTATTGTTCCATTTCAAATCTCATTGTCCTCATTGTTGACCGGAATCCATTGCTGTTCAAATCCCATCGTCCTCTTTGCTGGAATCTTGCTCCCGACAGTCATTTTACCGGCGTCCGAAATCTTGACAGTGCCACCACCTCCTTCAATCGAGCTTCACTATCAAGTTTGAAATCGAGCATACACAGTCAATGTAAGTCCTGAAATGACACTAAAGTTTGAAATGCCATTGTCTCTTCTTGTTCTTTTATTGTTGTTTAAGTTTCAAACGTTTTTAGATATAATAAGGGATTTAGGGTTTTGGATTTGTTGACCACGAATTGGAGTTTGTGTATATAGTATTCATGGGTGTAGTTAAGGTGTTTGATGAAATGCTATATCAAGCTTTTAAGAGGCAGTATTGTTGTAGTTAAGGTGTATATAGTATTGTTGGGTGCAAACATATCGTTTTTACAATCACATGAATAGCTAGAAATGCAATTAAAGCCATTCAACAACACTGCTGGTTTGTTTGCACATTTATGGTGTTGTATGGTCTGGTGAGGAAAATGTTTAGGGAATTTGTATGTGTTTTTGTGAAGGTTTATGGTGTATGTATATTAGTTTGTGTTAAACACCGTTAAACCAACCTTAACAGGTTTATGTATCCATCATTTGTGTTCATTGGAAATTTTATTTTTTTGTGTTGATCGCTGCTAAACCAAAACAGATTTAGGATTAAGGTGTTGGTTTTGTTGGTTAATTGAGCCAAAACTTTCGCTGTTATGGATTTTGAAAACAGTAGATGAGCTAAGCCCATGAGGAATGTTGTAGGTCTGGGAACCGTACCTAGGCCTAAAAGAATTTTTCTTGGCACTCACCTAAACTGAATTACAGTATTGCTGTTATTGACCGAAATCTTTTTTTTTTCAGGGTCTAGGGATACCATGTCTTGGCTGTTAGTTCAGTGCGGTGAGCATTGGAAGGGTAACGATAAAACGTGCCTATTTCGTTTTCAGTACGTCTAACAAAAAAAGACAACGGAGCGTATGAAGAATTGGTGGAAACGATATACCTTCGGACATGGGTTAATAAAGAAAAAGTTAAGTTGAAGCTAACTTCACATGTGAAAACAGAGGTTGATACAGTTACATTGTCTGTTATAAGTGACGACGATGTAGGTGATTATTCATAAAGAAAAAGGTTAGGCTGCAATTGATGTTGAATTTGTCAACAAACATGAATTTCAACCTCAAGCAAATCCAATCCAATCAGCATGCACGGTCTCTCCTGTTAAACCAACCTATAATCCACGGTCTTCGGCGAGTACTCCAAACTATAAGTCAGTTAGTGGTAGTAATAATCCGCTTGCATCCCAGGTTTCACCTGGATTTATATCAGCAGACAATGACCAGGCGACACCAACATCTACTATCAAGCATGTAGTTGTGGATAGTTCCGAAAGCATAGATACTTCTAGAAGGTCTGACAGTTCTAAAACCAGTGATACAGAAGATGAGAGTGGTGGTGATAATGATGGTGGGCTATCGGCAACAGTTCTTGGAACAGAAGAACAAGGGGTGAGTGGAACACCCAATAGTTCTTCACCTTCCATGAACACACAGTGGACAGTATCAGAGTAAGAGCTTTACTCAATCAAAGTCGTTCGATCAATGGATGTGTTTGAAAATTCAGCTGACCAAGGTCCATTATACAAATGACAGGTGTTCAAAGACAAGCCTACATTGAAGCAAGCTGAAGGGTCGTATGCATTTGTAGAGAGGTTTGAGAACAGGATTTCACGATCTTCTAATGCACGATTCACTGCCGAATGTACACAAAGAAGTTGTGGATGGGTTCTTTGGGCGTGGAAGTCGAATAGTGGGACTTATTGTCATGTGAAGGTGTTCGATAATGAGCACACATGTGAGAGAAATGAAGACTACAACGTTGAATTTAAATGTGTAAGTGTCGCTGTGATAAGAGATTTGTTTGTAAGTAAATATCACGATCCCAGGTGAATCATCCGTCCTAAATATATGGTTTTTTAGATAAGGGAGCATCATGACATACAGCTCTCGTACAACAAAGCCTACAGGTCGAAGGAGCACGCTTTGAGTCAGGTATTCAGCAATACGTGATAATCTTTTCAAAGGTTGCCGACTTTATGTTTTGGAACAATCGAATCCCGGAACTATGACAAAGATCAAGAACGACTCGAAAAACTAGTTTAAATATGGATTCATTCTTTAGAGGGGTTCAATTATGTTATTAGGCCGGCTATCTTATCGATGCTACTCACTTGAAGGCTAAGACTATGGGTATTTTGTTAGTTGTGGTGTGCAAAGACAGAAATGAGATGATATACTTTTTGGCATTTGGGTTTGCAAACTCTGAATGCATAAAGTCGTGGACTTTGTTTTTGAAGAAACTCTATAAAGTGATCTAATATCCGAACCATATGATGTTAGTTTCGGATCGGCACAATGGTATATTTAATACAATGAAAGCCATATTCCCAGATACAGCACATAGAGTTTGTGCATACCACTTAGCACAAAATCTTAAAATATTTTGCAAGCACAGGGATGATGTGATTTGGCTTTACTATTGTGCTACGTTTGCATACCGTATCGAGGAGTTTGACCGTGCAATGGCTGAGTTGAAAGAAATCTACTGTAAGGTTTACGATGAACTCTTAAGCACTGAGGTAGAGAAGTTTTCACGTGTACATAGTCCTAGAAAGAGGCACTTTTTGATGACCACCAACATTGTTGAATCAATGAAATCTTGTCTACTTGAGGTCCGAAAATGGCCTATAACAGAATGGCAGAATGTATTAGAGATTTGTTGCAAAAGTGATATTACGATCGTTGGACAAATGCACGTGAAATGTCGATATACTTGACAACGTTTGTAGACAAACACATCACATATAGGGCAGAAATAACGAATCGGTTTGAGATTCACCCCATTCACTTCAGTACATTTAAGGTAGACGACAAATGGATTTCTAGAACCGTCAACCTTGACGAACATTCTTGCTCATGTTGTCAATGAGATTTAGATGATTTGCCATGTTCTCATGCAATGGCGATTGTTATGTATGCTTCCTAGTCTTTTAACTCTTTACATTTATTTGTTGTGGTTTATTTTACAAACTTTAATTTGTGTTTGTTGGTTTGTTATGGCCTAGGTTCAAAGTTATGTCAATCAACGCACTGACTTCTGACCTATACCGAATTTCTTAAACATGTTTATGAAATGAGTGTCAATCCTGTTCCGAATCCCGAATTTTGAGATATTCCTGATGCAATCCGGAACCGTATTGTATTGTCATGAAAGAAAAAGAATCTGCCAGGAAGACCAAAGAAGTTAAGGATACCGTCTGTTGGGGAGAAAAGAAAGTTACATTCGTGTTCAAAGTTTGGAAAAAGGTCATAATAAAACAACTTGCCCAGAACCATCATATAGCACATGCTAACCAGCTAAAAAAGCTCGATCATGTAGCATTTGTAAGAAAGAAGGACACAAGAGACAGAAGTGCACAAACAAGCCACCTGAATCTACCTTGATTGACACAGCCAAAGAGAATACCGATGGAGAACCTTTGTTGAACTCTGGTGAATAGTATTTTTTACTGGTTTGTTTGCACATTTATGGTGTTGTATGGTTTGGTGGGAAAAATGTTTAAGTTAACGCCTAGGCTGTGACTTAGAGTTATGGGTCTGAAGTCATCTAAGTGTCTTGGCTTTGACCTAGAGCTGTGAACATTGGATCACGCTTTAGGGAATTTGTAAACCTGTTTTTGTGAAGGTTTATGGTGTATGTATATTTGTTTGTGTTTGTGTTGATGGCTGCTGAACTAAAACAGGTTTAGGATTATTGTCTGCTAATATTGATTTTGTTATTGGCTGGAGCTGCTGTTATTGATCTTGAAAACAGAAGATGAGTTCAACCCGGGAGGAATGATGTAGGTCTAGGAACTATACCTAGGCCCAAAATAATTGTTCCTAGGCCTGTAAAACCTTTCATAGGCTCACGGGTTTTTTCTCGCCATATCATTAGTATTGGGGCTGATAAGAAGGAATTAAGCCTAGGATGTTATAGGCCTAGGAATCGGTACTTTAAGTCTAAGAACAACTCCTAGGCCCATGGTGGATTTAATTTCGATTTAAATATATATTTTTTGAATTTTTTTTCTGATTGCACAAGTTGTTTTTAAAAAGCGGTGTGCACCCATTAGACTCGATTTCGGAAGTGTAAATCTAATACGTGAGATCGATTCAAGCAACGAGAACAACTTACAAGTTTGTGAAAGAACTCTTAGACACTTAGGGGTTCATATTTGAAAGGGTTGTTTGCTATAGTAGTGCAATGTGTAGCGATGTACTTGTTCGACTGTTCGATGATCTTGAAACTTCACATACAGATTTCCATTGATAACCCTTCATCTTTGGACGGTGCCGATCGTTGAGATTGTTGCGGAGCCTCCGTAATTTCGTCTACAAAGGAAAACTATAAGGCCTAGGAACCATACCTATGCCTAAAATAATTGTTTCTATGCCTATAAAATAATTCATAGGCTCAGGTGTTTTTCGTCGCCACGTCATCAGTATTGAAGCTGATAAGAAGGAACAAAGCCCAGGATGTTAAATGCCTAGGAATCGGTATTTTAAGCTTATGAACAACTCCTAGGCCCATGCTGGATTTAATTTCGATTTAAATATATTTTTTTGAATTTTCTTTTCTGATTACACGAGATGTTTTTAACAAGCGATGTGTACCCATCATACTCGATTTCGGAAATATAAATCTAATACGGGAGATCGATTCAAGCAACGAGAACAACTTACAAGTTTATCAAAGAACTCTTAGGCCCTTAGGGGTTCATATTTTGAAAGGATTGTTTGCTATCTGTAGTGTAATAGGTAGCGATGTACTTGTTCGACCGTTTGATGATATCGAAACTTCATGTATAGATTTCCATTGATACCTCTTCATCTTTAGACGGTGCCGATCGTTGAGATTATTGCAAGGCCCCCATAATTTCGTCTACGACAAAAACTGTACGGCTTGGGAACCATACCTAGGCCTAAAATAATCATTTTTAGGCCTATAAAATCATTCCTAGGCTCATGTGTTTTTCGTTGCCACGTCATCATTTGCTCGCCACGTCATTGATTGATAGTGGATTACAGATGGATCCCACTAAATCTTGTTCTTATTATATAGCCTGGATCCTACTGGCACTAATTCTTCATCTTCTTCCTTAGTCAAACATGTAAACCCATCTTCTTCACGTTTGCTATCTTTTTCTTATTTGCTTATTCATCTTTTTCTCTTTCTCCCATAATATGAAGTACCTTTTTTTTTTTTTTTCGATTTTTTAGATTTACAGATATTTGTAAAGTGTGAGAACATCAATGAAGAAGAATTATGTTTATGTGATTTTCAAAGGAAGGAAAACTGGTGTATTTAGTTCTTGGCCTGAATGTCATGAACAGGTAGATGGTTTTCTAGGGGCATCTTACAAGAAGTTTAACTTAACCGATGAAGCATATAAAGCGCTAAGTAGCCGTTCTGAACATTCATGCTATTCTTGCCCTGAATCTTTTGTCAATGTTGCAAAGAAGGTATTTGAGAAATGTGAAAGCACCGGTGTCATGTTGTTTTTATTTCTATTTGTGTTTATTTTGAGAGTTATAGTAGGAAAGATTGTTTAAAAGATATGTTGTTTATGTTATTTTAGGCGTTGTTTATCTTATATTTTGGTTGTATGTGGATTTTGTTCTGTTATGCTTATATTTAAGAGTAATGAAGGAAAATAATGACAGCATATGAAATGTGTACATCATATGAAAACAAAACCAATTACTTTCAGTAAGTTAGACGGACTGTACAACTGGTGAAAAAAAAAACATAGTAATGAAATGTGTTTTCTGTAGAAGGGAGATTAGGTGTGTTTTTGTTCAGGCTGATGGTGGAATGTTGAGGTCCATCAACTTCTTCTACATTTGTTCAACAAGTTGTTAGAGTCCACTGAGTTCGTTGTCCCTTACTTCAATCTGAACATTTAAGTTGATAATTTCAACTTCCAAATTATGAAATTTCCCCATCAAAACAGTGTAATCAACACTTAGCCATTTTGCATTTTCACACTCCTTGATGACAGTCTCTTCAGCGATTGCAATCCGTTCATGCTTACATTCAAAAATGGCATTTATCTTATTACTACTTCTACCGTTTCCTTCCATTTCCACTTGTACAAATGAAGTGATGAAACAAATCACAACTGAACAATATCGAAGACTTTTGTGAGGAAAATATGTAACTTAGATTGGCTTTATATAGTGGAACAAGATTACCCATACTAGGGAAAACTGAAAAGTCACCTTTACTAATGAACATTGAAGAATGAACCATTGTAACCTTTACATTTGCAATGAACTATTGTACCTTAAATGAACATTTATTTTATTATTTAAACCGGATGGTGGGTACACTAACCACTGTAACTTCAGATAAAAAGAGACATCATTGTACAACTCTTTCTGAAAATGAAAAGCCACCAGTTTATTGCAGGCCTGGGAACAATTCTCCTAGTCCTAGGAGGAGAATTGTTCCAAGGCCTAGGAGTAGTCTTTGCTATGTTTTCTTGATATTTGTATATATATATATATATGCATTTAAGGCCTAAGAGAATTGTTTCAAGGCCTAAGAGTTTTATATGCTATGTTTTCTTGATATTTGTGTGTGTGTATATATATATATATATATGCATCTAAGGCCTAGGAGAATTGTTCCAAGACCTAGGAGAATTGTTCTAAGGCCTAAGAGAATTGTTCCAAGGCCTAGGAGTTCTATATGCTATGTTTTCCTGTATATGTATATATATATATATGAATCTAAGGCCTAGGAGAATTGTTCAAATAATAATTAGGAGAATTGTTCCAATGTCTAGGAGTTTTATATGCTATGTTTTCCTGATATGTGTTGAAAATTGTTCCAATACCTAAGGAATTGTTCCAAGGCGTAAGAGTTTTATATGCTATGTTTTCCTGATATGTGTGTATATATATATATATATATGTATATATACATACATATGCAATTAAGGCTTAGGAGAATTGTTCAAATAACAATTAGGAATATTGTTCCAAGGCTTAGGAGAATTGTCCCAGGCTTAAGAGAAATGTTTCAAAGCTTAGGAGTTTTATATGCTATGTTTTCCTGATATGTGTATATATATGCATATATATATATATATATATACACACACACACATATGCATCTAAGGCCTAAGAGAATTGTTCAAATAACAATTAGGAGAATTGTTCCAAGGCCTAGGAGTTTTATATGCTATGTTTTCCTGATATGTGTGTGTGTATATATATATATATATATATATATGCATCTAAGCCTAGGAGAACTGTTCAAATAATAATTAGGAGAATTGTTCCAAACCCTAGGAGAATTGTTCCAAGGCCTAAGAGAATTGTTTCAAGGCCAACGAGTTTTATATGCTATGTTTTCTTGATATGTGTGTGTATATATACATATATATGCATCTAAGATCTAGGAGAATTGTTCCAAGACTTAGGAGAATTGTTCCCAGACCTAGGAGTTTTATATGCTATGTTCTCATGATATTTGTGTATATTTTATATATGCATATAATGTGAATTAGTCTCTCATTACATTCAAAATCATTTTCAATATTGCTTTTTGAGAGTTATTGGATATATACATCAAGTAACAAAGATGGTGACCGGGACTATTGTTGATGAGTACAAGTCTTCTAGGCACAAAATACATCATAAACATTCTTAGCAGATTTGAAGACATAACAACTGTTACATTCGCATCAAATTTGAAGACACCACAACTGTCATAACAGCCTAAATATTTCTATAGGGAATTGCAGAGTTGACCATTGGTGTAAATGTCAAATGCAATGGCTTTATGAATGTTTTTGATATCCTTTTGGCTAAAAAGTGATTTCCATGGAGTTGGTACTCTAGTAAGAATCAACTCTGCATACTTCATTAAGAAGACACAATAACTATATCTGTAAAATGGTAGGATATGTCAAACAATGATATGTATCTTTAGGAAAGTAAATAAATATGTCAAACATACCCATCATCTTGTTGTGGAATGTCATCACTGTGCATGCTTTTAGCTATGAATGGGGTGGCATGAGGATCCATTTCGTTTTCTCATAGTATCTGACATGCTTTAAAAGAGATGATATTAGGTAAAGCAGGGTACAAATGTCCTTTAGCTGATTACTAGTTCCGTTCCCTTCATTTAGTGAGTCAAATAACAATACTTTTCCTTCCTTGAAAAGTACATGACATAAGACCCAATGGTTATGCAGGTGGCACGGGATAAGCATCATTATATATAATATCAAAATTTTAAGAAAATAGATAAAAATTATTTAAGGAAATAAACAATTGGGAAAAGGATAATATGCACCTTCGAGTTGTCAATTATATCCTTTATGGAAAGGGCAAACCCTTTCGGGGTATTTCTGACACAAGTATTCAATTAGTTTGAACATGTTTAGTCTTGAATTGGGACCAAGACAAAAAAAGTTCTTCTGTCGAAGAGGTCTGTGCTTCCTTTGTTGAAGTAAGTACAAATGGTATGATTCGAGATTTCTTAAGATTTGACTTAGTGCAATCTAATATTTCGTATATCAGAAAAAGGAATGCTCCGTCAAGTCCAGGATTGATCTCTGATAATGGTCCAGATCACACCAATATAAATCCGTTTTACTCCATTTATTTACAAGGATACTTTTCTTTTTTTTAAAATATTCTGTGTGTCTTCTGCCCATGGAACCCTTCTACAACGCAATGTCATTTCCAAAAACTTACCGAATCCATTTCCCACCAAGGTTGAGGGTACAGAAGGTCATGCCTGGTAACATGTCTGAGGATGTCTGAACTTGGGTGGTAATCTAAAGGAACGAGTTTTGTGTAGTCTTCCCAGACATTGACAACTTTAGGAGAAGGATCGCTGATCTTCTTGCCCTTTTTTTAGCGATCTTTTTTCTATTGAGAAGAGGGAGGAGAACTAGTTTCTTTCGGCTGAAGTCTTTCCTCCTCATCCTTCTCAAATTTTGCTATCTTCTTCAAGTTCTCCATCAATTTCATTTCATTTGCCCATTTTATGTTTAGGTTAGTCTGCATATACAACTATTAATTCTCAGTTGATAATTCTATTACCAGACTTATCTCAATCAATCATAGGCTCAAAAGAATACATGCATTAATTCCCAGCAGATGATTCCTAGGCTCATGGCATTCAGTCCTAAGCTTAGATAAATCAATCATAGGCTCAAAAGAATACATGCATTTAGATGATTCCAATGCTCATAGCATCCAGTCCTAGGCTTATATTAATCAATCATAGGCTCACAAAATACATGCATTCATTCCCACCAGATGATTCCTAGGCTCATGACATCCAGTCCTAGGCTTATATCAATCAATCATAGACTCAAAAGCACACATGCATTCAGATAAATCCTAGACTTATGCATAAACACATTTTCATAAACATGCATAACTCATATACCATATCATATAACTTGGGAGATACTTACGAAGAAAGATGTGTGAACCAATCCAATATTTTGCAAGTAGTTGAACTCACTGCTCGATTGCCTCCTCCATAGGATATCAAAGAAAGTATGAATGTGCTGTGTAAATACAGTGATGTACGTTACAAAATAAGTAACATAAAGCCTTAATAACAAGGGAGAAATAGATAGTTAATTATGTTACCATAAATGATATCCACTTTTCGACCTTAACTAGGTCTAGAAAATGTTGACCCGTCATGGGAAGGATTTGATCCGTATAAAAACTATTCAAAAATGAATACATTAAAAATCATGGCAATATAACAGATTATAAGAATGGAATATTACCTAACTTGGTCGTCGCCTTTCAGGAAAGACGTGAACTCAATTAAGTCTATTTCTTCCTCGTTTGACTTTGTTTTCTCTTTCTTCTTGGGCATTGGATCTGTCCACAAGCTTTCGAACCACCTTAACCGCCTTCTACCCCTCTATTCGTCGATGTCTCTATATTCAACATCAGGGTCGGCCCTATCAAGTGCTTCCCATGTCTAATAGAATTGTTCCAAGGCCTAAGAAATTGTTCTCAGTTAAAAGAGAATTATTCCCAGGTCTCGACCATATGCATGACATAAACACTATTATATTATAGATATACATGACAAAAACACTATTATAGAATATAGAATGTACCTCGACCATTTCATTACCCTCAATTGCAGCAGACCCAACAGCTACACCATCACTACCAACACCTTGCTCAGAACCCTTACCAATTTCATCAACAACATCCTCTTAGTCAACACCCTTCCTAACACCATTAACAACATCCTATTGCTCAATACCCTTAACACCCTCACCAACAGCTCTTGCTCAACACCCTTAACACCCTCAAAAGCAACATCAACATCAACATCAACATCAACATCAACAAAAGCAGCATCTTCCTCACCATTCTTACCAATAGCCACATCCTCCTAGCAAAAGCATCATCGTCATGATATACTTCAATAAAAGCATCATCCTCATTAACAATAGCACCATCATCAACATTTACATCAATAAAAGCATTATCCTATTTAACAACATTATCATTTTTAGCAACATCGGCCTTACCAACAACATCATCTTCAGCAACATCGGCGGCTCGGCCTTACCAACAACAACATCCTCACCATCTTGCTGGTCACCTTGTTTTTCAACATCCTCCTCAACAGCAGTATCATGGGCATCACCCTTATCACCAACAGTCTCGTCATCTTGATCAACACCCTTCTAAACATCAATATCAATACATTAGTGGAAATTAGGGGTGTGTAGGATCGGATCCAATCCAATCCAATACGATCCATTGGATCAGATCTAATCCATTGGATTGGATCGGATCAAGAGAGATGATCGGATCAGATTGGATCATAAATTCTAAAATCCATTGGATTGGATCGGATCTTGGATTTCCGTTTGGAAATCCTCCAAATCCGCCAATCTTCCTAAAGTATTATGCCTTATTTTTATATTGGGCAATTTATTTTATTCACTACTTTCTAATGTAAAGGCCAAACCCAAGTACAATTTGATTTTCTGAATATCTGTAAAGGCCAAGCCCAAATACAATTTCTAATGTTATTATTTTAGATTTTCTTTCTCAATTTCTCTACAACCAACAATCCACCATCTTTTTTTCTTCTATTATTCTTCATCAACATCACGACTTATTAAGTTTACATATGAAGCTGATGTATAATGTTTATATACTTTTTGAATTATATAAAGTTTACAAGATATGTCATATATTTTTTAATATTAATTTTATTTGAATTAATTAGTAATGTTTAAATAATTTGTTTGATTTTATTTATTTCAGATTATAACTTTTATATATTAAGAACGACTTTATATTAATTCGATCAATCGGATCTTATCGGATCTAACTGGATCGGATCGGATCCCGCTATGAAATTGAATCATATCGGATTGCAATTTCTTTGATCGGATCGGATCGGATTGGATCTTGGATCCTGGTAAATCCATTGGATCCAATCCGCCGCACACCCTTAGTGGAAATTATTAAGGACTAAACTATTATATAAAAATAATAATATAATTTTCAACATATTTATATCTAACCTTCATCTCTTTTATAATCTTTGAAAATTCTTTTCTACAGAATGCAATGATACGTTGCTCGCTATTAAGCATATCGGCATATAGTTCTGGGATTGTGGAAGACACTTGAATACTAAAATAATTAATACAATGCATACAAGAATAGCATACTAAATAGATGCAATCATACCTTAGCATTTCCATCAAAGAATAGACGCTTCTTAAAAGGGGGGAATATTCCCCAAAAAATGTGCTTCTAGTTCTTCCTACAGAACCTCATATCTCATTCTGAATAGAAGCGTCCATCCCATCATTGTCATTGCCTGTCTGATTATCATCACCTTCATCTTCATAACCAAGATCTTCTTCCTCTTGACTTGGATGTAAAGCCAGAGCCAATTTCTCCTTCTTCTTTTCAATTAGTGGTTCATACACGTATTTCAAGTTCAATAACTTGAAGTAATCTGTGCTTTTTTCAAAAGTTTCAACTTCCCAAGGAAATAAAGTCATCTGCAAATCTGGAACAAACAATTGTTAGCAAATTTCTACAAATAATTATCCCTATATAACTAAAAAGAAAGGGTCATTAAGTACATACCGATGAATTTAATCTTGATACAAAATTTGTAATCCTTGCACTAAATTGCTATCTAGTGAACCATGGATACCATGTATCAAGTCTGTTTCCGACTTGGTTTTCAAAACGAGTTATCCTCTCCATGGCCCATACCTATACAATTTCAACTAACTAATAACAATCAATGTTTTTCACTTTAATAAAGTATGAAATGGGAAACACAATAACAGTTTTGCTATATTGAAAATATACTATATTTTTATAAAACTTACCTGAAGTGCTAAAGGGAACCCGGACAAATTGTGGGTATAATACTTTGATTTATTTTTCTTTTTCTCTTCCTCACCCTTCAACTTCCCTTTCCCTTTTCCTTTCCCTTTCCCTTTCCCTTTCACTTTCATTTTCACTTCTTCTTCTTCTACAAACTTTTTGTTCTTGTTCTTGTTCTTTTTATCTTCTTCTTATTCTTCTTCTTCTACTGTATTCTTATTCTTCTTTAGCTTCCCCTTCTTATCTTCCTTTTTTGCTTCACCTCTTAGTTTGGGGAGGCGTTTGTTAAGTACATTCTTCAGAAAATAGAGTGTAAAACTGAAGATGTATGAACCGTATGTAATTTTTTGAATTCTTCTTCATTTTCAACTAATGAAAACTGCCACCCCAAGTTGGCTACGGTCCGTTAGTCATCCGTGCCAAAGAATTGGCTCACCATAAATGCATATATTCAACATCTTGTACGTATCATCACTCTGTTCAGATGAAATTTTCCTCAAAGTGGCGTACAATACCTCCGCAGTCGGTCGCTTTCCTTTGAAAATTCTTCTAAGCATCAAATCCTCTCGTACTTTATTATTGTTAGCAAAACCTTCAGGCAGCTGTCCCATATTCAACCCGCTGCATACACAAAATTCTTCTTGGCTAAAACGGTCTTTTGAGTTCCCCAACCCAAACCACATCTCATATTCTCTTTGTCCTTTGGGGTGAATGATCTCTCTTTTCAAAATATTATGAATAAGCTGCTCATAAAGTGTCAATAGTTCTTTCAAATCCAAATATTTGCCGAAAGGGCCCTGCATGAATTTTTCCTCAAACCCAAATTTTCGTAGGACCAACTTCAAATCTGTAATCATAAACTTTTGACTTCCAATGTTTACTCTTACAGGAATCAATTCTTATGGACTGGGAACCGCCACATGTTTTTATTCGAATTTTTCGGCATCTAAACAATGAAAATAAAAAGAAAACATCAGTCCCAGACTTATGAAAATAAGTCTTAGGATCAAAATTATACATGTATCATCAGTCCCGGGCTCAACATCAGTACTAGGCTTATGAAAATTATTCATAGCCTCATAGGCTAAAAATACATATTCAACATCAGTCTTAGGCTCAAAATAATACACGCATCATCCATCCATCGACCCTGGGTTTATGACAATCATTCATAGGCTTAACATATACATTCACCATTAAACATAGGCTATACATGCAAAATAAGTCATGTAGTGTCTGTAAACGTTTTTCTTCCCTCCCAAAAAACAAAACAAAACAAAACATTTCCAGTGCAGTTCACATCAATCAATCAATCAATAAATGCTTACCCTTCAAACATAACACACACCCTCCAAATACATATACAAACATGTCAAAAATCCACTCCCAATAAACAAAACATTTCCATTGTAGTTCACAACAATTAATCAATAAATGTTTACCCTTCAAACATAACTCACACCCTCCAAATACACATACAAACACGTCAAAAACTCAAAAAAAAAAAAAGAGAAAACAATCTACCATCCCAAAACACAAACAAGAACAAACTCCAATAATAAACACAAATTTGAACAAATTAAAGTAGTTTGAACAAATTAGTACCTTGAAATTGTCTCACTTTCTTTGCGTTTCGTCTAGGGTTTGGGGTTCTTCATTCAATGACAACGGCGACGGTGACGAGGACGATGACGACCTTGCTTTTCCTTCCTCTCTCTACGTCACTGTATTTCTAGGTTCTTGTTATTTGGGTTTGATTTTTGAGTATTGTTCCTCGTTTGAGCTTGTGCATCACTATATTTCTAGCCTCGCGTCACTATATTTGAATGGCAACGACGACGGTGACTTCCTCTCTCTCTTATGGGTTCTTGTTATTTGGGTTTACGGTTTGCACACAAAGCAGAGTAACAACTTTTGTTTTTTTTTTTTTTTTTTAATTTGATTTTGAATTGTGTTGTTAACTGTGAGTTTTGTGGGAAATAGATTAGGGAGGATAATTTAGTAAACTCTCACAAGTTTTATTGAATAAAATATCTAAGGAGGGTATTTAGGGAAATTCCAAGTGAGAGGTTTTAAAGGTCAAAGTGGTAAATGGGTTATGCAATTTTTACACCAATGGGCTATTTCCTAGAAAATGAATTTTGGAAAAGGCTATTTCCTTCAATTTCCACTATATTATATAATGGAAAAACAAGTTCCACAAAAACAGCCAGTAATAAATACATAAGACATTAGCCTCAGTCATAATAATTAAACATTGCTTCACAATTGGCAACTGCAAACCAGACCAAGCAGTTGAGATGAATAAACTATTAATGTATCCTTTTTTAAATTTGCAATGACATGCATGCTTGAACCTTGAATTCTCATAAAATAAACCGTCAAGATAAATAATTACATTGGAGATATATACAATTGTAGTATCAATCAAAAATCCATAGTATAAAGGTTTTTAACTGGTAATTGAAACTTACCTACAAGAAATCAAGAAATCATCCTGTTTAAAAAGGTTACACCAGGAGATGGGTACCAAACCCGTAAAAGAAAGCTTCTAGCAAGAATTTAGATGAGACAGGTAACAAAAACTAAAAATCCAAACCAGAGCTAGTGGAATATCAGGTGGAAATTGACAGTTGGTTACCTGCATCCTCGATGACCATAACCTAACCATGAAATTTTCTTCAATTAGACTTATCTTCTCCTCACCACAAGTAAACCCAAAATGAATCGGTAAGCTCTCTTAAAAACAATCAGCTCCAATTGAATATGAAATGCAGAACTATATTTTTAATAATAAATGGCATATAAGAAGTGACAATTGAAGAATGTGAGAAGCACCAAAATGTATATGCAGAGCAGCTATCTCACTAGAGAAGTAAACAAATGTATGGCATCAAGGCCAATTTTGAGGTACTAACACCGCCATACACCTTGAAATCATGAAAAATCTCGTGCAACCAAACAAATTGAATCGAAGGCCTAAAATGAAGTGAACAAACTTGAAATTAGCACCGAGGGGTGGTGTCGTTGGTCACTAAGGTAAGCCATAAATTTGGATGTTCTGGGTTTGATCCCTAACAGCCAGGGGCGGACACAAAAGAGTACAGCCCTCGAAAAAATTCAATACATAAACGGTTAATTATACTAACATCCCCTAAAGTTTAATAATATTATAAAAATATGATATTTTCTCTAAATTTAGTGTAATATAAATATTTTATTCTTCAAAGTAAGTTATAAAAATATACATAATATTATGGCTTCTAACAGTATATAATTAAATCATCCAAAAGTTTAAATAATTTTTTTAACTACAAGTTTAAATAATTGTTTATACATAAATTTTACGATATATTTCATATGTTTAAGTAATTCATTATCAAATTGGTATCATCTTATTATTCAAAAAAATAAACAAATATCCATCGAGAATTATTTATATAAAAAATTATTTTTAATCAACGACTCGCATATTTCGCACCGACTTTATTATATGTGTGTATTGAGGAAGAAAATCACAAAAGTTTTTTTCACAATACACACCAAATTTAAAAATATAGTATGAGAATTCGTGAGTCATTAATAAAGTATTATAATATTTTGACTAAATAAAAGTAACTAGATCCAACTATTGACTTTTAATGTTAGTGTGTAATGGAGAAAAAAAATACTTTATATATATATAAATTAGCCCGGGTGGCTAATTTTTCCTGGTTTCGCCCTTGCTAGCAGGCACGTTTCTTTTGCGGCCATTGGAGGTTTACTAAATTGTTAACTTCAGAACCTCGTGGGATTAGTCGAGGTGTGCATATGCTGGTCTAGACACCCAAAAAAAAAAAAAACTGACAACGAACCGAAACAGATTAGTTGAATTGAAGACTTGAAAATCGCTAACAATTAATTATAAAATAACGAGCAACATGAATAAATTGAGCGAATCAAAGTCGAAACTCGTTGAATCATGTAGAAGCAAAACTAACCTCAAATTTTGTACAATTTTTTTTTCCGAATTTAAAAAAACTCTAACTAATTGCAACAATAACAGATTTGAAAAATAAATAATTCAATAAAAAAGTTAACTACTCCCATCCATGATCATAATTCATAACTTGGCTGTAGGCTTGTTAGCTGACTGAAATTCACTACAAACAGAGCAAATATTGAATGGGACAGCTAATTTACCATATAATATCTATTAATTAATTGATATATATATATATATATATATATATAGAGTCTCCCATAAGGGATCCCTTATCTTAATTTTGGTAAGGATCATAATGAAAACTTGAGTTATTGCAACCAGATTCGATTAAACTCAGAATTTTAAAGAATAATGAAAGAATTAGGGCCTGTCCTGCAGACTGTTTTCAGCCTGTTTTCGTTTTTGTTTTCCAAAAATGATTTCGAATTCGCGTTCGGTAACCCTTTTTCATTTTAATTTCAAAATACAAAAACAAAATGAAAAACAAAACTAGTGTTAAAAGTGGAAAATTTAAAATTAAAAAAAATTAAAAAAAAATTGTTTTTCTTTAATTTGTTTTTGTTTCTAAAAAAAAAATTAACAATTTTTTTTTCTCTTGAACGATCTGGATCAGTTTTCTCTTCTCTTCCATCTTCATCTTCTTTCTTCCTTCCTCCTCCTCCGTTCGCCGGCATTCTCACCGTCGATCTGCTTTGCCTCTCGTCGCTCGCCATCAATCTTCTTCTTCTTCTCCTGTCGAACTGATCTCTCTCGCCTCTCGCTGCTAGCCGCTAATCTGATCTCTCTCGTCGCTCGCCGTCAATCTGCTTCGCCACTCACCGCCAATATGGTCTTCTTCTTCTTCTTCTTCTTCTTCTTCAGGTGATCTGGATCAATTTGTGATGTTATAATTTTGTTTAATTTAAAATTACATTACAATTTTTTTAGTTAATTATTTAATTAATTAATTTATAATTGTTATAATATTAAACAAAATGTAAAAATTGATATTTCAATTTTCAATAGTTTTCGGTTAGCCTACCAAACGCGTTTTTCCCATTTTTATTTTTAAAATACGGATTCCTATATATGTTACCAGATGCATTTTCGAATTTCTAAACTGAAACCAAAAATAATATTTTCATTTTCATTTTTCTTTTCGAAAAACAACAATTGAAAATAGTTTACAGGACGGGCTCTTAAAATTCTTTAGGTAAACACATACCTACAAAGCAACAATAAGTATTTTCATATTTCGATTTTTTTTAATTACTTGTTTTTGAGTTTTTATTTTTATTTTTAATATATACATATATACGATTCCTAAAAATCAAGCTTATTCGTAAGTTTTTTTTTTTTTTCCTTAAATGTTAGTCTTGCTTGAGAAAGAATGGAGATAGAAAATTAGAGATATGTATTGGAGCAGAGAGAGTTTAATATGGTAATTAAAAATTTAGGAGAGAGTGTTTAATATGTAATATTAAATCTAATGATTTAGAAGAGATAATTTCTTTTTTTAATAATTTAATTTCAAAAATGATTACTTCTCAGATGAATCCAAATGTTACGATGATTCGTTTTAACTTTTATTAAAATAAAATGGAGTATCTTTAGAAATGTATTTTTTAAAATGAAGTGTTTTTATAATAGGAGTGCCAAAAGATAAAAAGGATAATCTTGAAACAAAATGAAGTGTATTTATAATTTTTTAAAATTTAAATTTTGAAAATGAAGTGTCTTTAGAAAAGAAGTATAAAAAGAAAAAAAATCGAATTGTCAAAAGAAGCTCTCAATAGAATAGTCAATAGATTATATAGTAATAAAAATTCTGAAACGCCCTAGGGGCGTAGCTAGCTGGTAGATGAACGAAATTAGGGTTTGGGTAAATGACACCCGACTCCCGAGTTAATGGTTCGAATCATACCAATAAGAAAAGACTTTAAACAATACCTGGTCTAAATAGGTGAATAGGTAGATACTGTTAAAGTAAAATAAAATAAAATAAAATTCTGAATGTAGTAGGTACCATATATGTATATTTTTTTTAATATTTGGTAGTTGTATGATCATGTATGGCATCAAATTCGGCAGATGAAATATATATACTAATACTGATGTTTATAGAAAGCATTCAAAGCAAAAGGAGACGGAGATAAGATTGGTCATAAGATATATCTCTTGAACTTATATCATGAGGTTATGAGTTTAAATTCTTCATTTAAAAAAAAAAAAAACCTAAATTTATAATAATTATAAATAAATAAAAAAAGTCGTCGGAGAAAATGGAATGAATACTTTCGTCTTCTTGTAATTAAAGAGACAGAAATAAGCTGTAGCGAAGCACGCCGCTGATCTGTTCTGGACACGTTCATCCTATCAAAGTGAATCAATTAATGTGAAATGTTGGAAAATTTGCTGTACAAGTCGTTATTAGTCAATAGAAACCACATTGTTTGAAAATGGGTTCAGAGAATATATTATTAGTATAAAAAAACATGTGTAAATACCTAAAGTGGACCACAAAAAAAAAAAAGTTAACCGAGTTTAATAAATTGAATTATTATTTTTTGAATATATTTGTTCACCTTCATTCAAGGAGGTAAGCATTATCTCTATCCTGTATAGATGATATGTGTCTATAGAGAGATAAATTTATTTAAATATGATTATCTTTTAAATAAATTTACCTCTCCATTGACACATATCATTCATACAGAAAGGGGGTAATACTTACCTTTTTAGAGGAGAGCAAAAATGAACCCTTGTTTTTTTACTGCAATACATTCCATAGTGAACCGCAATGTACCGATCAAACTCAAAATCGAAGGGTCTGAAAGTGAACACGTGGCCTATAATACAGACAATCTATAAGTAAGATATTTGCTCCCACACTATATAAGACACGAGTTTTCTCTTTATACACACGTGTCCAACCATTCGTAAAATGTTATTTTGTACGTGTTCAAATTTGTCATACTCATACAGCCTTATTTTTAATTTTGAGCTCTCTTGGACTTGCACTAATTATTAAGATTTAATCTTTCAAAAAAAAAAAAAAATTTATTAAGATTTAAGGCTGCTCTACTATTTCTCTCATGGCGGGTTGTTTGGAAAGAGATCATCATGAAGATCTGAATCATCCCTTGTTAACAGATCATGCAGATGATGATGATCAAGATCAATTATTATCTACAAAGGTGTGGATTGAATCAAAGAAGCTATGGAGCATCGTCGGTCCAGCTATATTCAGCCGTATTTCGTCTTACACTATGAACATCATCACACAAGCCTTTGCTGGCCATCTCGGTGATGTTGAGCTCGCTGCAATCTCCATAGCCAACACTGTCATTGTTGGCTTCAATTTCGGCCTTTTGGTAATATATATTCAAACTTTCACTTTCTCACAGATCAAGCCCTTTAAAACTTGCTACATTTTTCTCTTTTTATTAATATTAAATACCATTGTTGCCTTATTTCCTTTCATGTTCGAGTCGATCTGATGGTTACTAACAAGTACGTTTTTAGTTGGGAATGGCAAGCGCTTTAGAGACACTTTGTGGGCAAGCTTTTGGGGCCAAAAAATATCACTTGCTGGGGATTTACATGCAAAGATCATGGATGGTTCTTTTCTTGTTCTGTGTCTTGTTATTGCCGGTTTACATATTTGCCTCTCCGATATTGAAATGGCTTGGGCAGCCAGATGACGTGGCGGAGATGTCAGGGGTGGTTGTATTGTGGTCGATTCCAATGCATTTCTGCTTTGGGTTACTATTCCCAGTGCAGAGGTTTTTACAGAGCCAGTTGAAGAATCAAGTGATAGCTTGGGTTTCTTTGGTGGGTTTGTTGATCAATGTGTTGACCAGTTGGCTGTTTGTATATGTTCTTGATTGGGGCGTTATAGGCGCCGCCGTTGCTTTGGATATCTCTTGGTGGGTTTTATTTATTGGGCTTTTCGGGTACACTGCTTTAGGTGGATGCCCTTTGTCTTGGACCGGTTTCTCAATGGAAGCCTTTTCAGGCCTCTGGGAATATACAAAACTCTCTGTTGCTTCTGGAGTCATGCTATGGTATCTTCCTCTCTCAAATCACCTTTTACTTATGCTACCTATAATTTTATTTTTATTTTTTTTATTGTTTCGTCATATATTGTAAGCTAATTGGCACTAATGTGCCATAAATTCTTCAAATATGTGCATAAATTCTTCAAATATATGCCCCTATACTTTTTTTTTTAGCACTAAATCTCTTGAACTCTTATAAATTGGTAAAAACCGACTGTAGATACCCCCTCACAAGGGTTTGGTGTCGAAAAAAAAGTGTAAAGGCATAGTGTAAAATTTTAAAGAGTTTAGGAGGTATCATTGCCAATTAGCCAATATTGTATTAGTATTTGCTCGATGAGCATATGTGAAGATAATTATTTTATCATATTTATAATATTAAGAGTAATATTGTCGGCAACTAATTATTTATTATTATTATTATTATCATTATTATTATTATTATTGATGGTGATGATGTTAAACTTGTTCTTGGTTTTGATTTTTGTTCAGCTTGGAAAATTGGTACTATAGAATTCTGATATTGATGACTGGACATTTGAAGAATGCCACTCTAGCTGTCGATGCTTTGTCAGTCTGGTATGTGATTATCTTCCATTCATAATCACCGAGAGAATCAGAAGAGTAAAGGAGAGAATCAGAGAAGAAAGAATTCCATTTTATCAAACTCTATTTATTTATTTATTTATTTAGAACATTAATTAAGCTTTATTAAACAAGAGGAAAGGAGAAACAAGACCTGAGCCTAGGCCAAAAACAAACCAGCCAAGCCACGCAACACAAACCCAAAACAGCCACAGACCCCGACATACACAACAGCAAACAGAAACAAAAACAACCGATAAAAACAGAGACCAAACAGAGACCAAATCAGACTCTATTTTTGGAACCTGTTAAAATGTTTTTCCATCAAAACTTTATTGTAAATAAAAAATTTCACATTTAAGGATTATCTAATATTTCATAACCTCTCTTTGTTTGAATTTAATTATGCAGCATGAGTATCAATGCATGGGAATTGATGTTTCCTCTTTCTTTCTTCGCTGCTACCGGGTACTAATTTTATATGACAATATTGCATCGCTTTTATTTTACTAGTATTAAATAGACTTTTATGTAGGTAAGTGTGGTCATACAACATTATTTAATTTCTTGTACATCCCTTTTGTGGATTTTGAAAGCAAATTGTTAAATTGAGCCTGAAATAACAGAGTGAGGGTGGCGAATGAGTTGGGAGCTGGAAATGGCAAAGCGGTACGTTTTGGCATAATTGTGTCGGTGGCATACTCAACGGTGATTGGTGTCATATTTTGCGTTCTGATAATGATACTCAAAGATAAGGTTGCATTGATATTCACCTCAAGTGAAGATGTACTCCGAGAAATTAATACTCTCTCCTATCTCTTAGCAGTCACTATTCTCCTCAACAGTGTTCAACCAGTCCTTTCAGGTTTGAATTTTTACAAATTAAACTTTATTTTAGTCGGAAGAATATATAACAACATTGTGGTTCTAAAGTTGAAGAGATGTGATGATGTTACAGGAGTCGCCGTTGGATCCGGTTGGCAAGCAACAGTTGCATTTATAAATCTCGGTTGTTATTACATTATAGGGATACCCCTTGGAATTGTGATGGGATGGGTCTTCAAATTCGGTGTTACAGTAAACTCACCTATCTTATATCTTTTTTTTTTTCTTCATATGAATATAGATATTTTGCTATATGGTTTTCAAAATTACTTCCTATAATTTTAATCTTGCAAATAAATAAACCTCAATCAGACCTCCCTGGTGGGAGTTGCATTAAAGACTGTGATCGTAGAACCTAATCCCGTCGGATTCTGAAATTGATGTAACAGGGCATATGGGGTGGAATGGTATTCGGTGGGACTTTTATTCAAACAGTGATCTTGGCCATTGTAACCATGCAATGCGACTGGGAAAAGGAGGTAGGATTTTAGCATATTTACAAATTTTGTTTTCTTTCTGAAAATTAATATGATCAACACAACTGAATATGATGTATAATTTATGATTTGGGTGGAAATGTACAGGCTGAAA
This sequence comes from Acer negundo, assembly GCA_035582765.1. NCBI lineage: Eukaryota > Viridiplantae > Streptophyta > Magnoliopsida > Sapindales > Sapindaceae > Acer > Acer negundo. Next base: position 28,918,734 of record CM069235.1, on the reverse strand, counting down.
AAGCTAGTCGACGTGTAAGTAAGTGGTCAAATACCAATCCAGATAATCGATCATGTGGACAGATGATCAGTCCTCGGCTTTTGACAATGGATAATTAATTTTGCAATCAGAGTTGGTGATATTATATTGTATGTTAGCTTCAAGGGAAAATAATTTCAACCATCAACCATCTGATGTGGAGATATGACTCGACTTTGAACTCCAGTAGTCCTGGTGAGCTTGGAACACCAAGGATATGAAAATGCATAAGTGAGGTTTTGGATTCTGGATTCAAGTTGTGTTACCCTTTTTTACATCTAAATTTATTGTAATCCTTTTTTTAAAAAATAATAATGAAAAAATGCATACTCATATTTTGTTGTTCAGAGAATTTTAATTCAATAAATATACATTTGAACAAATTTGATTTGAAATTGAATTGACTACACGTTGAAATTGTATACGCTATTCAAATTCAAAATTTGTAATTAAAAAAAAAAAAAAAAAAAAAAACAAATTTGTTAATTATTCCCTATACAAACAGCCACCGACTTTTCAAGTTAACCACTGGCCCACTAGTTTAACTTTTGAACCAGCCTTTGCCACTGGTTTAGTTACGACACACTGTATAATTGTTGGGTTATAGTCATCTAAAAAAAATTCAAGGCTTTGGTCTATTGAAATCCGATGACTAACAATTAACTATGTAATGTATATCACCTCCTAGCACAGGTGGTTGAGCAACTCCTTTCCACGTTGGTAGTCAGGGATTCGAGTCCCACCTTACGTATTTTAGAAGCTTATATGTAGAGTTTTCTTTTCATTACACAATTTGATGCATTTTGATTTTTTTCCTTTATCCGCATATCATGAATGTTTTGGAAGCTTTAATGTTAAATCGTCATTTCTATAAATTTTTATTTTTTATTTGAAATATTACATAAATTCGGGTATTTTTGGAAAGGGGGAGAACTCGAACTCACGATCTCATGGTGTAGGTGTGAATGGTTTACCACTTGACCAACATCATCTTATCCGATTTCTACAAATTTTAAAAGATTTATTTAAAGAATTCAATAATTAAGCTATATCAAATTCAATTTGCAACTTAAAGATTTTTCCTCAAGAGCTCGTTTGGCACACTATATTGTACTGGATTGTATTGTATTATGTTAGATTGGATTGTATTGCATTGGATTGTATTATTTTTATACAATCATTTTTTTGGTGATATTTCATAGTAGACTGTAATAAGTTATACAATGCTTGGATGTGATTTTTGTTCTTCGATATTTTATTAACTAAGAAAATTGATATATTTTTAGAATAAAAAAACATATTATAAAATATAAATTTATTGTATTATATTTCTAGAAAAAATAAATATATAATTGATATTTTAATTAAATAAATTATCATTCATGTATGATGTAACAAATATCAATAATATTTGACAAATTTTTTTAATATTATATTTATATTATATAATTTTTAGATTTATATTATTTGAGTAACATTTTATTTTTATTTTCATTTAATTAAATTTATATAATATTAATTTAATTTAATTTTAATTTTAAATGTAATATTACAATAAAATTTTATTAGTATTAAAATTTATTATCAATATTATTATTATTAAATGTATTATAATTGTATACTATATATTATTATTATCATTATCATTATTAATATATACCATTATTTTTAAAATTTATTAATAATAATATTGTTATTCTTTCAAAATTATTATTATTATTATTATTATTTTGATATATTTATTATTATTTTTATTATGTTGATATATATATTTTATTATTGTTGTTGTTGTTGTTATTTTGATATATTTATAATTATTTTTATTATGTTGATATTATTATTATTATTATTATTATTTTGATATCTTTGTTATTATTATTATTATTATTAATTTGATATATTTATTATTATTTTTATTATGATGATATATATTTTATTATTATTATTGTTGTTGTTGTTGTTGTTATTTTGATATATTTATTATATTTTTATTATGTTCATATATTATTATTATTGTTGTTGTTGTTGTTGTTGTTGTTGTTTTGATATATTTGTTATTATTATTATTGTTGTTGTTGTTATTTTGATATACTTATTATGTTGATATAATTTATTATTATTATTATTATTATTTAGATATATTTAAAATGATACCCACTTTGATATATATTTTATGTCAATAAAATTATTGAATATTGTATAAGTTACCTAATATAAATTATTTAGTATTACATAAATATTTATTAGGGGAATATTCTTTAAAGATACTCTTTTAGTGTAAAATTAGGTGTGGATTCATTAGAGTGGAAAAAAAATTTAGTATATGAAAGATGCTCTTTTTATGAAATATTTGGTATAGCTGTGGTAAAAGGTGTTTTTGCCGCGGCAAATTACCCACGGCAAAAACCTGTTGTAAAGTTTTTTTTATTTGCCGTGACAGCCATCCACTGTAAAAAATGCTTGTAATTTTTTATGCTAATTTTTTTAAAAAAAAATTCCTAAATTTTTTTCTAGATAATAAAAGAAAAAAAAAACCATATAATAAAATCAAACATTTGAATCATAAATCTATATTTTTTTTTCCTTTTATTTCCACACGACATAATTACATTATATATTTAATCTTTACAAGTATTCTTCCTCTTTCTATTACAATAAATAAACCCAAATTATTCTTTAAATGAATAAATAAATAAATAAAAACCTAGAACAATTTTTTTTTCCTCCATTCTAATTCGACATTTCTAACAACTCATTGGATAAGCAAAAAAGAAGATAAGCAAGACTGACTTAGAGAGCATGCAAGATGGTGATGAGCTTGCAATGGGTAAGCAACTCCATCATGAAGGACAAGACAAAGACGAAGACTTAGGCCAGCGTGCAAGTTCATCTTGAGAACGTACTCCTCATCGATCTCGGCGGCAGCCTTTCGAAGTTCATCTTGAGATTGGATACAAGATATTACCGTTGCTTTCTCACAAATGAATTCCACAAGTGCATCATTTGCACTTGTGCATCGGTTCAAGTTTAGTTTCAATGAATGAGATTATATTATAAGGGTCATTGCATATATAGCATTTCCTAACATTCACTTTCTAGGAAATAGCCCATTAGGAAAAAAATTGCATATCTAGCCTTTCCTGATGTTTACTTTCTAGGAAATAGCATTTGTAAGACAATAATGCCCTCCATAATTAAACACTGCAAAATGACTAAATTACCCTCTAGCCATGTGTAAGGACGAAATTGCCCTTCTTTTTTTCTCGGACGAAATTGCCCTTCTTTTTTTCTCAGTCAGTTGACTAAAGAAAACCAAAACATTCAGAGTTATCTTCTCCATCGTTCTCCTACAACAAATCCATCGAAGGGTCACTCATTGTTCCCAATCAAATCTCATCGTCCTCATTGTCGACCGGAATCCACTGTTGTTCAAATCCTATCATCCTCTCCACTGGAATCTTGCTCCTGACCGTCATCTTACCGGCGACTGAAATCTTGACAGTGCCGCCACCTCCTTCAATCGGGCTTCGCTATCAAGTTTGAAATCGAGCATACACAGTCAATGTAAATCCCGAAATGACACTAAAGTTTGAAATGCCATCGTCTCCTCTCGTTCTTTTAGTTGTTTAAGTTTGAAACGTTTTTGGATATAATAAGGGTTGAGGGTTTTGGACTTGTTGACCACGAATTGGGGTTTGTGTATGTAGTATTTATGGGGGTAGTTAATGTGTTTGATGAAATGCCACATTAAGCTTTTAAGAGGCAGTATTGTTGTAGTTAAGGTGTATGTAGTATTGTTGGATGACACATCGTCCTTACTATCACATGAATAACTGGAAATGCAATTAAAGCCATTCAACAACACTGCTGGTTTGTTTGCACATTTATGGTGTTGTATGGTTTGGTGAGGAAAAGGTTTAGGGAATTTGTATGTGTTTTTGTAAGGGTTTATGGTGTATGTATATTAGTTTGTGTTAAACACCGCTAAACCAACCTTAACAGGTTTATGTATCCATCATTTGTGTTCATTGGAAATTTTATTTGTTTGTGTTGATCGCTGATAAACCACAACAGGTTTAGGATTAAGGTATTGGTTGTGTTGGTTAATTGAACCAAAACTGTCGCTATTATGGATTTTGAAAACAGTAGATGAGCTAAGCCCATGAGGAATGTTGTAGGTCTGGGAACCATACCTAAGCCTAAAAGAATTTTTCCTAGGCACTCACCTAAACTGAATTACAGTATTGTTGTTATTGACTGAAATCTTTTTTTTTTTCAAGGTCTAAGGATACCATGTCTTGGCAGTTAGTTCAGTGCGGTGAGCATTGGAAGGGTAACCGATTAACCGGGCCTATTTCGTTTTCAATACGTCTAACAGAAAAAGACAACGGAGCGTATGAAGAATTGGTGGAAACGATATACCTTCGGACATGGGTTAATAAAGACAAAGTTGAATTGAAGCTAACTTCACATGTGAAAATGGAGGTTGATACAGTTACATTGTCTGTTATGAGTGACGACGATGTAGGTGATTATTCATAAGGAAAAAGGTTAGGCCGCAATTGATGTTGAATTTGTTAACAAACATGAATTTCAAACTCAAGCAAATCCAATCCAATCAGCATATACGGTCTCTCTTGTTAAACCTACCTATAATCCACGATTTCCAGTGAGTATTCCAAACTATAAATCAGTTAATGGTAGCAATAATCTGCTTGCATCCTAGGTTTCACCCGGATTTATATCAGCAGACAATGACCAGGCGACACCAACATCTACTACCAAGCATGTAGTTGTGGATAGTTCTGAAAGCATCGATACTTCTAGAAGGTCTGATAGTTCTAAAACCAGTGATACAGAAGATGAGAGTGGTGGTGGTGGTGATGATGATGGTAGGCTACCGGCAACAGTTTTTGGAATAGAAGAACAAGAGGTGAGTGGAACATCCAATAGTTCTTCACCTTCCATGAACATATGGTGGACAGTATCAGGGTAAGAGCTTTACTCAATTAAAGTTGTTCGATCAATGAATATGTTTCAAAATTCAGCTGACCAAGGTCTATTATACAAAGGATAGATGTTCAAGGACAAACCTACATTGAAGCAAGCTGTAGGGTCGTATGCATTTGCAGAGAGGTTTGAGCACAGGATTTCACGATCTTCTAATACACAATTCACTACCGAATGTACACAAAGAAGTTGTGGATGGGTTCTTCGGGCATGGAAGTCGAATAGTAAGACTTATTGTCATGTGAAGGCATTCGTTAATGAGCACACATGTGAGAGAAATGACAACTACAGCGTTGAATTTAAATGTGTAAGTGTCGCCGTGATAGGGGATTTGTTTGTAAGTAAATATCGCGATCCCGGGTGCATCATCCATCCTAAAGATATAGTTTCTGAGATGAGGGAGCAGTATGACATACAACTCTCGTACAACAAAGTCTACAGGTCGAAGGAGCACGCTTTGAGTCAATTATTCGGCAATCCGTGAGAATCTTTTCAGAGGTTGCCGTCTTTATGTTTTGGAACAATCGAATCTCGAAACTGTGACAAAGATCAAGACCGACTCGAAAAACTAGTTTAAATATAGATTCATTCTATAGAGGGGTTCAATTATGTTATTAGGTCGGTTATCTCATCGATGCTACTCACTTGAAGGCTAGGACTAGGGGTGTTTTGTTAGTTGTGGTGTGAAAGACAGAAACGAGATGATATACCCTTTGGCATTTAGGTTTGCAAACTCTGAATGCACAAAGTTGTGGACTTGATTTTTAAAGAAACTCCGCAAAGTGATCTAATATCCGGACCATGTGATGTTAGTTTCGGATCGACACAATGGTATATTTAATGTAATGAAAGTCATATTCCCAGATGCATCACATGGCGTTTTTGCATACCACTTGGCACAAAATCTTAAAAGATTTTGCAAGCAAAGGGATGATGTGATTTGGCTTTGCTACTGTTCTACGTATGCATATCGTATCGAGGAGTTTGACCGTGCAATGGCTTAGTTGAAAGAAACCTACCGTAAGGTTTATGATGAGCTCTTAGGCACTGGGGTAGAAAAGTTTTCACGTGTACATAGTCCTAGAAAAAGGTACTTTTAGATGACCACCAACATTGCTGAGTCAATGAATTCTTGTCTACTTGAGGTCCGAAAATTGCCTATAATAGAATGACAGAATGTATTAGAGATTTGTTGCAAAGGTGATATTACGATCGTTGGACAAATGCATGTGAAATGTCGATATACTTGACAACGTTTGCAGACGAACACATCAAAGATAGGACAAAATTAGTGAATCGGTTTGAAATTCACCCCATTCACTTCAATGCATTTAAGGTAGAAGACAAATGGAATCCTAGAACCGTCGACCTTAACGAACGCTCTTGCTCATGCCATCAATAGGATTTAGATGAGTTGTTGTGTTCTCATGCAATGGCGGTTGTTAGGTATGCTTCCTGGTCTTTTAACTCTTTACATTTATTTGTTATGGTTTATTTTACAAACTTTAATTTGAGTTTGTTGGTTTGTTATGGCCTAGGTTCAAAGTTATGTCAATCAACGCACTGACTTCTGACCTATACCGAATTTCTTAAACATGATTATGAAATGAGTGTCAATCTTGTTTCGGATCCTGAATTTTGGGATATCCCTGATGTAATCCGGAACCGTATTGTATTGTAATGAAAGAAAAAGAATCTGCCAAAAAGACCAAAGAAGTTAAGGATACCGTCTGCAGGGGAGAAAAGAAAGTTACATTCGTGTTCAAAGTATGGAAAAAAAGGATACAATAAAACAACTTGCTCAAAACCATCATATAGCACATGCAAATCAGCCAAAAAAGCTCGATCATGTAGCATTTGTAAGAAAGAAGGACACAACAGACTGAAGTGCCCAAACAAGCCACCTGAATATACCTTGATTGACACGGCTGAAGAGAATGCCGCTAGAGAACCTTTGTTGAACTCTGGTGAATAGTATTTTTTACTAGTTTGTTTGCACATTTATGGTGTTGTATGGTTTGGTGGGGAAAAGGTTTAAGCCAACACCTAGGCAGTGACTTGGAGTTATGGGTCTGAAGTCATCCAAGTGTCTTGGCTTTGACCTAGAGTTGTGAACATTGGATCACGCCTTAGGGAATTTGTAAACCTGTTTTTGTGAAGGTTTTTGGTGTATGTATATTTGTTTGTGTTTATGTTGATGGCTGTTGAACCAAAACAAGTTTAGGATTATTGGCTGCTAATATTGATTTTGTTATTGGCTAGGGCTGCTGTTATTGATCCTAAAAACAGAAGATGAGTTAAGTCCGAGAGGAATAATGTAGGCCTAGGAACTATACATAGGCCCAAAATATTTGTTCCTAGGCCTATAAAATATTTCATAGGCTCACGGGTTTTTCCTCGCCACGTTATTAGTATTGAGGCTGATAAGAAGGAACTAAGTCTAGGATGTTATAGGCCTAGGAATCGGTACTTTAAGTCTAGGAACAACTCCTAGGCCCATGGTGAATTTAATTTCGATTTAAATATAATTTTTTTTTGAATTTTTTTTTCTGATTGCACGGGGTGTTTTTAAAAAGCGGTGCGCACCCATCAGACTTGATTTCAGAAGTGTAAATCTGATACGTGAGATTGATTCAAGCAACGAGAACAACTTACAAGTTTGTGAAAGAACTCTTAGGCACTTAGGGGTTCATATTTGAAAGGGTTGTTTGCTATCTATAGTGTAATGTGTAGTGATGTACTTGTTCGACTGTTCGATGATCTCGAAACTTCATGTATAGATTTCCATTAATACCCCTTTATCTTTGGACGGTGCCGATCGTTGAGATTATTGCGGAGCCCCTATAATTTCGTCTACGAAGGAAAACTGTAAGGCCTAGGAACCATACCTAGGCCTAAAATAATTGTTCCTAAGCCTATAAAATAATTCATAGACTCGTGTGTTTTTCGTCGCCACGTCATCAGTATTAAAGCTGATAAGAAGGAACTAAGCCCAGGATGTTAAATGCCTAGGAATCGGTACTTTAAGACTATGAACAACTCCTAGGCCCATGGTGGATTTAATTTCTATTTAAATATATTTTTTTGAATTTTTTTTTCTGATTATACGGGATGTTTTTAAAAAGCGATGTGCACCCATCGGACTCAATTTCGGAAGTGTAAATATAATACAGGAGATCGATTCAAGCAACGAGAACAACTTACAAGTTTTTCAAAGAACTCTTAGGCACTTAGGAGTTCATATTTGAAAGGGTTTTTTGCCATCTGTAATGTAATGGGTAGCGACGTACTTGTTCGACTGTTTGATGATATCGAAACTTCACGTACAAATTCCATTGGTACCCCTTAATCTTTGGAGGGTGCTGATCGTTGAGATTATTGCAAGGCCCCCATAATTTCATCTACGATGGAAAAATGTAAGGCTTGGGAACCATACCTAGGCCTAAAATAATCATTCATAGGCCTATAAAATCATTCCTAGGCTCATGTGTTTTTCGTCGCCAGGTCATCATTTGCTCGCCATATCATCAATTGTTAGTGGATTACAGATGGATCCCACTAAATCTTGTTCTTTTTATACTGTCTGGATTCCACTGGCACTAATTCTTCATCTTCTTCCTTAGTCAAACACGTAAACCCATCTTCTTCTTCACGTTTGCTATCTTCTTCTTTTTCTCCTTCTCCCATAATATGAAGTACCTTTTTTTTTTTTGATTTTTTTTTATTTACATATATCTGTAAAGTGTGAGAACACAGATGAGGAAGAATTCTGTTTATGTGGTTTTCAAAGGAAGAAAATCCGGTGTGTTTAGTTCTTAGCATGAATGTCATCAACAGTTAGATGGTTTTCCAGGGGCATCTTACAAGAAGTGTATCTTAAGCGATGAAGCATATAAAGCTCTAAGTAGCCGTTCTGAACATTCAAGCCATTCTTGCCCTGAATCTTTTTTCAATGTTACAGAGAAGGTATCTGAGAAAAGTGAAAGCACTAGTGTCATGTTGTTTTTATTTCTATTTGTGTTTATTTTGAGAGTTATAATAAGCAAGATTGTTTAAAATATATGTTGTTTATGTTATTTTGGGTGTTGTTTATCTTATATTTTGGTTGTATGTGGATCTTGTTTTGTTCTGTTCGTATTTAAGAGTAATGAAGGAAAATAATGACAGCATATGAAATGTGTACATCATATGAAAACAAAACCAATTACTTTCATTAAGTTAGACGGACGGTACAACTGGTGGAAAAAAAAAACATAGTAATGAAATGTGTTTTTCTGTAGAAGGCAGATACCGTGTGTTTTTGTTCAGGCTAATGGTGGAATGTTGAGGTTCATCAACTTCTTTTACATTTGTTTAACAAGTTGGTAGAGTCCATTAAGTTCGGTGTCCCTTGTTTCAATCTGAACATTTAAGTTGATAATTTCAACTTCCAAATTATGAAATTTCCCTATCAAAACAGTATAATCAACACTTAGCCGTTTTGCATTTTCACAATCCTTGATGATAGTTTCTTCAGCGATTGCAATCAGTTCATGCATACATTCAAAAATGGCATTTATCTTATTATTACTCCTACTGTTTCCTTCCATTTCCACTTGTACAAATGAAGTGATGAAACAAATCACAACTGAGCAAGATTGAAGACTTTTGTGATGAAAATATGTAACTTAGATTGGCTTTATATAGTGGAACAAGATGACCCATACCAGGGAAAACCGAAAAGTCACCTTTACTAATGAACATTGAAGAATGAACCATTTTAACCTTTACATTTGCAATAAACCATTGTACCTTAAATGAATATTTATTTTATTATTGTAAACTGAACGGTGGGTACACTAACTACTGTAACTTCAGTTAAAGAGACATCATTGTACAACTTTTTCTGAAAATGAAAAGCCACCGGTTTATTGCAGGCTTGGGAACAATTCTCCTAGGCCTGGGAGGAGAATTGTTCCAAGGCCTAGAAGAATTGTTCCCAGGCCTAGGAGTAGTATTTGTTATGTTTTCCTGATATTTGTATATATATATATATATATATGCATTTAAGGCCTAGGAGAATTGCTCATATAACAACTAAGAGAATTGTTCAAAGGCCTAAGAGTTTTATATACTATGTTTTCTTGATATTTGTATGTGTGTGTGTGTGTGTATATATGCATCTAAGGCCTAGGAGAATTGTTCCAAAGCCTAGGAGAATTGTTCCAAGACCTAAGAGAATTGTTCCAGGGCCTAGGAGTTTTATATGCTATGTTTTCATGTATGTGTATATATATATATATATATATATATATATATATGCATCTAAGGCCTAGGAGAATTGTTCAAATAACAATCAGGAGAATTGTTCAAAGGCCTAGGAGTTTTATATGCTATGTTTTCCTGATATGTGTTGAGAATTGTTCTAATGCCAAAGAGAATTGTTCTAAGGCCTAAGAGTTTTATATCCTATGTTTTCCTGATATGTGTGTATATATATATACATCTAAGGCCTAGGGGAATTGTTCAAATAACAATTAGGAGAATTGTTCCAAGGCTTAGGAGAATTATCCCAGGCTTAAGAGAATTGTTTCAAAGCCTAGGAGTTTTATATGCTATGTTTTCCTGATATGTGTATATATATATATACATATGCATCTAAGGCTTAGAGAATTGTTCAAATAACAATTAGGAGAATTGTTCCAAGGCCTAAGAGTTTTATATGCTATGTTTTCCTGATATGTGTGTGTGTATATATATATATATATATATATGCATCTAAGGTCTAGAAGAACTGTTCAAATAACAATTAGGAGGATTGTTCCAAAGCCTAGGAGAATTGTTCCCATGCCTAAGAGAATTGTTTTAAGGCCTAAGAGTTTTATATGCTATGTTTTCCTGATATGTGTGTGTGTATATATATATATATATATATGCATCTAAGGCCTAGGAGAATTGTTCCCAGACCTAGGAGTTTTATATGCTATGTTCTCATGATATTTGTGTGTATATATATATATATATATATAAATATATATATGCATATAATGTGGATTAGTCTCTCATTACATTCAAAATCATTTTCAATATTGCTTTTTGAGAGTTATTGGATATATACATCAAGTAACAAAGATGGTGACTGGGACTATTGTTGATGAGTACAAGTCTTCTAGGCACAAAATACATCATAAACATTCTCAGCATATTTGAAGACATCACAACTGTTACATTCACAGCAAATTTGAAGAGACCACAACTGTCATAACAGACTAAATATTTCTATGGGGAATTGCGGAGTTGACCATTGGTGTAAATGTCAATTGCAATGGCTTTATGAATGTTTTTTTATATCCTTTTGGCTAAAAACTGATTTCCATGGAGTTGGTACTCTAGCAAGAATCAACTCTGCATACTTCATTAAGAAGACACCACAACTGTATCTGTAAAATGGTAGGATATGTCAAACAATGATACATCTTTAGGAAAGTAAATAAATATGTCAAACATACCTATCATCCTGTTGTGGAATTTCATCACTGTGCATGCTTTCAGCTATGAATGGGATGGCATAAGGATCCATTTTCGTTTCCTCGTAGTATTCGACATTCTTTAAAAGAGATGACATTAGGTAAAGCAGGGCACAAATGTCCTTTAACTGATTACTAGTTCCGTTCCGTTCATTCAGTGAGTCAAAAAAGTACATGACATAAGACCCAATGGTTATGAAGGTGGCACAAGATAAGCACTTGTATATATAATATCAAAATTTTAAGAAAATAGATAAAAATTATTTAAGGAAATAGATAATGATAATACAATGTCATTTCCAAAAACTTACCGTATCCACTTGCCGACAAGGTTTAGGGTACAGAAGGTCATGTCCAATAACATGTCTGAGGATGTCTCGACTTGGGTGATAATCTAAAGGAACGAGTTCTGGGTAGTCTTCTCAGACATTGACAACTTTAGGAGAAGGATCGCTGATCTTCTTGCCCTATTTTTAGTGATCTTTTTTCTATTGAGAAGGAGGAGAACTAGTTTCTTTCAGCTGAAGTCTTTCCCCCTCATCCTTCTCAAAATTTTCTATCTTCCTCAAGCTCTCCATCAATTTCATTTCATTTGCCCACTTTATGTTTAGGTTAGTTTGCACATACAACTATTAATTCCCAGCTGATAATTCCATTACCAGACTTATATCAATCAATCATAGGCTCAAAAGAATACATGCATTAATTCCCAGCAAATGATTTCTAGGCTCATGGCATCCAATCCTAAGCTGAGATAAATCAATCATAGGTCAAAAGAATACATGCATTCAGATGATTCCAAGGCTCATGGCATCCAGTCCTAGGCTTATATTAATCAATCATAGGCTCACAAAATACATGCATTCATTCCCACCAGATGATTCCTAGGTTCATGGCATCCAGTCTTAGGCTTATATCAATCAATCATATACTCAAAAGCATATATACATTCAGATAAATTCTAGGCTCATGCATAAACACATTTCATAAACATGCATAACTCATATACCATATAATATAACTTGGGAGATTCTTACGAAGAAAGATGTGTGAATAAATCCAATATTTTGCAAGTAGTTGAGCTCACTACTCGATCGCCTCCTCCATAGGATATCAAAGTAAGTATGAATGTACTGTGTAAATACAGTGATGTACGTTACAAAATAAGTAACATAAAGCCTTAATGACAAGGGAGAAATAGATAGTTAATTATGTTACCATATCTGATATCCACTTTTTGACCTAGACCAGGTCTAGAAAATGTTGACATGTCATGGGAAGGATTTGACCCGTATGAAAACTATTCAAAAATGAATACATTAAAAATCATGGCAATATAACAGATTATAGGAATGGAATATTACCTAACTTGGTCGTCGCCCTTCAGGAAAGACGTGAACTCAACTAAGTCTATTTCTTCCTCATTTGACTTTGTTTTCTTTTTCTTCTTAGGCATTGGATCTGTCTAAGGGCTTTCGAGCCACCTTGATCGCTTTCGACCCCTCTATTTGTCAATGTCTCTATATTCAACATTAGATTCGACCCCATCAAGCGCTTCCACACTACTGGGGAAGTTCTGGGCAATGAAGCACACGGATGGGGATGGATATTCTTCCAAGTCAAGGATAGATTTTTTGCTCAAGTCTTACATAAAATTAAATATGTAGTAAAGTAGAAAACATTGATATACTCATATACATGACAAAAAAACTATTATAAAATTGTTCCTAGGCTTAAGAGAATTGTTGTTCCCATACCTAATAGAATTGTTCCAAGGCCTAAGAAATTGTTCCCAGGCCTAAGAGAATTATTCCCAGGCCTCGACCATATGCATGACAAAAACACTATTATATTATAGATATACATGACAAAAACACTATTATAGAATGTAGAATGTACCTCGACCATTTCATCACCCTCAATTGCAGCAGACCCAACAACTGCACAATTACTGCCAACACCTTGCTCAGAACCCTTCCTAACACCATCAACAACATCATCCTCTTGGTCAACACCCTTCCTAACACCATTAGCAACATCCTTTTGCTCAACACCCTTAACACCCTCACCAACAGCCTCTTGCTCAACACCCTTAACACCCTAAAAAGCAACATCAACATCAACAAAAGTAGCATCTTCCTCACCACCCTTACCAAAAGCCACATCCTCCTTAGCAAAAGCATCATCTTCAGGATTTACATCAATAAAAGCATCATCCTCCTTAACAATAGCATCATCATCAACATTTACATCAATAAAAGCATCATCCTCTTTAACAACAACATCATCTTCAGCAATATCGGCCTTACCAACAGCATCATCGTTAGCAACATCGTCTTTACCAACAGAAACATCCTCACCATCTTACTGGTCACCTTGTTTTTCAATATCCTCCTCAACAGCAATATTAAAGACATCACCTTTATCACCAATAGCCTCGTCATCTTGATCAACACCCTTCTAAATATTAATATCAATAATTTAGCGGAAATTATTAAGGACTAAACTATTATATATAAATAATAATATAATTTTCAACAACTTTATATCTAACCTTCATCTCCTTTCTAATCTTTGAAAATTCTTTTCTACGGAAGGCATTGATACATTACTCGCTATCAAACATATCAGTATATAGTTCTAGGATTGTGGAAGGCACCTGAATATTAAAATAATTAATACAATGCATACAAGAATAGCATACTAAAATTCTAAAACCAAATAGTGTAGATACAATCATACATTAGCATTTCCATCAGAGAATAGACTCTTCTTATAGGGGGGGATATTCCCCAAAAAATGTCATTCTAGTTCTCCCCACAAAACCTCATATCTCTTTCTGAACAGAAGCGTCAATCCTATCACTGTCATTACTTGTCTGATTATCATCACCTTCATCTTCATAACTAAGATCTTCTTCCTCTTGACTTGAATGTAAAGCCAGAGCCAACTTCTCCCTCTTCTTTTCAATTAGTGGCTCACACACATATTTCAGGTTTAATGACTTGAAGTAATCTGTGCTTTTTTCAAAAGTTTCAACTTCCCAAGGAAATAAAGTCATCTGCATATCAGGAACAAACAATTGTTAGTGAATTTCTACAAATAATTATCCCTATATAACTAAAAAAGAAAGGGTCATTAAGTACACACCGATGAATTTAATCTAGATACAATATTTGTAATCCTTGCACTAAATTCCCATCTAGTGAATCGTGGATACCCTGTTTCGACTTTGTTTTCAAAACGAATTATCCTTTCCATGGCTCATACCTATACAATTTCAACTAACTAATATCAATCAATGTTTTTCACTTCAACAAAGTATGAAACGGGAAACACAATAACAGTTTTGCTATATTGAAAATATGCTAAATTTTTATAAAACTTATCTGAAGTGCTAGAGGGAAGCCGGACGAATTGTAGGTATAATACTTTGATTTCTTTTTCTTCTTCTCTTTCTTACCTTTCAACTTCCCTTTCCATTTCCCTTTCCCTTTCCCTTTCACTTTCACTTATTCTTCTTCTACTAACTTCTTGTTCTTGTTCTTGTTTTTCTTATCTTCTTCTTATTCTTATTCTTCTTCTAAGTCTTCTTCTTTTTCTACTGTATTCTTATTCTTCTTTAGCATCCCCTTCTTATCTTCCTTCTTTGCTTCACCTCTCAGTTTGGGGAGGCGTTTGTTAAGTACATTCTTCAGAAAATATAGTGTAGAACTAAAGATGTACGAACCCCATGGAAATTTTTTGAATTCTTCTTCCTTTTCAACTAACGAAAACTGCCACCCCAAGATGGATGCGGTCTGTCCGTCATCCGTGCCAAAGAATTGGCTCAACATATATATATATATATATATATTCAACATCTTATACGCATCATCACTCTGTTAGGACTCAAAGTGGCGTATAATACCTCTACAGTCAGTCGTTTTCCTTTGAAAATTCTTCTAAGCATCGAATCCTCTCGTACTTCATTATTGTTAGTAAAACCTTTGGGCAGCTGTCCAATATTCAACCCGCTGCATACACAAAATTCTTCTTGGCCAAAACGGGCTTTTGAGTTCCCCAACCCAAACCACATCTCATCTTCTCTTTGTCATTTGGGGTGAATGATCTCTCTTTTCAAAATATTATGAATAGGCTGTTCGTAAAGTGTCAATGGTTCTTTCAAATCCAAATATTTGCCGAAAGGGCCCTGTATAAATTTTTCCTCCAACCCAAATTTCTATTGGACCAACTTCAAGTCTGTAATCATAAACTTTTGACTTCCAATGTTTACTTTCACGGGAATCCAATTCTTATGGTCTGGGAACCGCCCCAAGTTTTTATTCAAATTTTTCGGCATCTAAACAATAAAAACAAAAAGAAAACATCAGTCCTAGGCTTATGAAAATAAGTCCTAGACTCAAAATTATACATGTATCATCAGTCCTGAGCTTAACATCAGTACTAGGTTTATGAAAATTATTCATAGCCTCATAGGCTAAAAATACACATTCAACATCAGTCCTAGGCTCAAAATAATACATGTATCATCCATCCATCAACCCTAGGCTTATGACAATCATTCCTAAGCTCAACATATACATTCACCATTAAACATAGGCTATACATGCAAAATAAGTCATGTAGTGTCTGCAAACGTTTTTCTTCCCTCCCAGAAAACAAAACGAAACAAAACATTCCAGTGCAGTTCACATCAATCAATCAATAAATGCTTGCCCTTCAAATATAACACACACCCTCCAAATACACATACAAACATGTCAAAAATCCCCTCCCAATAAACAAAACATTTCTAGTGTAGTTCACAACAATCAATCAATAAATGCTTGCCCTTCAAACATAACACACACCCTTCAAATACATATATAAACAGGTCAAAAACTCAAAAAAAGAAAACAATATACCATCCTAAAACACAAACAAGAACAAACTCCAATAATAAACACAAATTTGAACAAATTAAAGTAGTTTGAACAAATTAGTACCTTGAAATTGTCTCACTTTCTTTGTGTTTCGTCTAGGGTTTAGGGTGCTTCGTTCAATGACAACGGCGGCGACCTTGTTTCTCCTTCCTTTCTCTGCGTCATTGTATTTCTGGGTTCTTGTTTGGGTTTGGGTTTAGGTTTGAGTTTTGAGTATTGTTCCTTATTTGGGCTTGTGCGTCACTGTATTTGAACGGCAACGACGACGGTGACTTCTTCTCTCACTTCTAGGTTCTTGTTATTTGGGTTTGCGATTTGCACACAGAGCAGAGTAACAACTTCTATTTTTTTTTTAATTTGATTTTGAATTGTATTGTTAACTGTGAGTTTTGTGGGAAATAGATTGGGGAGGGTAATTTAGTAAACTCTCACAAGTTTTATTGAATAAAATATCTAAGGAGGGTATTTAGGGAAATTCTAGGTAAGGGGTTTTAAAGGGCAAAGTGGTAAATGAGGTTGGCAAATAGGCTAGATTTGCAATTTTTATCCCGATGGGCAATTTCCTAGAAAATGAATGTTAGAAAAGGTTATTTCCTTCAATTTCCACTATATTATATAATGGAAAAACAAGTTCCACAAAAACAGCTAGTAATAAATACATAAGACACTAGCCTCAGTCATAATAATTAAACATTGTTTCACAATTGGCAACTGCAAACCAGACAACCAGACAAAAGCAGTTGAGATGAATAAACTATCAAGGTATCCTTTTTTAAATTTGCAATGACATGCATGCTTGAACCTTGAATTCTCATAAAATAAACCGTTAAGATAAATAATTGCATTGGAGATATATACAATTGTAGTATCAATAAAAGGTCCATAGTATAAAGGTATTTAACCGGTAATTGAAACTTACCTACAAGAAATCAAGAAATCAAGAAATTATCCTGTTTAAAAAGGTTACACCAGGAGATGGGTACCAAACCTGTAAAAGAAAGCTTCTAGCAAGAATTTAGATGAGACAGGTAACAAAAACTAAAAATCCAAACCAGAGCTAGTGGAATATCAGGTGGAAATTGACAGTTGGTTACCTGCATCCCTCTATGGCCATAACATAACCATAAAATTTTCTTCAATTAGACTTGTCTTCTCCTCACCACAAGTAAACCCAAAATGAATCGATAAGCTCTCTTAAAAACAATCAGCTCCAATTGAATATGAAATGCAGAAATGTATTTTTAATAATTAATGGCATATAAGAAGTGCCTATTGAAGAGTGTGAAAAGCACCAAAATGTATATGGAGAGCAGCTATCTCACTAGAGAAGTAAACAAATGTATGGCATCAAGGCCAATTTTGAGGTACTAACACCGCCACACACCTTGAAATCATGAAAAATCTCCTTCAACCAAACAAATTGAATTGAAGACCTAAAATGAAGTGAAACAAACTTGAAATTAGAATCAAGGGATAGTGCCACTGGTCACTAGGGTAAGCCATAAATTTGGATGATCTAGGTTTGATCCTTAGCAACCACGTTTCTTTTGGGGCCATTGGAGGTTTACCAAATTATTAACAAAAGAGCCTCGTGGGATTAGTCGAGGTGTGCGTAAGCTGATCCGGACATCCATGAAAAAAAAATAATAATAAAATAAAAATAAATAAAAATAAAAATAAAAATAAAAAACCTGACATCAAACCAAAACAAATCAGTTGAATTGAAGACGTGAAAATCGCTAACAATTAATGATAAAATAACAACGAGCAACATGAATAAATTGAGCAAATCAAAGTCGAAACTCGTTGAATCAAGTAGAAGCAAAACTAACCTCAAATTTTGTATAATTTTTTTTCCGAATATAAAAAAACACTAACTAATCGCAACAATAACAGATTTGAAAAATAAATAATTCAATAAAAAAAGTTAACTACTCCCATCCATGATCATAATTCATAACTTGGCTGTAGGCTTGTTAGTTGACTTAAATTCACTACAAACAGAGCAGATATTGAATGGGACAGCTAATTTACCATATAATATCTATTAATTAATTGATATATATATATATATATATCTATCGAGTCTCTCATAAGGGATCCCTTATCTTAATTTTGGTAAGGATCATAATGAAAACTTGAGTTATTGCAACCAGATTCGATTAAACTCAGAATTTTAAAGAATAATGAAAGAATTAGGGCCTGTCCTGCAGACTGTTTTCAGCCTGTTTTCGTTTTTGTTTTCCAAAAATGATTTCGAATTCGAGTTCGGTAACCCTTTTTCATTTTAATTTCAAAATACAAAAACAAAATGAAAAACAAAACTAGTGTTAAAAGTGGAAAATTTAAAATTAAAAAAAATTAAAAAAAAATTGTTTTTCTTTAATTTGTTTTTGTTTCTAAAAAAAAAATTAACAATTTTTTTTTCTCTTGAACGATCTGGATCAGTTTTCTCTTCTCTTCCATCTTCATCTTCTTTCTTCCTTCCTTCCTCCTCCGTTCGCCGGCATTCTCACCGTCGATTTGCCTTCGTCGTCAAACTGATCTTTGCTCGCAATCGAACTGATCTCTCTCGCCGCTCGCCGTTGATCTGCTTCGCCTCTCGTCGCTCGCCACCGATCTTCTTCTTCTTCTCCTGTCGAACTGATCTCTCTCGCCTCTCGCTGCTAGCCGCTAATCTGATCTCTCTCGTCGCTCGCCGTCAATCTGCTTCGCCACTCACCGCCAATATGGTCTTCTTCTTCTTCTTCTTCTTCTTCTTCAGGTGATCTGGATCAATTTGTGATGTTATAATTTTGTTTAATTTAAAAATTACATTACAAATTTTTTTTAGTTAATTATTTAATTAATTAATTTATAATTGTTATAATATTAAACAAAATGTAAAAATTGATATTTCAATTTTCAATAGTTTTCGGTTAGCCTACCAGACGCGTTTTTCCCATTTTTATTTTTAAAATATGGATTCCAGTATATGTTACCAGACGTATTTTCGAATTTCAAAACTGAAACCAAAAACAATGTTTTCGTTTCATTTTCATTTTTCTTTTTGAAAAACAACAATTGAAAACAGCTTACATGATAGGTCATTAAAGTTCTTTAGGTAATCACATACCTACAAAAGTAACAATAAGTATTTTCATATTTCGATTTTTTTTTTAATTACTTGTTTTTGAGTTTTTATTTTTATTTTTAATATATACAGATATACGATTCCTAAAAATCAAGTTTATTCGTAAGTATTTTTTTTTCCCTTAACTGTTAGTCTTGTTTGAGAAAAAATGGAGATAGAAAATTAGAGATATGTATTAGAGCACAAAGAGTTTAATATGGTAATTAAAAATTTAGGAGAGAGTGTTTCATATGTAATAATAAATCTAATGATTTAGGAGAGATAATTTCTTTTTTTAATAATTTAATTCAAAAATGATTACTTCTCAGATGAATCCAAAGATTACGATGATTCATTCTAACTTTTATTAAAATAAAATGAAGTATCTTTATAAATGTATTTTTTAAAATGGAGTGTTTTTATAATAGGAGTGCTAAAAGATAAAAAGGATAATTTTGGAACAAAATGAAGTGTCTTTAAAATTTTTTTAAATTTATATTTTAAGAATGGAGTGTCTTTAGAAAAGAAGCGTAAAAAGATAAAAAAAAATTGAATTGTCAAAAGAAGCTCTTAATAGAATAGTCAATAGATTATATAGTAATAAAAATTCTTAGCTAGCTGGTAGATGAACGAGATTAGGGTTAGGGTAAATGACTCCCGACTTCTGAGTCAGCGGTTCGAATCATACCAATAACAAAAAACTTTAAACAATACATGGTATAAAATAGGTGAATAAATAGATATTGTCAAAATAAAATAAAATAAAATTTTGAAACGGTCTATGTAGTAGGTACCATATATGCATTTTTTTTTTTTTTAATATTTGGTAGTTGTATGATCATGAATGGCATCAAATTCGGCAGATGAAATATATATACTAATACTGACGTTTATAGAAAGCACTCAAAGCAGAAGGATACGGAAGATAAGATTGGTCCTATAATATATCTCTTATACTAACATTATAAGATTATGGATTCGAATTCTTCATTTTAAAAAAAAACTCAAAATTTATGTAACAATTATAAATCTATAAATAAAAAGTTGTTGGAGAAAATGGAATGAACACTTTCGTCTTCTTGTAATTAAAGAGACAGATATAAGTTGTAGCTAAGCACGCTAATCTGTTCTGGACACGTTCATACTAACAAAGTGACTCAATTAATGTGAAATGATGGAAAATTTGCTGTACAAGTCGTTATTAGTCAATAGAAACCACATTATTTGAAAATGAGTTCAGAGAATATATTATCAGTATAAAAATACATGTGTAAATACCTAAAGTTGACCACAATAATATTATTAGAATATTTTTGCTCACCCCGTTAAAGGGGTAAGCATTACCCCCTCCTGTATAGATGACATGTATCTATGGAGGGGGTAAATTTGTTTAAACACGATTATCTTTTCAGTAATGCTACACATTCTGTCTAAAATCCCACTTTTTTCATCCCACTACATGTGGCATGTGAGGTGTCAAATTATGAGTGGATAGACATTAATAATGATTTATCTCACCTACCCCATGTATCCACTCACAATTTTACAACTCATATGCCACATGTAATGGAATGAAAAATGTGAAATTTTATATTGGATATTTAGTATTATTGTTATCTTTTAGACAAATTTATCCCTTTCATAGACACATATCATCCATATAGGAGGGTAATACTTAGCAAAAATGGACTCTTTATTTTTTACTCTAATTCGAAGGCTAATGGCTAACGAAGAGAATTTAATTTATATTGCAATAGAGTTCATACCTCTGTTTCATAGTGAACCGCAATGTACCGATCAAACTCAAAATCGAAGGGTCTGAAAGTGAACACGTGGCCATACAGACAATCTATAAGTAAGATATTTGCTTCCACACTATACAAGGCACAAGAGTTTTCTCTTTATACACACGTGTCCAACCATTCTTAAAAAGTTATTTAGTACGTGTTCAAATTTGTCATACTCATACAGCCTTAGTTTTATTTTTGAGCTCTCTTGGACTTGCACTAATTATAAGATTTAAGGCTGCTCTACTATTTCTCTCATGGCGGGTGGTTTGGAAAGAGATCATCATGAAGATCTGAATCATCCCTTGTTAACAGATCATGCAGATGATGATGATCAAGATCAATTATTATCGAGAAAGGTGTGGATTGAATCAAAGAAGCTATGGAGCATCGTCGGTCCAGCTATATTCAGCCGTATTTCGTCTTACACTATGAACATCATCACACAAGCCTTTGCTGGTCATCTCGGTGATGTTGAGCTCTCGCTGCCATCTCCATAGCCAACACTGTCATTGTTGGCTTCAATTTCGGCCTTTTGGTAATATATATTCAAACTTTCACTTTCTCATAGATCAAGCCCTTTAAAACTTGCTACATTTTTCTCTTTTTATTAACATTAAATACCATTGTTGCGTTATTTCCTTTCATGTTCGAGTCGATCTGATGGTTACTAACAAGTACGTTTTTAGTTGGGAATGGCAAGCGCTTTAGAGACACTTTGTGGGCAAGCTTTTGGGGCCAAAAAATATCACTTGCTGGGGATTTACATGCAAAGATCATGGATGGTTCTTTTCTTGTTCTGTGTCTTGTTATTGCCGTTTTACATATTTGCCTCTCCGATATTGAAATGGCTTGGGCAGCCAGATGACGTGGCGGAGATGTCAGGGGTGGTTGTATTGTGGTCGATTCCAATGCATTTCTGCTTTGGGTTACTATTCCCAGTGCAGAGGTTTTTACAGAGCCAGTTGAAGAATCAAGTGATAGCTTGGGTTTCTTTGGTGGGTTTGTTGATCAATGTGTTGACCAGTTGGCTGTTTGTATATGTTCTTGATTGGGGCGTTATAGGCGCCGCCGTTGCTTTGGATATCTCTTGGTGGGTTTTATTTATTGGGCTTTTCGGGTACACTGCTTTAGGTGGATGCCCTTTGTCTTGGACCGGTTTCTAAATGGAAGCCTTTTCAGGCCTCTGGGAATATACAAAACTCTCTGTTGCTTCTGGAGTCATGCTATGGTATCTTCCTCTCTCAAATCACCTTTTACTTATGCTACCTATAATTTTATTTTTATTTTTTAGAGTGGTGCTATTGGCACACACCCTACAAATCTATATATACCCCACTTTTTAAAATTTTGAATTAATAAAATAAAATAAAATGTTTTTATTAATTGTTTTGATTTATTTCTAAAACTACCCAATTTACTTATTTTTCAAACTTAATACACCCCATATTTGATCTCTGTATACATCTTTCTCTTACCTCCATTAAATGATTTATTTTTTCTCTTATTATTTTATTTTATTTTGAGTTTTTTTTCTTCTTATTTGATGGTGGAAGAAAAAGAAAAAAAATAACAGGGTTGCTTCAACACAACGATAGCTTAATATCATTCTAAAGAACGATTCTTCTATATGCTTGATATCTTTCAAAAACTATTTCATAATATATTTTATATGTGTGTAAGAAGCAAAATTTAGGGTTTAAGAGTTAAGAAATTTAAAAATAAAAATATATATATATATATATATATAAAATAAAAAGGTTTAAAAAAACAAGGGTTTTTTTTTTTTTTTTTTTTTTTTTTTGAAAAGGAATGTGGGGTTTTAATATGTTTACTTTGTAGAAGATTTTTTTCCTTAAATTGTATGTCCCTTTAAGTAATTTTGATAAAGGAAAAAAAATACTGCAAAATTATAAAAGTGGGGCATAAATAGACAGGTAGAGGTGTGCCAATAGCACCACTCTATTTTTTATTGTTTCATCATATATTATAGGCTAATTGGCCCTAATGTCCCATAAATTCTTCAAATAAGTGCACTATGCCCCTTTACTTTTTTTTCCAGCACTAAACCTCTTGAACTCTCACAAATTGGTAAAAACCGACTGTAGATACCCTCTCACAGGGGTTTAGTGTCGGAAAAAAAAAAAAAAGTATAAGGGTATAGTGCAAAATTTTGAAGAGTTTAGGGGGCATCATTGCCAATTAGCCAATATTGTATTAATATTTGCTCGACGAGCACATGTGAAAATAATTATTTTATCATATTTATAATATTAAGAGTAATGTTGTCAGCCACTAATTATTTATTCTCTCACCGTGATCTCCTTCTCCTCCATTACTCTCCTCCTCTCTCCTCCATCTTCTCTCTTTCTCTCATCTTCTCCATCGTTTCTTCTCTCCTTCTTCTTCTTCTTCTTCTTCTCTTTCTCTTTCAAGTTTTTTTTTTCCAAGTTTTTTAAAAAAATTCATATATTTTTTTAAACAAAAATTTTCAGATTTCGTTTTTTTCAAAGAAAATTTCCAGACTTAAGGGTGGTGGTTGTGTTTATGAATGGTGGAAGTTGTGTTTTGGTTTGAATTTTATTAAAAAAAATCAGATTTTTTTTTTTAAATTCAGATTTGATTTTCTTGATTTTTGTTGTTTGATTTTCTAGATTTTTAAGTTTGGGTTGGAGTTGTGATTGTGGTTGATTTTCCAAAATTTTTAAAAATTTTCAGATTTGAAAAAATTTCCATTTTTTTATTTTTTTTTTTGTTGAAAAATTTCCAGATTTTTTAAGAAGAAAATCTGTTTTTTTTTTTCTTTTTTTGTGAAAAATTTCTAAATTTCTGATGGGTTTTTCACGTGATAGGTTTTCCAATTTGACCACGATCTGGTCCAGATCGGGTGACCCAAACTCAGATTTTTTTTAAAAAATTCAGTTTTTTTTTTTTTTTTTTTGGTTGAAAAATTTCCAAATTTTAAAAAAAATATTCAGTTCTTTTTTGAAAAATTTCCAGATTTTAAAGAGGTTTGGATTTTAGTGTTAGTTGTTGATTTTAAGGGTGGTTGTGGTTGTGCTTAAGTTTATTGTTTGTTAAAAAAAATTTAGATTTTGTTTTGTTCAAAAAAATTTCCAGAAATTTCAGGTGTGTTTAATTGGGTGTTAATGGCTTGTTTAATTGGATAATACTGGTATGTTTAAAATTTTTGAACTAGTGTGTGTAAATCAATTAAACACACCAGAGCAAATCAATTAAACACACCGGACAAATCAATTAAACACACCGAGGAACCCAATTAAACACACAAAGGCTGACCAATTAAACACATCAAGTGTAAACCAATTAAACACACCAAGCGTAAATCAATTAAACACACCAGGGCCACCAATTAAACATACTAGGCAAAACTCATTAAACACATCAGGGCAAAAACAATTAAACACATCAGGACAACGAATTAAACACACCAGACAAAACGAATTAAACACACCAGACCAATAATTAAACACACCAGGCAAAACTTATTAAATACCCAAAGAGCAAAAACAATTAAACATACCAGAGAAAAACGAATTAAACACACCAGACAAAATGAATTAAACACACCAGGATGAAATATGGTGTTTAATTCATTTTGTCTTGGTGTGTTTAATTGTTCTTAACATGGTGTGTTTTTGCCATGATGTGTTTAATTCGTTTTGACTCGTGTGTTTAATTCGTTTTACCTTAATGTGTTTAATTCGTTTTACCCCGGTGTGTTTAATTCGTTTTGCCCAAACCCAAACATAACTCCCTCCCATTCATAAAAACAACCACAACCCAGACTTAAACATAACCCCAAATTTGAATTTTTTTTAAACAAAAATCTAAAGAAAAAAAAATTAACAAAACTCAAACTCAAACACAACTCTCACATTTCATAAACATAACAACCACTCCCAATTTTGAAATTTTCTTTGAAGAAAAAAAACGAAATCTGAATTTTTTTGTTTTAGAAAAATCTGGAAAGAGAACAAGAAAGTGAAAGAGGAAAGGAGAAAGAGAAGAGAGGAGAGAAAGAAGGAAAAACGAGAAAGAGGAAGAAGAAGAACGCATGAGAGAAGATGAGAAAGAGAAGAAAGGAGAGAAAGAAGAAGAAGATGAACGTGTGTGAGAGAGAGGAGAGAGAGAAAGAAAAAAAAAAGATTCTGTGGAAGATGAGAGAGGAGAGGTAATGAAAAAAAATAGAATTTTTTTTTTTTTTATGAAGAAAAGTAATATTATCCAAAAAAATTGATATGCTAACAAAAACAATAAAAATGATAATCTTGGACAAAAGAAATAAACCCACTAATTTTTTGGATAGTTTTAAAATTCTCCCTATTATATAATATATATATAATAATATATTTATATTATATATATTATATAATACATATAATAATATATATATATATATAATAATATGATATATAATAGCATAATATATATATAATACATAATAATAGAGTATATAATATATATTAAATATGATATATATATAATAATATATATATATATATATATTATAATAATGTACACAAAATATATATTTATATATCATTAATATAATTTATAATAATAATATATTATTTTGGGAAAGGAGACTATTTTTGGAATGGAGTTGAGGCATATAAGGGTATTTCGGGAATATAAATTTTAGTTTGGAATGGAAGGGCATTCCATTGGTTTTTTGATTGAGTTGGGGCATATAAGGGTATTTCTGGAATATAACTAAAGTGTTCATAGTTGACTTCCGTTAACTCTAACCGTTGACTACAATTTTATCCCGCAATGATTAAAGTGCCCCTATTTACCTATTTTATTATTTAAATTAATAATTAAAAAACGAAACAGAAAAGATAGAAAACAAAATCAATCATATATTATATTATATATATTAAATTATATATATTATATATTTATTAAACAATATATATTTATAATATTTATATAATATATATTATATATTTATTAAATAATATATACAATATATATAATAATATATTGATATAAAATATATAATATATATTATTTAATATAATAATATATAATATATATTATATTATATTATATATTTTAAAACATTCATAATATATAATTTTTTTTATCTTTAATAATTTTCTTAAACTTTTACTTCCTATTTTCAACACCAAACAAAATCCCGATATGGATTTATTTTATAGTAAGATATCGGTTTTTGGGCAAACTGATATTGGATAAGTAAAATTTTAAATTTAATAAATTTACTTTCAAATCATTTACTTTTAAAAAATTCAAAAAAATAATTTTAAAAAAATTGTTTATTTATTTTGCACCATCTTTTTTTATACTAAGAGACACGTTAATAATGCAATTACCCATATAAATTAGTAATCGGAATCTTACATTTGTTCATTAAATTACAAGATGTATGTTAAGAAATATCTCCCTTGTAGTGAGAGTTGTATTCCAAATCATGCTTAGATGTCATGAGTCTCCTATAAGCTATGTTTGGTTGGATGGAATGGAATGGAAAGAAAGTCATTCCATTTGTTTGGTTTGTTAAAATGCAATGGAATAGAGATTCGACCATTTTGGTTGAATGTGTATTCCATCCAAAAACCAATGGAATGTCCTTCCATTTCAAACTAAAATTTTTATTCCATAAATACCCTTATATGCCCCAACTCCATTCCAAAAATACCCTCCTTTTCAAAAATAATATATTATTATTATATATTATATTAATGATATATAAATATATTATATATATGTATTATATATTATATTATATTATATTATTATTATTATTTTATTATTATTATTATTATTATTGTTATAATATATAAAACGATATATAAACATATATAATATAATATATTTATATAATATATATTAATATTATATATATAATATAATATAATATAATATAATATATATAAATATATAATATATTATATTATTATATATATTGTATATTAACATATTAAATAATATATAATAATATAATATATAATATATTTATATTATATATAATTTAATATATTAATAATATATATAAAAAAAAGGTTAGTTATTTGTTGACAGTTTTTAACTATTATAAATCTTTGATAATTAAAAACCGTCAACAAAGTTAAAAACTGTCAAGGACGGTTAAAAATTGTTAACAAAGTTAAAAACTGTCAAGGATTGTTGACAGTTGAAAACTGTCAGTAAATAAATGTCAAGAAAACCATATTTTCTTGTAGTGTTTGCATTGAAGATACTCTTATGTTGGCATGTGAGTTGTCAACATATTGTAAATCATGAGTTTATGTGGTGAGGATGTGATGTTGATAACTAACTAGCTAGCATTTGGGAAGTTTTTTAGGAAAAAAAAAATTAGGAAACCTAACATTACTCATATTAAATATTAATATATGAACATTTAAGAATCTTTTCAGTAACGTTTTCTACCATATAAATTTTCATTTGAAAACGAGAAATTGATTTTTATATTTTTAGAAACTGAGAATATTGAAAATGCATCTAATAGCAACATTAAGGTGAATTATTAATTCTTTTAATTGTTTTTTTTTTTTTTTTTGAAGGGATTAATTTTTTTAATTGTTAAAAAATAAATTAATATTGGATTGTTAATTGTTTGGTGTCTTATCATAAAAAAAAATAATAAAAAAATAAAATAAAAACCTATGATAAAAAGTTTAGATCAATTGAATTTTTTTTATTAATTAAAGAATAGTAAATTTAATTATATTTTACTAATTTATCTACAAGAAAAACTGTCTTTCTTATTTAATGATAGTTTTAAAAAACTATCAATACACTTGCAGTTCTTGACAGTTATTTTTAACTGTCAAGAATAGTTGACAGTTTTTTAGAACTGTCATTAAATAACTGTCAAGAAAAAACTGTCAAAAATTCTTGACAGTTTTTTCAAAAATTTTATTTATCTTTAATAAAAAAATTTAAACTTTTACTTCCTATTTTCAATACTAAATAAAATCCCGATATGGATTTATTTTACAGGAATATACCAGTTTTTGGGCAAACCGATATTGGATAAGTAAAATTTTAAATTTAATAAATTTACTTTTAAAAATTTCAAAAAAATCATTTTAAAAAAATTGTTTATTTATTTTGCACCCTCTTGTTTCATATTAAAAGACACGTTAATAATTCAATTACCCATATAAATTAGTAATTTGAGTTTTACATTTGTTCATTAAATTGCAAGATGCATGTAGAGAAATATCTCTCATGTAGTGAGAGTTATATTCCAAATCATGCTTATTACAATTGATGTCACTAGTCTCCTATAGAGTATAGACGCATTAATAATTCAATTAGCCATATAAATTAGTAATCCAGTGCTTACATTTGTTCATTAAATTACAAAATGCATGTAGAGAAATATCTCCCATGTAGTGAGAGTTGTATACCAAATCATACTTGCTATAATTGATGTCACTAGTCTCCTATAGAGTATAGACGCAAAACTAGATTATATTTGTTTTTAAAAATATAATTTTATTAAAAGTTTTAATAAATATTTTTTAATATATATCTGTCATAGAAATTAGAATTTTGATTAGTTGGATAAATTTAAATTATCTAACAAGTTCTTTTTTTTTTTTTTTTTTTTCTAACAACTCATTTAGGTTATATATAAATATTGTTTAATTGTTAACAAATCAAATCTTGTAATCAAGTGGTAAAGACTTATAGCAATTGACTTGAGGCCTCAAGTTCAATTCCTCATTATTATCATAAGTGGGCTTAGCCGAACGGCGGTGGAGGTAGTAAAAAATGTTATTTAATTAAATATTAAATATTGTCAGTTTTTAACAAAAGGTGGCTATATTGCCACCTAAAATATTTCTCTGCGCACCCATTTATTCCTAATTCCCACAATAAAAAAAAAAATTAATAATTTAATATTTACAATCTCTAAAATATCCAAATTAATCCTAAATATTAATAATCATTTTAATTAAATTATTTCTCATCAAACTCACTAAAAATAAAATCTAGGTGATGATCGAAGAACTCCAAATCAAACAAACTACTACTACTAGTCCACAACACAATCATCATTCGATTCTCCTGTAACTTGTAATTAAAGGCATCAGTATCATTTGAAAATAATGAACCGCTTTCTCAATCCATTTGCTTTCTACAAAAAAAAAAAATAATAATAATAAATAAATAAATAACGAAAAACTGATAGTGCATTAAATATTGCATACTTAACCGTCTGAATCACATTTGTCAATTAAATATAAGCAAATTTGGTAGTTGTCCAGTTAGCCAGTGATCGAATCAATGATGAGGTGATTTGTTGTTTATACTAATCAAGAGCCATTGTGACTGCGAGCCTTTTCCTGATGAAATCCATTTCAAAAGCAGGAGAAATATTCATCTCTTACATGGGCCTCCAAACACCCACACTTAATTGAATGAATCAACTATTTTATTTCGTAGTAATATAATCGGCTTTTTTTTTTTTTTAATTTTTTTTAATTTTTTTATTATTATTTAAGGTAGGAAACTATATTAAAACCAAAGAACAAAAACACTTAACCTAGGAGATCACCTAGGACATACCTATCCGTGCAGGAGGATATGTTTCCATCCAAAAGAGGTACTATGTTAAATTCAGAGTCAATTTGGCAAGAGCATGGACAACACAATTTGCCTTTCTTAAAACAAAACTAATAAGGCCTACAGCAATACAATGAAGACGGGACACAATATCGTCCATAACCAAACCAATTTCGGCGGAGCTTGAAATACCTGAATTCACCAAGTTAACAACCGCAAGCGCATCAAACTCAATCACCGCTGGGACCAAACCCGTTTCAACTGCAAACACCATACCTCTAAGAATAACCACCACCTCCGCAACCTGAGGAGAGAAGCAAGCCTCTATCTGTTGCGAACTATAAGCCACCACAAAGCCATAATGATCTCTAATAACCAAGCCCACACAAATACCTTTCTTCACCTCATCAAGAGTTGCATCCGAATTCATTTTATACAATCCCACTCTTGGAGGTTGCCAACGAACCACACCAGGCTCAGGCCTAGAACAATTATCCTGAGGCATGTTTGGAACCAAAAAATTTGCCAAGAAAGCTCTACACTAAGCCACCATATCACTAAAATCTTCTACAAGCGAAATATCTTCATCCGCCAGCTTGCTAAGACAGGAAAAGAAAAAAATCTTTGAAATCCACACCATTATCACATCTCATACCTGTTAGGAGACCAAAATCTTTTCCTACAGCTTTCAGACCCTTACACCCCTACAGAGCATGGAAAGTTGTCTCAGTACAGTGAAGACAAACCAAACAAGAATCGTTCGAAGCAATTTTCCTCTTGGCCAGATTCCCATGAGTTGGTATCCAATTCTTGCAAGCCCTCCAAACAAAATATTTTACCATAGGAGGAACATCAATACTCCACACATTATTCTAGCAAAAAATAGAACCAGTTGTACTTGAGATACTCTCCTCATGCTGTTGTAAGACCCAGCTTGTACCCACTCCTGACTATATAATCCTCATCATTCGTGAAATGCCAACATAGAGAGTCTTCCTATTGAACACTACTAGCCGGGATAGAAAGGATAGTAGTGGCATTAGTGTCAACAAACATATCCCGAACCAATGAATTATCCTAATTTCCCAACGGAGACTTCAGTTGACTAGCTAGAGCTATATCCTCTCGAAGTCTGGGAGACACCATCTTAAACTCAAACGGCCTAGGAATCCATAGGTCAGCATATATTAAAATTAAGGACCTGGTTCCAACTCGCCACTGAGTCCCCTTCTCAGGCAACTCCCTACCCCAACACAAGCTCTACCATACAAAAGATCCCCTAGAAGAAGAATAGGCAGCCATGAAACTAGATGTAGGGAAATATCAAGCTCGAAGCACTCTTGCTACCAAAGAATATGTTATTTTAACCAATCTCCACCCCTGCTTTGCTAACATTGTCTGATTAAAGATCGCAAGGCCCTGTAAGCCTAAACCCCATTCGCTTTCATTTTACACATGTTGGCCCATGAAGATCAATGCATCTTCATTTTTGCCTCACTACCCCACCTAAAAAGGCTACACAAGCACTGAATCTCTTTGAGCAATCCTATCGACAACTTGAACAAGCTCATAGAGTAAGCAAGGATTGATTGTAACACAGCCTTGATAAAGACTTCTTCCCACTTATAAAAAGCAGTTTACATCTCCAACCCTTAATTTTACTCCAGATTCAATCCTTAATGCTGTTAAAAAGACTTCACCTACTTTTAGTTGTAAAACTTGGTAATCCAAGATAACGCTCATGATAACCGACCCGTCAAACTCCTTATATAGCCGCCAACCGATCACCCTCCTCATAAGAAATCAAGTGGCTCACACATATAGAAAACTTTTCAAAATTTACACACTAACCCGTAGCCCTAGAGTACACATCCAAAATCTGATGAGTAATCACAAAATCTCTAGTCGTCGCACCCGAAAACAGGAGGTTGTCATTCGTAAAAACATAATGTGAATTCTTTGGTAGGAGTATTGGTACTAATCTAACACACTTGAAACCCGATACTCCTACCAAAGAATAGACTTATGAATCATACTTCATAAACCCTCGACAACCAGAAGATACAAGTAAAGCCATAAAGAATCTCCCTGCCGGAGACCCCATGTTGGAACCACAGTCCCACACACACTACCATTCAACAAAAAAGAGAGCTTTACTGTGGAAATACAGCCCATCACTCTCTCCATACACCTACCAGGAAATCCCAACTTCAACATAACTTCAGCAAGAAACCCTCACTCAACTCTGTTGTAAACCTTCAACATATCTAACTTCATAGCCATGGAAACATCTTTGCGCCTTCTAGTACGCAATGAATGCATACATTCAAAACCAATGATAGCATTATCCGAGATAAGCCTACCATCATACCTGGGATAAATGTGTTTTGCGTTTCAAAAATAACCTCATCAAGCATGACCCGAAGCCTATTCACCATTGTTTTAGCTACAATTTTTTTGTATAACACATTACATAGGTTGATAGGCCTATAATCTATAATTAGCTCAGCTGACTGATTTTTTGGGATAAGGCAAATCAAAGTTTTATTAATCCGCTCTAGGGACTCACCATCATTCAAGCACCGTAAACTTGCCTCTGTTATATAATCGGATATATGAAATCTCTTTTTCAAGTATTGTTGTTGTAGTTTATCTTGTTTAGGTTTTAGTTCCATCTTAAATGGAAGTTTTTGAACACAAAATTGACTTCGTATTTGTCTTCTTCTTTAGGCAAGTAAATTTGATTTAGGGTTCTTCAATTTAATTAAAATGGTTAAAAATTAATATTTTGTTATTAAAATACAATATAAGTGAATGTCCAATCCCACAATGTAACTTGTGATCCTTCACCTTCCTCAATTTATTCTCTAGTTTATGGTACCATTTACTCTTAAGTTTATGGCTCCATTGATTCTCAAGTTTATTGCTTGTGTCTTTTCATTTGTAACTACTACATTGTGAGCCTATAAAATAGAGGTCTCACCAAGTTGTAAATACCATTGAGAAGTGAATAAAATATCATATTTATATGTCATCTATCTCTTGATTTCTTCTTGTGTTCTTGTGTTCTTGTGTTCTTACTATTAAGTGTATTTCACGTTATCAACACGACATAGCTCTGATAAAGTAAATATTCTTCTTTATTCATTCCATTTTCACAAGGTATGAAAATGTTGTAATTTGTTATTAACTCACTGCAATAATATTCATTATTTTTCATATTACAAAATATCATGGATTTAACATGTATATTTTTACCCTTAAATATTTTGTTTTAGTATTTGACATATTTGTGTTTAGAAATTTCTAATAATCATTTTTTGATTTAGCCAACTGAATATGTCGAACATCACAAAACTTGAATTTGCTGCTCTTGATATTTCTGGTGACAACTATCTGTCATGGATTCTTGATGCTGAAATTCATCTTGATACTAAGAATCTGGGAGAAACGATTAAAGAAAAAAAATGAAGCATCTTCACAGGACTGTGCTAGAGCAATGATTTTCGTTCGGCACCATCTCCATGAAGGATTGAAATCTGAGTATCTTACTGTCAAAAATCCATTTGAGCTTTGGACAAATTTAAAAGAGAGATTTAATCACCAGAAAATGGTGATACTTCCAAATGCTCGTTATGCCTGGATGCATTTACGATTACAAGATTTCAAATCGGTCCGTGAGTATAATTCTTCATTATTTAAGATTGTCTCTCAATTGAAATTATGTGGAGAGACAATAACTGAATAAGACATGTTAGAAAAAACATTTTCTACTTTTCATACCTCGAATTTGCTCCTGCAGCAGCAATATCGAGAGCTTAGATTTACCAAATATTCTGAGTTAATTTCATGTCTTCTTGTGGCTGAGCAAAATAATGAGGTTTTGATGAAAAATCATCAATCTCGCCCAACTGGAACTGTAGTATTCCCAGAAGCGAATGCTAATTCATCAAATAACCGCGGCGGTTATCGTGGCAGTGGCCGTGGCCGTGGTCATTCACAAGGCCGAGAGGGTCATAATAAGAAGTCTAAATCAAACCACCAGAAGTGGAATAACAATGATGAAAAACAGGAAAAGGGGAAAGATTTTCAAAACAAACCCTCTAAAAATCATGACAATGCTTGTTTCAGATGTGGAGTAAAAGGGCATTGGTCGCGTACCTGTCGTACGCCTAAACATCTTGTGGAACTTTATCAAGCATCATTGAAGGCAAAAGGAAAAAAAGGTGGAAACAAATTTCATTGATCATGATGAGCCTGTTGACATAACTCATCTGGACGTTTCAGATTTCTTTGAGGACCCAAATGGAAATATCGGCCATTTGATTGGTGATGGACATGTTAATGCCAATTAGCATGTTTGATATTATTTTTCAGTGTGTTTTTCATTATGCTTTTGGTGTGTTGCTAGTACTTATTTATCATTATGTTTAAGTGTTTTTCACTATGTTTAAGTTTGTTTTTGAGTGTTCTAGCGTATTTTGAGTGTGATTCTAATAAAATTTCCTACAGTGTGTGCTTTTGAGGGATAAATTTGTCTTATTATTTAGTTTGCTTTTAAATGAAGTTCGAGTTTTATTTTCAATTATTTCTTAATTAAATTGTAATCTCCTCAAAATTTATTTTATATATATTTATATTAACTTAAGTTTATATATGTGAAGATGGCTTCGGATCATACTAATGATTTGAACAATCGAAAGATGAATGATGGAGATGAATGTCTTGTAGACAGTGCCACAACGCATACAATCCTTCGAAACAAAAATTATTTCACTCACTTAAAATTAGCTAAAGCTAATGTTAACATAATATCAGGTACTACAAACCTGATAGACGGCTCCAGAAGAGCAAATATTTTGTTACCAAATGGGACAAAATTACAAATTAATGATGCTTTATATTCTAGCAATTCCAGAAGAAATTTGCTAAGCTTTAAAGATATCCGTCTTAATCAATACCACATTGAGACTACTAACGAAGATAATATAGAATACATTTGTATTACTTCTATTGTATCATGCCAGAAGCAGATACTAGAAATATTTTTTGGACTTTCTTCTGGGTTATATCAAACTACCATACGAACTATAGAAACAAATCTTGTATTAAGTCAGAAGTTCAATGATCCAAAGATTTTTATGCTTTGGCATGATAGACTTGGTCACCCAGGATCAATTATGATACGGAGAATTGTTGAAAACTCACATGGACATTCTATAAAGAACCTGAAGATTCTTTTGCCTTTTGATAACCCATGTGCAGCTTGTTCTCAAGGCAAATTAATTACAAGACCATCCATAACAAAGGTCAATTTTGAATCTCCAAGTTTTTTGGAAAGAATTCAGGGTGATATTTGTGGACCCATTCACCCATCTTGTGGATCTTTTCGATATTTCATGGTTTTAATAGATGTGTCAACTAGGTGGTCACATGTTTGTTTGCTCTCTACCCATACTATTGCATTTGCAAGACTTCTTGCTCAAATTATTAAATTACGAGAACAATTTCCTGATTATCAAATTAAAAAAATTAGACTAGATAATGCAGGTGAATTTACATCTAAGGCTTTTGATGATTATTGCATGTCAATTGGTATTGATATAGAGCATCCTGTTGCACACGTCCATACTCAAAATGGTTTGGCAGAATCCTTGATAAAACGTCTTCAATTAATTGTCAGACCTTTGCTTTTAAAATCAAAATTACCCGTTTCTTCATGGGGACATGCAATATTACATGCTGCATCGTTAATTCGTATTCGACCGACTAGTTATCATAATTTTTCACCTTTGCAACTTGTACTTGGCCAACAACCAAATATTTCTCATTTGAGAATTTTTGGTTGTGCTGTTTATGTTCCAATTTCAACCCTACAAAGGACGAAAATGGGTCCTCAATGAAAACTTGGAATTTATGTTGGCTATGATTCTCCTTCAATAATTAGATATCTTGAGCCTTTAACAGGGGATATTTTCACCGCAAGATTTGTGGATTGCCAATTTGATGAACGAGTTTTTCCGTCGTTAGGGGGAGAAAAGACAAATAAACGACGTGAACTTATATGGAATGCATCATCTTTATCTCAGTTTGATCCTCGAACAAATCGATGTGAACTTTAAGTTCAAAGGATTATTCAGTTGCAAAATATTGCAAATCAAATTCCAGATGCATTTACAGATTCAAAGAGAATAGTAAAATCACATATACCTGCAGAAAATGTCCCAGCAAGGGTTGATGTCCCTGAAGGACAATCAGATCAGGTAAATGAAATTAAACCACGCTTGAAGCGTGTTAGACCAATTGATGCAAAAGACTTAACTCCAAGGAAAAGGAGAATACAAATGAAGCTTCAAAATAAAAGTGGCTCTCCTGAAGAAGCCATCATCGAAAATAAGATAGAAAAAATTAATCGATCCGAAAATGATCAAATACTCCCGAAGAAGTATATGTACCAACAACTAAGGAAATACAAAATTCCCCTGAAGAGGAACAAAATGATCATGTAGATTTACAAAATAAAGAAATTTTAATCTCCCCAGATAAGGCTCATGAACGAATCTCAATAGATTATTTTGGTTCTAAGAAATTCCTGGATCGAAGAAATATTAACATTGATGATAAATTTGCATTTGCTGTCGCTCTTGATATTATGAATAATGATGAAGATGTTGAACCAACAACAGTGGAAGGATGTCGACATAGAAAAGATTGGCCAAAATGGAAAGAAGCAATCCAAGCAGAACTAAATTCACTCGACAAACATAAAGTTTTTGGACTTGTTGCCCTGACGCCTAAAGACGTCAAACCTATCGGGGTATAAATGGGTTTTTGTTAGAAAGCGAAATGAGAAAAATGAAATTGTGAGATACAAAACACGACTCGTAGTACAAGGTTTCTCGCAAAGATTAGGTATTGACTATGAGGAGACTTATTCCCCAGTGATGGATGCAATCATATTTCGATTTTTGATTAGTTTAGCAGCCTCAGAAGGGCTTGATATGCGTCTTATGGACATAATAACAACATACCTGTATGGATCTATTGATACTGATATATATATGAAAATCCCTGAAGGATATAAAATGAATGAAAATTTAAAACATAGAAGCTTGTATTCAATTAAGCTACAAAGATCCTTATACGGGTTAAAACAATCTGGGCGCATGTGGTACAATCACTTAAGTGAATATTTATTGAAAGAAGGATATGCAAATAATCCAATTTGCCTATGTGTTTTCATTAAAAAATCAGAAATTGGATTCGTTATCATTGTGGTATATGTTGATGATTTAAATCTCATTGGCAATCCTGAAGAACTCACAAAAACTGCTTCTTACTTAAAAGATGAATTTGAAATGAAAGATCTTGGTAAAACAAAATTTTGCCTTGCCCTGCAGATCGTGCATTTACCAAACGGAATATTTATTCATCAATCAACATATACGGAAAAAGTCTTAAAGCGTTTTTATATGGATAAAGCTTATCCATTAAGCACTCTAATGGTTGTTCAATCACTTGATACAGACAAAGATCCATTTCGTCCAAAAGAAGTTGGTGAAGAGCTTCTTGGTCCTAAAGTACCATATTTAAATGCAATTGGAGCACTTATGTACCTTGCAAATTGTACAAGGCCTGACATTGCACTTGCAGTCAATTTACTAGCAAGGTATAGTTCTGCACCAACTAGAAGACATTGGAATGGCGTTAAGCATGTATTGCGTTATCTTTTGGAACAATTGATATGGGATTATTTTACTCAAGGGGATCAAAATCAGAATTATCCGGATATGAGGATGCTGGATACCTTTCTGATCCACATAAAGCCCGATCACAAACAGAATATTTATTTATCTGTGGAAATACTGCTATCTCATGGAGATCTGTTAAACAAACAATGGTTGCCACTTCCTCAAACCATTCGGAGATATTGGCAATTCATGAAGCTAGTAGAGAGTCTATTTGGTTAAGATCTATGATACAACATATTCGGGAAACATGTGGACTATCTTCAATAAAAAATAGTCCCACAATATTATATGAAGATAATGCTACTTGCATTACACAGATTAAAGGAGGTTATATTAAAGGTGATCGAACTAAGCATATTTCACCAAAATTCTTTTATACACATGAGCTCCAAAAGAATGGTGAAATAGATGTTCAAAAAATACGCTCAAGTGAAAATCTTGTAGATTTATTCACAAAAGCATTGCCAATCGCAACATTCATGAAGTTAGTGCATAATATTGGGATGCAGCAATTGAAAAGTATTTTTCAAACAATTGAGACGGCAACATCAAAATGAGCATATTGATGAGGGGGAGTAATTGTTTTGAAGGAAAATCTATATACTGTACTCTTTTTCCTTCACTGAGTTTTTATTTCACAGGGTTTTTCTTGGTAAGGTTTTAATGAAGCAGTTGTTATCACCTCCAATATTATTTTTAAGATACATATGAATAATGTATTCATTTTCCTTCACTAGTATTTTTTCACACAGGGTTTTTTCTAGTAAAGGTTTTAACGAAACATATTCTATGTAAAATGGACATTCAAGGGGGAGTGTTATGAAAATACAATATAAGTGAATGTCCAATCCCACAATGTAACTTGTGATCCTTCACCTTCCTCGATTTATTCTCTAGTTTATGGTACCATTTACTCTTAA
Organism: Acer negundo; assembly: GCA_035582765.1. Lineage (NCBI taxonomy): Eukaryota > Viridiplantae > Streptophyta > Magnoliopsida > Sapindales > Sapindaceae > Acer > Acer negundo. Next base: position 28,880,116 of record CM069235.1, on the reverse strand, counting down.
GTTTATGGCTCCATTGATTCTCAAGTGTATTGCTTGTGTCTTTTCATTTGTAACTACTATATTGTGAGCCTATAAAATAGAGGTCTCACCAAGTTGTAAATACCATTGAGAAATGAATAAAATATCATATTTATATGTCATCTATCTCTTGATTTCTTCTAAGGTTAATATGGATATTTTAGAGATGAGAAAGATTAAATTATTAAATTTTAATTTCTTAATGGTAGTTGTGGGAAGTAAATAGGTGTGAAAGGCGATAAAGCCACCCTAAAAAAAAATTATAAAAAATAAAAACAGAAAAGAAATGGGACTTATGTATAAAAAAAAAATACTGAAAAACAATACTTTAGTCTTTCTAGAGTTTTCCCTATTTAGCGTGCAACAATAGATTTCATCATTTCACGTGTTTTAATCCAGGTATGGCCATGGGACAAATGAGGATGGAGAGATCCCCCCACCACCTCCCCCATTCCCCTACCCCTTCCCTCGCTCTACTCAATACCCCATTTGGAAGAATGGAGAAATGGGGGATGGGGTGTTTGGGGGGAGTTCCCCCACTCCCACCCATTTTTTCCTATTTTCAATCTTAATCTCTAATCTGAAATTCGGAATTCGGAATTCGGAATTGACAATCACAATATCCCGTTTACCTATTTTAATATTCAATAAAAAAATAACCTAAATATCCAATCCAAAATAAATTAAAATTAGAATAAGGTTAGATTTAAATATTCATTAGAAAATAAAATTAAAGTTATATATATTTATTTATTTGGGAGACCATTTATATTTTGGTGTCAAATTAATTACCCCACCAAAACACCAAAACCCCCATTTTGAGTGAAATTTGCCCCCAAATCACCATGGGACTCTCCATGGGGTGGGGCCCTTGGGGATTTGCCCATACCTATTTTCATCAACTTTTGTTTTCGAGGAACGTTACCACTCTCCAATGTTTTTCAATTTGAAAAACAAAAAAAAAACAGCCTCCTAAAACGTAGCCCGAAGGCCCTCTAACTTGTTATAAAGGATCTGACTTCTGAGAGAATAGCAACACAACCTCCAACATATAAGCATATATCACAATTCACAAAAAGATCACCTTCTCTTCGATCTGATGGAAAGCATCAACGGGGATCATGAGAATGTGAATCAGCCCTTGTTAAGAGGAGTTGATGATGATCAAGAAAACAAGGGCCTTGCATCAAGAGCCTGGATTGAATCAAAGAAGCTATGGTACATCCTAGGCCCTTCAATCTTCAACAGTGTAGCCTCTTTCTCCATGAACGTCATCACACAAGCTATTGCTGGCCACCTTGGTGATGTTGAACTTGCTGCCACCACCATTTCCATCACTGTCATTTCTGGCTTCAATTACGGTCTCCTGGTATTATAACTATCTTTAAACTATATCTTCCGATTAATATTATTTAAAATATTGTTGTTGATGATTTCTCAGACATTTTCATTGACCAATTAACTATTAGTTGGGAATGGCAAGTGCTTTGGAGACACTTTGCGGGCAAGCTTATGGGGCCAAGAAATACCACATGTTAGGCATCTACTTGCAGAGATCATGGATCGTCTTGTTCCTGTGTTGTTTCTTGCTTTTGCCTTTCTACATTTTCGCGACTCCAATACTGAAATTTATAGGACGGACTGATGAAGTGGCGGAGATGTCAGGGGTTTTGTCAATATGGTTGATCCCTCTACATTTCTGCTTTGCGTTTCATCTTCCGATGAATCGGTTCTTGCAGAGCCAGCTCAAGGCACAGGGATGTCGTTAGTGGGTTTGGTGGTGAATTTGTTGGCAAGCTGGTTGCTAGTTTATGTGTTGGATTTTGGTGTTGTGGGTGCAGTTGTTGCTTTGGATATCTCTTGGTGGGTCTTGTTTTTGGGGAATTATGGCTATACTGTATGTGGTGGGTGCCCTTGGACTTGGACTGGTTTCTCCGTGGAAGCCTTTTCAGAGCTCTGGGGCTTCCTCAAACTCTCTGCTTCTTCTGGAGTCATGCTCTGGTGCGTTCATTTCTCTCTTTCGATCTCTCTCTTCTTTAGTACTATCCTAACTATTTTTCTGTTACTCCATTAATTTGATGTTTTGTATGTTTTGATATTTGGATGCAGCTTGGAAAATTGGTATTATAGAATACTGTTATTAATGACTGGGTATCTGGAAAATGTCACTTTAGTTATAGACGCCTTATCAGTATGGTAAGTCAACATTAGTGTGTGTGAGTGTAATTCTACGTAACTCAAAAAATTAATCTGTTTATAAAAAAAAAAAAAAAAAATTAACTCAAAAAATTAATCTAAAAAAGAAGAGTGATGCTAGACAAACTAAAAATTTAACATAAATGATGTAGTAGGTGAGTTGTCATCACCACACACAACATGAGATGATGTAGATAATGAAAAAGCCACTTGCAACATTATTTGGGTTGAAATTTGGATAAAATTTTTGAATTATTTAGCATTACTGAAAAAAGAATTCAAATTTCAAATAATACGACAAATTATTGGTTTTACTATGTAAATTATGGGTCATGTGATGAATTGTATAAAAAGAACAAATCATTTTTTACATCATTTGAATTTATTTTTAGACTAACATAACACTATTGCAGTCTTTAATCAGGACTGCAATCGTGTAATGTTACATAGTCAAATAAAAATATTTTGTTATGAATAATGTTTGGGTATTGATCAATCAGTACCCAAAATACTGACCCACCAATGGAAGTGTAGTCCGTAACTTTTGTCTTTTATTGTTTATATTTATCTCATAAATTGGACCACGTGTTACATTCACATTGGTGAGATCAGTATTTTGGATACTGACCGGTCAGTTCCTAAGCATTATTCTTTTTTTATTTCTTTTTTTTCTTATGTTTCCCATTTTTTTTTTTTTTTTTTTTTTAAGTTTAAGTTAAATGTGATAAATAAAAAAATCTGATATTTTTTTTATAAAGTATATTTTATTCTTCTTATCGGTATTCATGCAAAATATCAAATCAAAATTCATTAACGTGTGGACAATGGACATACATGCTTTGGCACTAGAGAAAGCCTCTCTATATATTTTATGTAAATCCAGTGTTCTCAAATATATAACGATTTTGTATTTGCTATTTCCATGGACTCCATGATTTATTTTGCAGCATGAATATTAATGGATGGGAAATGACGATTCCTCTTGCTTTCTTGGCAGCTACAGGGTAATTTTGAACTCTTTTTCAATTTTTTTTTTAGTGATAACTAGAGGCTAGAGTGAGATTTATTATTTATTTATTTTATTTACAAAATTTTAAGGAATTATTGAAACAGTTTTTAATTAGAGCAAAATACATTGACAATATATTTGACCACCCTTGAAGGGGGTGAGCAAAAGTGTTCTCATAAGTAAATGGGTCCTTTTTTTTTTATGACACTTTTTCCAAAGCCATTTATGGAAAAGTCACATACTTAATAAATTTTGTAGAAATAATAACAATTAGTGGGATCTGCCAAAATTTCCCATAATCTCTTTCTTCCTTTATTTATTTATTTTTTTTCAAAAACCTCCATTGATCCATCAATGGAGATCAAACAAATCTCCAATGGAGGTCAAAACGACTTCCAATAGAAGTTATCGAAACGGTTGACTTCATTAGAGGTCATCGAAACGACATCCGTTATAAAAAAAAATTCTTTAAACATGTCTTGGGTAGTTGAAATAAGTCTCGGGTAGCTGGAAATAAGTCTCAGGGTATCAATAAGTCTCCGTTATCTAGAAATAAGTCTCAAGTATCTGAAATTAAGTCCCGGCTAGCTTGAAATAAGTCTTGGGTGACCTATCCGAGACTTATTGTCGAGATTTATTTTCAGAATTTTTTTTTTTATTTTCTTCTTCATCGACCACCAATGGAGGTCGAAGTCATTTCAACTCCAATGGAAGTCTTTTCGACCTCCATTGATGGATCAATGGAGTTCTTTGAAAAAAAACAAGAGAGAGAGAGAGAGAGAGAGAGAGAGAGAATAAGTGAGGGGCAATTTTGGCAAATCATGTATTTTAGTGCTACAAAACATTGAATTAATAAGCTGGTGATATTTCCACAAAACCAAACCCATTTGATGTTATTTCCCCCTTTTCCTTCTAAGGAAATTTGGATCCTCAAAAGTTGTCACATCAATATTTGATGATTATTTTCAGTGATTACTAAATTTGATGATTGTATTGTCCACAATGGTACATTATTTTATTTTATTTTTTTTGCTAAAAAATAAAAATAAAAACTATAAAAGACAAAAGAAGGCATATAATATGGGTATTGATTCATTCGTAATGAAGAGACAAATTTTACCCAATTGAAATTTTTTTGGTCGAAACAATGATGAGATACATAGATGATTAGAAAAAAAAAAAAAAAGCCAGATATGAGAGAGAAAGAATAAAATTACTATTTTAGGTTAAGTTTGTATTTGATGATTGAAAGTCAATCTTAAAATTTGATTATTGAAGAGGCAATTTGATTATTGATAATTGCTGTCGCTAAATTTTAGTGACTTTGTTGGATAGTGTTTTTTTGAATAAATAATCAAATTTTGATTACTCTCTTATTTTTGAGGATATTATTGGAGATGGTCTTTGATAAACCGTCTATTAAAAAAATAGATCTCCAATGCAGCTGTGCATATTCAACCTGACACTGATGTGGCAAAAAAAATATTAGACATTGTCAACATGACCGTCTACTTTTAGACGGTCTGTTGCACATCTATTTTTTAGTTGACTCAGTAAGTATTTAAAATTAACATTAATTTTTCATCTATTTTTGATAAGGAAATAAAATAAAATAAAAATTGGACACGTCATTCAAAGTAAATGTGTTTTAAACAAAAACATTGAAGACCAAATTTTGAGTTGATTGTCTATAAAGTCTATCGTTATGTCACATAGGAAGCAAGTCTATTGACATTGTTGTCATGTCAACGATTTTTGGTATGCAAGCTACTTTTGCTTTGGAGATGCTCTCAGTAATATTTGAAAAACAAATTTCGAGAAGAATAGTTTTTGATCTTATTCTACAATAGATATTTCCAGGTACATATATAATCATGGATCAATATTATAATGCCTAGAATCAAGCAATTGATCCTACAATCGAGCTACATGTCTAATGAATCGGTCCTACATTGTCTCTTGATTAGAAAAAAATCACAACAATAATTACTAGGAAATAATGGAAGTTCTATGGAGAAGATAAATGATACGCTAATTATTCTTATCCCTAAAAAGGAGAACTTTGAGAGGATTACGGATTTTAGGCCGATAAGTTTGTGTAACATTATTTATAAAATAATGGCAAAGACTATTGCCAATAGGTTTAGGGTGGTTCTTGGTGATTTTATTTTCGGAGACGCAAGGAACCTTTATTCCAGAAAGATTGATCTCAGATAATATTATTGTGGGCTTTGAGTGTCTACACAGAATTAAAAGGTGGAAGAGGAAACGAGGTTCCATGGCAGTCAAATTAGACATGTCAAGGGCTTATGATCACATAGAATGGATTTTTGTAGAAAATATGATGCGTTTGTTAGGTTTCTCAGCAAGATGGATTGGACTAGTTATGCATTGTATTTCTTCCGTTTCTTATTTGTTAGTTCTGAATGGCAGAATTTTCAGAGCCATTAAGCCGACACGGGGATTGCGGCAAGGAGATCCACTCTCATCATATCTCTTTCTTTTGTGTGCAAAAGGATTCTCTAATCTTATTAATCGTGCAATTGTTAGTGGGGAGTTACGGGGTTTAAATGCAGCAGTAATGGGCCGACCATATCTCGCATATTTTTTGCAAACGACAGCCTGTTATTCGCCAAGGCTACCGTCTCCAATTGTGAGTTAGTTAAGCGAATCCTTGGAGCCTATGCTAGAGCATCAGGACAGGTTGTCAATTTTGATAAGTTCGCTGTCTTCTTTAGTCCTTCTATTCGTTCACATGAATGTTCTCGTTTGGCTGCAATATTAGGGATTAAGGTTGTTAATTGTCATGAAAAATACCTAGGTTTACCTTGCTTTACTAGGAGGAAGAAAAAGGAGATTTTTTCAGGTATTGTTACTAGGATTTGAGACAAGATAAAAGGGTGGCGTGACAAGTTCCTTTCTATAGGAGGAAAAGAGATTTTACTCAAAGCTGTGATACAAGCCATTCCCACGTACTCAATGAATTTATTCCAGCTTCCTAAGAGTATCCTGGATGACATATAGGTGGGGAAGTAACGAACTTCGAGGAAAATTCACTTGTGCGAGCCTAAAGTGAAAGGGGGTTTAGGTTTTAAAGATCTAGAGAAGTTTAACAAAGCATTACTAGCAAATCAGTGTTGGCATCTATTGTCTAATAATAACTCGCTGGCAGCCCGAGTACTGAAAGATTGTTATTTCCCTAATAGTGAGTTTATAGATGCAGAAATGAAGCCTTCGACCTCCTTTATTTGGAAAAGTCTAATGTGGGGAAAAGAGATCATTGCCACGGGCACAAGATGAAGGGTGGGAGATGGATCCAAGATCCGTATTTACAAAGATCGATGGATCCCGAGACCTACCACATTCAAACCTTTTTCCACCCCCATGCTGAATGAAAATTCCACTGTCAATATGCTAATATCCCTTCAGGTGAATGGAATATAGATTTGTTGAATGCAGTTTTTTTGAAGGAAGATATCTCTGCGATCCTAAGTATCCCTATTAGTAACGGCTGCACCAAGGACTCTTTACAATGGCATTATGATCCTAAAGGATCCTACTCAGCCAAATCTGGATACAGGTTAGAATGTGAGCTGCGCTCTGATCCTTCTCCTTCTAACTCTGGTTCCTTCTCTAGTTTAGCTACAGCTTGGTGGAAAACTCTTTGGAAAATTCAAATTCCTATTCGAATTCCCACTAAAGTGAAGATTTTTGTTTGGAGGGCTTGCAACGACATGCTGCCCTCATTTCAGATACTGGCTAAAAGAAGAATTAATGTCAGTTCGGATTGTCCTTTGTGTATTCACAAGAAAGAGACAATACTTCATGCCCTGTGGAGTTGCAAACACCTGGAAAATATGTGTTCCTTTTGGTCCCCAAAGCTGTCAGGTATGCATAAAAATAAGTCTCATTTTTTTGATTTTATTTTGGATTGTTTTTCCTGTTTGAAGATAGAGGAAGTAGGCATGCTTTGTGTTTGTATGTGGAAGATATGGTCTTTGTGAAATTTGACAGTGCATGATCCTAGAGCTAATAGGGAAGTGGATGTAGTTGAGTGGGCTAGTTGTTTCATTAATGAAAACCATAGTTCTATTTCTGCTGCTGCTAGACCTGTTGAAGATATCCCTGTTAGTATCCGTATATGGAAGTCACCAGACCCAAGGAGATATAAGGTCAATTGCGACGCAGCTCTAAATGAGGCAAGTCAAGTGGTGGGATTTGGTATTGTCATCCGCGATTCATATGGTCTGGTAATGGCTTCTAGCTCTCAAAAGATCAAAGCCACCTTCTCTCTGCAAGTGGCTGAAGCAGTGGCAATTCTTCGCAGTCTTCAATTGGTAATAGATACAGGTTTGACTCCATGTCAGGTTGAGTCGGATGTAGAAGTTGTTGTGCGGTGGATCAATAGCGCGGTTCCCTTATGCTCTGAAATTGGGAATGTTATCTCTAACATTCTCGCCTTGCGGGATCATGTGTGTTGTATTTCCATTTTGTTCGTTCATAGGAGAGTGAATCAGGTGGCCCATGTTTTAGCTAAAAACAACCTCTATTGTATGGAGGATATGTTTTGGCTGGAGGAGTACCCTCCTTGTATTAGGTCCATTTTAGCGACTAAATGTTGCGTTTGTTTGTAATCATTCTTTACCATAAAAAAAAAAAAAATTAAAAAAAAAAGGGTAGTTACTAATAAATTTATTACAATAATACCATAAAGGCCTTTCACTAATAAATTTATTACATAATGACACCTTCTTAGTAATCCCATATTGCACTGTGTATGTTTGGTTAAGTTTTCTAATGTCTTAAAAGGTCTACAAACTTCTATTTGAGTTTTCTAAAGTTGTTTGGTTGAACATTTGAGATTATCTATTTTAAATTCAATAAAGATTAGTAGAATTTAAACCTCTAATAGAAAAAAGCTCATGAGGAGGAACTTCTCTAAATATATATTTTTTTATTTTTGAAATCTACTAACCAAACAACTATATTTTTTTAATTAAAAAAAAAAACATTTATTTCTAATAGATCTACTACAAATAAACCTTTTACGAATAAAAGTTTTTCAAAAGATTACCCAAACAAATTTTATGACACTCCTATTAGCCGAGTTTACTATGGGAATAATAAAATTAACCTTTTCTTTTTTAGTATTTAATAATAAATAATAAAATAGAATAGAGATGTCCTATCGGGTCTAAGCAAGTGAGGCAATTGACTACGACCTCACCGGCCTAGGCTCATTTCATTAAGGCGTCAGTTTTTTATGTTCTATTTATCCTTTTATTGTGTTTGTATTATAATAGAATCCTTCTTTTAGTAATAATAATTATTATTATTTAACTATCTTCTTTTGTTCAAATAAATGATAATCTTCATTTTTTTTTTTTTTTTTTCCAAATAAGTTTTATAATTTTCTCATACATTTCAATTACAACCATAGTTATAGTAAGCGTTAGGCGCTAGTCAGGTGAAGACCCGGCCCCTATCGCCTAGGCCGCCGATTATTCGGCAATTAATCGGTTAATGAATTTTTTTATTTTTTTACATTTTCCTGCATAAAAAAAATTAAAAATCCAATACCAAATAAATTTCCAAACCTAAATAATATTAAACTAAACAATTAATGAGATAAACATTTAAAAAATAGGCCCAACAACAGGCCCAACACATGGATCCACAAGGATATTCAAAACCCTAATACAAAACGGTGTGTTTTGAGTTAATACTATCATATAAAAACTTCATCATCTCAATTCTTCTCCCCAAATTGTCTTCTTGTCCTAAACTGCCGCCTACAATCCCTAAAATCATATAATCTAACAAATACAAATACTAGATGGATGAAGACCGGACGAGTAACGACGGCGGACGGCAGCGACCTGGTGACGGTGGACGGTAGGTTTGGACGACGATAGACAAGTCGACGAGAGGTCTGGTTCGTTTGGCCGAAGTGTTGAAGGCCTGAAGCCAACACGTTGCCGTTTTGGGCGTAAAACACCCAAATCCGTCTAAATGGCCGATTTTAGGCTTTTCGCCACGGCAGGAGGCCGCCTACCGGTTTGTTGGTGATTAATCGGCCGATTTTTTGAACACCGATTACAACAACATCAAAAATATTCTCTTATTTTGAAATTTTTTTGAAATATATTTTCTAGCATTGATTTTTTTTTTTTAAATTCAAGAATTAAAATGCCAAAAAAGAAGTTTTAGAAATTATAAAAAAAAAAAAATTTCAATTACAAAACTTATTCTTAATTTTCATAAAGTAAAGAAGATTAAATTATATATATATACTATTACAATTCGGGATTTGTGCAAGAGATATGATCTTTAACTCGTAACTTTATTGATATGGTTGTGAATAAGATTGTGAGAGATTTACCATTTGATCAAACTCATCTTGTTTTAGAAAATAACATTTCTGTTATTAATTATAAGAATACCAAATTTGAATACTATTGCAAGTCTCCATTAATGAAGGCTACACACCTCCACTAAATATGGATTTTTTTTTGGAAGCTTTATATAAATTCGGAGTCTTTTTTTTTTTTTTAAGAGAGGAAAAGACTTGAACTTACAACCTCGTGGTATATGTGTAAGATATACCACCAGACCAATTTCATCTCATCACCTCCACTAAATATGTAAATCTATATGACAATGTTAAAAGCTATGGAAAGCAGTTGTGGTGAAAGCTTAAATTTTGCATTTGATTTACAGAGTAAGGGTAGCTAATGAATTAGGAGCCGGGAATGGTAAGGCAGCAAAATTCGCAACAAAAGTGTCCGTACTGCAATCGACCATGATCGGTATCTGCTTCTGCTTGCTCATTTTGGTAGCCATTGATAAGATTGCTTTAGTATTCACAGACAATGCTGATGTTCTCAAAGAAGTCGACAAGCTTACCTATCTTTTAGCCATCTCAGTTCTCCTTAACAGTGTCCAACCAGTTTTATCAGGTAACCCTTTCATATTAATTAGAGTATAATTACCTCTGCAACTATGCAGATTCTGTATAACAGTTAAATTCATGGATAGTTTGCAATATTTTACATCATATCTTTTGAAAGGGTAATTTTGCTGTGACGACAGGGGTATCTATTGGATCTGGATGGCAAGCAACAATTGCATATATAAATCTTGGCTGCTATTACCTCATCGGATTACCGCTTGGTTTTCTTATGGGATCTGTCTTTAAGTTGGGTGTCATGGTTAGTCGATCTTAAAAGCCTGCACATAATTTATATATATTTATCAAGTGTGAGAAGTCTGTATGCTTCTTTGTTTATTTATTTATTTATTTATTTTTTTATATTTTATTTTACCGGATTGAGTCTATAACGTTACATAGTAATATAGTTACTTTTGGACGAGCATGTAATGTTACAAAATGGATCCCGTACGGGAAAAAACATAAAATTCCCACACACCAGAATACTAGATAGGACTCCAACTACATGTTAATGATATTTAAATGAGTGACTTTAACTGGAAATTATTGAGATTCATTGTGAATAATGAGAAATCTTCTCCAAAAATCATAAAATTTATAGTTTTAATATGTTAATATGATAATAAATAATTAGTCAGAAATGTTTAATATTATCAAACGCTATTGATTCAGGGTTTATGGGGTGGGATGATTTTTGGTGGTACTGGAGTTCAAACTGTGATCCTGTCCATCATAACAATCAGATGTGATTGGGAAAAGCAGGTAGGGTTTATAATATTACTCCTCATCTCCTAAATATTCTTCGATCATATGATTAAATTTGTTATATTGTTGGATTTACAGGTTGAAAATGCTAGCAACCGTGTGAGCAAGTGGTCAAGCTATGACCCTCGTCAACAATCAGAGGATCAATATATTGATTCGGATTAAACCAAAGTATTTATTTATTATTATTATACTGATAAATCAATTAAGGAAAATTGAATCGAATGTTATTGCTTTTCTCTACCATTTGTTCTCTTTGGAAAATCCTAGAAATTCACAATTCAATGAAGGAAAGTCTATATCGCATATTTTGATGTCTTGTTTGGTTTTTAATATTAAATATTAATGCTTCATAAATACTTGGAAATTAATACAGATTTTCTGATTATACTTTTGCTTGTCGCACAAAAATCTCTCTGTTTTATTTCTCTCAAAGAGTATTTGAATTCCAAAATATACATAACATGATCTTTCTCAGATGACCCTATTGATATGAATATTTGAATATTGTATCATTACCTAAATTGTGATGGGCACCACTTTAAGTCTGTAATTAACCAAAGAAACACCCACTCGCATTATATTTGGAACAACTGACAGCTTCGTTACATCAACATTGTATCTTCTGGGAAGTTTACAATGTTGAAATTAATAAAATAAAAATAAAAATAAAAACAAGTAATTCATGTTTCATTTTATTATCCTATTAATGATGACGATATCATCTGCTTTTTAAAAAAATTATGATATCATCCCGCGTTTTGAAACAGACCATTGTCTAACTAATTACTATATAATTATATATATTTATTTATTTTTTATCATTTCTAGTTTATATTTCCATTACTAACAAATCAACTTGTGACAAAATGAGGTTGGTCCAACGATATACCCCTCACACCTGCACTACGAAGTTATGGATTATAGTCGTCTCCCATTTTCAAATCCTGAAAATATTTAATACTCTTCAAAATAAATAAATAAATAAATAAATAAATCAACTTGAGTCTCCTTTCATCTTTTAAGCCGGCTAATACGCACCTATCAGGCTATCACCTTTAAAATTATATATCAATCAGTCAAACTCAAAAGATTAATAATTCAAGTTGTAGCAAATAATTCCACTTCCATAATTCAATAACTTAATATCTTAATTAACATCAAATTCTTAAAATAAAAAAAATTAAAAAAAAATTGTGAGTATTTAATTATGAGATAAATTATAGAATTTTGGCGAAATTTCAAGTCAAATTCATAAAACTGGATACAAACTTAAAAAGAGAAATAAACAAACTGAATATATGGGCAATTCATTTGATACACAAAAAATAAGGTATAGCTGCATTGCAAAAACCCTAAATATCATTCAAACTTTGAACCGTACATTCGGACCCGGTCTGCCGGTCCATGTTCTAATTTTATTATTTTTTTTACTTTAAGCACCGGTATCCAGAAGCCCACTGGCCCTGACTAAATTGGGGTCAAGCTAGGTCGGCCCACTAAGGGGTAAAACTCTCCCAATGCAGGTTTTCTCCATTTACAAGACTCGAACTCGAGACCTTGCTTAAGGGGAAGGAGTGCCGAACCACTAGAAACAACATGCGTTTTATTATTCTTCATTTACATGTAGATAAGATTAAAGCAAAAAATAGCAAACCAATATTGGCTTGGTTGGTTCGGCTGCCGACCATCTCTCGTCATCTAACCGTAGAGACAGCTAAAGAAACCCGGTCCAACCCGAACCATCCATCGACCGACGCCGCAAACCGGCTCAAATGTTTTAACTCGGTTGACTCGACGTTTGATCTCTTCCATATATTCTTCACCACAGTTTTGTCCTGTAGTCTTCTATTGACGGCCGTCAGAATCTCCATTTTCGTTTCGTTAACCAAATCCCACAACGCATCGTTTCTCTTCCTATTCATGAACAACAACGACAGTCTCTCTTTACAATCCTCGAATTTCTTCAAATCGGTTAAAAGCTGAGTCAACTCACTAACACTCAAACTCGTTATTCTGTATCCGAGTTCCACAACTCGGAAGAAAATTTCACGTTGTATGGACCTATAATCTTCACTTACCAATCTGACGATCTCGTAAACCAAACCGTTTGTCTGAAGATGCAATGAAGTTGGAGTATTGCTTATCTCTTCAACAAAGCCAACAAGAGCATCCATCTCTATCAACAAATCAGAGCTCATTGACGCCAACACCTTCTCTTCGATATCATTATCGTTCTTCTTATTAGGTTTTGAAGAACAGAGATAGGAACCCAAAATCCTAGAAACTGTTAAATTTTTCTCCAAAACACCCGCATACCATCTCACCCACGGAGATAGTTCCCATGTTTCCAAGTTCGAATTGTCGCGGAACATCGATAAATTAAGGAAGTTCCGGCCGCCGGAAGAAGGATAAATCGAAAGCTGATCTTTTAATATAAACGAACCTCTTGTAATGATATTATGGATGGTGAAGAGACATTTTAGGGAGACAAAGGCGTTGTGTGTACCGTGCAGGCGGTCCATGAGGGCTCCGATGCAAGCACCTGCTTTGCGGCGGGTCCCATGGCCGTAGGAGAGGACGGCAACGATACGCCTATCGGGGGGAGGAGAAGAGACGCCGTGAGTGGTGGCACGGATGATTGTACGGCGGATGGAGGAGGTTCTGCGTTTGGTTGATAGAGTTGTTTTGATCAATGATGCTCTGTCTTTGAAAATGCCTAAGAAAATTCTTAGTTTCTTTAGGTGACCCATCTACTAAAATTGAAATTGAGCGTCAGAATTTTGAGAGATATTAATATATGTGCAAAACAGAGACATATAAAAGAGATGTACTTGGTTTTTTTTTTTTTTTTTTTGGCTTAAAGTCAAAACAACCGTGTAATTAGTTTCAAAAAAAATAAAATAAAGAAAGAAATTAAAGCAAAACAGCCGTGTAATCGCATAGAAATGACTATTGTATTGTGCCATTGTGTGTCTAAACGGTGGACATAGTCTATCGTCAACCCTCCCTTAATTTATAATATCATAATTAATTAATTTTCATTTGGAATTTAAAAATAATTTTCATGTCAAATGGCCAAATTGATATATATGGAATTAACAATTAATTTTCATGTCAAATATGTTAGGTTCGAGTTAAATATGTATATATGTATATTTATAAAAAATAAAAAATAAAAAATAACAAGTTATATATATATACACATACATATATCGTGAAGCAAAATCAACTTTAATTTATGATTTAAAATTTTAACTTCATTATCTAAATTATTTATGTGCTCTTAATTCAATGGTTGAGATTTGAATATATTTATAACTATCGGATTAAAAGCATATGGATGATTGACATGTTGAGGTCATAAATTTAAATTGTTCTAGCCTAAATTTTCTTGATATTAAAAAAAAACACAAAACTTAAAAATAAATAGATATTAAGATAATGTGAATCTTTATTTGATACTTACATGTCATTTATGTTTACATACCAAATCGAAATGGATCAGGATCTTCTCTTTGTCTTGTTTTTCCTTCACTTTTCATAATATAATAATACCTAAGCAAAATAAAAAACATATGGTCTAAATTTGATCAATTTTTTCTCTCTCATATAACTTAATGTTTTAATTACAATTGAAAAATACTAAGGAAAAACAAGGACCAAGGAGAGGATCTTAATCCAATCGAAATAAAATAATTCAACACATAAATAGGTTATATATTTCTAATTCAAGATCATATAAAGGCAATTTTAAACCTTTTTTCATTGAACATCGTTACATGGATACACTTCGTATGCATTTTTTTTAAAAAAAAAAAAAAAATTATATACAAAAAATAATCATTGTTATTTTTATGTTCACATATGTAGTATTGTAGTTTTATCTACTAGTTCAAGCAAAGAACAAAAGAAAAAGACCAGTAAAAACCGCGGACAGAAGAACCACTTTTGACCACTTTTCAAAATTATCGAATCAAAAGGTAATTACTAAATAAGTCCATATATTTTAACTTAAATTTAAGTATTTAGCAATTATTTCACTTTTTACTAAATGGTCCCTGATATTCTTTTTTCCACTATCAGTTTAACAAATATTCTTTTTTCAAAAATTAACAAACGGTCCACCGTTGTTAGCATCCATTATAAGACCTTTAATTAGCTTGACTTATAAAAAGACAAAATTAAATTTTAAAATAAAATGATGAGAAGAGGTTGGTTCAATGGTAAACCTCTTACACCTACACCATGAGGTTGCAGGTTCGAGTTCTCCCTCTTCAAAAAATAAATAAATAAATAAATAAAAAACCGCATTTATATAATAATATAATATTTTAGAAAAAAAAAACTTTAAAAATAAAATATTTACATAAAGAAAACAATAAATAAAAACAGAAATTACTAAATTAAAAATATTTATTTAAAAATAATAATAATAACCTTTCATTGATAAGTTGACTGAACGTTTGAATTTATAGAATAATTTGGTACTTCTTAAAAATTTAGGACCATTGTGACCAAAAAATGAAAAGTCGCAAAATGCCCAATATTAAGTTAGAATATAGGAGACAAGATGAGGTTGGTCCAGTAATTGCCTCTCACACCTACACCGCGAGATTATGTATTCGAGCACCTCCCATCCCTTGTACTATTTTAAAAAAAAAAAAGTTAGAAACTAGGAATATATTTAGTAATTGCTTAATTCAAATAAACGTTTTTATATTGACATTTCTCTATGGAGTGGTGCTATTGGCAACTCTCTAATGAATTAATAAAACCCCATTTTTAAAATCCAAAAATTTATTTGATTCTTTCCAAAACTACCCTTCTCTTTTGAAAACAAATTTACCTTTTTATTTTTGTACTTTTTTTAAAAGTTATGTACCTTTGTATTTTTTTGTTCAGCGTTTCTTCTACTCACCTCCGGGCTCTGGCACCCATTTATTGTCTTTTATTTTTCTTTTCTTTTTTCTTCATTTCGTTTTATCATATTAGGGAAGATATAAAAAATATTAAAAAAGATAAATAAAAAAAAATTATCTTCCCTAATATGATAAAACGTAATAAAGGAAAAAAAAAAACATAAGAAAAGGCAATGAATGGGTGTTGGAGGTGAGTAAAAGAAATATAGAAAAGAAAAAAAATATGTAATGCTAGACGTCTCAAATTTTTTTCCCAAATGATGTGACACATGAGATGTCAACATCATATAAGTTACCATATAATTTCATTATGAGTGGTGCTATTGGCACACCCCCTATCAATCTATTTATGCTCCACTTTTTAAAATTTTGACTTAATAAAATAAAATTAAATGTTTTTATTAATTGTTTTGATTTATTTCCAAAACTACCCGATTTACTTATTTTTCAAACTTAATACACCTCATCTTTGATCTCTGTATACATCTTTCTCTCATCTCAATTAAATGATTTATTTTTTCTTCTTATTATTTTATTTTATTTTGAGTTTTTTTCTTCTTCTTATTTCATGGTGGAAGAGAAAAAAAAAAAATAACAGGGTTGCTTCAACACAACGATAACTTAATATCATTCTAAAGAACGATTCTGCCATATATTTGATATCTTTCAAAGACTATTTCATAATATTTTTATATGTATGTAAGAAGCAAAATTTAGGGTTTAAAAGTTAAGAAATAAAAATAAAAATAAAAAAAGGTTTAAAAGAACATGGTTTTATTTATTTATTTATTTTTATTTTTTTGAAAAGAAATGTGGGGTTTTAATAGGTTTACTTTGTAGAATATTTTTTTCCTTAAATTGTATGTCCTTTTAAGTAATTTTGATAAAGGAAAAAAAAAATACTGCATTATTAAAAAAGTGGGGCATAAATAGACAGGTAGGGGGTGTGCCAATAGCACCACTCTTTCATTATTTATAAGATGCTGACACCTCACATGCCACATCATTTGAGATATAATTTGGGAAAAAAAAAATTAAGACGACTAGCATTACTAAAAAAAAAAAAAAAAAAACCAACAGAGAAATAAAAAGTGGAGTTTTATGCTTTTTAATTTATTTATTATTTATTTAAAAAAGGGGCAATTTTGGAAATGAATTAAATAATTTTTTGAATTTAAAAAAATGGGGTTTTATTAGTTCATTAGAGGGTTGTGAATAGCGTGGAAATGTCACCTTTTTAGCCGGGCTTTGTAAGAAAGTCTCCACTTTAATAAGTTAAGTTTAAAAGACACTAAAATAAGTGATTTCCAAAAATACCCTTATTTTACATATTCTCTTACTTTAAAGTTTTATGAGATTTTATTCTTTTATCTTCTGCATAAAAGACTATTTAACAGACCTCCAATGGAGGTTGAACATTATAACATTATCAATGCATCTTCATTGGATAATTAGTTTAGTTGTTTTACGCAGACGCATTTGATGATCAAGCTCCTCATTGAGCTCGCGGTGGTTGAGCTGTCCGGTAAGCTCGCCGGGGGGGGCAGAGGGCAACGTCCCCAGAGCTTTTTTTCAATTTAAAACCCAAATTTGATTCATTTTCATTTGTTTTCCGAGTTTTTTGTAAACCATGAAACTGATTGTGTGAATTTTGAATCTAATTGAAAAGGCTCGAAGAACAGTTGAAAAGTCTCGGAGACTAACTGAAAAGTCTCGGAGACTAAATGAAAAGGCTTAAGTCTTTTCAATTATTCCCTGAGCCTTTTCAATTAGTCTCCGAGACTTTTCATTTGTTCTCCAAGACTTTTCAATTAGTCTCCAAGACTTTTCAATTAGTCTCCGAGACTTTTCATTTGTTCTCCAAGACTTTTCAATTATTCCCCAAGTCTTTTCAATTAGTCTCCGAGACTTTTCATTTGTTCTCCAAGACTTTTCAATTGTTCTCCAAGCAAAAGGCTCGGAGAATAAATAAAAAGTCTCGGAGACTAATTGGAAAGGTTCGGGGAACAATTGAAAAGGCTCGAGCTTTTTCATTTAGTCTCTGCGACTTTTCAATTAATCTCCGAGACTTTTCATTTGTTCTCCGAGCCTTTTCATTTAGTCTCCGAGACTTTTCATTTATTCTCCAAGCCTTTTCAATTATTCTCCGAGACTTTTCATTTGTTTTCTAAGCCTTTTCAACAATTATTATTATTTATTTTTTTGTTAATTTTGAACCCCTGAGCCTTTTAATGAACTACCTGAGCCTTTCTAAGCTATATCCAAGACTTTTCCGAACCTTTTTAACATTTTTTTTTTTAACACAATTAGCTTAAGGTTTACAAAAAAGGGTTTTAAATTGAAAAAAAAAAAAAAAGTAACTAATAAGAGGGTTTGTATCAAATGCAACTAATAAGAGGCTTTTTCATTTGTGTTTGGTCGTGGTCGTCGACGGTGACGTACACGTGTTCATGGTCCACCATCAGCCATTGATGGAGGATTTTGAAAGAAAAAAATAAAACAAAATAGTGAAGAAGGTTACTTTGGGGGCATTTTTGTCCGTTCACCATAATAGGTGTCTTTTAAAATTATTAAAGTGGTGACTTTCTTATAAAACCTGGTCTAAATAGTGAAATTTTTTTTTTGAACCATTTGTGAATAGCATCACTCTTCTCTTTGTTAGCAAGAACAAATTAATTACCCAAACCCTCCCTAAAGTTTTTCTACTTGTAAGGAAATAACTTTGGTAAAAACCATTCCCTTGTCCTTAGTAGATTTGGATGGTCTGCTAATTGCTATGCTAATCTTTTTCTTTTTTCCTAGTCTAAAACACTTGAAGATAATACTATTTATTTAAAGATAATGAATATGAAATAAATCTCAGTTATTGATTACACATATCACCGTATCTATTTAGATTAGGACAAAGATCATTTCAGCCGTAGGCATGGGGATTCCAAGGTTTGGTTTCATATTTCCTATTCCTAGGTATAGTTTCCTGAAATATTATCCAAACAACACTAATCTCTACAAATGGAAAGAAATTTGAATGGGCAATTGAAAATTTGACCATTAAATTTTTTTTATTTTTTTGTTTTAACCTCACGCAATGTTGCTCATGTTTTTAACCATTTGAAATTTGCAATTTCTAAAATGCCCCTATATACCTTGTTGCCATGAGAGAGAGAAAGAGAACGAGAACGAGAGAGAGAGGGGGAGGAGAGAAGGGCTTTTTTTTTTTTTTTTTTTTTTTTTTTTCCTTCTTTAAAATATTGGGCCTATTCTGTTTCATGTTAGGCCCATTTCTCGTTCGAGAGTTTTGGTTCAAAAAACATTGGAGTTACCATATTTTACGTTGGCCAACCTGAAATAAGGACTTCTACATGATCACTTAGCCCTTATTTCATGTTGGGAAGAGTTTTATTATTATTATTATTATGTTCGGCCTATCCTATTCACTTTTATTTTTCTTTTTTTTGAAGTATTATCTTTACGACTATTACGATAGGGATGTCTAGACCCGTCAAGATTAGATAATATATGTACGGTTCGGAATAATTACTCCTAACAACCGGAAAAAAACTCTCCATATATGTTTATAAAATGCATATGGTGAGACTCGAACCCCTGACCACCATATGTGGAAGGGAGATGTCCTACCATCTCTGTTAAGAGGTGATGGCCTATCATATTTCACACTAGGCTAACATTAAATAGTGCCTATTTAATGGTGGGACGAGTTTTTTTTAATCCAATTATATTTTACCATGTGGCAATTTAAAAAAATATATATTCCCATTTATAATATTGTTTTTTATGGGGACAATTAATTTTTTTTTTTTAAAAAAAGCATATCCCCATTTTTAAAATTGTTTAAAATAAACGTAAAATACTAAAAAACCAAAAAACCAAATTGGTGGTCACCATGGTCATGGTGACCACCAGAAAAAGCCTCGTCGTCGGAGGTGACAGAGGCCTTCTCCGAAGAGGAGGCTCTTCCATCGACAAAGTACTTCATTGGAGAAGAACAAATATTTTGTGTTAGATATGGCTTGAATTTCCAATCGTTACCAAACGAGATAGAACCAATCCGGAGACTTTCTGGAGACGTAAGAGTGTTTTGGAGTATGTGGTTATGTTTGAGGGAGGCTTGAATATCGAAGAAGAACTGAAGAAACGGATTTTGAAGGGTACCACGGCACGGACCACAGTGGAGACAAGGTGCACCAACTGTGGCAAACGAAGCGGTACATTCCAACAGGTGTTACACGGTGGAGACCGCGGCGGAGGCAAAATGGACCAACTGCGGTATTCTGAGCGGTGGACTTCAGTGGCCTTGCTCAGTTGAGGTCATTGGTTGCAAACCATGACCTAGACCGCTGCAACGGTAGATTTTGCTCGGATCAGGAATGTTGTATGAAAATAGGAAAGATGTTTTCTTCAGGAAATTCTTGTGCTTATATGAAAAAGAAAAAGAGTTTGTCTTCATACGGATTAGGAAAGTCTTGTGCTTGAAGGAAAATGATTTCCTCCTTAAAAGAAAACTTATCATAAATAGAAAATAGTATTTATGTCAAACAAGTAATTCTTATATGTATAAGAGTAGAATTTTCTTTTATCTTAAACTCCCTGTAAATCATATAAATACACTATAATAGCTAGGTTATTAGTGGTGGAGCAAAATAGCAATTACTAGAGAGATCTTAAAGTAAGCATTGTGTGTAATTGGGTTTGGAGTATTATTTAGACAGAGAATCCTGAATGTGTGGTTGTAATAATTTACTATATTTTGAAACTTTCTCTTATCGTCCTGACGGCCGTGGTTTTTTCCCCGAATTGGATTTCCACGTAAAACTCTTGTGTTATGTGTGATTGGATTTGATTACTTCTCTTCATCTTAATTATCTTTCTTTGTTATTGTGTTTGTTTGTGTACTATTCGGCAACGCTTCCGCGTGTGTAGTAATGTTTGTTAGTCAACACTTTTTAGCTAGAGGATATGTCATCCATTGTGATAGTGGAGAGCGGGAGGACGATGCCACCCTTGTGACAGATTATCAATAATTACAAGGTGTTTTTACCTAATATTTTTAAAAATTTAAATTATTAAATAATTTGATTGAACTACTAATAAAATTACTAAACTGGCCCAAGCTGAAGAATGTAGGATAAATTTTAAGGTAGAACCAAATTCTATGTTGAAAAAATAAAAAGAATATATATGTTAATCTTTTGAATTATAAAATCTATATAGTAATATATATAAATCACTTCTAGGAAATATAAAAATCTAATAAAGAAGAAAAGTGAACATACCACAATTATTGAACTTATTCTTTCGATGCTTGCACTGAAGAGATAATATATAGTTCATCATTTATACAAAGTAATTGGACGTAGGAGCAATACGTGGTAGATGATATAGTTTAATTAAACGAGGAAACGGGTCAAGCAGGATTTGCCATCAAGTGAATTGGTTTGCCGATGAAGCTCAATATACTCCTTATATGTGATTCCACGATATGCTGGTGGTCGGTTTTCACGGTGTAGCAATTCCGGCGCAGGGGCTACAACCTTGTCAAGCGGAGGCCCAAGCGATGCTAGGATGGACAATCTTGTTGCTTTCCCTTTTCACAACGGCTCTGTGCAACACACTTTTGTACTTGCCGTTGCTTAGTATCAGAATATATATATATAAATAAAAGAGGAAATAGGGGATTTTAGTAAAAAATTATGGGATTTTATTGTTTTTGTCAATGATTATCGTTTTTATTGTTTTTATAAAAAATATGACTGTGAGGACATAATTACCCTTTTTTTTTTCTTAATCTCTTCTCTCTCTTCTTCTTTCTCTATCATTTTCACCAAAATAACTTTTTTTTTCTCTCTCTCATTTTCTCTCTCACATGTTCCTCTTCTTCTTCTTCTTCTTTCTCTCCTCTCTTCTCTTCTCTCACGCCATGTTCCTCTTCTTTCTCTCCTTTTCTCAGCCACTCCTTCTCTTTCTTCTTCTTCTCTTTCTCTCCTCCCTTCTCTTCCTCTTTCAAGTTTTTTTTTTCTAAATTTTTTTTAAACAAAAATTTTCATATTTCTTTTTTTTTTTTTCAAAGAAAATTTCTAGATTTAAGGGTGGTTGTTGTGTTTATGAATGGTGGGATGTTTGGGTTTGGATTTTGTTTAAAAAAAAAATCAGATTTATATTTTTAAAAAAATTCAGATTTGATTTTTTTTAATGTTTTTAATTTTTTTTTTCAGATCTCGTTATTTTCTATATTTCATTTTGTTTAAATTTTTGTATGTGGTTGTGTTTAAGTTTGGGTTGTCATTGTGGTTATGTTTAATTTTCAAATTTAATTTTTAATTTTATTTTCAGATTTTTTAAAAATTTTTTTTTTTTTTTTAGATTGTGGTTGTTGTTGTACTTAAGTTGAGTGTTGTTTGTTTAAAAATTTTTCATATTTTGTTTTGTTTAAATTTTTTTTCCAGATTTTTTTAGATTTTCAGTGCTGTTTGTGTTTTTTTTTCCAGATTTTCGTTTGAAATTGAAGAGTCCAGATTTTTCAGATTTTTTTCCAAACCGTTGTGTTTAATTGTGTTACTTGTGTGTTTAATTGGTTATGACGGATGTATGTTATTGTTTATTACTGGTGTGTTTAATTGGGTGCTAATGGTGTGTTTAATTGGTTAATACTGGTGTGTTTAAATGGTTTGAACTGGTGTGCGTAAATTAGGTGTAAATCAATTAAACATAACAGGACAACTCAATTAAACACACTAGGTGTAAAAATTAAACATACTAGGGCAACCCAATTAAACACACCAGGGCAAATCAATTAAACACACCGAGAAACCCAATTAAACACACCGAGGCTGACCAATTAAACACACCAGGTATAAATCAATTAAACACACCGGGTAACCCAATTAAACATATCAAGGCTAACCAATTAAACACACCATTTATAAATCAATTAAACACACCAGACTAATTAAACACACTAGGTGTAAATCAATTAAACACATTAAGACAACCTCATTAAACACACCAGGCAAAACTCATTAAACGCATCAAACAAAACTCATTAAACACATCAGGGGCAAAAACAATTAAACACACCAAGGCAAAACGAAATAAACACACCAGGGTAAGACGAATTAAACACACCAAACAAAACGAATTAAACACACCAGGACAAAAACAATTAAACACACCAGGCAAAACGAATTAAACATAGGGGCTGGTGTGTTTAATCGTTTTTGCCCTGGTGTGTTTAATTCGTTTTGACTTGGTGTATTTAATTGTTTTTGCCCTGATATGTTTAATTGATGACCTAATGTGTTTAATTGGTGGCCTAATGTGTTTAATTCGTTTTGCTCTGATGTGTTTAATTGTTTTTGCCTGGTGTGTTTAATTGGTGACATTGTGTGTTTAAACAAAATGAAATCTGAAAATTTTGTTTGAAAAAAATCAAATCTGAAATCAAACAACAAAAATCTAGAGAACCAAATATGTATTTTTTTTAAAAAATAAAAATCTGAATTTTTTTTTTAACAAAACTCAAATCCAAACACAACTCCCACCATTAATAAACACAACAAACATCCTCAAATCTGAAAATTTTCTTTGAAAAAAAAAAAAATGAAATCTGAAATTTTTTGTTTAAAAAAAATCTGAATTTTTTTTTAAATCTGGAAAAAAAAAAGGTGAAAGAGAAAGAGGAGAGAAAGAGAAGAGGAAGAATGAGAGAAAGAGAAGCTAGGAGAGAAAGAAGAAGAAGAAGAAGAAGAACACGTGAGAGAAGGAGAGAGAGAGAAAGAAAAAAAAGATTATAGAAAATGAGAGAGAAGAAGAAAAAGAAAAAAAATAGAGAATTTTTTTTTATAAGGAAGGACAATCTTGTCCAAAAAGTGAATATGTTAACAAAAACAATAAAAACGATAATCTTGAACAAAAACAATTAACTCACTAATTTTCTTTTGATAGTTTTAAAGTTTTCCCTACATATAAACACATTGAATATTCAATATATTTATAAGTTGTTAATTACATCAAAAAAAAAAAAAAAAAGAAAGGGTACGTACGTACCTCCATATGGTCTCCGATGTTGACAATGAAAGAGTCGGGCAGGGGATTGATGGAGACCCATCTGCCATTGTGGTGAACTTGAAGACCTTAAAGGTCATTCTGCATAAGGATGATCAAGAGGCCGTGATCAGAGTGAGGTGGCAGCCCCATCGCAAGTTCTGGTTGTGGACATGGAGGGTATAAATTGATGACGAAAAACTTATGACAGTTTGATTCTAGATCCATTGTCTTTTCTAAGTAGCTTCCTTCCAATCCCAGGCTTTCTGATATCCCTTCTAGTAATTCAACCGCCAATTCTCTACTTCCTTTGCAATATTCTTGTAATATCTCACTGTCAAATTAATAAATGAGTTAGATTTCAAATACCCCGAACTTTTGTTTTTTAGTAATAATAATTGATTCAACGTTTAAGGAGGGGGTTAATAACTCGAATTTACCGGAAGGTATGAGATTGGTTCAGTGGTAAACTATTCACATCTGCACCACGAGGTTTTAGATTCAAGTCCTCCACCTCCTTAAAAAAACCTAGAATTTATATAATACTGTAATATATTAATATTTATATAATATATATATATATATATATATATAACTCGAATTTATAACATCAACAATACGGAACATGTCGTTGGATCAACCTTATCTTGTCTCAAATATCCAAATTTAAGATGAGACAAGATGTCTCAGGATATGTGTGGTATTTAGGATTAGACTATTTTAATTTAAAAAAATAAAATCATTTTCTCACCTTTAGTTTTTGTGATTGATTATTCATAAACTAATAATGAAAAATAAATAAATCCAGTGCATTTATTTGTAAATATGTTGATGCGTTACTATATATATTCTCAATAAGTTAAAATCTTGCACCTCCCTTCCATAATGGTGGTGAGGAGTTTGAATCCAACTATACACATTTTACAAGCATATGAGGAATTTTCTCCCAGTTTGTTGGAGTAGTTATCCAAACCACACATATATTATTGTCTAATCTTGTCAGGGACTGTAATATACTCATATTGTAATAGTTACAACTTGTAATATTTTAAAAAAATTTCTTGAAGTAGTTATCCAAACCGCACATATATTGTCTTGACAGAGGGAGTCATATACTCATATTGTAATAGTTACAACTTGTAATATTTAAAATAAAATAAAAATCAAAAACTGAGTTCAAATTCTTTAGTTGATAGCAACTCTACTAATTCATGTAAACTCAACAATCAACAAAGAGGAGATTGTCAAAATTAATCTTCTAAAATTATGAAATTTTATTTTTAGCCACATTTTATACTTTTCATTTAAAAAAAAAAAAAAATTCATTTCACTTTGTAGTCAGATAATTACAAAAATACCCTTTTGGCCTGACTTGGCCGATCCATCGTGAATTAGACTTCCCTTCTCTCTTGGCCTAATGTGAAATAGGGTATATTGATATTTCACGCTAGGCCAACGTGAAATAGGCCCAACTTTTTTTCTCTCTCCTCTCTGTTTTTTCTCTCTCTAGTTGTCGGTTTCTCTCTCTAGATGTCGGTCTCTTCCTTCTCTCCCAGTCTCCCTAACTCGAAATTTTCTCCCTTAAACAGTGATGGGGTTAGGTTAATTTATATTGGGGGGTAGTTTGGTCATCGTATATTTCACGTGATTAAAACATAAAAATTATCCCATGTCAATATGTCATGTTTATAAACAAAATTTAATAGTTTTATAATGTTATTTTTGCAATTTTACCATTCAAATATTACTATGTAGCATAGTTTAATCAATCAATTAATCTCATCGATCCTGTCCTTAATTGGCGATGAAGAAGATGATACCTGAAGCCAGGAGGGTTTTGAGGGGAATTGAAGTTGGGATGAACGTTGAGCTTGAGATAATCCCTCCAGAGAAATTTCTTTTCCACCGCTGGATTGAAGCTTGTCCCACATCTTGTGGGATCAGACACTTTCTTACCTGCATACTCTTTCATTTGCTCTTCTGATTGTTTGAAGAAACTGTTGCTGGCCCTTAACATCTCATCTCTCACTGTCTTTGCTACTCCATGATTGATTACCTTTTATTACAATTTTATCTTAACAAATTAATAACGTTATAATTATAAACAATTCTACTCACACGAGTATGTGAAAAATGTAAGTAGGAGGAGTTATTTCTACATGCATTGCCAATGGCTTGGATTGCGTTGGAGCGCTGTTCGGGTGAACCAGAAGTAAGCAAAGAAAAATCGATAGTGGGAATTGTCTCTACATCTGTGACTGGGATGGTGCAATCATCATCTGGATTAGTTTCGAAGACGTATTCCGAAGGAACAGATTTGTAGCAACCTGATTCAACTAATTTTTGAAGACTAAACATTTTCGGATGATCGGATAACCAATTAAGCTAGGAAGAAAAATGGCTCTCGTTTTGTGTTGTTGTAAAATAATATAGGCGTTCCTACTATAAATAGCTGAATCAAATAATGCACGGACATGACCGTCTTCAGATATTTCGGGACCCAATCTATTTAATGATATTAATAAAGGGTACGGATATTGACACTCATAAATATGATAAGCACACCCATATTTATAAGTACACATATGTCTAAAATTTAAAATTAAAACATTATTATAAGCACTCATCTTAATGCCAATAATACCTTATTTAAATAAATGTTTTCATTTCAATACAATTTATTTATAAACCCTCATAAGTTATTAACACACCTAATTTTACAAATGATAACTTCCATTGGGCTATAGAAAATATATATATATATAGTTCACATTTATTATCTAAGTTCTGATTATTTGGAAAAAAAATTCAATGAGTTGAAAATTATTTCTTTGGTAATATACAAATGCGACAATACAAACATTCCTGCGTACATATATAGCTGGTGTTAATTCTTCATTTTGATCATCAAAATCTCTGTTGTGATAATCATGAATGAAATAAGGTCTCAAACTAGATTTTTTAAAACTGCCAAGGTATTTTTTGTGTTCTGGTATTATTATTATTATTATTGTTATTATTATTTTTTTTAATAAAGTGATATAGTTGAAGATATGTGTGTAACTAATGGGTGTAAATAGTATTTTATTTATTTTTAATCAAACTAATTTGTTCTTATTGGTAAATTCCTATTGGAATATTTTTGTAATTAAATTTTTTATTAAAATATGGGTGTGCTTATCATATTTATGAGTGTCAATATCGGCTCTCATTAATAAAAAGAGCAAATTACACTAAACCTCTATGAAGTTCGGCCTCTTGCACCATAAACAACTTTATCATTAATTGACACTCACATCCCCTGTTGTTAGGTCAAACTTAACTGCTGACTAACTGTTACATTTAAAAGACTAAACTACCCATGATTCCTAAATTAAATTAATAAAAACAAAAACATAAACAAACAAAAAAAAAACATTTTTTTAAAATAGATCTCCACCATCCATCTCAAACATGAATGGTGGAGATCAAATATAATTTTAAATAATTGAAAGTTGAATTGAATTAGAAAATAAATAAATTAAAAGGAAAAATTTTTTTAAAAAAATTTTAAAGCAAAAATTAAAAAAAAAAAATTGAAAAACTGGAAAAAAAAACATATTTTATAAATATCATTGATGTATCTCACCTGCACAAACAATGATATTTTTTCCAATTTTCCAATTTTATTTTTATTTTTGCTTTTTAAATTATTTATGTTTTTAATTTTTTTTGTTTTTCTTTTAATTGATACAGTTTATAATTCAATTCAATTTTCAATTATTTATAATTTTATTTGATTTCTGCCATTCATGTTTGAGATGGATGGTGGAGATCCATTTTTTTTTTAAAATGTATTTTTATTAATTTAATTTATGGATTATGGATAGTTTAGTCTTTTAAAGGTAACAGTTAGTCAACAGTTAAGTTTGACCAAACATTAGGGGGTGTGAGTGTCAATTAATATTAAAGTTGTTTCTATATGCAAGAGGTCAAACCTCAAGGAGGTTGAGTGCAATTTACTCTAATAAAAATTAGGTCCCATAAAAGGTTGGACAAGTTAAGGTCAATCGGCTCACTTTATTTATTTATTTATTTATTTTTAACTACCAAAATATTATTAGAGTGGTGATATTGACACCCATCAAAATCTGTTTGTACATCCCTTTTGTATATCCCCAACATATTTTTAAAGGGTCCGGATATTGACACTCATAAAACTTATTAGTACACCCATTTTTATAAGTACACCTATGTCTAAAATTTAAAAATTAAATATTACTATAAACTCACATCATAATACCAATAGTACCCTAATTAAAATAAATATATTCATTTTAATACATATTATTTATAAACACTCTTAAATTATTACCACACCCAATCTATAAAAAAAAAATCATATTATTTTTTGAATCAAATCCTTTTTTAATGATGGTTCAATTTATTTTTAGAAATACCTCGAATGTAGAAGCCTTATAAAAAGGAATATGTATATGGGGTCAACAGATTTTCAATTTGGAATATCTTATTTATAAAGCTCTCTTAAAAAAAAAATTCTTATTGATATCTATGGCTATCTTAAAAATAAAATATAAAATATAAAATTAAAAAAAAAACTTGTTAATATTTACGGCTATAGTTAAAAAAACAATGTTGTTTTTTTATAGAGTTAATAACTATATATATAATAAAAATAAAAATAAATAAATAAAAAAGATAAAGACAATATGATAATCATGTAATGATAAAAAAAATTGATATTTGAAATAAAATTAGAGTTTAATTAGGGTTTTCATAAAAATTTGGGCTTATCATAAGGGGTTTTTTTTTTTTTTTTTTGAAAGGTAAGTTTTTTTTTTTTTTAATAAAAACTTATAATTGAAGATATGAGTGTAATTAATGAGTGCATAAAGTATTTAGTTTATTTTTAATTAAAGTAACTTGTCCTTATTGGTAAATTTATATTGAGATATTTTTGTAACTAAATTTTTTTAATAAAATATTGGTGTATTAATAAGTTTTATGGGTGTCAATATCGGCTCCCATTTTTAAAATCTTTATTTCGTAAATAAACCACATTTATTACCAAAACTACTCTTTCTTTAACTTAATTGTATTATATTTTTATAAGTACACCCCTACTATTTTGTTATCTAATCACTTTTATTATTATTTAATATAAATTTTTTTGAAAGTTTATTTTATTTTTTTATTCAAATAAATAATTTCTCATTTATCACTTTTATCATTCTTGTTTGTCCTGTGAACTCTTGTTGGAGACCGCCGGAGCCGAACTCTTATAAGATTAATTATGATGTTATGGTTGATAAAACCAAGGGGCGTATCGCTATTGGTATTACCATCCGGAATTCAACCGGCCTTGTCCTCTTGCTCCCAGAGTTTAGAGGCACTCTTCACAGTTCAATTAATTTTGGCTATCTTATTAAGGGGTTTGCAGTTTGCTAGAGATTGTGGTTTAGGCCCCTGTGTCCTGGATTCTGATGAGGCTATTGTTGTGAATTGGCCTTAATTCCAGTAGTGGTGCTTTTCTCTTAGATATCTCCAGTCTAATTTCTGCTGCGAATGGCCTCGATCCCCATTTCTCATGTTCCAAGAGATGCGAATTGAGTGGCTAATGTTGGAAAAATTCCATCATGTGGGGCCACACATGTAAATATTAAATGTGTTATGCTATCTTTGGTTAAGCCTAAATTAAAGTGATCTAATTAAGATTTAAAGTATTAAGGCTTAAGGGTATAATTGTTATGAAATTAATGTGTAGATACCATAATATTATATCTAATTTGATGAGGGACCGAATTAGAAATAGTAAAACTTATAATAATATAATTATTATATATTAGGGTTATGGTCCTCAAATTACACGATCCTTTTCAGTTTGTCTGTATCCCCATCAACAGAGAACAAATTTAGGGTTCATAAAGATCGTGATAATTTGGAAGATCACAATCCGTCCACCAACTCCGGCAATGGATTCAGGTACGCTTCCGCTTTCTATTATCTCCCTTTTCTCTTGAATTGATATGAGTTATTAATATGTATTTAGGGTTTTGATTAATCATAATATAGAAACATGTTTAGTTTAAGATTCGGATTGATTATGTGCCTATGCATGTTGATTAGTTTGAATCAAAATTTACTTACAAGTGGTATCAGAGCCACCCATGATTGATTCTTGAGAATTTAAGGAGTTTTTTGGGAGATTTATTGTGTTGTTAAAATCATTGTTATGATTTATATTGTTTAATATCAGTTATATTTTTTATATAAACTTGATATATATCACTGATACGTTGGTAGAGATATTAATATATATAAATATCCAATGTTTGGTGTTGTACTGATGCTTGCGTATCGGTAGAATATAAAGAAATATACTGTTATTTTGTATTGTATGGTTTTCTTTTGGTGGTTTTTTTTTTTTTTTGATCTGATGCAAGCAATATTTTCTTATGAATATTGTTTGAGTTTTGAGTAATAGATCAGACTAAAGTCTGCAGTATTTATATTACATATATATAAAGTCACTTGAGTTTTCGTGTCTTTCTCGATTGGTTTAAAGATAAAAATAATTTTGTATTATGAAAATATATATTTTTTTTTTCATCAGACGGTTAGAAAAAAAAAAGATTCAGATCGGTCGTAGAAACCGATATTTAAGGTGTTGGATTCAGACCTGATCCGACGCCCAAATCCAGTTGGCTTCTCTAGTCAACGCCACCACAATCGGTGGGCATCTTCAGATTTTCACAGGAAATCCTTGCGTTTTACAGCGAGGAGGAAGGTTGGCCGCCGATCGTTCGATCCACATGGAGATCGATCGCTGATCTTGCTTGCCGATCGTGTTTGCAGGTCGTGCGATGCTTGGCCACCATGCTTGGTTGCCTTCTAGTGACCGTGAGGTGGTTTGAAGCCGCGCCTACGAAGAAACCAAGTCTTTGACCTATGTTTTTTGCCTCAGGCCCTTGTGTTGAAAATTTGAAATTTTTGAAGGGTTTGTTTTGTAATTATTTTGGGTCATTATAGGATTTTGATAAAATATTGGGGTCTTTTGTAATTATTGAAAATTAGGGGCCTTTATGTAATTATGCAAAGTCAGGGACCGATTTGTAATTTTAAAATTAAGGGACTTTTCTGTAATTTTATACAATCAGGGGCTGTTTTGTAATTTAAAAAAAATTTCAACTCAAATTCAAATATTTTTGGTATACCTTTTATGGTTAAATAAAGTAGTCCATCATTCTAAATGGTCTAATTGAAACAAGATGTCGCCAAAGTGACCTCTCTTGTGTAGATTGTTCATAGGGATATTAGATGTTTGTGTGTGTGTAAATTCATGCGGGAATTAGCCGGCCCAAAGGAAGGTTACTACTTGGCCGAATTGCATACACACCTGTGGTGGTAAACATGTGGCGATTATAAGGTTTTACATGTGAATAATAAGTCGATCCAAAGATAGATTTATTATTTGACATGAATTATTGTTAATGTTTGATCACTACAACAAGAGTACCATTTACAATTAATATTACTGTCCAAAGACTTGATATTAATGTTGTGTTAAGTATCTTGCGATGGGACTTACCATTATTTGAATTTGTTGATTATTGTATTTGGTTATTAATATGAGCATGTTTGTTTGTTTGTTTGTTTTTGTTCTCTTTACAGCTAGTGTTTCTACTATATCTGCTAATATCAACTCTATTCTCATGCTTAATGGGACCAACTTGAAGGATTGGAAAGTGAACATTGAAATTGTTCTCGGCTGCATGGATCTAGACCTTGCACTTCGGATTAAGCAACCCGTTTCTCTTACGGATGCAAGTTCTCCTGATGACAGGAAGAACTTTGAGAAGTGGGATCGCTCAAATCGCATGGGTCTTATGATCATCAAGCGCGGCATTCCGGAGGCATTTAATAGTGCTGTATCTGAAAAGATAACCAAAGTCAAAGAGTTCCTAGCCGAAATTGAAAAGTGTTTTGCGAAAAAATGATAAGGCAGAAACAAGCGCGCTTTTGCAAAGCTTGATTTCTATGAAGTACAAAGGCAAAGGAAACATAAGGGAATTATGGAAATGTCTCATATTGCTTCTAAGCTTAAGGCACTTAAGCTCGAGCTGTCTGATGACTTGCTCATGCATTTGGTATTAATATCACTTCCTGCACAGTACGGTCAATTTAAGGTCAGTTACAACTGTCAAAATGAGAAATGGACTCTTAATGAGCTTATTTCTTACTATGTGCAAGAGGAAGAGGGATTGAGGCAAGACATGACTGAAAATGCTCATTTAGCTAGCACCTCTAAGGACAAGGGCAAAATGAGTGTCAGGTCTGACCATGGTAGTAAATACTACGACAGATATAATAGTTTAGGTGAACAGTTTATATTCTGAATCGAGTGCCAACTAAAGCAGTTGCAAAAACACCTTATGAGCTTTGGACATGCAGAAAGCCTAGTCTAAAGCATTTTCACATTTGGGGTTGTCCAGCTGAGGCAAGACATTACAGGCCACATTAAAAGATATTGGACTCCAGAATTGTGAGCACTTACTCCATTGGCTACTCTGAGTGATCTAGGGGGCTATAAGTTTTATGATCCCACACTTAGGTCAATTTTTGAGATGGGAACTGCCATATTTTTTGAGGATGTTAAGTTTGGGAGAGAAATAAGGTTAGAGACATTGTCTTTGAGGAGGAATCGATTTCGATTCCCATTATCGTTTTTGACAATGTGCAAGTTTCGATACCTGTCATTGATCAAGAAGCGAATCTAGATCCTCAACCAGAAAATGTTGATCAACCCCTTATTCAAAATAAGGTAATTGTTCTTGAGGAACAAACTCAACAACCTCAAGAACTAGTGCCATTAAGGCGATCCACTAGAGAAAGGAGAAATGCTATTCCGGACGATTTTATCGTATTTCTCCAGGAACATGAAGAAGACATTGGAATGGTGGAAGATGATCCAATTAACCTCCATCAATCCATGCAAGGTTCCAACTCTCAAAAGTGGATTGATGCCATGAATGAGGAGTATAAGTCTATGCAAGACAATAAGGTTTGGGAACTTGTCCAATTACTAGAAGGTGCGAAACTCATTGGTTGTAAATAGATTTTTAAAACCAAAAGGGATTCGAAAGGTAATATGGAGAAGTATAAGGCTCGTCTTGTAGCTAAAAGCTTTACCCAAAAGGAAGAGATTGACTTTAAAGAGACTTTCTCTCCAGTTTCAATGAAAGACTCTTTTAGGACAATCATGACACTTGTTGCACATTTTGACCTTGAGCTTCATCGTATGGATGTCAAGGCTGCGTTTCTCAATGGTGACATTGACGAAACAATTTATATGGTGCAACCAGAAAACTTTAGTCGGGAGACCCAAAGAATATGGTTTGCAAATTGATAAAATCTATTTATGGACTCAAGCAAGCTTCCCGTTAATGGTACCACAAGTTTCATCAAGTGATTATCTCGTTTGGTTATGAGATAAACGTTGTTGATAATTGTGTGTATCACAAATTCAGTGGGAGTAAGCACATATTCTTGGTTTTATATGTCAATGACATACTGCTTGCCACAAATGATATAGGCATGTTGCACGAAACCAAGAGATTTCTATCAAAGAATTTTGAGATGAAAGATCTTGGTGACGCCTCTTTTGTATTAGGGATCCAGATACAACGAGATCGATCTCGGGGTATTCTTGGATTATCACAAAGGAGCTATATCGATAAAGTGCTCAAAAGGTTTGGCATGCAGGACAGTAAACCAGGTGACACCCCTGTCGCTAAGGGAGACAAGTTCAGTCTCAATTAGTGCCCTAAAAATAACCTTGAAATTAAGGAAATGCAGAAGATTCCCTATGCATCAGCTGTATGTAGTCTAATGTATGCTCAGGTGTGTATGCGTCCTGATATTGCATACATTGTTGGTATGTTAGGTAGATATTTAAGTAACCCTAGGATGGATCATTGGAAAGCAGCCAATGGGGTTATGAGGTATTTGCAAAGAATAAAAGATCACATGCTCACATTTAGGAGATCGGATCAGTTTGAGATCATAGGGTATTTCGACTCCGATTATACTGGATGCCATGGCAGTAGAGTTTACAGCATACTATGAGGCATCCAACCTTAGGATATGGCTGCGGAATTTTGTCACTGGGCTACACATTCTGAAGGGTACTGAAATACCACTTAAACTATATTGTGACAATAAGTCAGCAGTGCTATATTCCAACAACAGGAGTTCATCTAGATCAAAACATATTGACATTATGTTCCTAGTTGTAAATGTGAGAGTGCAGAATGGACATATATCCATAAAGCACATTGGGACAAACTCCATGATAGCGGATCTGCTTATAAAGGGATTACCACCCAAGGTCTTTCATGAGCACACTGCTCATATGGGTGTTATTTTGTGTGAGGATATCACACTATAATGGGAGTTTGTATTATTTGGTATTTTATTGCTTTATGCTTGATTTTGGACATACTTATGCTATGTATTTGGATATTTTTCTGATCAGAAATAAAGTATTCTATTTATTTCACTCTGTTACATTGTGTTAAGTATTGATCTCACTAAGGAATAAAGAAGGACCAGTTGGAAATAGACATGTATAGATCACACTGCATGTAATTTCCGTGATACACATCCATGATTGATCTATGTCATTTGGTTATGTTGCTGTACGTGACCATTGATGGGTTTAGTCACGCTAAATGTGACGAAAACCGCTTTGATCCTATAACAGCATAATCAATGGACGAGATTGTTCGGATATACCCTAAAATTGTGATAGCAAAATTTTGGAGCTCATAAAGTCATACACATTTGTATAATTACATATATAATAAAAACCATTCTATTTTCTCAAACCCTAACTTCCTCTTTTTTTTTTTTTTTTTTTTTTTTTTTTTTTTTTTTTTAAAAAAAGGATTAATATAAAACCAATTAATAATTATTGATGGGTGTATTTACAAACTATTTAGTTCTTTAAGTAATTTTGCTCTATGGTAATATTGAATTTTCTATAAAATACTACTTTGGGGTGTACATACAATTGTTCAAGGGTGTAAATATAGAAACTCATGTTATTAAAGAAGAAAGCAACATGTCACAGGCTTAGAATTACGCAGCGGAAAATCCCATGCGGCACTTAGGCAACTTGTGGGCAAGGTTGCTAAGTAAGTCTTAAAGGGTGCTTGTCACTCTCAAATGCAAGAGAGACTATATAAATGTGTAGGAAGAGCTTGGTTGGAATGTAAAGGAAAGATTGTATTGCTATAAGGAAGCTTTACAATGCTTGAATGCTTGATGGCTTGGATAGGCTTGGATAGGCTTGGATAGGCTTGGATGCCTTACAAATGAGAGAGGTTGGCTATTTATAGTGTGCCACCTCCTCAATGAATGACTAGGATCAATTTGATCCAATGGTAGAGAGTGAGTCTCCGGAATGTTCTATACAAATCTAGAGTATTCTACCTATCTAGAATTCTCTATAAATAGGTAGAATACTCTATACAAGCATCTACATATCTCTAGATAATTCCTACACTTATCTAGATATGTACAAGAACAACCTAGAAAGGTTGTGTTGCTAAAGACTTCCAAAAGCATCCGTTGCTAGACTTTTCCAGAGATTTCTAGAATGTTCTAGCTGCTTGGCCTTGTTTGTGGACTTGTTAGGCTCCTTGGCTGGAATCCGAATTTTGGATTATGCGGGCTGTGACATCCTTCCCCACCTGATTTCGCGACGTCTTCGTCGTGTGTGCACCGTGCATGCTGGAGTTTGCCACGGGTTGGCTCCTTCGGACGAGTGGACTTTGGCTTGGAAAGCCTCTCATGAAAGATTGGTTTTGTGTTAGGAGCCGGACGTGTGTTGTGGTGCGTCAACTCCTTCGACTTTGTGCAAGTGGGCATGCGTTGGTGGAGGAAGCTTGGCGTTTGTGTTGCCTCCTTCCGTTGTCCTTGGTCGTTGTTTCCCACGACTTGCAAGTTTTTTCTTTTTCTAAACGCCTTCGGTTAGTTGGAGATTCTTCGAAGAGGCATGAGAACTTGGTGTTCCCACAAGTTGTATGGCGGATAGCTTCTTGAACTCGGACGTGGTGATGCGCTCCGCCAGGACGGTGATTGCTTTGCCCCCATCTAAAATGTTGAGCGAACTTACAGCGGGTAGGGGGAAAGCCTTGGCTTGGTCGAAGAACGCCATGCCTAGAACCATATCGTAGTCATCCAAGGGGACTACCGAGAAATTCAACTTTCCGCTCCATGGCCCTAGGTGGACAGTGACGCCCTTCGTGGTGCCATAGATTCACTTGACCGGAGAGTTGGCCACTTTGATGGCGCCTTCTTCGTTGGTGATACGAAGGCCGAGTCGTTTGGCTTCGTCCACCGATATGAAGTTGTGCGTTGCCCCGATGTCCAGCATTGCACGAACTTGCTTGCCTCTGATGGTGGCCTCTATGAACATAAGGCCTTTCTTGGCAAGCGTTGGAGGCATAGCTCACCCATTGAGTGCGTAAAGCTGTTGGATAGATCCCATGCTTGCTTGGGCCTCGGTTGCCTTAGTCTCCTCGAGCTGGGTGACCATGGCATTAAACATCTTCCGCTTTGGGCAGTCGCACACCCAATGTGGCCTGTCGCAAATGAAGCACGGACTCTTCGGCTTGATCTTTTCGGGCTTGCCTCCATTGGATTTATCATGCCGATTGTCGGCATCGTCAGACTTGGGGCATTCCTTTTCCATGCGATCGTTTTCCTTTGGCTTGTCCCCTCCTTCATCATGGGTGTCATTCTTTTCTTTGGGTTGGCTGTAGTCGGCAAGTGACTCGGCAGCAGCGATAGCGGTACCAAGGTCTTGCATGTTCCGTCTCTCCAGCTCCATTTTTGCCCAAACTTTGAGGCCATCCATGAAGAAGAAGAAGAGAGAGTCTTTATCGGACATATCCTCGATAGTCGGAGATGGATCCCGATTGATTGAGGCGACGAAGGCGGCCGCGGGCCTCCTTCTCGGCATTGGTGGGAGAGAACTGTTTCTTGAGCTCTCTCTTGAAGCCATCCCATGTGGTGATGGGGTTGATGGAGTCACCATGTTTGCGTCGCCACCAAAGTTAGGCGGATTCCATTAGAAATGTGGGAGCATTGGTGATCCGAGTAGCGTCGTCCCTTGATAATAATTAACCATATACAATCCTATATGAACACGACTAACAGGTGCAGCAAGTTATGTGTTGTCTTGTGTAACTCTGTCTCTAATACCTTTAGCCTTTGCTGTTTAATAAAAAAGGTTATTAAAAAAAAAAAAAAAAGAGATGAGAGTCATGAGACTACGAGTGTTTGAAGTTTGGGCATGCACGGAACATTTGGGATTAGAATATTTTTAATTTTTTTTTAAAAAAAAATTAATCCTTTCCTCGTCTTTAGTTTTTGTGATTAATTGAGGTAATAATGAAAAATAAACAAATCCTAAGCAATTATTTATAAAAATGTTGATGTGTTACCTACGGACAAGGATCCTCTGCTGAGCTCTTTTCCTGCTGAGTTTGTGTTGAGCTTCATAATCCGATGACATCTGGTTTTAAAACAAACAATTGGTCCAGATTAAACTCTTTTATTATTTTTTTTTTTGAAAATTTTTTTAATTCTATTTTTTGATTACTGTGCAAACTTTCATCATTTTCTTCTTCCTTTACTCAATCTCACGATCTCCTCTCACCTTTTTCTTCTTCCCTTTCACAATATCCTGATCTCTTCTCAAGACCGAAACTCCACAGAGTTGTCAATGATTATTTTTTCAATAAATTAAAATTTCAAAACTAAATCAATTTAGCTTAAATTCACAAGTTCATCTCTAAATATTCTTACAGCTGACTTCATCTTAGAAGCTCATCTTTAAGAGGTCCTATTTGGACAATAATACATAACACAGAGAAATCCAAGCTCTTCGTCAGGTTGTTGAGTTGGGTCTAAGTCGGGGAGTCCAAGTTTTGAGAAACCAAGTTATTCAAAACACTCACAAAGATCGTAACTTGAGTCGATCTTTCTTTGTTTGTTGCAAAATGAAGAGGTTTGAGATTGAGAGGAAAGAGAAGAGATTTGAGTTTGGATTGGGAAATTTTGGAAAGTGAGAGAAAGTGGGTAGAGACTTCACCGTTCTAAACTTGTGTAAATGGGAATAATTTAAATAACAAAATCTAGACCACTCATTTGTTTTAATTCAAGATGTCACCAGATTATGAAGCTTAGCACAAGCTCATCATGGAAAAAGCTCAGCAGGATCCGTATCCGTTTCGGAGTTACGAAATTCTTAAAAGGTGAACTAAAAATAACATAAAAGGAGGGATTTCAAATATTTCAAATTCTTAATTAGTTGATGGGAACCGATATTGACACCCATAAAACTTATTAGTATACTCATATTTTATTAAAAATTTAATTATTAAAATATCTCAATAGAAATTTATCAATAAGGACAATTTACTTTAATTAAAAATAAACTAAATACTATATAAACTCATTAATTACACACATATTTTCAATTATATTTCATTATTAAATAAAACCTACCTTTCAAAAAAAAAAAAAAAAAAAAACTTGTGATAAACCCTAATTAAACTTTAATTTTATTTCAAGTATCAAATTTTCTCATCATCACATGATTATCATATTTTTTTTTCTTTCTTGTATGGATATATAGTTATAAACTTTATCAAAAAACAACATTTTTTTTTTAACTATAGCTGCAAATATCAACATTTTTATTTATTTTTATTTATTTTTTATTATTTTTATTTTTTGGTAAAATAACCATATATGTCAATAAGAATTTTTTTTTTAAGAAAACTGTATAAATAAGAGAATTCCAAATTAAAAATCTTTTGACCCTATATACATATTCCCTTTTATAAAGCTCCTAAATTCAAAATATTTTCAAGAGTAAATTAGACCATCATTAAAAAAAGGTTTTGATTCCAAAAATAATATGATTTTTTTATTTTATAAATTGGGTGCTGTAATAATTTTAAAGTGTTTATAAATAATATGTATTAAAATGAATATACTAATTTCAATGAGGGTACTGTTGGCATTAGAATGGGTGTTTATAGTAATATTTAATTTTTAAATTTTAAACATGGGTGTACTTATAAAAATGGATATACTAATAAGTACGTTTTATGGGTGTCAATATTCGTACCCTTAGTTATCTAATAATTCATATAAACTTAACATTCAAATACAAGGAAATTGTCAAAATTAACCTTATAAAATTATGAAATTTTGTTTTAACCACATATAATAGTTTTTATTTTCAAAAAATATATATATAATTTTCATTCACCTTATGGCCAAACAATTACAAAAACACCATTTTAGCCTGACTTGGCCAATCCAATGTGAAATAGGTCTAGCGCAAAATATGCTTCTCTTCTCTCTCTTCCTTTTTTTTGATTTCTCTCTAGACCTAAACATAAAGTATTACATAAAAATTAGATTTGGGAGGAGGAAGGCTCGAACCTACAACCTTGTGGTGGTATATTTCACGTTCGGCCAACGTGAAATAGACCTAACATTCTTTCTCTATTCCTCTCTATGTTTTTTTCCTCTCTCTATAAATATATGTCAGTGACTTCCTTCTCTCTCTTTTCTCTCTTCTCCCTCTATTAATACTCTCTATTTCTCCGATTCTTCATATCGTGCTGCCATGTTTTTCCTCTTCCCTAGCAATCTCCCCTTTCTCTCTTTCTCTCTCTAGCTCGAATTTTTCTGCCTTCAACAGTGATAGGGTTAGGTTTTTAAAAGGGGCAGTTTGGTCATTTCATATTTGATGTGGTTAAAAATATTAAAATTATCACATGTGGTTATAAACAAAATTTAATAGCTTTATATGGTAATTTTTGCAATTTCACCATTCAAATATTACTACATCTAGCATTGTTTAATCAATTAATCTCACCATGTTTAAATGGTGAAGAAGATGATAGAGGTACCTGAAGGGGCATTGAAGTTGGAATGAACGTGAATTTTGATGTAATCCCTCCAGAATAATGTCTTGTCCACTGCTAGATTTAAGCTTGTACCCCATCTTATGGGATCAAACATTGTTTATGATCTCTATAAGTCCTAATAATAGATATATTACCAATTGGGTTCTTACCTGCATACTTTTGCAATTGCTCTTCTGTTTGATTGAAGAAACTTTTGTTGCTGGCCTTGTGAAGATTCAATCGAAGATTCAATCAAAGATTGATATCTGCCGAAGAATAACACTGGTTTTTGATAGAAGTAAACACATGTTTGATGAAAGTACTCAAAGAGCAAAAGGAAAGTAAAGAGAAGAAGATTTGGACGCCATTGATGTGTTAATCAAGCTTTTGTATTCAGTTCTCATTAGAGAGATTTTACAAAGAATGTATATACATTTCTAATTAATGAAAAGTAACTTGCATTTACATGTGATGACTATATTTATATTACAGTCCTAACAACCTTCCTGATAATCAGGAATGTAACTTAACTAGATGCTGACACCTCAACACTGCTCTAACTAACTTCCTTTCTGTTGAGCTTGCTCAAGCTCATTCGACTCTAATAATCAGCTTGATCATCTCTGTTCTCTGATACACAAATTGCAAGTCTAGTGTATGATTGTGAGCTACTACACATAACTCTAACATTCCCCCTCAAACTAAATTGTGGTGAATCAACCAAATTCAGTTTGGAATATAAGAGATTGAACTTATTAATAGACAATGCCTTGGTGAGAACATTAACAACTTGAGAGTCTGTTGGCACATAGCGAGGCTCAACCACACCTGCAGCAACCTTTTCTCTAATGAAATGTGTATCAATATCAATGTGTTTAGTCCTTGAATAGAAAATAGGATTGAGAGCAAGGGAGTTAGCTCCTACATTATCACACCAAATGACTACAGGAGAGGGAATTTTTATGTGAAGCTCTTGAAACAAGGATTGTAACCACAGAAGTTCAGTTGTGATCTATGTTATGGACCTATATTCGGCTTATGTGCTAGATCTAGCAACAACTTGTTGCTTTCTTGAACTCTAAGCTATCAAGTTTCCTTATAGAAACACATAATTCCCACTAGTGGAACACCTGTCATCAAGATAGCTTCCTCAGTCAGCATCAGCAAAAGCATCCAAGGTTAGAGAGGAAGATGGCTTGAACTAAAGTCCTTTGAGCATAGTCCCACGTAAGTACCTTAACACCCTTTTACAAGCTTGCCAATGAACTTACGTTGGAGAGACAAGAAATTGACTAAGCTTATTAACTGTGAATGATATGGCAAGTCTTGTGTAACACAGATATTGAAGCCCTCCTATTACACTTCTATACACTATAAGATTCTCAAGTGGAACTCCATCATTTCTCATAAGCTTTGAACTGGCACTAATAGGAGTAGAACACGGTTTTGAGTCAAACATGTTCAATTTCCTGAGAAAATCCATGGTATACTTAGATTGAGTTAAATAGAGGCCACTTGAGTCTCGAAAAGACTCAAAACCAAGAAAGTAATTGACTGACCCAAGAGTTTTTAGAGCAAAGGTGTTATTGAGCTGAGAGATGGTACGGTGAAAAAAAGAAGTGTTGTTACATGAGATTAATATGTCATCCACATATACTAGCAGGAACAAAACATATGAACCTTGATGTTTAATGGACAAAGAACTATCAGATGTAGAGCCTTTGAAACCCCATTGTAGAAGAGCTGAACGCAGCTTTGTGAACTAAGATCTAGGATCCTGCTTGAGGCCATATAAGGCCTTTTGGAGTTTGCAGATATGAGTAGGGAATCTTTTGTCCACGAAACCATCAAGCTGCTGCATGAATACTTGCTCTTGCAAGTCACCATTTAGAAATGCATTATTGATGTCAACTTGTTACACATCCAAGTTAAAGTGGACAGCCATGGCAAAGGGAACATGAATGGTGGAAGGCTTCACAACCGGACTGTAGGTGTCAAAGTAGTCCAGGCTAAACGTTTGATGGAAGCCTTTTGCAACAAGTCGTGCCTTGTGTTTTAATATCGAACCATCAGGTTTGAACTTATTTCTAAAAACCCACTTAAACCCAACTATATTCATGTCAGTAGATGCAGGGAATAAGGACCAAGTGTTGTTGTCTTGTAAGGCCTGAAATTCAGATTTCATGGCATTAAGCCACCTTGAATCAGCCATGACTGCTTTGACTGATGTAAGTTCAACCTCTGATAAGAAACTAGAAAGAAATTCACTCTTTGATAAAAAGGCTTTAGGTCTTAGAGAGCCAGTTTTGCCTCTAGTCACCATAGGATGGACATTTGTAGCAAGATCAGGAATATGTGGTGATGCAACTGCAAGCAGTGGAGAAGGTGCATCAGGACAATTTTGAACTTGTCTTGGATGGTTTTTAGGTTGCTGAATTTGAACAGGCCTCAAAGGTTTATAAGCACATCTTTTAACCAGTTTAGGAGCACGCAGCTAGTGATGATTTCTTGATTCTTGAGCATTGTCAAAGCTTTGAAAAAGGTTAGATAGAGAACTGATAGAGTTTGAGCCAGCATGCGACGACCCAATTAAGGAAACTGAGCAAAATAAAACTTTATAAGGAAACTCCATTTCATTGAAGAGCACATGTCTTGACACAAAAACCCTTTCAGAAGAGTGAAGACATCTATATCCTTTATGAGACACACTATACCCAATGAAAATGCACTTACTAGAATGGAGATCTAGTTTGTGTTTATAATAGTCTCTAAGGTAGGGAAAACATAAGCAACCAAATACTTTGAAGAAATTGTAATTCGATTTTCTATTGTAAAGTTTTTCAAAAGGTGAAATGAAGTGTAAGAGAGCAGTAAGGAGATTGTTTATCAGCACTACAGCTGTAGAGAAAGCATCAAACCAAAATTTCAAAGGTAAATCAACATGTGCAAGTAATATCAATCCCCATTCGAGTATGTTCCTGTGCTTTCTTTCAGGGACCCCATTTTGCTGGTGTGTATGAGGACAAGAAAATCTGATAAGGACACCCATATCATACAGGTAAGAAATGAATGGTTGATACTCCCCTCCTATATAAGCTTGAAAGCATTTTATTTTACTACAAATTGCAATTCAACACATTTTTTAAACTTGACAAAAACATGGAAGGCATATGACTTTAACTTGAGAGAGAAAATCCAAATAAAGCGTGTAAATGCATCTACAAAGGCAATGTAATATTTGTAGCCTTCACTAGACAACATTGGGGTTGGACCCCAAACATCACTATATATGAGTTCTAAAGAAAAGGTTGTTGCAAGTGTGGTTGCTACAATTATTATATGGTTAATTTAATTGTCACTAAGTTAAACCTATTAGGGCTTTAATTGGAGAGGTTTAGATAGATTCTAGTCTTAGCATGTTATCTCTCATTGTTGCATTCGATTTCATTACTTGTCATTATTTTACCATCTTAGCTTAAAGTTAGTTAAATAGTATAATTTAGTTTAATCATAGGTTTTAAATATGAAAATCATCTTGAGTATACCATAGTTCTTAATGAATTCATGCATATATTCCAGGGTAATCGAGAGATAGGCTTTGGGTATGTATGATATAGTCTTAGTATGTTATCTCTCATTGTTGCATTAGAGTTCATTACTTGTCACTATTTTACTATATTAGCTTACAGTTAGTTGAATAGTATAATTTAGTTTAATCATAGGTTTTAAATATGAAAATCATCTGTTATCGATTGTTTGAATAACAATTTAGTTAATCAATTTCGATAATCAATCACTCAGTCTTCGTGGGAACGAACTTTACTTGTTATTATACCACACTCCCGACCTCGTACGATTGCGAGTATCACTTTAGAAGTGGTCAGTTTTTAGCGTCGCTACCAAAGATTAAGCGAAACAATTGATATCGATACTAGTTAGTTTATAGCTAATTTGAACTTTTTTTATTTAGTTTGTGTAATTCTCTTCATAGGTACATTTGCTCTTGCATGCACCTACGCACGAGAAGCCAAAATCTTCACTACTTGGATTTTGACCATGAAATTGAGGGATTTGCTCTAAAAAATAAACGAGAGACAAGGGTGAGAAGAGCAGAGATGGAAGATTTGAATGCAGTATTAGAATATAGGGGTTTGCCTCCTATGGAAAATTAGAATCAAAGGAAATTGCCTCCTATGGCCAACCAAGACCCCGTTGGGTGGCGAGATTGAAGCTGAACGCACTCTATGAGATTACATTATGCCTAGAGTTGAGCAAAATATGTTGTCACTTGCCGACCAACAATTGCGGCAAATTCCTTTGGGATAAAGGCATCGGTCATTCAGATGATTGAGATTACATGTCAGTTCAATGGGTTGCCATATGATTATCCGAACATGCATCTACAAAGCTTCGGTGAGATATGTGACACTTTCAAGTACAATGGAATTCCGAATGATTTTATTAAGTTGAAGTTGTTCCCATTCTATCTTAGAAATTATGCAAAGATGTGGTTCTCCTTACCTCCAAATTCGATCATCACATTTGATCAATTGGCTCAAGCGTTATTGAATAGGTATTTCCCTCCTAGGAAGGCTGCTCGCC
Source organism: Acer negundo (assembly GCA_035582765.1). Classification (NCBI taxonomy): domain Eukaryota; kingdom Viridiplantae; phylum Streptophyta; class Magnoliopsida; order Sapindales; family Sapindaceae; genus Acer; species Acer negundo. The sequence goes on along the minus strand of CM069235.1, from coordinate 28,835,596 downwards.
TTAGAAATGAGATCACCTCTTTTGCATAATTTAAGAACGAGAGTCTCTACGAAGCTTATAGGAGATTTAAATAGCTTATTAGGAGATGTCCTTGCAATGGTCTTGCATAGTGGCAAACTTTGCAAGCTTTCTACCAAGGAATCACAATGTCAACTAGGAATTTGGTAGATACGGCCGCTGGAGGCTCTCTAATGAACAAATCAATGGATGTAATCAATGATCTCCTAGAAGAAATGGCACTCAACAATAGCCATTGGGGAATTGTTAGGCAATTACTAAAAAAGGTTTTGAGTTTGCTAGAAGTTGATGATTTAACAAGCATGAAGGCTCAATTGGTGGCACTTATAAAACAAATGAACAAGATGAGTGCATGGTCTAATAATGTGCAAGTAGCCTCATGTGAGTGGTGTTTGGGGCCACACTCTAGCATGGACTATCAAGTTGGAAACCCGTTTGCTTCAGGTTCAACAGAACAAGTCTCCTTTGTAAACTACAACCGGAACTACCAAAATCCCATCAACCACCAAAATGACAACCGAAACTACCAATATCCCATCAACCAATAAAACATCAACCAAAGACAACCCCTTAGTTTACAACAACACCAACAATAACAAAACTACCATGACCAACTCCCAAACAATCAAGGGAAGAGAAAGTCTAACCTTGAGGACCTCTTCTCTAAATATATGAGCAAGAGGACACTAGAATGGAGACCTAAGACTTAGCCTTGAGGAAGCTTTACACGAAGATTGACCAAGTTTCTCAACATTCACAAGCCTCAATCCAAAACTTAGAAACGCAAATCGGGAAATTGGTGAGGGCGATCCAAGAGAGGCAGTAAGAGGCGTTACTAAGCAACCCAGTAGTCAACCCCAAAGAGCAATGCAATGCTGTTTCATTGAGAAGTGGAAGAGAGGTTGAATTGCTATAAGGTTTTGGGAAGGATGAAGAAGTTGTTATTGAAAAAAAACAGGGTATTATTGAAGAAGTGGTTATAGAATAGAAGAAGAGTTCTAGTGAAGGTAAAATGCCTACCACATCAAATGATTTTTCTCCTCCACCTCAAGTCAAGGCTTATGTGCCACCCATCCCTTACCCCCAAAGACTTAAAAAACACCAAGATGTTCTAAGCTTTGTTAAGTTTTTGGAGACTTTCAAGAAGTTTCACATCAATATACCATTCATAGAATCTTTGGCACAAATGCCAAAATACATGAAATACTTGAAGGAGTTACTATCAAAGAAGAAGAGGTTGGAGGATTTGGAAACAGTAGCACTCACGAATGAGTGTAGCACAATCCTTCAAAACAAACTCCCTCTAAAATTGAAAGATCCTGGAAGGTTTACCGTTCCATGTGTTATTAGGAATGTGGAGTTTGGGAGTGCTTTAATAGACTCAGGAGCGAGTATCAACTTGATGTTGTATTCTATATTCAAAAAATTTGGGTTGGGAGAAGTGATGCCTACAAAAATGACCCTCAAATTGGCGGATCGATCAATAAAACACCTATATGGTATGATGGAAAATGTCTTAATGAAAATGGGTAAATTTTTCTTCTCGGTTGACTTTGTAATTCTAGATATGGAAGAAGATAGAGAGATTCATTTGATTCTTGAAAGGCAGTTTTTGAAAACTAGTGAAGCATTGGTTGATAACAGAAAGGACAAGTTGACATTGAGGGTTGAAGATGAAAAAAAAAAGTGTTTGACATGCTCAAGACCACCGATAAGAGTCCTTTACTACCCCACACATGTTTAAGAGTTTAGGTTGTTGATCCTCTTATAGGGGAAGTTTTCAAAAGTGACATTCTGAAAGAGCCGTATAATTCTAGTAGGTTTATGATGCTCCAAGAAAGAAAATGAAGGGTGGCCACAAATCGGGCTCTCATGGAGTTATGAAAAAAACCCAAATGACTCCCCCAGATAAAATTAAGAATAATTTGGATAAAAATGACAAAGAGAAGAAAGCATTCATTGTGGACCAAACAAGAAAAGTGAACGGATTTTGTGTGAAGATGTTATATGCCTCACATAAGTTGAGAAAGAAATGTGGCGATGATGTTGCACCAGCCGTTGATCCAGATTGATGAGAGGAGCGAAATACGTCTAGCCGAGACGTTAAACCAAGCGCTTGGTGGGAGGAAACCCACCTAGGTAACTCTTTTAATTTTAGCTATTTTTGTTTTGTTTAATTTTTTTTTGTTAAGTCTTATTTTTATTACTTAGATTAAGTGTGTGGCGTTGTATTGTACCTAGTTTTTAGGTTTGCATCAAGCTTGTATAGGGTTGTGTTTGGCCTCCCTCTCGCTTCTAAGCTTATATTGTCTAATCCACTTATTTGTGCAAACATTATGGACAATATTCCGTTTAGGTTTAGGTTTGGGGTTGCAGCTATCCTTTAACCATTTTTGTATGATTGTTTTATATGTACTAACTTTTTTGTGATTTTTTTCAATTTCTGCTTGATTGTGTGTTTGTTGAGTCATGTTTTGTCTAATTTCCAACTTCGAGCCAAATTTTGGAGCACTGTCTTGTTTAATAAGATGTTTTTGGGTTGTGCCTTTAGAGGCAATCTTGCATGTTTGTCCCTCTAAGTCTAGGCAAAGGTTGTGCTAGTTAAAGCTACAATATATTGCTTGCATGCACCTTACCAAACTCTAAGGTGCCTTAGTGAATGGGTATTGTGCTTAAGATGTCTAGGTCATTAGTAGAGACTACCCATGTGAGGCCAGAACCTATATAACGTCCTTATGAGTGTAAATTTTTATTGTCATATCTTAAACACTATTCTTTTAGATAATTAAGCATAAATAAAAAGGATCTCACTTCATACTTTGGGCATTAAAGAACGCCATCTAAAGAGCATCATCATAATCTTTGCCTTTGTTTGCTTACTTGACTTGTACATTTAGAGATGATGTAGGCTATGTGTGTTAGTCACTACAAATGTTCCAAACACATCCATTGCCTTGGGTGTGTGTGCTTGAAAGTCCTATCTATGTTGACCTCCACACTAAACCTTATCACTATATCCACATATATTATACACATCACTACATGGCTTGATATCATAGTGAAATGAAGCTTGAGAAAATCAAAATTGTAAAATTAGCGTGTATGAAAAATAAAAAAGTGCTAAAAGAAAAAGAATAGCATAAAAAGTCTTCTAAGCTCCAAAGTGTAAAAGTTGCCAAAATGTAAAGCAACTTCATATAGCACAAAATGACTAATTGATAATTCATGCCTAGAAACTATAACTGTGAAAAGTGTGCCAAATAGAATCTTAAACATAATCAATAGCTAGCCCGCAATACCATACCCACTTAGCCTCTCTACCACCAATTCATCATAACCTCACTTAAACTTAAAAGAAGTCATAATTGATATTTAGGAAGGGTCTTAGCTTATTAATAAAAGTATCAAATGGTGCTCTGCTCTTGTTCTTAATGTTCAAATCCATTTTTATAGTCCAATTGCATTTAAACATTAGCGGTTTTCCAACCACATATGTTTGTTGAGTGAGTCTAGGTTCTGAGTGGTAAAATGAGAGAGATCATGAAAGGTATAGAATCGAGGTAAAATTATATCATAAAATTCTTGTGTTCGATGCTTTTAAAGCCATGTTCACTAAGAAGTATGGAATTGCAATCTCTCTTGTTGTAGCGTCTTAGCTTGCACTTCTGAAGCTTTCTCTTAGGGGTTTTAGCATGCATATGCCTCCAATCCGGTTCGCCCTTTAATGCATCTCTATCTATAGTTGGCTCAGTAGGAAAGACGTTTGTGGTTGTCATTCTGTAAACTCTCACGAGACTTCACTCATCCTCTAGGGATCACTTATGGGTTTAAAAGGCTTGTGGCACGTGCCAAGTGTCATCGTGTCACCCACGAAAGTGGTGTTCTTTTTATTGTTTGTCTAGTCTAAGTTTAGGTTTATAAATTCGTTTGTTTTTGTTTTTGTTTTGCTCGATGACAAGAAAAAGATAGGTTTGGAGCTTTTTGATCGGACGATTTATATACATATTTGAGGTCCCCATTTCCTAGATTTTGTACTTGTTTTCAAGCAATTTTTTTTTTTTGGTATATAATGCATTTTGTGAGCCTTGTGTAGGTTATATGCCCTAAAATAAGGTGTTAAGCATAATTGAAGAATTTTAGAGGTTAAAGGGTTGAAATTGGAAATCTTCGTGTAGAACATTCAACTTTCAGGGGCCATATCTCCCTCCTCAGATCTAACTGCGTTCATGTAACATATTTCTAGAAAGCCCCATGAGTCTACTTTCCAATGCTTTTTACAGATCACGATTCTGAATTCTCTAGAGGAAGTTATAGCCGTTTTCGTAACGGTGCACGAAGCTGAAAAAAAGCATTTGAAAGTAGACTCATAGGGCTTTCTAGAAATAGGTTACACGAAACACAATTCGATCTGAGGAGGGAGATATGGCTCCCGAAAGTTAAATGTTCTGCATGAAAGATTTCCAATTTCAGCGCTTTAACCTCTAAAACTCTTCAATTATACTCAACACCTTATTTTAGGGGATATAACCTACACAAGGCTCACAAAACGCATTATATACAAAACAATGCTTGAAAACGAGTACAAAATCTAGAAAATAGAGACCTCAAATATGCATGTAAATCGTCCGATCAGACCCTAGGAATGTCTATGGGTGGGAGACCTAAGGGATATCTAGAGGGAGACATGTGAGGAGATCCATAGGAATATCAAGAGAGGGATCCAAGGAATATTTGGGGTCTAGGGAGAGATCGAGGGGGTTGTGATATTCAGAGAAGACCTAGAGTATATTCAGGGGTGCACTCTGGGAGGACCTAGTGAGCATTGTGAGCTAAGAGCTAGGTTGTAAGCTCGGTTGTGAGCATGGGCTCAGTAAGGCTCGGTTGTAATTAGGGTTTGGAGTTAGAGAAAGAATATTGAAATTTTATAGTTGTAACAATTTTCTACGTAGTAATATTTTTTTCTTGTCATCCTGACGGTTGTTGTTTTTCCATGTTTTGAGTTTCCACGTAAATCTTGTGTTTGTGTAATTGGATTATTTTATCTTATATTTCTGCTAGTAGACGTTATTTGTTATGTGGTAAATATTAGACATGCACTTCTGCTTGACCTTTCCTAACATTTGTCTCTTAGAATTTGTAACTAAGACATAGTTTACGATCAATTTATTTTTGCAAGACTTAGTCCCTAGCAAAGTACAAATCGAGTTCAATATGGTTGGTCCTTGCATGTAGAAATGATCAAGTTACTAGACGTAGCCAATGTGCTCATATTGTCACACCAATTTTAGGGGGTCTCAGTATATTTAGCCCTTTTTTTTTGTCACCTCATTTAAAATATATATATACATATAAATATATATATAACTAACTATACGTATAAATATAGAAAATTAAAAATTAAAAAGTGGAAATGGTGGGAAATGTCACTCTTTTGAACTCATTTGGTGACTTTGTCAGTACTTTAATAAGTTAAGTTTAAAAGGCACCAATTATGGTGAACTACCAAAATTGCCCTTAGTTCTTCATTTATGTTATTCTGTTTATACTTTTCTCTCTCCACACTTCCAAAAAAAGGAGACTTTCTCTCTCCACTTTCTCTCTCCACATCGACTCTCTTTGTTTATCGAAATAAAAATTCAAGGTTCGATCGACTTTCTTCTTCAACTTATAAAACATTTGGACTTGCTTCAGTACAAGAAGGTAATATTTCTGGCAAATACTTCTGTTAATTTGTTCACATTTTCATTTGTTTATATAGAAAACTGTAATATCTTTTGTTGGATCTCCGAGACTTTTGTTGCCTTGACCGAGCCTTTTTCGAGCCTTGTCTTGCCTTCATCGAGCCTTTTCCTTTTTTTGAAATGAATAAGTATGAACCCTTTTGTACAAATTTCCGAGCCTTTTCTTGCCTTGACCGAGCCTTTTCCGAGCCTTTTCTTGCCTTCATCGAGCCTTTTCCTTTTTTTGAAATGAAGAAGTATGGAGCCTTGTCTACAAATTTCGAGCCTTTGTGCCTTAATGGGCCTTTTGTACCTTTATCAGCGCTTTTTTTTTTGGAAATGAAGAAGTATTGAGCACTTGTCACAAATTTCAAGGCCTTTTATTGCCTTGGCCAGAAATTTGGCACTAGGAGCCTTTTCTTGCCTTCATCGAGCCTTTTTCCTTTTTTGAAATGAAGAAGTATGGAGCCTTGTCTACAAATTTCCGAGCCTTTTATTGCCTTGATCGAGCCTTTTCCGAGCCTTTTCTTGCCTTCATCGAGCCTTTTCCTTTTTCTGAAATGAAGAAGTATGGAGCCTTGTCTACAAATTTTCGAGCCTTTTATTGCCTTGACCGAGCCTTTTCCGAGCCTTTTCTTGCCTTCATCGAGCCTTTTTCTTTTTTTGAAATGAAGAAGTATGGAGCCTTGTCTACAAATTTCCGAGCCTTTTATTGCCTTGACAGAGCCTTTTCCGAGCCTTTTCTTGCCTTCATCGAGCCTTTTCCTTTTTTTGAAATGAATAAGTATGGAGCCTTGTCTACAAATTTCCGAGCCTTTTCTTGCCTTGACCGAGCCTTTTCGAGCCTTTTTTGGCCTTGACCGAGCCTTTTAGAGAAATGTTCGAGACTTTTGAAGTCTTCTCCGAGCCTTTTCAATATCCTCACCCGAGCCTTTATAAAAATATAAGATGTGAAAATATTTTTTAGTCCTGTGTTTTTATTAATTGTTAGTGATGAATAATTTGACAGCATCATGAATCGGGTTAGGATTGTAATATCTTACAACGGTCGATGGGAGCAGTTTCCCGATGGAAGCCAGAGGTTTATTGGATCCGATAACCGGGGAATGTATGTGTCAAAGAATATGACTTACGAAGAATTGTTGGCGATCGTGCATACCATTGTGAAATACGATGAAAACAAATTCACTGTTGATTTGTCATCAGTATCAATCGTTCCTGGCAGTACATATCGCACATTTATAAGGAATGATGACGATGTCCAGTTTATGCTGGGGGAAGATCGAGTGATCCCTCAAGGGCAGTACATGTCGCACATTTATAAGGAATGATGACGATGTCCAGTTTATGCTGGAGGAAGATCGAGTGATCCCTCAAGTATGTGTCAGTGTAACTGAGAGGACAGTTGGAGATATGATAGGGAATGATATTCCTCGTCCTGAAAATACCTAACAGTTTGGATCCTTTAGCGGTAGCAACCAAGGGTTCACCTAAAGGAGTGCCACCGAAGGTGGGGAAAACATGTGCGGTGTCCCACCGGTAACGGTCAATCATACAGATCTAGTTGAACCTCAAATTGTTGATGTGTTTGGGTGTCGAATTGAGCAGTACAATGAGCATTACAATGAGCAGAACAATCACCCGAACCATGACGTGGATAATGATGCAAATAATGAACAGGTTGATGATATGCAAAATGTGGATGAAGAACCTGAACAAATTCAACCACATGGTAGACGTGTACAAGGAGTTAGTTACACTGCACCAGATATGGCTAGGACTTTCGAGGTCCGGTATAACATAACAGCATCTGATTCTGATAATGTGACAACGTGGGTTATTCCCGGAGCAGATGCATACTCGTTTGGTACTTGTACAAGCAACACCTTCGCAGCGCAAGAACCTAGAACCATGATTTATAAAGGTCAATTTTTTCCGAGTAAAAAGGATTTGAAAAGGCTAGTTAGCCATTTTTCAATGCGGCAATGGAAGGTGAAAAGGTCGAATAAAACAACTTTACATCTGGTCTGCATCATTGACGAATGTACGTGGAAATTAAGAGCGGTGAGGAGAGATGAAGGGACTTACTTTCAAGTCAGAAGTTTTGTCAACGAACACAGTTGTCCGTTGGAGGAGATTCACCGTCGGCACCGACAAGCTAGTGCAGTCACAATCGGAGAAGTCGTTGCCCCTAGACTTCAGCAACATGATGGACGTCTCATGCGTCCCAAGGACATAATTGCCAATATGAAAACAATATATGGCATCCAAATCATGTACAGTAAAGCACATTATGCCCTGCAATATGCATTGTCATTGAGCTATGGAACGCATGAAGAAACTTTCCAACTGCTGCCATCTTTTGCATACATTCTCGAACAGCAAAATCCTGGCACAATCACGGACTTACAGTGCGCAGACGATGGTAAATTCCTTTACTTTTTCATGTCGTTATGGTCCTCAATTAGAGGTTTTCGGAGGTGTATGCGTTCTGTGATTGCAGTTGATGGTACACATTTGAAGGGAAGATTCGGGGGTACAATGTTTGTTGCAACTGTACAAGATGGAAACGAACAGGTGTATCCAATTGCTTTTGGGTATGGTGACTCAGAAAACAACAATTCATGGGAGTGGTTTTTGGAATGCTTAAGGGGGGCCCTTGGTCATACAGATGATCTGGTTTTCATTTCCGATCGCCATGAAGTGTTCCCTTATGCAACCCATACCATATGTTGCTGGCATTTTGGTGAAAATATGAAGAAGCGATTCCACAGAAAGGATGTTGCCGACATAATGGATAGTGCTGCTAGGTCGTACAGTGAAATCCAATACGATCGCCACATGGAGGAGTTACGTAAGCTGCACAAGGGTGCATATGATTATGCCATTGATGCCGGTCCACACAAGTGGTCCCGCGTTCACTGTCCCCAAAGAAGGTACAGGTTGATGACCACAAATGTTGCAGAGTGCATAAACTCATGCTTAAAATTCACACGGCAACTGCCACTAATGACACTGGCAGAGTTCATTAGGAATGTGCTACAGAAGTGGTTTCACGATCGTCATACAGCTGCACAGTCCATGCGTCATCGATTGACCGACGCAGCACATGGGGTGATCCAGAAACGAGTCGAGAAATACAATTATATGACCGTAAATGCAGTTGACTGGAACATATTCTCCGTTAAACACAAGGGAAAACAGTGGACGGTTAACTTAGCCCGGAAGACTTGCACGTGCAACAAATTCCAAATGGACTTTTTACCTTGTTCACATGCACACGCAGCGGCAAGGTACATGACAAGTTACATTTAACGTTTTTCTATAACCAAACGTGAGTCTCACTGTTTTCATTGTTGCAGGGAGCGGAACTTGGATTTCACATCTCTGTGTGCAGACTACTACAAGAGGGAGACACTTATTGATGCATACTCGGTTCTTATTATGCCTGTTGGCCATCCTTCTTCATGGGTGGTTCCATCCGATATCGCATCGCGAGTGGTTTTAAATCCAAAGACGAAGAGACAATCAGGTCGCCCCATGGAGGGTCGACACGTATCGTCTTCAGAGAGGACAACCACACAGTTGTGTAGAAGATGTGGACAACCAGGACATAATAGCAGGCGGTGTTCGAATCCGCCTATGGTTAATGAAGGTCCCAGGACAATTGTCCCCGATGATTACCGTCGCAAGTGTAGCATCTGTCACACAATAGGACACAACAAACAAACATGCCCTCAGAAGGACATGCCGGTGGAATGAATGGAGCCGTACAAGAGGAAGACGATCAAACATAACAAGGCAGTACAAGAGGAAGACGAATTGCCACCAGAAAAGCTTGTGATTGAGAAACATGTCTCCAACATGATGTCTTCCAACATCGTTCAGATTTTGGGAAACATGATCGATACAATTGTTTTATGAGACCCTTGGTTCTTATGCTTTTATGTATAAGTAATATGATTGATTTTATGTTGGAGAAAAGCTTGCGATTGCTAATGTGTTCCAACATCGTTTAGACTGCAGGGAACCATGGTCGATGCAGTTCTGTTATGTTTTTATGTTGAATACTTTTGTTTATTTTTTTTTTTCTGAAATTGATTTGAATTTAGTTGTTTGTGTTGTGTAATGTCATACTTGATCCTTTGTTAATTGCAAACACTTAAAAAGAAACAAAAAAAAAATTTCATTACTGAAATGTTATGTACATAAACTAAATCACAATCTCGAAGACCAGTCCTTCGAGTTGCAAAAAACCTCCACAGCCATCTTCTCTCGAATAGTGGTCATATCATTTTCCGACCAGTCAAAAGTATCCTTGTTCGCCGCCAGATACTCTGTCAATTTTAAAGTATGAGGACCACAGTTACCCCTACAATTCACCACATGAACAACCGTTAAAATGGAATTATATGAAAACAGATTTGGATAAAATCAGATCTTGAAACAGTCATACCCTGTGGCCTGTTGTGGCACACGGTCTGCAGACACATAATAAAAAGTGAATGCCCTAGTAGTCTTTGAGTACGTCTGATCGCCCCTCCGTCTTTGATTGTGAAAGTTCACCGCATGCAGCATCGATGGTACAAAATACCGTAAGCACGCGAGCTGCATTTTCCTGTGGCTGAATGGCACCTCCTGTCTGTACGGGTCAAAAAGGTAGATATTCCCTGCTGTGAGGTCGATGCTGGCCAGGGCCCAATGCGTACGTCCAAGGTTGCTCGGAATCAGAACCTGCAGGTGTTTCAACAATGTGCGATCAGTGTGACATTTATTTTTCATAACTTTAATGGAAAACATGTAAAATAAACACTCACAGAGTCAACATTGTGCCATGGTAAGTTTCCTAGCGGGAGCTGCCCACGTACCACCGTAAGGTCTTCGTCGGACCAATTCTGCTTCTGTAAAGACCAACCTGTACGGGGTCTATCAGACCCATTTCCCATCTTCCTGTCCCAGTAGTTACATAACCATGACTGTACAAAAATGTTAGGTTATAGATGTATGAAACACATCAATGCACAAGCAAATACCGTACAATTTAAACACTTACATAAAACTGTGAATCCAGTATGTTGATCCTCGGATCGTAGACAATGGGAAATGCTCGCTAACGCTTCCGCAGAATCTTCAAGTACGCGTCAATGTGCTGAAAGTTTGAACATTTTCATTTGTTAGGATTGTACAATTTTTGTAACAACATATACATATATTACAGTTATGAACATACCGTATCCTCCAACTCCATAAAGTTGCTTTCAAACCGGTGGAACCAAAGGACATCTACTGGCAACTGTAGATCCACATCAAGCCTGCATTATTGTTGAAGAAGTTAGATAACCAAGTCAAGTCAGTTTTACTAAGTTGTTTCAAAAAAAATACAGAGATTGTAATATCTACGATTATACTTACAATTCCCCCGTCGAGTTCCTCTTGTACGCTTGGTACGCCGCTAGGTGATCAGGATCTATCAGTTCGTGGGGCGCCAATACATGTGGTGGATGTGGCATAGTCCTTGCCCTATTCGGCCGACATGGGTCAGTGTATGGGCTCCGCTCCTGCCAACCTGGTCTGCGAATCCGATCCTGACGCTGAAAGGGTGGGGGACTCCGATCCAAACTATGGGGATCCACCGAACGTCTGCTCTGTATAGAAGGACTCCGTCCCCGTTTGCTCCCAGCAGGGGTGCTCTGTATAGAGGGACTCTGGAATCGTGGATCGCCTGCAAGCCCTGCTGGGATGGACCCGATGGGTGCAGTAGGACGGAGGGACTCTATCCCCGTGGAATGAATGGAGGGATGTGCTGCACTAGGATCATCCAGAGGGGTGCGCAGTATGGAGGCACTCTGTCCCAAGTCCTGGGGATGAAGAACAGGGTCTGGTAATACCTTATGCGGTACCTACTCTATCTCCATATATGCTGTCTCAATGTCATCAGTACCACCAGTAACCTCCTCTCTTGGTGTCACACCTAGCCCCTGCTGATCAGACACTGTCTGGGTACTAGAGTGCAGCTGACGCCCACTCTGTAAGTCTGCTCCGTCCTGATGACTACCAGTCCAGTCTCTGTCACTGAAGTGTCGGTCTTGGTCATCAATCGACAGGTCATCAAATGGTGGGTCATCGGACCGTCTGCCTTCAGTAGGTGTCTGCGCCGTCGAACCCTGAAGACCCCGAATCAAATCCAGCAACTCCTGATGCTGTTGATCTCGCTTTTTTTCATTCCTTTGCACTTCGTCCCGTAACTCTCGAAACGCATCCAGCAGTTCAGTATACCTACGGTTCTGAAATGAAACAAAAATAAACACGTTGTGAGTACTAAAAGTTTCCAACTGCTTTCAAATTCAATACTACGGTGCAACTACTTTTACGTACCTCTGATTGCCCTCCGACGCCTCGTCGTGAGTGACCTTCAGGTCGAGGCTCTGTAGGGAACACAAATCGAACCCGCCTATGCCTCACGGGACTCCTACTGCGACCATCCACGTCAGAACCATCTGTATCACTGGGTCCCGAATGTGGATACTCAGTATCACTGGGTCTCGAATACGGACCCTCAGTATCATTGGGTTCGACAGTCGTACCGTGTTCGACATCGGCATTCGCATCATACAGACTGCCTCCCTCCTCAATGCCCTCATAGTACCGTTCAGCCAGCTCTACCGGTGTCGGCACCAATTTCACCCTCGCAAACATCTGAAATCAATGTTAGACCATTTGTAATCGCATACATACTATTAACTATTAACGTTAACATAACAGATACTTACCCGTTCAATGAAAATGGAATCCAACTTATCCCCCCTCGGTCGCTGACTCAACTCCCATTTTAGAATACGGGGGGATAGCTCGATTTCCCTGCGGGTCCCACAATCTTCGATGGCAAGATCGGGGATAACCTCAAAAGCAAATATTTGTGTAATAGATAAGTACGATAATAATCAAACACATCAATCATATGAAAATAAAAAATACAATTAAAGTATGGAATCAAATTCTAAATTCTTACCAATAGTGCATAAGTACAACCATAAATGTTGTACGTCTCCACATTGTGCACTTCAACGCCCTTTTCTCGCTGTCTTTTTTCGAACCGTTCCCGACGACCATCCAACGCATGCTTGAAGCCAGAAATAGATCGCCTATACACATGCGCACCCCACGGGAATGCATCAAAAGCGTCCAAGTTCTCGATTAGGCGAAACTGCCATAATGGGACTTTCTCTCTCTCGTCCAAACCCATTAGTATCCAATTAAGCATATACAGTAAGCATAGCTTAACCGCATCGTACTGCTCAGCAAAACCACCGGTCCGTACAACGGCTCTCAGCTCTCCAAACTCGACCTCATCTCGACCCTCAAAGTATCGCTGGTGTATGCCATTCTGTACCACATCATAGGTCGACGTGTCGGGAAGTTGTCCAAACTTCAATCCAGTGATCAGACAGAACTCAACCTTCGAGAACCGGACCGAATGCTTTCCTAAAAGAAATCTCATCTCATCTTCCGGCCCGTCGTGATGCAACTCACGAATAAGCAATCGATGGACAATGCCAACTGAAAACTTCATGTTGTGCTGCATCCGAAGGAAATGTCCAAAACATGACTCAGTGTACCGTCGTCGTTCTTCGACCGCAAGATCTTCAGGTACCCTGTTAAGTGCATTTTCGATATCTCTAAGGTGACCGAAATGGTCATGCCGAGTTACTTCCCCGGGTACCTTTCTTCCGTTGGAGTTTTCAGAGATCTTTCTATGGATTCCTCATCTGCATATTCACACAAAAAAAAAAAAAAAACAAATTAATATATATAACTTCATGAAAAGGCTCGGACACTGCAAAAATAAAAGTCACGGAGACTTTAAGAAAAGGCTTGGAGTGAGGTACAAAAGTCTCGGAGACTTAATGCAAAGGCTCGGAGGCTTTATAAAAAGGCTCGGAGACTTAATGCAAAGGCTCGGAGGCTTAATAAAAAGGCTCGGAGACTTTATAAAAAGGCTCGGAGGCTTTATAGAAAGGCTCGGAGACTTTATTAAAAGGTTCGGAGATTCAAATTACAAAAACCTACATCATAGAATTAAAAGGCTCGAATGAAGGTTTAAAAGGCTCGAATGAAGGTTTAAAAGGCTCGGAGAAAGTTTTAAAAGGCTCGGAAATGAAAAATTGCACAAAACATAATCACATTAATTAAAAGGCTCGGATGAAGGTTTAAAAGGCTTGGAAAAGGCTCGGAGAAAGGTTTAAAAGGCTCGGAAATGAAAAATTGCAGAAAACCTAGTCACATTACTTAAAAGGCTCGGATGAAGGTTGAAAAGGATCGGAAAAGGCTCGAACGAAGGTTTAAAAGGCTCGGAAAAGGCTCGGATGAAGGTTTAAAAGGCTCGGACACTGCAAAAATAAAAGTCACGGAAACTTTAATAAAAGGCTCGGAGTGAGGTACAAAAGTCTCGGAGACTTAATGCAAAGGCTTAAAAGGCTCGAATGAAGGTTTAAAAGGCTCGGAAAAGGCTCGGAGAAAGTTTTAAAAGGCTCGGAAATGAAAAATTGCACAAAACATAATCACATTAATTAAAAGGCTCGGATGAAGGTTTAAAAGGCTCGGAAAATGCTCGGAGAAAGGTTTAAAAGACTCGGAAATGAAAAATTGCAGAAAACCTAGTCACATTACTTAAAAGGCTCGGATGAAGGTTGAAAAGGATCGGAAAAGGCTCGAACGAAGGTTTAAAAGGCTCGGATGAAGGTTTAAAAGGCTCGGACACTGCAAAAATAAAAGTCACGGAGACTTTAATAAAAGGCTCGGAGTGAGGTACAAAAGTCTCAGAGACTTAATGCAAAGGCTCGGAGGCTTTATAAAAAGGCTCGGAGACTTAATGCAAAGGCTCGAAGGCTTTATAAAAAGGCTCGGAGACTTTATTAAAAGGCTCGGAGGCTTTATAAAAAGGCTCGGAGGCTTTATAAAAAGGCTCGGAGACTTTATTAAAAGGTTCGGAGATTCAAATTACAAAAACCTACATCATAGAATTAAAAGGCTCGAATGAAGGTTTAAAAGGCTCGGAAAAGGCTCGGAGAAAGTTTTAAAAGGCTCGGAAATGAAAAATTGCACAAAACATAATCACATTAATTAAAAGGCTCGGATGAAGGTTTAAAAGGCTCGGAAAAGGCTCGGAGAAAGGTTTAAAAGGCTCGGAAATGAAAAATTGCAGAAAACCTAGTCACATTACTTAAAAGGCTCGGATGAATGTTGAAAAGGATCGGAAAAGGCTCGAACGAAGGTTTAAAAGGCTCGGAAAAGGCTCGGAAAAGGCTCGGATGAAGGTTTAAAAGGCTCAGACACTGCAAAAATAAAAGTCACGGAGACTTTAATAAAAGGCTCGGAGTGAGGTACAAAAGTCTCGGAGACTTAATGCAAAAGCTCGGAGGCTTTATAAAAAGGCTCGGAGACTTAATGCAAAAAATTGCAGAAAACCTAGTGCGTTACTTAAAAGGCTCGGATGAATGTTGAAAAGGATCGGAAAAGGCTCGAACGAAGGTTTAAAAGGCTCGGGAAAAGGCTCAGAAAAGGCTCGGATGAAGGTTTAAAAGGCTCGGACACGCAAAAATAAAAGTCACGGAGACTTTAATAAAAGGCTCGGAGTGAGGTACAAAAGTCTCGGAGACTTAATGCAAAAGCTCGGAGGCTTTATAAAAGGCTGGAGGCTTAATGCAAGGCTCGGAGGCTTTATAAAAAGGCTCGGAGACTTTATTAAAAGGTTCGGAGATTGAGTGCAAAAAGCACTACGTACAATAGAATTAAAGGGGCTCGGGAATGAAGGTTTAAAGGCTCGGAGAAAGTTTTAAAAGGCTCGGAAATGAAAAATTGCACAAAACATAATCACATTAATTAAAAGGCTCGGATGAAGGTTTAAAAGGCTCGGAAAAGGCTCGGAGAAAGGTTTAAAAGGCTCGGAAATGAAAAATTACAGAAAACCTAGTCACATTACTTAAAAGGCTCGGATGAAGGTTGAAAAGGATCGGAAAAGGCTCGAACGAAGGTTTAAAAGGCTCGGAAAAGGCTCGTAAAAGGCTCGGATGAAGGTTTAAAAGGCTCGGACACTGCAAAAATAAAAGTCACGGAGACTTTAATAAAAGGCTCGGAGTGAGGTACAAAAGTCTCGGAGACTTAATGCAAAGGCTCGGAGGCTTTATAAAAAGGCTCGGAGGCTTTATAAAAAGGCTCGGAGACTTAATGCAAAGGCTCGGAGGCTTTATAAAAAGGCTCGGAGACTGTTAAAAGGTTCGGAGATTCAAATTACAAAACTTTATATCATAGAATTAAAAGGCTCGAATGAAGGTTTAAAAGGCTCGGAAAAGGCTCGCTAAAAAGTCTAAAATACCCTTTATTTTTATTTTAAATAAACTGAAAATATGAAAAAATATATATATATTTAAAAAAATATTTTAGAAAACATGAATGTATTTTAAATCTGAAACTTGGAAAAAAATTCATCTTTACAATTAAAAAAAAAAAAAGTTTTTTAAACAATTTAATAACAAATAAATTTTAAATTTTAAATTTATTTAAAATCAAGGGGGAATTGTACAAACTATTTTTTTTTTCTAAGTTTCAGATTTAAGATACATTCATGTTTTCTAAAATATTTTAAAATATTTTTTATCTTTTTTTTTAGTTTATTTAAAATAAAAAAATAGGGTATTTTAGACTTTTTACACATTTGACCATTGACTAACAGATCCATCTAATGGTAGGGGATGTTTGTGCAACAATTTTCAAATGTTGATGGAAGTTTTTATGTATATGCTCAAAACCGACATATCCATATAATTTTATCAAACCTCGAGGGATGTTTGTGCAATTCCCCTTTACAAAAATATTCATTCTCTCTTCCAATACATATCTCTAACTTCCTATCTTCATTCTTTCTTAAACAAGACTAACGGTTAAGAAAAAAAAAACTTATGAATAAATTTGATTTTTATAAACCGTATATATTTATATATATATTTTTTAAAAAAATAAAAAAAAAACTCAGAAAACAAGCACCATATTTAAAAAAAAAAATCAAAATATGAAAATATTTTTTGTTACTTTTATAGTTATGTGATTACCTAGAGAACTTTAATTCTTTCATTAGTCTTAGAAATTATGAGTTTAATCGAATATAATTGCAACAAATCAAGTTTTCATATATATATATTTATATATATATATTTAAAAAAAAAAAAAAAACAAGGTATTTATATTAACTTTTTAATATTTATTTATTTATTTATTTATTTATTACTGTTAATAAAAAATCAAAATATTTATAAATTTTTTTCGTTAACTATTAATCAGAGATTGATCGAAAAAGTATAGAAATAGGATTTTTTTTTTTCTTTTTTTGAAAAATAGAAAAAAAGTAATTAATATAAAGTGTTTAATATGATAATAACAGATTTAAAAAATCGAGTTTAATAAGTAATATTTAATTTAATAATTTATAAAATATAATTTTATTATTTAATAATTTAATTAGTTTAGAGTATCTTTATAATTTTTTTATTTCGTTTAATAATTTTACTTAAAAATATTATTAGATTTTTAAAAATATATAAATTTGAGGTGTACAGATGATATTTACGTACAGTATTTACAACTATCGTCACTCTTAATTCAATTAGAAAAGTGTTTCTGTTTTTTTTTTTTTTCTGGGGAGCAATACAGTACCCAGAAATTGGGTTGAGACCCATGACTGGCCCAAATCTTACAGGCCCAACACAAGGACCATAACATATAAAATCCACAAGCTGGTTTCTATTGATGACCAAACCCAAGTTGTTGTGGGCCGAAACTAGCTCAATTATTTCGGCCCAATAAGGAGATCTGCAAATACAAGAAACTGATTTTCGGCCTATGTGGCTATTTGACTTTGTGTTTACAAATTTTAGATGAAAAAAAAATGTATATTTATATATTTGAGGCATAATGGTATTTTTAAACTTTTGGATGAGAACCTTAATAAGAGGAATTATTTAATACATTAAGAAAGTTTTAAGACAAGAAAGTTTTAAGACAAGATATGTAGTAGAATTGCAATCCTTATTCTCTAATTAAGATACACATGGTCTCTTCATCATCATCTGCATTTTAATATTTAAACTGATGAAGAGATCGATGGAATTGTGTGTAATTAAAGCTCTTGCTTGACATCATCAGTACTCTTCAGCTTGGCTGAGCCACTGTCTCCTCCAGCAATGGTAACCACCCTAGGACCTTTGATTTTTTCAGGTGACAACTTGGACAAGGACAAGGTGAGCACACCATTATCAAGCTTAGCCTGGACAGAATCCAAATCAACATTGTCTGGCAACTTCAACTGCCTCCAAAATTTGCCATAGGATCTCTCCACTCTATGCCAGTGATCACCCTTTTTCTCTCCTTCTCTCTTTCTCTCTCCGCTGACTCTCAGCACCCGGTTCTCTTCCACCTCAATCTTCAGCTCCTCCTTGTTCAACCCTGGTACGTCCAGCCTGATAACGTGTCCCTCTGGTGTTTCTTTCCAGTCTACCCTGCCTAGAGTCGGAGAGATCCCTGTGTTCTCTTCCCTCTCAACCCCAAATGGGATTTGTTCCAGAACACGAAAAGGGTCGGCCCAGATGTCTGATAACAGACTTCCTGGAGGATCAACCAAGGGCAGCAAAGCCCCGTTGGATGAGCCAACAACACAAATTAAAGCTAACAGCAAGTAGTCGACGAGGAAGGATTGTTGTCTCATTTTCACTACTAGTGAGCAGCTATCTTTGTTTGATGTAAGAAGCACAGTCTAAGTAATTTGATTTAGATGGAGTGGGGAAATATGATTTATGAAGATGTATATATATACAAGTGAAAGGAGAGCTTGCTGAAAATTCTAAATGTTGGACTAGTGTAGTGTAGATAAACGGAGAAGGTTCCAGTTATTTGTAAGTGTGATCATGACGTGAGGTGGAAAGCAGATATACTCACTGTATGTGTAAAAGCTTAATTAAGGCAACACTCTTCTTGCATGTTCTACACCCTTCCAGGGGTTGCATTCATTTGAAGGATTGAGAATAGAAAAAGGTGTCTAAACAGTAAGAGCGATAATATTAGTACTCTTCAAAAACTTTATGTATATTTTAAATTAGTATATTTTTTAAAATCAAATATTACCCTTCAATAAAATACTAAATAGTTTATAAATATATTAATTAGTTTCCTAATATAAATATATATATTTTAATATAACATTATCATTCCAAAACCAAAACACAATTACATCATACTACTAATATCTTTGTTATGTTTGTTGGGATAGTGTGGCCCCTTCTTGGCTTTTACAATTAGCCATGGTTGATGTAGTTTCTTCTTCTCTTTTAGAGAGTTAATTAATACATTTCACTTAAAAATAAAAAATAAAAAGCCATGAAGGGAATCCTCAACCCAGAACAATTAAAAATAAAAAAAAAATTGGGCAATTTGGAAATCCACCAAATCTGCCAATCCGTGTAAAATATTAGGTCTTATTTTCAATTGGGCAATTTATTTTATCCACTACTTTCTAATGTAAAGGCCCAACCTAAATACAATTTGATTGTCTGAATATCTGTAAAGACCCAACCCAAATACAATTTCTAATGTTACTATTTGGAGTTTTGTTTCTCAATTTCTCTGCAACCAATGATCCACCATCTTCTTTTCTTCTATTCTTCTTTATCAACATCACAGCTTATTAAGTCTGCATTTGGAATTGATGTTTAATGCTTATAAACTTTAAATTATATAAAGTTTACAAGTTATGTTATGTATTTTTTTTAATGTTAATTTTATTTGAATTAATTATTAATGTTTGAATAATTTATTTGATTTTATTTATTTCGGATTATAACTTTTATATATTAATAATGACTTTCTATTAATTCGATCTATCAGATCATATCGGATCAAATAGTAACTTGATCGAATCGGATTGTAATTTCTTCGATCCAATCGGATCGGATCTTAGATCATGGTAAATTCATTGGATCCGATTCGCCGCACACTCCTAACTCAAACTCTAAACTTGAGTTTACATGAGGCATCTCTAAGGCCCAGTCAAATAGAACAAGAGAGCTACCCAAAATATATTTGTAATTTTTTAATGGGTGGAGTCCATTTCTCACTACTTAATAAACTAAAACGAAGCCCAACAACTGATGATGGAAGTCCAATAATGCAGTGCTCTTATATTGGGCTAACTAAAGCGGTCGTTCCTCGAAGAGACCATGATCTTCTGTTGTTGCTTGAACTGTCACCGGTAGTGCTTGCATCGTGAGACATTTTAAACGAAAATGTAAGAGTTTTGGGGGTTTTAGAGGCTTGAAAGAGAGGGTTAATTAGATGATTAAAGCTTAAATTTTTAGAGAGAAAATGAGGTGTTGATTAACAAATAGAATATGTAGAACAAGCTGAGAGTGATGATTCAAATGAAAAGAGTGCTTGAGCCCTTGGTTTTTCTTGAATTTGTCCCATTAACAAAAACATATCTATTTACATATTTATTTTGAAGTCCGGCAAATTCTTTGGTGCACTGATACTGCATGCACCAAAGAATTTCATCTACGCTCATTTATAATATCACCCGCTTGATGCATTAATTTATTATGCATTGTGCATTTTCGGTTTAGATAGAACAATTTTTTTTTAAGCTCATCATTGGTTATTATTAAGTTGTGCATATTATACAATATAAACAACCACCTCCAATCCTCCATGATGCCATCAGAGCGGAAGGCAAGTTTAGCCATGTGGGGGTCAACAGGCTCCGGTAGAGTAAACGAAACGGTGATCGGTCCAGGTGAGGATAGTTGCTAGAATATCATCTGATGAGTATTGCATAGCGGCAGCCGAGTATGTTGTAATTGGTACTCCTTGTATACATACCGTTCCATCGAATCTGATCACACACTTCAAGTTACCTGTCAAGACAAGCATTATTTACTCGGTCATCTCCTACTTATGATCAATATTCAACATGGAAATTAATTACCTACATGACGGTACTAATTACATATTAACAGCAACTACAATAATATTCTCATTCATGTGCCCAATGACATACATTTATAAGTTAATTATAAATAAAGATTCGAAACCTTACTTCGATTAATTCGGTTCCCAAAAGGCAAAACTCGGAAAATGTAAGCAATTTCATTAGCACCAATGTCAACAACTGCTGGCTTCAATTCCGGATGATCAGTAACTAGTTATTAGTGATTATGATTGTTCATGGAATTTAAAGAAGGTAAATCAATCCCATACAGATTTAGAATATTCAAAGACCGGATCATCAAACAAAGGATTTCCCTCACCCAATCGCTTAAGAGTATGTGTTGTCAAAGTTTAAAGGATTTCAAAATTCAACAACAGAAGGGAAGAGTTCCATAGCATCTTTTCACCGCTGACACATAATATACAGACGAAACGTGACATGAAAGGTATGATGTAGATACGATAACTGTTGCGGAAATAGTCAGAAATTCGAAAGAAAAGTACACACAACACACAAACACGGATATTTACGTGGTTCAGCAATTGCTTACGTCCACGGGAGGCAGCAAACTGATATTATTGGAGAAATTAATACAAATACAGAAAACAGAATTTCTCTCAACTCTCTCAAGAACTCTCTCTGGAAGCACAAATACAAAACTGCTTCTTGCCTTTGCCGCTGATCTTGCTTTACTGAGGGTCATATTTATAGGGGAAAAACATAGACAAACCTCCCCCATTTTCAACATTGTGGTTGTACTCATGAATGAGTACAACGGGAGGCAGCAAACTGATATTATTGGAGAAATTAATACAAATACAGAAAACAGAATTTCTCTCAACTCTCTCAAGAACTCTCTCTGGAAGCACAAATACAAAACTGCTTCTTGCCTTTGCCGCTGATCTTGCTTTACTGAGGGTCCTATTTATAGGGGAAAAACATAGACAAACCTCCCCCATTTTCAACATTGTGGTTGTACTCATGAATGAGGCAGGTGACTGGTGGCCAAATTTGTCAACAATAACATCGATGAGACATTAATTAATCTGTAAAGTAAATAAAAAACATAGCTAAAACATAAATTAGTTTATAGCTTTACAATTGAGATTTGTAAGCAACTGCAAACAAACACATGAACTCTTTAACGTAACCTAAAAAACAAACCCCAACTTTTTCTTTTTCTTTTTGAACAGCATATCTTTATTATAGGAGAAACAGAGGTTACCACACCTGAGCAAACAGACTCCACCCAGCAACTAAAAGAACGCAAACAGAGTAAAACAGAGCAGAGCTAAAACAGAGCAAAAAACTAATTTTCGACAACAAAAAACACACATAAAACAACACCACAGCCACATATGATGTTGTGAGAGTATCTTGTCTATGTTTCAACCGGTTAGTGAGGTTGATTTTACAACTACACACATTATATTTCGGAAGAGTTAATTTTAACATTCATCTAAACGTGATTGAATACATAAACATAAATCTATTTTAGGGAAAAATTAAACAAGCAGCAAATCTGTCTCAGGATTAATGCAAATTTTAAATGGCATCTATCATCGGGTTCCTATTTCATGAGCATTGCAGAGAAACAGAGTCTCATCGAGTCCGATCTCACATTTCAAGTATCCTGTCAAGACAATCATTATCTACTTAGCCATCACCTGCTTATGATCAATATTCAACACAAAAATTAACTAACTACAGTCTACATTACTCAGTACTAATTACATATTTACAGCAACTACAATAAGATTTTCATTTATGTGCACAGTGACATACATTTATAATTTATTGCTAAAGATTTGAAAACAATAATCATATCTCATGATTCAGTTGATAACTTGACATTGAAGCCATGGATGAGGGAATTCATGATGCTGATGATCATCATCATCCAGAATTGAAGTCATCCGGCATCTGACATTGGTGTTATTAGCAAAGATGCAAAATCTCAAGGCATGGATGATGGAAGTCATACTGCTAAATCAATCTGTTGTTTTCTAAGGATCTAGAAAGGAATTAGCTCGCACTGCGCCACCTATGGGTCAAGTTGACATTGGTGATAACGAAAATGCTTACCTTTTCCGAGTTTTGCTTCGCAGAATCCGAAAAGTAAGGTTTTGAATCGTTATTTTATATGTTCCTGATGAATCGTTATTCGAAACCTTTAATCTCGATTCATGAACATATAAAACAACGATTTGAAACCTTACTTTGATTACTTCGGATTTCAGGATGCGAAACTCAGAAAATGTAAGAATTTTTTGTAACCCCGATGCCAATTAGACCCATAGAAGGTGCAGTGGGAGTTAATTCCTTCTGCAGATCATTCGAAAACAACAGTTAGATTCACATAATAATCAGAAGCATGACTTCCGCCATCCATACTTTCGGATTTTTGCATCTGTGCTAATAAGTTAACACCAATGTCAGAATTGTTACCGATAGGTTTTTGGTGGGCAAAATTGTGATGTGATGTGGTGTGGGTATGTTGTCTGAGCCTCAAGTGATGAGTCAGGTTGGATTCTTGTCAAATTTATAGTACACACTACACTAGTTAAGGCAGAGAATGATTTTGCTCACCCACATTTTTTTGTGGGTGAACATTACCTCCCTCCCTAATACTTGATATGTTGTTCGCCCACAAAAATATGGGTAAGCAAAGTAGCACTCGTTAAGGCAAGTAAAAGTACAGGCACAAAACAGGCTTTTATCTGATAAGGAAATACCACGTGTACTATTTAAATGGTAACAAAATCACCCCTAACATTTCCTATACATGTAGGTGGAAATATTGGAAATACATTCATATCCTCCGGATATGGTTTATATCATTATATTTCATTCTAAGTAAAAATTTTATTTCCTTGTCAATAATGATGAAAAGAAAATTGAAAATCATGGCACTGGTCTGTTGGAACTATCGAAATTAAGTATTGCATTTGTGATTTCAGTGTTTTTACCTTTTTGAGGTTTGAAAGACATGGTTACTAGATTAACTAAGGTGATTACTTTTATTTTTATTCTTATCAGTAAACGTAAGGTTAAATTGAATTAATAAAAAAAAATTGAAGTATTTATATTATTAGTGTTACATATTCACATGTGCATAATTTAGTAATTTTAATTGTTTTAATAAAAAAAAAAAAAAAAAAAACAAGAAAAAATGTTAATTATTTGGTTACATTGAAGACTTTTTCTTAGTAAGAATATTCAACATTAATTGTTCAATTTTCTTTGCAAATTAATATTTAAGTTCGAATGGTAGGTGATTAATAGAGATGATGCATGCAATAGTTTCTCTATCTCTCCCAATTCCAAGCAATCCCAAATATGCTCATTACAATCATACTAATTGATTAATCTTCTTCACACCGAGGTGACTTAGTTGTGTACAAAATCGTTTATTATAATGGCCTAATGGGCATTTGCCTTTGAAAAAAGATATATATTCCATTCTTCAAATATATATTAATTAATGTAATACAAGTTGATGGGATTCAAGTTCGCGACAAATAAAGATATACATAGATACATATGCATATTTTGGTAGAGTACTGAATTTTAGCATTCAATTACACGTGAGAAATTTCTCAGTTAGTTACTATATGCATAAACTTATTGAGATCTATTTTACAGAAAGATAATATAAAACAATCTATTTGAATTTCATAACCACCACCTCCAGGATGCCATCAGGGCGGAAGACAAGTTTAGCCAGGTGGGGGTCAACAGGCCCCGGTAGAGTAAACGAAACAGTGAACGGTCCGGGGGAGAGTTGCCAGAATATCTTCTGGTGCCTAATTGATGGGTATTTCATAGCAGCATCTGTTGTAACTACTACTCCTTTTATATGAACCGTTTCATTGAGTCTGATCTTACACTTCAAGTATTCTGTCAAGACAAGCATTATCTACTTGGCCATCTCTCGTTATAACTAAATATGCTAAATTTTAATCCTATCTAATGATTCAAGGATATATTAATCAATGATTCGAGACTTACTTCGAGTGTTTTGGATTCCCGGAAGTGAAACTCGGAAAAAGGAAAGCATCCTCGCTAACACCGATGCCAACTAGACCCATAGGCGGCATAGTGAGAGCTAATTCCTTTGGTGTCCCCATGCAAGACCAATGCTTCGATCCTTCATCAGAAGCAGGACTTACATCATCAATGCCATGAGATTCTCCATCTTTGATAATAACACCAATGTCAGATGGCTTCAATTCTGGATGATGATCATTAGCATCATGAATTCCCTCATCCATGACTTCAATGTCAACTACATCCGTTGGTGTCCCCATGCAAGCTTCCGTAGCAGATCATTTGAAAACAGCAGCTGGCTTCATGATTTCTGGATAATCAACAACTTGACTTCCCGAATCCATTCCTTCGGATTTTCGCTTACCTGCCTACAAGCAGATGATAAAGCTTAACACATCATGACATATAGTTTAATTCAATCGTCACACCTACTTTAACTGTGGCACTAAAGAGTGAGATATAAACGTAACTCATTAGTTACCATGTTTAATAATGAAATTTAAATAATGTAAAGGGCCGTTTGTTTTTTTATCTAAAGTTTTATAAGATCTTAATTTGTTAGACATATAGATAAGTTTTATAAATTAAGATACTATAACATAATTGTTTTTTTTTTTTTTTAATTTTAGATGACTTTACAAATGTAAAATTGATTAGGTAATGCTAAGGTTTCTTCAAAATTGGAAATTTTTGGAAAGTTGATTTTTAAGGTTTTATACTTTTATTACATACCGATAAAATTATAAATATATGAATTGTTATAGGACATTTATCGAAATTTACAACAAAAAAAAAAAAAAAAAAATCTACTATAGCACTTTTTTAATAAGATAAAAGTAAAAAAAAAAAAATTATTTTTTCTAAAAGACATTTATATCTTAAAATAAGATATAAGTCGGAAAAACAAACAAATTTATTTATCTTAATTTAAGATATAAGAGACAATAAATCTTATAGAGAAAAAAAAAAAAAAAAAAACAAATAACACTTAAGTAAATTTCCATATGGATTTTAAAATATTAAAAGCCTAGATCATCAAACAAAGCATAGTTCTCGTACCCTATAGCTTAAGAGCACGTGTCACTTAAACCGATAAAATATACAATATCCAAACTTACGAAAAAGTAGTGAAAAACCTTCCAATTTATAATAAAGAGTTTTGTAACATCTATTCAATACGATAGACTTAGTATAACTCAAACATATCAAGAACTAAAACTGAGACTTGAAATTGATAAAAACAAATGAAATAAATAAACAAATAATTGTTACCGATATGTTTGGTGGGAAAAATTGTGATGTGCTGAGGGTATGTTGTCTAAGTTTCAAGTGGTGAATCAGGTTTGACTCTTGTCGATTTTAAGGTTAAAGTACAGGTACAGGACAACCAGGCTTTTGTCTGATTAGGAAAAACCATGTATACTACTTCATATTTCCTATATATATATGAAGGTGGAAATATAGGAAATGTTCGTCATATCGGAGTAATATCCTCCGGATATCAAGAATATTTAATAATATTAATTATATTGAGTTTCTTAACATATGAGACGAAATAAGTTTGATTCAGTGATAAATCTTACACATTTATGTTAGGAAATCGTGCGTTTGAGTCTTCCCTCCCAAAAAAAAAATCGAAAATTTAATAAACTCATGATCACTATATTAATTGTTTTTTTTTTTTTTTCTACATTTACAGTTCTTGAATTTTTATTATAGTAAGTTTCTAGTTGTTAACATAACTATTA
Organism: Acer negundo; assembly: GCA_035582765.1. Taxonomy (NCBI): domain Eukaryota; kingdom Viridiplantae; phylum Streptophyta; class Magnoliopsida; order Sapindales; family Sapindaceae; genus Acer; species Acer negundo. The sequence continues at coordinate 28,809,032 of CM069235.1, read as the reverse complement.
AATATATAAGTTAACACAACCCTATTTTTTTTTTAAAAAGATATGTAATATATCGGGGATATTTCGGTCTAAATAACGATTTTACTTCTTTGATGATTGACAATGAAATGAAAATTGAAAATCCTAGCGCCGGGTCTCTTGGAGCTGTTGAAATTAAGTATTTCATTTGTGATTTCGTAGCTTTTGAGGGTTGAGACTTGAGAGAGGGTTAGATGATTAACTAATGAATTGAAACTCAATTCAATCTCCATTATTTTTATTCCCCGATTAGTAAATACAAACTTAAATCGAATTTTTTTTTAAAGAAAAAAGAAAAAGATAAAGGGAGGTGTTTATATTAGTATTGAGTGGTACAATTGGCACGTCCCCTACCTGTATTATATTAATATGTAATTTCCAAAATTATGCATGTGAAAATTATGCAAGTGTTTAAACGAAAAAGAAAACAAGAAAGAATGTTAGTTATGCGGTAAATATCCGTCGACCAATCTAAAAATTTTGTGAGTTGGATTCAAATCTCGCTCACAGCATTTTGGTAAGAGAGGTTTGGTTTTTTTTTTTTTTTTTTTTTTTTTTTTGGTAATGAAAGAAAAATAAAAAGACACCGCAAAATATAATTTAGTGATAAAATACGTTTATTTAGTCCAATAATATCCAAATTCAGCGTACTGCAGCTGATATATCAAAAAGAGTACTGAAAACACACGACAGAACCCGTACTCACACCGACACAAAAAAGAACTCTAATCCTACTAAAAACACATCAATTCCCAACATTTTTAATTAATTTGAGCTAATTATACTTTTTTCTGAACAAACTCAAATACCAAAAACAACATAAAATCATATATAAGTACAAAGTACTCTAATCTCTATTAAAAGTTAATTACTAACTGAACAATTATTTTCTTTGAATTGAAAGGTAAACAATGGAATTTTGCTGAAATCAAACAAACTTTTTTTGTTCTATTTATCAAAACGATTCTATCAGTACCTTATTTATATTGTTCCGACAATATCACCCTCTCAATGCATTAAGTTATGATGCATTGTGCATTTTCCATTCAAATCATGTTATATAGTATACCAATAATTGTGATTAGATATTCATGTCTTATAGTGTATTTTGAAAGAAAGTTGCACAGTATATAGAATGCACCAGAGACTTTCTTCTATGCTCGTCAAATAAGATAGAACAATTTCTTCTAAGCTCATCATTAGTAATTATTATGTCAGTATTGTACGCATTTTATACTATATAAACGGGACTTATTTTGCCTTAAAGAAGCAACAAATAAATATATTTTATAAATAAACAAAAAAATCCTCAAAAAATCATATGTATTTGAGTGTTGAAAACATGGCGTCCGCATTTTGTTAAAATTAGTATACACCAAAGTCGCTTTATAGAATGGACACTTACCTTTGAAAACGACAGATATTCTTCATATATACATTAATGTAATGCAAGCTGAGTGGATTCAAATCAGCTACAAATAATATACATACATTGCTGAAGAGTAGATTTTAACATTCATCTAAATGTTAGAAAAATCTCAATTATTTGATACATAAACTCATATTAAGATCTATGATACGGAAAGATGATATAAAAGTAGTATAGAACCATCTCGATCAACAAAACAAAACAAAAAAAGGCTAAAAATAATAAAAAATGAAAACGAAACTAAGCACATTATACTTTATATATATATAACTGAAACTTAGAAATTGGAAATGTCTGTATCTCAATATGTTTAAGCACACATTTCATCCCAAAAACGAAATGCTCAAAAGGTCGATTCTTATTATTATTATTATCATTATTATTATTTGAAATATTACAATAATTCGGTATTTAAGGGAGGGGGTGTTAGACTCGAATTCACAACCTTATAGTGTAGGTGTGAGGGGTATCACTAGGCCAACCTCATCTTATCTAAAAGGGTCGGTTATTATTTCTACCCTTTTTGGATTTCATAACAACCACCTCCAGGATGCCATCAGGACGGAAGGTTAGTTCAGCCATGTGGGGCTCAACAGGCCCCGGTAGAGTAAACGAAACAGTGATCGGTCCAGGTGAGGATAGTTGCTGGAATATCATCTGGTGCCCATCTGATGAGTATTGCTGAGCAGCAGCAGAGTCTGTTGTAACTGGTATTCCTTGTATACAAACAGTTCCATCGGATCCTATCTCACACTTCAAGTTACCTGTCAAGACAAGCATTATCTACTCGGTCATCTCCAGCTTATGATCACTATTCAACATGGAAATTAATTACCTACTAATTACATATATATTAACAGCAACTACAATAAGATTTTGATTCATGTGCTCAATATCGTACTTTTATAAATTATAACTAAAAATTCGAAATCTTTTAGTTCTATCTAATTCATGCAAGGACAAATAAAGTTAATGATTTGTAACCTTACTTTGATTAGTATTTGGGATTCCTGGAAGTGAAACTCGGAAATGGTATGAACTTTCGTTAACACCAACACCAATTAGACCCAGAGGCGGCGCAGTGCGAGAGATGCCTTCAGATTTTGCATCTTTGCTAATAACACCAATGTCAGATGGCTTCAATTCTGGATGATGATCAACAGCATCACGACTTGCCTCTTCCAACACTTCAATGTCAACTGGACCCATCGGTGTCTCTGTGCAGGCTTCCGTAGCAGATCCTTCGAATACAGGCTTCATTTCTGGATGATCATCAGCTTGACTTCCGGAATCCATATATATATATATGCCTTCGGATTTCACTAATTACCTGCATACATAATTACATTGCACAAAAGCATGACAGTTTAAAATTTAATTCAATTATCACATACTTTAAACATGACACTAAAGAGTGATAAATAATGCTGTCTCAATGAAAATTAAAGTTACGATGAGATATAAGCGTAACTCGTTAGTGACCATGTCCGTTCATGAAATTTAAAATAAGGTAAGTACTTAAATCCCGTATAAATTTTAAAATATTCAAAACTAAAATCATCAAACGAAGTATAGTTCCCGTACCTAATAGCTTAAGAGCACGTGTCACATAAACCGACAAAAAAGTCGCTACATCCAAACTTATGAAAAACCTTCCAACTTATAATAAAGAGTTTCGTAACATCTATTCAATACGGTAACATTGATGCCATATTAATTAATCTGTAATGTAAACAAATAAGCATAACTAAAACATAAATTGAGATTTGTCAGCAACTACAAACAAATTCATGAACTCTCCCATCTTTCTCAAGAATCTCTCATTGAAAATTAACTTTACCCGAATTCGCTTGGAGATCAGATCAGCCAAGATTAAATCAAACCACATAAAGCTAAGTACTTCAATCAATGTATTAATTAGGTAAAAACAGTGAGAAAGATTATCTTGTTATTTAAAAAATAAACATATATAAATCACACTCATTGTAGACACACTATCAAGAAACTAAACCAAATCTAAAGAACAACATATCAATAACTAAAACTGAGACTTGAAATAGATACATCAACAAGCAATCATGAAGTAAAATAAACAGAGAATTGAGTTAGAATTGTTACCAGATAGGGTGTTTGGTGGGCAAAATATGTTTGTGAGTTGCGATGGTGTGTTGTCTGAGTCTCAACTGTGTGTCGTGTAGGGTTTGATTCTTGTCAATTTGAAAGTACAATATACCAGTTAAGTACAGGCACTGTACAGGCAAGATTTTGTCTGATAAGGAAATACAACATGTATTTACTTAAATGGGTACTAACATTTCCCTTATTTGGTAGAGGTGGTTTGGTCTTTTTATATTTCTATGCAATAAATATTGGTAAATATATGGAAGGACTAAATTTTTGGAAATTGTTGTGACTTGTAAGAATATAGAGTATATTGAGTCCATTTTTCTCACCCTCTTCAAGGGGTGAGTATTACCCCCTCTTAAATGGATGACATATGTCTATGGAATGGATAAATTTGTCCAAACACTGTTATCTCTTGGAATAAATTTATCCCTCTCTGAACACGTGTCATCCATTTAGGAGGGGGGTAATGCTCACCCCCCTTGAAGGGGGTGAGCAAAAGTAAACTCAAATATATATATATATATATATATATATATATATTGTTATATTCTCCGGATAATGTGGATATTCAATGATTTTTTTTTTTTTATATATATAATATCAATCTCCTATTCTCCTCACTTATGAAAGGAAAAATATTGAGATATTTCTACCTAAATATCAATTTTACTTCCTTGTAATAATAATGAAAAACAGATTGAAAATCGTGACAAAGGTTTTTTGGAACAAAGGGTGGATCCAGAAATTTAAGTTTGAGGGACATTATATACAAACAAAATCTTTTAGAGGGGTCAAAAAGAAAAACGGTTTAAAATTTAGTAACAATTTTATTTTATATTTTTTAATGGATTTTAAATTTTTTTTTGCCATCAGCCATCTCTCCGCAATTGTCTTGATTTGTCGAAATTAAGTATCACATATTCACATGTGTGATTTCGTACATTTTCATGGTTTTTAATGAGATGATTAGATGATTAATAAAACTTAATTTTTTTTTTTTTTTTTTTTTTTTTTTTTTTGATCACAGGCTCTACTAACTCAACCCGGAATGAGACTCCCATAAAGGGGAGAGACAGCCCACACCAAGGTGGGACACAACCCACACAAATGGTGAGAATATCTTCTTTGATACACACCTTGGGCCAGATTTGATCCTTGGTGGCGAGAGACTCTGGAGAGACTCTGGGCCACCAAGCTAAAGGCCCGTGTGTCTTTATTTTTTATTATTGATTAGTAAAAACACGTTTAAATTGAATTTTTAAAGAAAAAAGAGGTGTTTATACTGTATCAGCAATTTTTAAGTGTTTTAATTAATCCTTTTATTAAAATTTAAAAAAAAAAACAAAACAAAAAAACAAAAAAAAAACAAAAGAAAAGAAAAAGAAAAGCGAAAGCAAAGTGGCATGCAGACCCGAAAATAATAATCTGAAAAGGTTCCCAAACCTCAACATGAGGTAAGAAAACAAGAACCTAAAAAGACATAAAATTAATCATTCCCTTCTGCCTCAAACGGTGCAGTCTAATTAGAAATAACAACACGATATAATTTTGAATGAAATGTTTTAATTAATAAATAGAAGAAGAGAAGACAATAAAGAATGTTAATTATGTGTTAACATTCAAGACTTTTTCTTTGTAAGAAAAATTCAACGTTGTTTGCAACTGCTAAGTTCAATTTTCTCTACAAATTAATGATTATCTATTGGGTATGTGGTAGAAGATTGATCCATCTAGAAATTTTTTGTCAGTTGGATTCATCTCTCTCACAGTCTCACATCAAGATGGCAAGAGAGGTTTGGCTTTTATTTATTGTAATGAAAAGGCTTCAATTTCATCAAAATGAATGAGAACTAAAAACACACTATACAACTCCACTTACACTATATACAAAAATGAACTATAATCGTACTCAAACACGTCCATCAATTTCTTAATTGTTAATAACATTTTTAATACATTTGAGTTAATTATTGAATTAAAAAATTTACGACCTAAGAATAATTAAGCATTGTCGCTAATTGGATCACACATGTTGAGACAGAAGGGAATGATTATGCTCGTCGAATGGCTAAGCTTAATTAATTAATTTATTTATTTATTTATTTTTGTCTCCTGTCGAGGTATGCGAGCCTATTTAGATTATTGTTTTAGACGGACCTGCACTTTTCTTTTCTTTTCCTTATTTTTTAAAAAAAAAAAATTCTTGTTACTCTTTTTTTTATCAATAAATTTTAGTTGCTTGGGCTTAAAAAAAATAAAAAATATCGAATTAAAAATTTTATTTTATTTTCCTAAACTAACTCTTAAATGCTAAAATGAACATAAAATCATATATAAGTACTCCACTAAAAGTTAATTATTTTCTTTGAAATTAAAGGTAAATAATGGAATTTCGCGGAATTCAAACCAACATTTTATATTCTCTTTGTTGGCAACGATTTCAACAATACCTAATTTATCTTGTTCAAACATTATAACCCTCTCCAACTCCAAGACTCCAAGTCACAATTAAACCAAAAAAAAAACTAGAAAAGAAAAGAAAAATCATCCAAAAGCAGACAGAAACAAGAAGATGGATACAACATATAAGCCAATAACTCTATTGTATTCTTTTTTCCATACAAAATAATATTAGTCGCACGAAATATTAATTTGTTTTTCTTAGTCTTAAGACAGAGTATATTATTAATTAATTAATTCATCATCAGTGAGACCCTATCTACTTTTAATTTTCTCTTGTTTGTTCTTTCTTCCTCTTGTGCTGTAGACTTGTAGCGAGTCAAGATAATGCGTTAATATCAATTTTTACTGAACTTTTAAAGGTTTTGTATTTACAATATATTAATTATGTTAATGATTGTCGGTTTGTTTTATTAATAACCAATCATTATAGATGAGGTTGGTTCGGTAGTAAAACATCTTACATTTGCATCACATGGTTACGGATTCGAGTATTCCCCCTCCCCAAAAAACCCAAATTTATGTAATACTTCAATAAATAAAAAAATTATACAAAGTTGTTTCTCGGGCATGGTATGAGGGTTGGATTCATTTCTTTAATTAAAAGAAGAAAAAAATCAAACATCATTGCCCATAATAGCAAAATTTGGTTTAAAAAAAATTAAAAATACCCAAACATTAAAAAATGATTAGCATCATAATTTATACAATCTAATAATAAACCACCTAGAATGGATATTTTCTTCTCAATTATTGGAAAAAGGAATTAAGAAGAAGACAGATTAATTTCCTGATGAATATTATAGACAATATAATTGACGTACATATACATAAAATTTGTTTCGTTTCGTGACATACTTTTATACATTAACACGTTTTTTTGCTATTGTGCAAATACATCGATGGCTGATTACTCTACAATAATGTTATGTTATGTTATTGCTATAGTATCATAATGAAATCCTAGCTAATAGAATATATATATATATATATATATATATATAAACTAATAAGGATACTACAATAGATGAATATATTGCATGCATTATATCTATGAAGAAAATTGTAGCGAAAGAGATAGTCTCTCCCTTCAAGTTCCAAGCAATATATATATATATATATATATATCCGAAAAAGGTCAGTTTCATCAGCCTAATTCATATATATAAATACATATATATATATATATATATATATATATATATATATAATTTTATTATATAGTTTATGTCAAATTAATTGCAATCCAGAGGAGGCTGGGAGGTTATTATAATCCTATCAGTCTGTCACCTCCTAGGGCACAAACTCAAGAAAAAGTAACAATTTTATATAAACTAAGTAATAGAAAGAAAAAAAAAAAAGTTTTTATTTTATTATTATTACAATAAATAAAAAAACCGAAGTCAGATTATATAAAATGTGTACATCTAAATTAATGACAATTTTTTAACTTCTATAAGTCAATAAATAAATAAAAAATATTTTAAAAAAAAATCTCAACACATTCATAATATCGAACGACTCTTTATACTAACAATGTATAAATATTACTATGACTATCCTTTAAAAAAAAAAAAAAAAAAATCATTTATAACTCACAAAAAAATAATTTTCTAAGTTTTAAAAACTAAAATACCATCTGTCAATTTGCCTTATAATGGGTGTTTCTCAGGTCAGTTTTTTTTTTTTTTTTTTTTTTTTTCCTTCTTCGTAAAATATATCACTTGTAATATTATAGAGTAACTATGTATAAATACAGAATCGTGATCTCATACACAAAATATCTAAGCATTCCGTTTTCAAATCGTATAACTTTTAACCTTATAATTAAGATAAATTATACTCCTTTCGATGTTGGGCTCATAGCTCTGAAAATTCCAAAATAATTAACAACTTCTCGTATGTAATTAATTAATGAAGCATATGATACTGCCTTGCATTTGCTCAAAAATTGTGAAGAAAAAGTCACAGGGTAGTAATGTTGGAGTATTGGACCATATGGCATTTTTTAGAGGGTTTTTAATTTATTTTTTATTTTTTATTTTTTTGGCTATTGTCGAAGGTTATAATGATGACAATTATAACATTTATTTTTTTAAATCGAATAATACTATGGGTATATATATATATATAAATTTTTTTATTGGCAGTTCAAACCAATATAGAATATATCATTTTTTTTGTACGTGGGTCATTGAATTTAAATGCTTTGATTTGGGTATATACACTTGTCAAAACATCTTTTAAATCCAATAGTCCACGTGAAAGGAACTGATATATTTTATATCGGTTCGAACTGACAATAGAAAAACTAATTTATATAGGATAAAATCTTCAACATCGATCATGTCTCTCAAACCTCCACGTGGCAGAATCTACAGCCATGGTTACCTAGCCAGCTGCTTTGATTTCATTTCATTTCCAAGTCAAGGTTTTAATTAACTTGTGGACTTTTTTGGCTGTCAATTGCATGGAATTTATGGGACATTAGTTGTCTGCGCGAGTATAGACGGCCAAAAAATAATACAAATTTAAGCCCATATTGTTCTTTAAATCGAAAAAGTCTACTTTCTTTTTTCGAAATCCAACATCAATCGAGTCAGGAATCTATTAACCCCTAATAAGTCAATAGTTAAAAATACGGTTTAATCTCCGATTTGTAATTTAATAGGTAAATGTAAAACTCGAACTCTATGATTAAAGTAAAAAGAAGTGTTAGAAATTTATACGAACCCATCTTTCTCTATATTAATCATCCAATAATTAATATATCATACTATAACTTAATTATATAGAATATATATATATATATCTCTTAATTACTAAGAAATATATGCATTACAAACTATGTTATATTGTTCGATAAAAGTATTTTTGCCTGGACAATGTTGGTTAGATATGGATAACTTCTTTTTTTTAGTAATTTTTTGTTAAATCTCATACATTATTTGGTCAAATAATGACATAAACTGTGGTAATTTCACGTTTTTTTTAATAGGGCAATTTAAAGTTAATTATGTTAGAAAAAATTATCATTCTAATTAGAATCTTTAGCCTACACTTTTCTTTCTTGAGAAAATATTTAAAGGAGTTAGCAACACTCATGAATTTCATGATCTGACTTTCTGTTGGTTTTTTCTTAATCTAGTGTAGGTAACATAAAAAACATCTTACCGTAAGAATTTGTTCATTTTTGTTTTCTGAGTTTCTTCAATATATACAAGTGTTTCATTCAAACTCAAGTACTTTTAAAAAACAACCTAGCAAAAACCAGAGCAAAAGAAGGCTCACACTCAACACTCCTACCCTAAAATTTTATGATATGGAGAGTCATTATTTGATTAGGTCGGTCATGAAAAAACAAAATATGAAACTAGATGTTTAGTTACATAACATTAAAAGATAATCGTTCTTTAATCAAGTTCGTCTTGAAAAGAAAAAAAAATACAAAACTAGATATTTAGTGATTACATATATAACATTGTGGAACATGTTTCACAATTTCACAATGCTATATATGAAACTTTAGTCTTGAAACCTTTTTCCATGTCCGACTTAACAAGAGAATTATTATTGAATATGATCATTCCACCACAGCAAATTAAGCTCGAAATCATCATAAATTAAACTGAATTTAAAGTTGATATTGTAAAAAGAAAATAATAAATAATCAATGGCAGTCTATATATCTTTCCAGCCATGACCAATTTATTTAATTAATTGTAAGACAACATTTTTTTGTCCCTTTTTAGTGTTGAATGTTTCTACTAAATCCTACAAAGTTTACAGTTCATTAATCACTGTAGAAACCACACGGATCAGCAGGCCTTCAATATATATAAACATCTCACTAGTCTACCTTCCATTTGACCATCTCTCTCTCTCTCTCTCTCTCTCTCTCTCTCTCTCTCTCTCTCTCTCTCTCTCTCTCTCACACACACACAGAGAGCTAGAGATCAAATAGGTATAGCTTCAATGGATGGTGCAGCAGATCATGATGATCATGACCATGATCAGCCCACGTCAGCAGAGAATTACCCAGATCAAGATCCAGTTAGAACCTATGATTGCACTTTTTGCAAGAGAGGTTTCTCTAATGCTCAAGCACTAGGAGGTCACATGAACATCCATCGCAAAGACAAAGCCAAGCTCAAGCAACAACAAACACCACCAGTGAAAGTACCCTCATCAAACATTAATACTACTACTCATGTTCATCATCATCATCATCAGAATCAAAAATCATCATCTTTCGACGTCTCGAGAATTCCACAACAATCTTATTCTCCACCAATAATCCCCACAATCAACATATTTTCATCATCATCATCAGTACAACCATCCATAGAAGCAGTTAAAGTTAAAAGGGCTTCTTGGAATATTCTTGGCGATCATCATCATCACAATTATCATCATCATCATCAAGAAAATAATAACAAAACATCCCATGTTGTGGTTGCAGCAGAAGAAGTGAAGCAACTGCCTTTGTTTGTTGAAATACCATTAATGATCAATACTACTGATATTACTGATGAACATCATCATCAAAGAAGGGTTTCGTCTTCTTCGAGCTCCTCTGGGTCGTTCTCAGAGCTGGACCTTGAGCTCAGACTGGGGCCTGATCCTCAGGAGTCATCGTCATCAGCAACTGGTACCAAAAAGTTCTTCTGAATTAATTTGACTATCGATCTATATTATATTTTCATTAATTATATATATAGAAAACGTTCTTTGATTGTGTTAATTGTTTATCCAACTTAGTGAATTTTACAAAACTAATTATCTAAATGCTTCTTCTAATTATCTTATAAATTAAATTTGCAATATATGTTTTTTTGTTGATTTTTTTGGTTAACTTTGTGATATTTTTTTTTTTTTTTGAAAGGCAACTTTGTGATAAATATCATGAGAAATCATGTAGAAGAGTTCAATGGTTTGTGCAAATGTCATCTGGACAAAATCCAAGCTCTTTTAGGGTTTATATATACGTGATGCTGCTCATATGAAAAGTGAAAACATCTAATAATTAATGCAACCCTAAATATATATTAGATAACATGCCAAAAAGAAAAAGTACGGAGTTTAAGACAAAATTAGCCTACTTGTCTCTCAAATCCTCAAACATTTACCTCCAATATATTTGAGTACTAAAACCTTCAAGCATATATATATCTATATATATATATATATGTAGCAGAAGCATGTTTTCAAGTGCGGGATCCTGATGTGCATCAGTGCAAATCGGGATCTCACACCTGAAAAAATATATAGGATTTCACATCTGATAATCAGTAGTCATTATGCTTTTACATCATTCACATTTTAAATATTACATGTTTTCTTTAGTATGCTCTTGTATAAATACTTCTAGCTGCCTCTTGATCCCTTGATATAATTTTGAATTCGAAACTCGATCTATTTATCCAACACTCTCGAATGATCATTTCAAGAAATTGCATGCTCTTGTGAAATTAAATTAAAAGAATTGATGTTACGTAACTGTGAAATTAATCAGACGAATTTCAAGACTTCTATTACCTGTTTGTGGTAGATTATGTATATTATAGGAGAAAATATATAGTGATGATCAATTAAAGCTTACATTGTGTACTATCACATGTTAATCGAATGATTATTAACAAAATTTATTGGTGATGATCATCAAGATCATGATCAAAAGCTCTTTGATTAAGATTTTCAACAAAAAGAGACGGTAAATCATGCATGCATGCATGGTTGGTTAATTTCACTTCTTCTATTGCGATCATGTGAATTGTGAAATCATTTTCTTTTCGAAAGGGGAACGACAAGAATGAAAATGTGAAATAAAGAAATTTTCTTGGGACTTGACATTAGACATTGCATGCGCATATAATTAATTGAATATGATTTGATTGATATATTACTATATAAGTGTATGCATGTTCTTGATACAATTATGATTTTTTCTATGATCATATAATTATGATTTTTTCTATGATCATATATACGATCGAGTATAGATAAAAAGAATGAAAGAGAGGGTACTGTATGTAAGTACCACACATTCATCTAATATAAATATCAGAGGCGGAGTGAGAGGGGGCAAGGTGGGGGCTATGCCCCCCCTACCCTCAAAAAGTTTTTAAAACCCTTTCATAAAAATTATGAAACTGTTACCAAGTTTTAAGTCTTTTTCACTTTGATCCCCCTAAAATTTTATGTTTTAGATAAAAAGAATGAAAGAGAGGGTACTGTATGTAAGTACCATACATTCATCTAATATAAATATCAGAGGCGGAGTGAGAGGGGGACTAGTGAGGACTATGCCCCCCCCCCCCCCCCCCCCACCTAGACCTGGTAAGGTTCCTGTTTCAACCGTGGAACCGAACTGGAACCGAAACCGGAATCGAGGGAGGCCTGTTCCGGTTCCAATTTTTTTAGAATCGGGTGGTTTGAACTGGAATGGAACCGGCGGTTTCAATTCCGGTTCGAACCGGCAGTTCCAACTTTTTTAATTTTTAATTTTTTTTTTAAATATAAATACTAAACCTAAGGTCCTAAACCTAAATCTTCTTCTCACTTCTCAGCAGCCGTCAACTTCTTCTTCTTCTTCACGATCTCCTCCTTTTCTTCTTCTTCTTCTTCTTCTTCTTCTTCGATCTCCTCCTTCTCCTCTTCTTCTTCTTCTTCTTCGATCCACCATCATGACCATAGACTTCGACTTCGATCCACCCCAAATCCCTTCAATCCACCATCATCACCATCGACATAAATGAAACCGAAAGAAGACCAGTCCATGTCGATTTGTTGTTTTTGTTTATTAATTATTATTGTGTTGACTTTGAAAGGTTGATCTTTAATCTTCATCCTTCATGTTAAATATTATGATCTGATTTTGATTTTTTTTTTTTTCTTCTTCTTCTTGGACAATTGTTGGACTGATCCGGGTTGGGGAAATAGGGAGGGGAGGTCTTAGACAGTTGGAGTTGGAATTTGGAAATCTGGATTGAGTTTAAAAATTAAAAAATTTAAATAGAGAGAGAGAGAGAGAGAGGTTCATAACTGCTAGTTTGGCCGGAACCGGAACCGGTGGTCCGAAATGGGAACCAAAACCGGCCTATGCCGATTCCGGTTCCGGTTCCGGTTCCACCAAACCTTGGAACTTGAACTGGAACTGGAACTGCTGGTTCGGAACCGAAACCAGAACCTTGTCAGGTCTACCCCTACCCTCAAAAAAATTTTAAAACCCTTTTATAAAATTTATGAAACTATTACCAAGTTTAAGGTCTTTTTCACTTTGGTCCCCCTAAAATTTTATGTTTTTGTATAATAGCCCCCAAACTTGAATTCCTGGCTTCATATATATGTAGTAATTTTCAATGAGGATTTTTACAATGTACACTTCAAGCACATTTTGATAAAATTACATGTAATCAAATGTTTTTCGATGAGATTTTTTGTATATATATATATATATAAAAGAACGTATACAGGAAAAAATGTTATTAGATTTGTTATTATCATATTTGATAATACAAGTGAAATTCGATCTTAAGACCACGAAATTTTGCATAATATAGTGTGTACATATACATGTATAACTCGACAAATGTTGAAATAAAGTGCAAAATAAATAAATAAGTAAATAGCTCTTGCAGTGTAGTACTTTCTTCTTCTTCTTCTTTTTTTTTTTTTTTTTTTTCGACAATATCTATCCACCTATTTAGGTTAGGTATTTTTTTTGAAAGTTTTTTGCCATTTGTAGGATTCGAGTCACTGATTTGAGAGTCATTTACTAAGCTCTAAACTCCAAGCTCCAAACTCGTTCATCTTCCAGTTGAACTACGCCCCTAGGGGCAGTGCAATACTTTCTTTATCTTCAAAGAAAGATTTAATTTAATGTGTGTTAAGCTGTTTAGAGTAAACTAATAACATAGATAATAAGGACTTCAGTGATCAAGTTAATGAACAAAATTAACTAAATTTTCATGTCTTTACCCGAAAGAGTATTGGCTCGTATTCGTATACCCTCCTATACGAATGAAACATTTTTATCAGACGTGAAACAATGAAACATTCGATACTGTAGTACTACAATCTAGAAATGCTCTTGAGAGCATATATAGAAGATCAATGCTAGCTCCTGATCGATTAGAGGATTAAATTTAATTTTTGATTTATTATATAATTTGGGTGGTTTGATCAGAGGATATATTTTTTATATACTGATTAAACAAATTAAGTAATTGATTTGCTAGTTAATCGTTGTCAAAATTGGTGACAAACAAATAGTTAATATTATAATTAATAGTTAATGTCGTTATTATCATGGTTGTCAACTTGTCATCTTCTCTCTTGTTCTTACTATCTTTCACTTTCCAAGTACTTGACCATCCCAATAATATATAAAATATTGAATATCTCTGATTTTACTAGAAAACTAGCATTGACAAAAACAATCAATAGCCAACCAATTTATAATATTCAAACACTCAATGGAACAAATTAATCTTCTACAGTTCTTTACTTTTATATATATATATATATATATGAAAAGGGCATGTTTGAAATCCCTTACATTTTTTCAAGTAGAAATATATCCAAGTATGCTCTTCACATATACATAGATAAAATTGTCTCATCACAAAACCAAGCCCAGAATCTGAAAATTTCCAAGCATCGTTAGCAAATAAAACACACCTTCATTTGAAAATGTAATTAGAAATCTGATGATATGCTCCTCACACACACCAATATCATTCCAATTTCCAAATCAATAAAAGAGCAAACAAATATTGCTTACAATTCTCAATGAACACATTGAATTTGAGAGCTAGCTGGGGACTCTTCAGTCTTCTCTTGTCAAGAAAAATACAATAATAATAATAATACAAGTACTTTTCATGCTTAATTATTAGACTCGTAAAAGCTTTCACACAATTAATTAAAAACAACAATACATATTAATTTGCACAAAATTAACTAATAATCAGCCTGATGATGATCAGTAATATCAACTCTGATCTGATCATGATGATGATCATCAATGATCAGTCATCATCTATATATATTGTTTCTTGCTTAAACAACCCACCAAACACCTTCCTCACCTCCCTTTCCGGCTCATCTCTAGGCTTCGCCTTTGGTGCTGGTGGTGGTGGTGGTGATTGTTTTAGGGCAGCTCTGAGGGACGGCAGTGTCCTCGCCTTGGCCTGTCCTCTCACAGTAGCAATCTGAATTTTCGGTTTCGTTTTCTCTTTCTCTTTCTCATTCTCAGCACCACCATTAGGCTTCTGAACAGCACTTGCAAATTGGGTGCTCAGTTTCTCCCAAGAAATTCCTGAGCTGATGTCTTTGGCTTTGCTAATTAGGGTTTCCACTGAAGCCGCCCCACCCGCAGCCTGATCAGCCTTCTCCTGAGCTTGCTCAGCCAAACTAGCTGCTCTAGACTCCTGCTTGGAGAGCTTCTTCACATCCTCTTCCAGCTTCCTTGATGCCTCCGCTGCTTCGCGAGCTTTCTCAGCAGCTAAACTTGCCTCCTCAGCTTTTGCCTTTGCAATCGCCTCTGCATAGGCTGCTCTTCTTCCATCCTCGGCAATACCACTAAAAATGTGTTCACATTTTTATACATTAATAGGCCATGCATGCATTATATGCATATTATACATATACCTCGGAATGCAATGCATCGGTAGGTCAGACAGACTCCTAACTTATTCGGTGTCCTATTAAAAATATAAAAATTTAATTACCTGAAGAGTTGATCTACAGTCTTGGCTGGAGCTGATGGATCTGTATAAACTTTAACCACCTGAATAATAACAAAATTAAATAAATAAAAATGGAAATAAACCTATTTTTTCTTTTAATTATTCCAAAAATTTAACTAAACATAAAAAACAAAATTAAAAAAATACCTTATTTTCGGCAATTGCTGTGTTAGAGAAAACATCTGCAACCAGTGACGCTATCTGGAATGTTGCCACCTAATAATAAAATTTCCAAGAAATTAAAAAAAAAAATACAAATTAGAATAAAGAAAAAAAAAATCAAATAAATAATAATAATAAATAATTAAAACAGATATAATCGCATACATTACATTACTTTGTAGTCGTTTGCACCGGCGCTTCCTTCAGCTGACACGACGACATTGTACGAACTCTCGGGCGAAAAGTCTTCGGTCAAACTCGTTTTTATAAACGTATATCTGACGTCCGTTTTGATTAGTTTTTGCAGCAACTCGGGGACGGTCAACGGCTGAGATCGCGAGAAGAGGTTGTTGAAAAACGAGGAGAGGCCATCAATTACATTATAGGTTGATTGTCCCGTGATGTTCTCGTCGTAGATTATTGCCACGTGGCCCACTCCAGCTAGTTGGACGGCTTCGATCACTTGCAATGCGTCTGACGTGGAGACCGCTGCTGTGGGGCCGTTTTCGGCTGGACCGATCGTGACCACGACCTTGCTAGCGTTCCCGATTGCTTTGGCTATTGATTCTGCGTCTTGGAAGGAGGATTCAACGGCGTTGAGACGCTTTGATTGTTCATTTGATATGATCTACGGTCATGATCAAGTGGGAGCAGAAAAAATCAGTGTATAGTTTGCATTTGATCGATCAACGTTTATGTCAAAATCTACCTATAATTATATATTATTTTAATAAAAAATTTGACTCTTTTTTTTTATTTTTTTTTTTTTTTTTATTACATTGATACATAAATTTTGGATTTTTTTTGGGACGAAGAAGGACTCTAACCCGCAACTTCGTAATCTCATTTATACTTATTAAAACATGAGTATCAACATTTTCGATAGATTAGGTTTACAAACCGAATTCGTAAAAACCTTAAAAAATGAGTTATTACGCTATATGTAAGTTTTGTAGCCATTTTTTCAAATGATCATTTTGTTGCTTATATTTACATTAAATTTGATCTAATTTATACTAATTTTGATCTAATTTATCTAATTTATACTAATTTTGATCTAATTTATACTGATTTTTTGTAGTTTAAATTTGAAAAGCCAGGTTTTGATGGATTCAGTTACTTATTACAATTACGAACCAAATTGGGTGGTTTTGATCGGCAATTGATCTAACCAAATCCACCATTATTGTTGCATCAATCTTCTTAAAAATTCATGAAAGAAAGCAAGTATTAACTTGAAATTCATATGATTTAAGAAAAATCAAATGAAAGTGAACTTACGTTGGTTTCCCCTTGATTTTTCTACTCATTAATAACATTTATTAGTAATATCAATGACATTTTCTATATAAAAATAATAATAATAATATCAATGAACAATTTTAAATGGAAGATAAATAATTTGAATAATTAAATAATGGATGTTATTCTTTATGAGCAACCATATTGCTTTAATCTATGATAGTTTTATTTGGGAAATAATTAATTAAGTTCATCTTGATTTTAAAAATTAAAATAAATAAAATAAAAATAAAAAAATCGATTCACCATGAGCTAGCTACCACCCAACCATATAATGAGAATTTTGTGCACCATCAATATATGCATTTGTAATAAATTTTCTGCAACAACAATATATGCATGTATATCATATTAATCTAAATATATGAACTATTTGATTTAGCTTATTTTAGTAATTAATTTGATTGTCGTTTCAACAAAAGAGAGCGGTTGATTTAGTTAAGAAGTAAACATTCAACAGCTAAGATTTGACATTCGAATGAAATTAAAATACGAATATAATGTCCAAAATTGTAATTCACACTATCCAAAATTTACCTATTTTCAACTTAAGAAACTAACCTTGTACTTGGCAGCAAGACGAGCCAACTCCTGAGCAGCAGCAAGCTCAGGGACGCCAGCCCGAACACTGAAACCTTCACGCAGCAACGACTGAGCAATGCGAACGCCAGCCTGTCCAGTTGCACCAGCCACATACACCGTTCTGGGATCCTTTTTTCTAGAGTTCCCAAAAGACAAGCCGTTGGCAGGGTTGTTCACAACCGGAATCAAAGCTTTCATATCCGGTACCTTACCAAAATCGAAACGAAAAGGGCTAGAATTGCCCGAATCAGGACTTCCTTCCGATGACTCCTCATCGTCATCTTTTGGTTTTCCAAACTGAAATGAGGAGAAGGGTCCGGACCTTTTGGCAAAAACAGTGAGTCTAGAGTTCCTGAGAGTTAGTAGTCTTGAATGGGGTGTGGTGGTGGTGGTGGTAGAGAGGAATGAATTGGATGAAAGAGTCGGAGCCATTAATGGATCGGACGGATTTCGATCCTCACCTTCAATGAAGAAGAAGATGACTTTTTGTGTATATACAAAAACTATCCTTGATCTTCAACAGGAAAATCCATGTAGTAGCAATCAATTTTGTTTGGTTTGAAAGAAAATATTATCTGGATGTGGAGGGTAGAGGAGTGGTGGTATCCAATAGGATCCAGCCACGTCGTCAGGGTTTATCTTCTTGAGAAAATTGGAGACCAGACGTTTTTATGTGTAGCACACATCAAATGCATATAAATGAACCACCAGAAAATGACATTTTCAGCACAACACAATTCTGATAGACATGTCCCACAAAGGCCAATGAGAAAAAGGTTAGAGATTATATCACTTATACATGGATAACTTCGCTAGCGACTGAGATCCAGACTAGTTCATGGATGGACAATATCCATCTGATAGTTCCGAACCGTTACACAGATGACCGAGCTCCAAAACAATCTTTCCAATAGAATACATTCTGCCTCATACAGCAAGATGACGATCATCCATTTATCTAAGTACTCAACGGTTGCATCACTCTCCACCTCCGGCACTTCAATGTGCTTCCGTTTCATCATTTACCAGTTTCAAAATCATCTATTGAAACAAAATCTAATATACACAAGATATAAACCACGATGCATCATCAATCATCAATGCTAAGCATAGTCCTAAACAATCGAAGTTAACACAGGACACGTGCTTATCGAAAAGTTCTATAGTCCATTCAAAGTATTTTTCGGTCAAGACCTAACGTACATACTACCATCATCCTCAGACTACTATTTCGTTCCCTTTTATTTACCGGCAGCAACACTCAGAACTTAAATATGAACAAAGAAAAACTTTAAATTGAAGTTGGGTTAATGTACAAAATTATAAGTTAATTGCCACATTAGGGCACCCTCCGGTTAAACACCATTGAATAATGCAAAAATCCTAATTCTGTATCATTTTGTTCCTGGTCAACCTATTCGAAAGTAGACCTATACTACCAAGCATGACAATGATGACAGACATCCTTGACAAGGACAAAATCATTTTAAGAGAAATGTAAAACTAATTGTACTATACGAAAGGAAACAAAATTAACAAGGAAGAAGATAAAGTAAAGGGAAATCAATATTTACGTCTAAGAAGTGCACAGAAAAATACATATAATTAAATGATCAACTTCCCCTGCCTAATTCAGAAACAGATTGGAAGATAAAAAGATGATCAAAACCAGTCACTTATGAAAAATGCAAATCAACACCTTCAGTATCGGTACACAGCTTCAGCTTATCATTATAAATACATACAAGATCCATCTATATTGTACAGACCTTACAAATGAAATCAACATCAGGGTAGGATGGGTCCGAAAATAAAGCACCATGGAGAATTTTAGAAAACTAAGTCCCGGGAACAACTCTCAAGCTGCCATCCATACAGAGGTTAACCGAAATTGTGAGAAAGCAGCATCCATTAACATACAAAGATTCACTTAATAGGCACTGAGATTTCTTCTGAAAGAACCCATAAAGATAAAGAGAGTACTTCACCTGAATTGATGTTCGGAATGTGGATCTGCATATGATCTGCCCAACCAAGTCATCTAGTTGACAAAATATTCATCTATCAATTGACCAGAAACCTGATTTAGTATCAGTCTCATATCAATGGAACTCATAAGACCATTTAGTTTAGTTTTGTTCTCAAGAAGAAAAACGAGGTCGGTCAAACCTGAGACCTGATTTATTCCTAACAGCAGCATTACTCAGACTCTCATTTCACATCAGACAGGCTATCGAAACAAATTTGGTATGACAAAGACAATAATCACAGAAACACCAATTAAGGCAATAAGATGCCTCCACATCCAAGAAAAAAATAAAATCCCGCGAAAGAAAAAACAAAATCAAATTCCCAACAAAGGGAAGACAATTATTACCAGAAAATTTAGCAGCAAGGTCTGCATAAAGTGCACTCAAGAGAATAGCTCAGGAAATCCTCATTTATCCAATTCAGCTGCCAGCAGTAAACACAGACTACATTAAACAGTTACCAATATAAAAAACACTCCCTTTCAAAACATAAAACAGCCTAGAAAATGTGAAGGAAACTGGTCAATAAGATTTAAATGACAGAATAACATCTAAATGTTCCAAGGCAGCAAAGGTTTTAGTGATTGTTGTTCTTCTTTGCTTTGATTGATTCGAGGGCCTTGTTCCGTAACTCAATCTCAAGCTTCTTCTGCTCAGATTCTGTCTCTTCATTGTCGCTTAGATGAGACTCCCTCCTGGAAACATGTTCACCATCTGAAGCATCAGCATCACTTTGATTCCTCAATTTCAGCTTCTCTGCACGCCGTTCTCCCCTTCTGCGACGCCGCTCATCACGTCGTCGACGCTTCTCCTCTTTTCGTAATTTCTTTTCCTCCTTCCTTCTCCTCTTAGCCTCCTTCCTCTCTATTTCAGAATCAGAACTGTAGTCATCATCCGAAGCCACTTCTTCCCTCCCATGTTTTTTATGCTTTCTGTTATCCTTATTCTGAGTTTTGTGTCTATCACTTTCCTCAGAACTAGAATCAAGAGTGTCATTCTGATTATTATGATCAACTCTTTCAACTGCCATTGTCACATTTTCCGATTTACGCTGTCGATTTCTGTCCTTTCCATTATTTGACCGAGAGTGGTTTCTCTCTTCAGATTTTTGACTTTCTCCAGGGTAGGATGACAGTTGCCTATCACCTGGCAAGGAATCCATATACAGAGTTGGTGACATTTGATGATCAGCAGTTCCAGGATGATCACCCCTCTGGGACAATCTCTCACTACCATGAACATAAAGATGTCAGATTAACATAACACGCCTTTTGATTTGTTCTACAACAATGTAAGTGATCAAAAAAGCAAAATACGTTGTATAACAGAAAAACATATCTACCTCTTTAATCCCTGGTCCTTCCTAGAATCCATATTGTCGTGATAGCTTCGAGATTCAGTGGCATGATGACCTCCAACTGATCTCTCAGGAGAATAATCTTCCTCATTATGAACTTTTGCAAGTGAATCTTTTCGCTTACTGGCAGTGGATGAGTGCACAGATCTTCTAAGTAATGAGACAGATTTATGGTCCACATCCTCCCTGCAAAGGTAAATCCAGAACAACTCAGCAAACTAAAAAACTAATCAAAACATCCACATGGTAACATAGAAAAACAAATTTCAAGAATGATCAGAAAATGTTGAACTCCGAAGTTAACCTAGTGCGATCAGTTTCTTTAAGCTCTTTGCGTGTCTCTGGTCCACCCTGATGAGGTCTACGTTCTCTTGTTTTTAGTGTACTTGAGATGTCATCAAGGTGCACTCTGTCCCTGGTCTGCCTCACAGGACTTTCATTTGGACTAAATGACCTTCAATAGTAGCCAAAAATGTACAGACATAAATTTTCAACAGATTATAATTTTTAATATCGTGTGACATAATAAATAGTAATGAAAGATGATATGATTACCTCCTGTCTGCACTTGTACTCCTTTTCCTTGTTGCATGTGGAGGGGATTTTGACACAGTTGGAGACCTCTCTGGTGAAGGTGAAAAAGTTGACACTTTATTCCGTATATCTTTCTGGTCCTTTGAATCTCTACGTGGTGACCTCATAGAGCTGGAAGATCGATGTGCCATGGGAGACAACTTCTCATGGATTCTGTAATGTAGAATTATACAATAGAGTAAAAAAAAAACTGCTTTGCAAGTTCAAACAGCTAGGTTTCACTTGAAGCGGAACTGCTCAAAAAGGATGACATACTTATTTTTTTCTTTAGGAGAATGCACAGGTGATCTCCTGCGGTCACTGGTAGATTTATTCCTGACTGGTGAAGAGGCCCTACGCTGAATAGGAGATGGAGAACTTGATTCGCCAGGTGTGGGAGACCTACCCCTGCGAGGAATTGGGGATCTCATGCGGCCAGGCAGAGGTGGCCTGCGTCGTGCAGGAGATGGAGAGCTATCCTGCGGAGACGGTGGAGACCTTCGAAGCTGTCGTCGCACAGGAGAAGGTGATATACGCCTCTTGGGTGATGACAACCCTCGCCTCGTGGGAGATGGTGACCTACGCCTCGTGGGAGATGGTGACCTACGCCTCATGGGTGATGGGGAACTATGCTGCATAGGTGATGACGACCTACGTTTCACAGGGGAGAGTGACCCACGTCTTACAGGCGAAGGAGATCCACGCCGTATAGGCAAAGGAGATCCACGACGCCGCACAGGTGAAGGAGATAAACGACGCCGCACAGGTGGAGATCTAAGATGCCGCACAGGTGATGGAGATCTACCACGCCTAATAGGTGATGGTGATCGACGTCGTCGAACAGGTGATGGGGATCTCCGACGCCGAATAGGTGATGGTGATCTACGACGCCGAACGGGTGATGGTGATCTCCAACGCCGAACGGGCGATGGTGATCTCCGACGCCGAACGGGTGACGGTGATCTCCGATGCCGAACGGGTGATGGTGATCTACGACGAAATGGTGAATGCAATTTACGCCGTGGGGGAGATGGTGATCTGCGGACTGAACGTGATCTAGATCTTCGCCTAATATAAGAAGACCTTCGTCTTGAAGGAGAGCGGGAAATCCAAGGTGAATGCCTCTTACGAGGTGTAATAGATCGTCTTCTTGGAGAATAACGCATCCTATCAGAAGAAATGGAGCGCCTTCGTGCCACGGGTGATCTTGATAAACTCCTTGACTTGTGTCTGTCATTGTTTATATATATTACATCAGATGCTAAAATTTGGAGAAATTATATATGCATAGAGAAAGATTCAAATTAGACATGCAATCAGCATTTACAAACATACATAATAGGCTTAGATAGGTTAAGACACAACAAATATTATTATAATCCAATTTAGAGAATATGGTTCTACTATTGCAGCACGCAAATAAAAGCATACTCTGAACTTCTAGAATAGGAATGTGACTGCGAGCCTCTGCACATAATAAGAAAGACTGTTGTTAACCACATGTTTTATATCAAATGGAAACAATAAAATCAGAAGCATGAAAATGCAAGACAAGGAGCACAATTACCTATGAGGTGAAGGGGAACGAGCAGCTAAACGTGGAGATTTTGAAAACCTGTAAGGATGTATATCATTACTATTAACAAACCCACATAGTGCTATTGATGTAATGTTGTAATTACAAGTTATATTCCAGAAAATATTTCCCGTAATAGATGCTACTAAGATGAACACAATCCCCAAACATATCTAACTTCTTCATGGCAAACATTAAATGCCACTAATTGAAGCATCAAATTAGAGATGTCCACAAATTCAGGATGTCACAACAGTACCAAATGTCTCTATATTGACATGCATCCTACAGCATTCTTAGACAAAGTCATAAATTGTTGAACCCCAGGAAAATCATCTGCAAATGTGATTACTCTAATGACAGATGTAATGTTGAATCAGAAATTAACTCAAGATGGGCATAAACGATTCAAGTTCAGAATATTTACTAAACTCTCCATCTTCATTTCTTGAACCAGGAAATCTATACTTCATAGTTACTGGAGATACAATGCCACAGCATTTGCAAACCCCTCATTAATGAATCCTGACTATGTAGCACTGCGAATGCAATTACCTTTTACAACATATTACTAATGCTTCAAATCCCAATATTGCAACCATGGTGTTCCAAACTAATAATGCTTGGAATTGTCACAAATTTGATGTCTAATTGTCTAAAACAAAACTTATGATCACAAATTGGATAATAATGAATATGTATCAGTTGAATGCCTTTCTAAATGCAGATCTTGTTCGGTTAGAATTTTGAAAAGATGAAAACCAAATAAATAGCATAGCAATGCTGAAAACTCAAAACCTTACCTGTTTCTTCCTCTCACACCATTCTGCTCACCAGCTTCTTTCTCATCCTCGGGATGGAATCTTGATGCCTTCGCCAGCATCGTCTTTGAGTTTGAATCCAAAGCAGCATCATTGGCCTTCGTTTCAGCTGCACCGTCCTACAGTAGTTTGAGGTAAAGGACATGAACCCAAATAATTGCAGAAGCTAGCTGAATGCCATGAGAAACACAAAGGAAAGTTAAAACCTAAAACCCAACTCCAGAGAATGCAACTCCAGCATGAATAAATTATTATTACCATCTTCTTCGATCGTTCTTGGTCGAATTCTCTACTCTCCCTCTCTTTCTTCTTCTGAATTTCATTTGCTATCCTATCTGCCTCCACCTTCAATAACCCATAATAAAATTTTGAGAAAAATAAACACTTTTAGTACCGTGAAAGCTTTATTATGACTTAAAATAACCAACCTTTTTCTTCCTTGTTTCTTCTTCCTTGGCATCCAAGAACTGTTGAGGAACACCACTTGCATTCTTCTGTGCACTGAGGAGAAGTATCCATAGCTCTTTCATAAACTTTCCAGTATTTTTCTCCATGAATCCAGTAAGAGATATCTGAATCTCCTTACCATTCACTACCTGCAACAAAATAGCACATACACAGTTCAAAACCATTTCAATACTATAAAGTAACCAAAGGTACAACCCAAAATTACCCATTGACGAACTCAAAACAAAAAATGACTAGAGACAACAAGCCCCATTTCAAGCAACCGATTTCTGGATTTAGTTAGTTAACGCAGATTGAAATAAGCTATAGGGCTTCAAACTTAAAAAAAAAAAAAAAAACTGACATATAATTTACCAGCATAAGTATCAAGTAATCAAGAAAAAAAAAAACAAAAAAAAAAAAGAGTAAAGCACCACAATTGAGATAGTATGTAAAAGTAACTCTTCCCAAACTCAATATTGATATCGATTGAGAGATTGTAAGTTACCTTTCCATCAAGAAGGCCGTAAATGAAGTTGATAAGAACTTCATCTTCGAATCCGAGCAGCTCGGTAACTCTAGTAGCAATCCACGGTTTAACAACATCCATCTTCACCTTTGTCATGTCAACCTAAAGCCATACCATTAATGTTATCATGAATAAATCTTATCACATGACTTCTATTTCTAACCATTTGATTCAATACACAACAAAAAAATAAATAAATAAACAAATACAAATTTCTAACCCTAGCTTAGCTACTTCAATTGCTGCGTAATTCGATGTTACAAATGGATAAAACAGCAGATATGAGAAATACAAGAAACATAAAATCAAGGAATTATATAGTACGACGAAATCGAACGAACCAAATTGTCCAACTCAGGAGCGAATTTCTGCGATTTCATGAGCTTCGCTTGCTTGTTGGAGAACCGGGTATCTTGATCGGCCGAGGTGCCCTATAATCGATACCTTAATTAGTAAGAAAAATAGTAGCTTCTCACTCTCAAATGCCAGAGATCTTGATCTAATTTTCTTTCAAACAAGATTCAAAAGAACAAACAAGGAGGAGGAATAAAATGAAATGAAAGATCGGAGCTTACCCGGAAGAACCCGCCCGACATTTTCTAGGGTTTTTGGTGTTGCAGAGAACTCTGATGATAGTGATAAGAGCGTGGCTGCTGCTAGGGAGGTGGTTTTTAGAGAGAGAACTGAGAGACGAGAGTGTGATTTTTGTAGTTCACGACCTGTCGGTTCTCGACTCTAAAACGGTATCGTTTCAGGCATGGATAGATAATGGATTTTTTGACAATTCGACTTGACCTAATTAGCTAATTGCTACTTGCTAGTACGAATTTACAAATCGACCCCTTGTATAATTACTAGTATAATAGATTATACAGAAATGTTACACATCCCACCTTTTTCATCCTACTACATATGGTATGTGAGGTGTTAAATAGTGAGTGGATACATGGTGTAGGTGAGATAAATTATCATTAATGTGTATCCACTCATAATTTGACACCTCACATGCCACATGTAGTGTGATGAAAAATGTGGGATTTTAGGTGGGATGTTTAGCATTATTGTAGATTATATCAAACAACAAGTGTCAACCTATGCACCACTTTATTAAAAATATTTTATTATAGATTTATAGTTAGAAAATATAAGACAATAAAAAAAATATATAAAAAAATCTAATAGATTCTTCACTTCAACATAAAAGATAATAAAAAAAAATATCTAATAATAAAAAAAAATATCTAATAATAAATACTTCACTCTAAGCCCCGTAAAATTGAATATTTCAAATATATATAACCGGATCCTCACCTCATCTCACCTCACATCATCCTCACCTCATTTAATTTTATGACACATAAGATATGGTTAAGATGTGGTTGACACTTTATTAACAAATAATCACATGCTTTAAAAAAGGTGAGAATGAGGTGAGGTGATAAATGAATAAGATAAAGTATAAAATGATATACATGCAAAAAAAAAAAACATAAAAATATGAAGCAAGTATATTGAGAAAAAAAAAATGAAGAACACGTGGGTTTGATTTAATTTTCACTTATAAATTGGAAATGAATAACCAAGAGAGATGTGGAGAAATATAAAATGGGTTAAAATGAATGCCAAAAGGTTATGGTAAAATCAAAACACATAAATTACATTAAAATTAATCTTATTCATTTCATCTATTTTTTTTTTTTTTTTTTTTTTTACATTATATATCTATCAAAATATCTAGACCATATATTTTTTTGAAGCTTTTGTCATTTGTAGAATTTGAGTCGCTAACTTGGAAAAAGAATAATTCATTTAATCTTTAAAAATGGAAAGATTACACTGAAATTAATCAAAGCACATAAATTAAATTGAAATTAATCTTATTCATTTCATCTTAAAAAATAGAAAAGTTACATTGAAATTAATTTTATTAAATATGAGCATTTTCATTTTAATAAAATGAAAATGTTACATTAAATTGATCTTCTTCTTTTTTGAAGCTAAAGCACATAAATTGCATTTAAAATAATCTTATTAAATTGGTAAAAACAAAAATCAAATACAAACTTAAAACCAAATCTCAAAAATTAAATTGAAATTAATCATATTAAATGATATGATTTAAATTATATTCATAATATATATGATTAAATATATTATATATTCCATAATATAACATCTTAGTATTGCATAATCTTATTTCATGAAAAATTGTTAATAAATATTTCATACGTGATTATACACTATTATATAATATCATATTTTATTATTATTTATGATATATTGTATAATATATGTGATAATTAAAAGAGCATAAGTGAATATTACATGCAGTTATTTTTATATGATTATATATGATACAATAATACAATATGATATATATAATAATATGATATAATTTATTAATAATATTAAATAGATAAAAAAAACAAAAAAATAATAATAATAATTACATTAAATAGATTACACATGTCGCTTCATCATGAGAAGATGTTATTTTTACATTTGTCATTGTTAGGATTCGAATCGCTGACTTAGAAGTTGAAAGTCATTTGTCCAAACCTCAAGTATAATATGATTTATTAATAATATAAAATAGATAAACGAAAAATAAATAAATAAAACATAATAATAACATAAAATAGATGACACGTGTCACTTCATTGTGGGAATAAGCTATTTTTTTTTTATAACAATTATATAAAAAATAAAACTAAAAAGAATTGAAAAGGACTAAAAAAAAATTTTAATTATTTATTTTTTCCCTTTTTTTTAAAATGGATTTTTTCCTTAATTAATTAGGAAAATTGTTATCAACAAATTATATTTGACCAAATGTATCATAACATAATGCAATCAACACTTGGTCGTATAGAAACTAAATTGACAACATTAAAATTGAAAGAAAAGAAAGTAAGCTATAACATTTTATATAAATTAACAGTAAACATTGATAATATATATATATATATATATAGGGTACATTGAAATTATAAAATTGATAATCAAACAAATTTTAAGTAATATTTAAGATCAATTCATATTTCGTTCTTTGTATTGTTGTGTTGAGAACAAAAATAAAAAAAAAAAATAAAAAAAAAATCTAGATTTAATTATCATCCATCTATGTTTGAGGTTTAACTATTTTTGCTTTCTTTCTTCTTCAAAAGTCAAAATTCATACAAATAGAAAGAAAAAAAATTTGAGTTTAATATAAGGTAATTAACAAAAAAATATATAAAAAACCAACTAAACACACACACACAAAGAAAGAGATGAATGAGGGAATTATATGTACTACAAAAAGGTAAAAGCATGTCTTATGTCATGCAATATAAGTCATATTATTATGACATAAATGATAAAAAGATAAAAGTCTTATAGATATTTCACTTTTAACATTTAAGATATGAAAAACAAATCTAATAGATATTTCACTATAAACTCTGTAAAATTAAATATTAAAAAAAAATGTTAAATGAAGAAGAAAACATATAAAACGATATACGAAGAAAATGTTATGTGAGTGAATATATGCAGAAACATATAAATACGAAGACAAATATATTGAAAATAAAAAATAAAAATGAAGAACACATGAGTTTGATTTGAATTTCAGTTATAAATAGAAAATGAATAACCAAGAGAGATGCATCAAAAGACATAAATTACATTAAAATTATTCTTATTCATTTCTTCATAAAAAAGAAAAAAAAAAAAAAAAAGGAAAGGTTACACTACAATGAATCAAAACACATAAATTGCATTAAATAAAATCATATTCATTTCATCTTTAAAAAAATGTAAATGTTACATTGAATTTAATTTTATTAAATATGAGCATTTTCATCTTAATAAAATGAAATTGTTACATTAAAATTAATCTTTATTTTGAAGCAAAAACACATAAATTTCATTTGAAATAATATTATTAAATTAGAAAAAGCAAAAATCAAATACAAACTTGAAACTAAATCTCAAAAATCAAATTGAAATTAATCATATTAAATATAACACGATTCCGTACAAGCACGGTACAACACGGCACGACACAACACATTTCATTTAACGTACTGCGCTGAATGTTTAATTAGTATTTAATATATTTTTTATTTGTAAAATTGTTTTTGGGCTTTAATTTTAGTCAGAGCCTTAGGTAACTGCCGCTCGCAGGTACAAGTAAAAGGCATGATCTGTTTCTTATGGCCTACTGGAATCGCTGGTTAGCATCAATAGACCATCGGAGAAGATGTATCCCGTCCCATTCAAATGCAAGTTGACTTCACTGAAACCATTATAGACAAAGTTATCATATTAAGCTTCAAAATATTAAGGTTTTGTGCTCGTCCACTTTTGTTGAAGCTCCAACCAAGAATACAGTGGTCACCTTGAAGTGAACCAGTTGATGTAGAGAAACCGACATACATGGAATCTAAGAGAATTGGAGAAAGGTTGAAACGGGTTGATTAGAGAGGTATGTTTGGTTTTTCTAGGAAAGTGATTGGAGCATGTGTTACATTGAGTAATTTTTTCTGCACTGTTGTAATCTATCCAAATTTGCATTGGATCTCCACTTGTAAGCTCCGTGTGTACCTTACTACATCTAGAAAATAAGTTGATGGGGCAGATTCAATAGTTGTCATGTTGTTCACGTCAATTCCGACATGGTTATTATTTATATCACCAAATTAAAAGTCTTGTACAATATCGAGTTATACTGCCAATATGTGATTTCCAGAAGAGCCAATACTTGAACTATTGAACAGTCCCAAATATCAAGATAAAAAAGGATATCTAAAGTCCATAGCTGGTGAGATGACAAAAGCTATGTCGTCGCTAGAAAAATCAGGATATTTTGACACAATGGCAAATACAAAATTCGTGGAAAAAGAATAAGATGAGTTGAATTTGATTGGGAATGAGCAGGGGCAGTTCAAGAGTATCCAGGGCCTTAGGCAAAAATTTAAAATGAGGGTTTGAACATGTAATGTAAAAAAATATTAAATTAATAGTTAAAATAATTTATTTAAAATTTATTCTTATTTGTGAAATACAAAAATGTTAGATCGAGTGTTTATATATATATATATATATATACATTTTTTGTTTGTTTGAGTTTTTAGTATTTTGATTCATATTTTTTGCTAGACATGTCTAATATTAATTAAAAATGTAAATTAGGTCGAGGCGACTTAAGCACAGTTCGATGAAATACAATTCCGTACAAGTACGGTACGGCACAGCACGACACGGCACACTTCATTTAGCGTATTGTGCTAAGTGTTTAATTAGTATTTAATATGTTTTATTTGTAAAATTATTTTTGAGCCTTCATTTTAGCTAGGGTCTTAGGCAATCGCCTAAGTTGCCTAAGGCACCAGTCGCCCTTAGGAACGAGTAGAAGGCATTACATGTTTCTTGTAGCCCGCTGGAATCGTGGGTTAGCATCAATAAACCATCGGAGATGGTGCATTTAGTCATATCCAAATGCAGGTTGGCTTCATTAAAGCCATTATAGATGATGTTGTCATATTAAGCTTCGAAATATTAAGGTTTTGTGCTCGTCCACTTTTATTGAAGCTCCAGCCAAGAATACAGTGGTCACCTTGAATTGAACCAGTTGATGTAGAGAAATCAACATACATGGAATCTAAGAGAATTCAAGAAAGGTCGAGACGGGTTGATAAGAGAGATATGTTTGGTTTTTATAAGAAAGCGATTATATCAAGTGTTACATTGAGTAATTTTTATATACTGTTGTAATCTATCCAAATCTGCATCGGATCTCCACTTGTAAGCTCCGTGCGTACCTTAACTGCATCTAGAAAATAAGTTGCTGGAGCAGATTCAATAGATGTCATGTTGTTCACATCTATTCCGACATGTTTATTATATATATCACCAAATTAAAAGTCTTGTACAGTATCGAACTCAACTGCCAATTTGTGGTTTCCAGGAGAGCCAATGTTTGAACCATTGAACAGTCCCAAATATTGAGATGGAAAAGCATATCTAAAGTCCATAGATGGTTAGATGACAAAAGCTATACCGTCCCTAGAAAAATCAGGATATTCTGACACGATGGCAAATACAAAATTCATGGAAAAGAATATAATGAGTTGAATTTGATTGGGAATGTGCATGAGCGTCTCAAGAGTATCTAGGGGTCTGAATGTGTAATGTAAAAAAAATATTAAATTAATAGTTAAAATGATTTATTTAAAATTTTATCTTATTTGTAAAATGCAAAAAATGTTAGATTGAGTTTTTGTATTTTTTGTTATTGAGTTTTTCGTATCTTGATTCATATTTTTTGTAAAGACATGTCTAATATTAATTAAACATGTAAATTAGGTTGAGCTGGTCTAGGCATAGTCCTATAAAACATGATTTCGTATAAGCAGGTACGGCACGACACGACACGACACGACACGACATACTTCATTTAGCGTACCGTGCTAAGTGTTTAATTATTATTTAATATTTTTTTATTTGTAATATTGTTTTTGGACCATAATTTTAGTTTGGACCACAAAGACTTATATTATAAATAATTTCTTATTCCAATTTTATCCCTATAATATTTTAGTGATACAAAATGAGGGTGGATAGTAGCCACTTTCATTTCCAACTGGTTTTATTTTGACAATGGTCTTTTTCCAAATTCTTAATTTTTAATTCGTAAATTTTATTAATTTTCATTTATTTTCCGGTGATATTTTCCATTTAACAACAATTTTATATATCATATTATACTGCAATTATTGCTCTTTTTTATATAAAAATTCAGTGATGCTTCGTCAAGTTGTGCAATGAACGTACATGCTTAATGAATCAAATTTATCAAAATTTCTAAATTTACATTTTTTTTGATCATCTGGGCGAGGGCGACTAAACTTGGGGAAGAGTAATTGACTCTGTGAAATGAAGAACCAAAATTTTGAAGAACTTATAAAAAAATAAACTCAACATTTCAATTTCACAACGGAATGATTGAGAGACTATCGTAGGTATGTTAGTACTTGAAAAAAAAAAAGTTGAGGGCATAAATAACCTAGATCCGTTAACTTTGACCCATAGTTGACTAATAGATGAACTATTTTGATGTATTTTTAAAAAGTGGAGGACCAAATAAGTAAATATACAAAAATAAAGTAAAAAAATGACATTTTCAGAAAATGTAGGGACCAAACATCAATTTTCTGTTCGTTCAATTTGATTTCGGTTTTCGTGCCCACCTGTAGTGACGGTCCTGATCCTGACGGTAGAACACATGAACACCCATCAAACGCTATACATGATATACACACAAGCAAACACACACAGTGAACAAAACAGCAGCGTCACTTGCCCGAAGAAAAATCTCGATCCCTTCCAGATCTCGCCACGTGGACCCAACTGAGTATAATCGGATGCAAACCTATTTATATGCCACTCTTTATTCATCTTCTCTCGTCCGCTCTATCTCTCTCTCTCTCTCTTCTCACATTACCGATCTCTGTAGCTCTCTCTCTCTCCCTCTCGCTCAAACACAACATCCCTCTCCAAAACAACAAAACCCTAAAAAAAAAAACCCAAAAAAAAAAAAACCAAAAAAGCTCTTGCCGGCATGCTGCCCTAATTTGCCATATTAGGATTTGAAGTTTTATTTATAGGGCGAGTTAGGGAGATTTCGGATTGAGAATTCGACAAAGAAAAAAGGAATGGCGACATCATCGACGACGACGACGAGCTCTGTCTACATTCGCGTCATCGAAGATGTCATCAGCAAAGTCCGTGAAGAGTTCGTCAACGGCCCCGGCGAGAATGTTCTCACCGAGCTTCAAGGAGTAATTTCTTTCTCTCTCTCTATATCTCTATCTCGTACAAATTTCGACCTCTAATTTTTAGTTTCCATGATTTTACTTGTCTTTTTTTTTAAGTGTTGAAGATTACTTATTTTTCATTGTTGATTAGATAGAGATTGTTGGTTTGGTCGGAGATCTGCTGAGTTCTAGGGTTTTTTTTTAAAATTTTTTTTTTAAATTTTAAATTTTATGTTGGAGTCGTAGTGAAGCCGATTTTAGCTATTTAGAATGGTAATTGTTTTTTTTTTTTTTTTTTTTTTGGGTTTAATCTTTGTTGCGTTTGGTTAGCTTTGGGAAGTAAAGATGATGCAAGCGGGAGTTGTGTTTGGTATAGATAGGTCGTCATCGGCTTCAAAGCAGCCTACACCTGGCATAACTCCAGTTCACGATCTTAATGTGCCTTATGAGGGAACGGATGAGTACGAAACTCCCACTGCTGAGATACTCTTCCCTCCTGTAAGTGTTTCCTCCATCAGGATATTTGAATTTTGGATTTTGATGTTGGTATTATAATATGTTGATCTGTGTGTGACTTTTTGAAGTGATATGCTAGTTTTATTTGTTTTGGATTTTTTGGATTTTTTGAATTTTAACACGTGCTTTTCTAAAATGTTGTTACGTAGATAGTTGACCTGGGTTTTTCTGAAAATATCATATATTGGGTGAAAATTTGAAATGATTTGGCAGTCAAATTGCGCTGGTTTTAGATTTTGGAGTGGGTTTTCGATGAATTACTGTTGTCTAGACAGAAGAAATGTGAGTTAAATCTTGTTTAGGAGTTTGATACGAGTCTTTTAATTGGTTGCAGACACCATTGCAAACTCCCATTCAGACGCCATTGCCTGGGAGCACACCATTACCTGGAAGCACACCGTTACCTGGAAGCACACCGTTACCTGGCAACACGCCGTTACCAGGAACTGCAGATAGCTCCATGTATAACATTCCTACTGGATCTAGTGATTATCCCACTCCCGGAAGTGATAGTGGTGGGAATACTGATGTGAAAGGCGGAAATGGAAGGCCTAGCCCATACATGGTAAGAATAGGCCTCATCAATACTAGTATGTTTTTGTTGGTTATTATTTTGGAATTTTTAGTTCAAATTTTCTCTTATTATGGAGTCTATTTAGGTTTTTTCTTTCATCATTGTTAAACTTTGGTTTTTGGAAAATTCTTTGGGGGTCCATCTACTTGCTAGAAATTTGCTTAATTGCTGTAAAATTTTCTCCAATTATGGAGTCTATTTAGGTTTTTTCTTTCTTCGTTGTTAAAATTTGTTTTTTGCAATAAATTTTTCTTTCCTATAAAAATGAATATTCTTTGGGGGACTCATCTACTTGCTAGAAATTTGCTTAAGTAATTATAGTCCACGGGTTGCCTATGTATGTGATTAATGATCTATTGTTCGTTTTCTTGGCACAGCCACCTCCTCCTTCTCCTTGGATGAATCAGAGGCCCCCGTTAAGTGTTGATGTCAATGTTGGTATGTTCTTGTTGTATGTTAAGAATGAGAATTTTGTTATAACTTTCGACAGTTCTTTAGTTATAAATGGTTTCTTGTCGTAGCTTACGTGGAAGGGCGGGATGAGGCAGATAGAGGAACATCTCATCAACCCCTGACACAGGTAGTTTTTTTATCAGTTCATACTGAAATTGCAGAATGATGTATGATTTTCTGGTTAGAGGAAAACTTATGATCAAAGAGTTCTGGTTGAAAAATGATATGGTACTGCTGCCACTGAAGTTGGTTATCAGTTTTAATGTTGGAGAGAATTCCAGGACTTCTTCACGATGTCTTCTGGAAAGCGAAAACGTGACGATTTCCCTCCACAATACCAAAATGGTGGATTAAATAACATACCCCAGCAAGATGGAGCTGGGGATGCTACATCTGAGGTTTTCCAGCTTGAGGTTTGTTTTTATTTTTTATCTCCTTTGTTGTTGATTTATGGAGCCTTGAATTAATAAAGTAAAGCTCTTATAAGCTTGATACATGCACAGCCAGATCTATATCTTTTAAAAAAAAATCTATATTGTTCATTGAAGTTCTCTTATCTTGCATATAGGGAATATTTGTAACCTATAAAAGATTATTTATCTTTTATTGATTGATTTATTATTTGCTACCAATGTTTCAAAACTCAGCCGAGGCAGCTGCCTTGAGGCCGTGCCTCATGCCGCCGCCGCCCTCCACCACCTTGAGGCTGGCGTCTCAAGGCTTTCTTTAAATATAATACCACTGCCGCAAGGCCAATCTGCCTTGAGGTGGTGGCATTAGATTTGGATTGTGTTGGTTGATACGGTGCATTTTGGCATTAGTTTTGAGATTTTCATTTGACTCAAAACTAATTGTACTTTGAGATTGAAGGCATTTTTGTCTAAATTTAAAATAATTGTAATAAACCCTAAAACCTAAAACATCCATCCCCTCATAACACTCCCCCCCCCCCCCGCATTGAGGCGGCCACTTCGCCTCACTAGGACACAACACCTCGAACCTCCTAGTGCTCTTTTAAAACATTGTTTGCTACAAAGGTCATTTTTATTGTTTTCTTGGTGCGTTTGACCCATGATGGTTTTCTAAAACTAAAATGAAGCTAAAAAACAATATTTTTAGATTTTTAAGTTTGTTCCCAAATTCTCTTTTCAGAAGACTACAAGTAAAATGCCTTTTCTAAGATCTTCTTATCCATTATTTTTAGAAACAAATTGTATCCAAGTTGCAAATAGAGTAGGGCCTTAGATTTTTAGTTGTTTAGTCCATGACTCACAGTCTTATGATATGCTAAAACTGTTAAACTGTTGTAAAATGTCAAAAAAAAAAAAAAAAAAAAAATGTAAACGAGTTACCAAGTTTGCTTAGACACTTTAGTAGTAATAAGTTTAATTATGTTTCTAATTTGAGATTAACCTGCTAGCTGCTAACATTTTCTCCGTCAGCCATATCTTCTTTCTCCATCTTGGGCAGCCTATTTTTCAAGAGTGAAGAGTTTTCATCTTGGGTTTCATGACAAATAGAATTAGAAGAGCAACACACTTTATGTCCAAGATGGCTTGTAAGCTTGAGCCTCTTGGCACTTCTCTGAGGATTAGTTATTTGAAGCATAAATCTTTTCATCTTTTATTATGTTTATTAATTTTTTTGGGACATGGCCACAGGGAATTTAAGGCATTTAATAGGAAGCAAGTCTTTTTTTTTTCTTTTTCTTTTCATTAGTATGTTGTAATTGTATCATCTTGTATCTGCAAAGAGCAAGAGAAGAAGTATTTCAAATTCCTGGATCTTTCTAGTTTCAAGATATGCTGGTTTTTGTACGTAGCAGTAGACTATTGTTGATTTTTACACAGGACTTTGATGGTTGTGTTTTCTGCTAGGAAAATAGACTGCCTATCTTATTTTCCTATTACAAACACACTGATTTTACATATGCACCTTTCAATGTATGTCTGTTCTTGCTGCAATCTTATAGACTTATAGTTGCGTGATTTCCAAAATGGCTTGAATTTTTGTTCTCCCAGCACAGTTAACATATCAAAGGGTTTTGTTTTGCTTCTTGTTGGATTTTGGAAACCTCATAATCATAATTATATCATTCTGCACCAACATAAAACAGCTTTAAACTGCATCTCTTCACCATTAAGAAATGGATCTCTTCTTTCTTGAAGTCATGGAATATGTTATACATTTAATTTGTGACCTAAAAGTAATCGTATTATCGTAATAAACCTTGGCTTCTATGTTTCTTAACATGATATACACCAAATGATAAAAGATCAATCAGCAAATAAATTTTTTGCTTTCATTTTTGGTATGGAGCATCTATATTTACCTCTATGTCATTGAAGATTTGCTAGTTGTACTCGGATGTTTGATAAATGGGGCAAATACCAACGGTGGCTGATACTGTTGATGAGTTCTCTTGCCTGACGTTGCAATCCCTTATTGAATGTTTTGAATGTAATTGTTCATCATCGTTGTTGTCACACACATATCTTGATTTCATGGGTCTCTAAAAAATGTGATGGTTATTGTTCAGGTAAGCCAGAAGAGTGATTTCCCTGGTATGAAGATACCTCAACTGGATGGGCCTATTCCCGAACCATATGATGATGAGCTTTCTACTCCCAATGTAAGTATCATGATATCTCAAGTGTTGAGACTTAAAAATTGAAATTGGCAACCGTTTGTTTATGGTCTCATGTTTATTTTATTAGTTTAATCATAATATAGCACTTTTAGTATTTTATCCACTGTTGTTTTGGTGGCCGCAACAAGATTTGCTGTGGAAATAGTAATATCCTTACTAAAATAAATGGTCTAGGCCTCTTTTATCTGATTGATAAAATAGTGTGATTGTGTGAAATATTCATAGTTATAACGATTGATCATATGGTTTCTGTACACACATCCTTGCATACATGTGTTTGTGTGCTCAATAGCTTGAGTAATTTATATATAAATACCTTAAGAATGGCTGAATCATCCTTGTTTGGGTGATTGAAGATCTTGTTTCAATCCATGTACGCTGAATGTTGTACTTCATGCGTGTCAAAAAATGGATTTAACTATGGACTTTGATTATTATGCGATATCTCAATTGACTTACCTTTGGTTGCCTTTTCCTTTCTTGTGTTTTTCTTTGGGGTCTTTTATTCGCATTGAAGATCTACAACTATCAAGGAGTTGTCAGTGAAGACTACAACATAGTGAATACACCTGCTCCCAATGGTAAATCTAAATAGATGTGTTAAAAGTCTATAATGTATTTAAAAGCGGATAAATCTGTGTGTCATAATTTCTCATTCTCTCCCTCTCTCTGGTTTTCTCGTTTTCTCTAGACCTACAGGCTAGTACTCCTGCAGTTGCTCAAAATGATGTCTTAGAGGATGACGAGGACGAGCCATTGAACGAAAATGATGATGATGATTTTGATGACATGGAACAAGGAGATGAGCTGAACACTCAGCATTTGGTTTTGGCTCAGTTTGACAAGGTAATGTTCACTTTTTTGGTGGATGCATCATTGATGTTGATAATATGTAGCCGTGGAGGTAAACTATCGTCATTTATGAACTGATCACATTGTATAATTGGGTAGGTGACTCGTACCAAGAGCAGGTGGAAGTGTACATTGAAGGATGGCATTATGCGTATAAACAATAAAGACATTCTCTTTAATAAGGTATCAATATCCATATCCATATCCATTACAATTCAATATTTTTCTTTAATGCATTCTGTTCCTATGTGATCCTGAAATTCGAAGTTTTTACTTAAAAGGCTCCTTGTCTTCTGCAGGCGACAGGAGAATTTGACTTCTGATATGCTCGTTTCTCCATTAACTGGCATGTGCTCAACTCTAGTGAGCAAACCTGGGATGTTTCGTAATTTTTTGCTTTAATTATTATTGAAAGAGAGGCCGAGAGGGAAGGGAGTGGGATGATGATACTTTTTATTTTTAGTACTTGGTTTAGACTTGTTGAATTATGTACATAAGAGTAAGAGGGGAGCTTTTTTGGCCTTAATATTAAAATTAAAAAAAAAAAAAGAAAAAAAAGAATAGATGGCTACCTATGGAAGTTTGTTAATTACGTTCTTATCATTTCTCTGATGGAATCTGTAATTCCATTTATGCCATGCATACTTGGGACATTTTGGTTAATTTTACAAATAGCATCGCATGTTTATTTATGTTTGTTCTTGTTT
This sequence comes from Acer negundo, assembly GCA_035582765.1. Lineage (NCBI taxonomy): Eukaryota > Viridiplantae > Streptophyta > Magnoliopsida > Sapindales > Sapindaceae > Acer > Acer negundo. The sequence goes on along the minus strand of CM069235.1, from coordinate 28,770,313 downwards.
TTGTCATCAATTATGCTTTGCTCTTGTTTAACTTGCTGTCGGTACTCAAGTTATGTATCGTTTCATAACTAGACATAAGTTATGTAATGTTGCATAACTGGACAGATGCCCATACTTGGGAAACAAGTTTTTCCTATGTAATGTTTAATGTGTCGTGTCGCTTAAGGGTACTTAGAATATGACTAGACAGATATAGGTGATACCCTATATAATTTTATGTAGCCGTTTAATGTGTGCTATGTTGCTTTGGGAAAAAGTTTTGCCTATATATAACCTTTTTGTGTTCTGTATTGCGCAAGGATACACACCCTATCAAAAACATATTTAGATGAAAACAACAGCAAAAAGTGCTACAGAAGTTTAAACAAATATCAATTATTCAATTTGTTAAAACACTTTAGAAACATATTTCATATGGAAGAGAAAATCGATAGCATGATACTAATAATAATAGAGCGATTTAGAATGCTATTCTCATGATACTGATAAATGCTTCCTAAGCAAATGCAATAAACAAGAAGAAGAAGAAGAAAGAAAATTTAGATCCCACATTTGTGAACAAACATCTATATAGCAAAACTGGTAAAACCTACAACTTCAGGCTTTGAAAAAACACAATTTTCAAGAATTAATTGAATTAAAAAAAAAAATTAAAAAAAAAAATCCCATTATTATGCATCATTAACAAGAACACATTTTGATTGAAAAAAAGTAAAAAAAGTTGAAGGGTCTGTGTATCCTGCCGTTGCTCCACCGTTATCGCCGCCGCAGCTCATCTCATCATTCCCACATTTTGGGAACTTGAACTCCTCTGCCTCTGCCGCAGGCAACACCTGCTTCGGTGACACCACCAGCGGTGACAGCAGAGGAATCACAGGCAGAGAAGAAGAAGAAGAGCCACCAGCAGCATTAGCATTCACATATGAACCAACACCACCGGAGACATGATTCAGCTGAAGATATGACGGCGCTTGCTTCTGCAACCTCGTGGGAGGCTTCTCAAGTTTCGTCCTTGTCTTCGCCAAATTAACTTGTCTTTGATACAAAATGTTCTCGCAATCCTCCATTTCCCCACACACAAAACAAAAGCAAAAACAAAAAACCCACCAACAAATATCCAATCTCCTTCAAAGAAAACAACAAGTGATGGAAATTGCAGAGATTTTAACAATGGAGGAGGAGGAGGAGGCGGAGGAGCCTGAAGAAGAGGATAAAAAAACTAAATAGGGATAGTCAATACACACAATACTAACAAAAAAAGATGAAGACATCATTAATATAATAATAAAAGAGGAAAACACTAACCACATTTTTGAATGACAGTTATTTTCTTTTCAATAACGGTCATTTTCTCTAAATTACATGTTCCTTTATTTTATTTTTATTTTATTTATTTTTTGTTTATTTATTATTTTGGATGGTGTATAGTTTTTATAGGTGGGTTTATCTTTTCATAGTCAAAGAACCAATTTTGTTTTTGAGAGGTGGCATGTTCTTACACAAGTCACAACCTGTGAATTTGCTAAAATGGAACATTTTCAGGTTGCATTTCTGTTTGTTTCAGCTAAAACATTTTGATTTTTAGTTTGGTCAATGATGATGATGATGATGAGGAACCAATGAATGACTATTGACTTTTGACTGGTGAATGTTTGTTTATCTTTTTTTAAGGTGGGTTTTAGATTTGAAGTGCTTTTGTAAAAGGTTGCTTTTTAGGGTTAAAAGTGATTTTATAAAAGCACTTAAAATTAGCTTTTGGTAAAAGTTATTGGAAATGTTCCTGAAAATTCCAATACATCGAATCAAACATCGAGTCAAGCATCTAGATTCTAGACATAACCAGAAAACGTTGAAATATATATATATATATATATATACATATTTTTCTCACTGTTTTTGATAATTGACTACTGGTCCACAATCCAACTTGCCACTTGTCAAGTCAAAATCGAAACAAAAAAAAATAATATCAAAAACTTTATAACAAAAAACCAAAACAAAGTTCATAAAAACAACAAAAAACACACACACAAGAACTCAAGAAGATGATAATAATAAAAGCGGGAATTCTTTAACTACCAACCGTCTGATTTCTCTCCTCCGTTTTGATCAACACTCTCTGTGTCTCTCTCCATGGCCTGCAGTGCCTCACTTCGACCTCTGTTCACCTTCAGTCACTTGCACTCACATTCACGCAACCCCAAGAAACCCAAGTTTCTCTTCCTCAACCCAGACACAAATCCGAACCCACCTTCAAAATCTGTCACTCATTTGAAATCCAAGAAGGATCCCATTTCTTCAAAGCCATTGTCTGTCTCTGGGGGCAAATCCGGATTCAGTGTGAGAACCAGAGACGGGTTTCTCTTATTTTGTGTTTTAAATTGAATGGTGTTTGTTTTGATTGTTTTTTGTCATTTCATTTGTGGGTAGGTTGGAGCTCAGAGAGAATTTTCTACAGGTGGAGATGATGAGCCGCTTTTGTCTGATACAACTGATCAGGAGGTTTTTTCTTGGTCTTCTGTGATTTTGCCGTAAGTACATATCCAAGTGTGTTTTTTTTTTGGTTGAGATTGGTGGGTTGTCAAGTGTTTGATAAAATATGACTGGATTCTACTGAAAGTTTGACTTTTTAATGAAATTACTTAGATTTTGCAATTCTTTACTTAATTTGCTTCTGTTAGCAAGATAAATTGTTTCAAAATTCTAACCAACCATGTCCAATTGATGGTAATTATGTGCTTCTTAGTACCCATTTGAGTGTCTCTCTGATCTGTTGTAATGCTTGTCGAATTAATTCAACTCATGGTGCGAAACATACAGGTTTTTGTTCCCAGCTTTGGGAGGATTGTTATTTGGGTATGACATTGGTGCCACTTCTGGTGCTACTCTCTCATTGAAGGTGCTACCATATTGTATTTGGGTTAATTTGCTGTTTCATTTGAAGCTATTTTGGGTTAATTTACCACGGAGGAATATGCACGAATCTGATTAAATATAATTGCACAGTCAGCTGAGCTAAGTGGGACGACTTGGTTCAACCTTTCGGCTGTTCAGCTTGGTCTTGTGGTAGGTTCATGTGTCAAACTTGAATGAACTTATGTTTCAGTTGTTGAAATCTGCAGTCAGTTTCTACCAATTATGTATGAATCCACATTTATGTCACATTGGCTTGAATGTAGGTTAGTGGTTCCCTTTATGGAGCTCTTCTTGGATCCATTATTGTCTATCCAATTGAAGATTTCCTTGGTAAATCTGTTGCCTATTTACTTTATAGAAATTTGGAGCTTACCTGTGGATCGTTCTCATCATTGGCTTAAATTGACTAATGAAGGAAGAAGGCGGGAACTTATCACAGCTGCTGTGCTATATTTCCTTGGTGGTCTTACTACTGCCTATGCTCCAGGCCTTGGTGTTCTCTTAGTAGGACGGTTACTATATGGTCTTGGAATTGGTTTGGTGAGTTTCTTGAATATTATCATCACCCGTTTTTGGTATAGTTACCTTAACTTTTGTTATTCTTCATGTGCTTTATCATGTTTTAAGCATCTTTCGGATTATTTATTTGACAGGCCATGCATGGGGCTCCTCTGTACATTGCAGAAACTTGTCCATCTCAGATTCGTGGAACTCTAATATCTCTAAAGGAGGTCTTCATAGTTTTGGGAATTTTGGTAATTTCAAAAGATTTTAAGCTTTGTATTTACATTCTGTGTAGCAATGAGTTGTGCTAAGATGATCAAATTTGCAGTTGGGTTATTTTGCGGGAAGCTTCCAAATTAATCAAATCGGGGGATGGCGTTACATGTATGGGATAAGCGCCCCTTTTGCTTTGCTTATGGGACTAGGAATGTTGAGTCTTCCACCATCTCCACGTTGGTTACTTCTCAGGGCAGTTCAAGGTAAAGGATCCTTGCAAGAGTACAAAGAAAAGGCTATGCTTTGCCTAAGCAAACTCAGGGGCCGACCTCCTGGTGACAAGCTGTCCGAGAGGCAAATAGAAGATACCCTTCTATCATTGAAGTCTGCCTACGCCGATCAGAAATCTGAAGGAAGCTTATTGGAGGTTTTTCAGGGACCAAGTTTGAAAGCCTTCATAATTGGTGGAGGTTTGGTCCTTTTCCAACAGGTGCTTCTTCCTGTTTACTGTTGGGAGCTACTCTCTTTGTGTTTATCTTTAGTCCATTGTGTTTTCTTCTAAATAACATATAATCAAAGAGAAGGAGGATTTGTGTAGCTGACTTACCATCTGATTGTGACAGATAACTGGACAACCAAGTGTTCTATATTACGCAGGTTCTATTCTTCAGGTACTTGATTGATAAGTACTTCCAAAAGTTTTATTTAGTGAAGTGGAAAATATCGTTGTATGTCAGTTTCCAATAACCATGTAATGAATTTTACAATGCTAATGCTCAAGAGTGCTGGATTCTCTGCGGCTGCTGATGCTACCCGAGTTTCTGTTGTAATCGGTTTATTCAAGGTGCCCTCAAAATCTTATCATAGATCTTTTGAAGTTGAAAATTTATAGTCAATGTCATTTGAGGTCATTTAACATCCGTTCTGGATTGATCCTCATCCAGTTACTGATGACATCGGTAGCTGTCCTAAAAGTTGATGATCTTGGAAGAAGACCCTTACTGATTGGAGGTGTCAGTGGACTTGTATGCATACCATCCTCTCTCTAATGTTTATTTTTGTTGGTACTAGATACCCTTATAAAAAATAACTGATGGTTATTCTGATTTGTTTCATTGACCACGCAACAGGCACTTTCCTTACTGCTGCTTTCAGCATATTACAAAATACTAGGAGGTTATCCCCTTGTTGCTGTTGCGGCTCTGCTTCTTTATGTTGGTTGCTACCAGGTCAGTATTTCGTCATTTGGTTTTTACTTTTTAGCATTAATTTCTCAACTTCTTCCATGGTTAAGTTGGATGGAACAACCTGGTAAAGTAATAAAATGTTATATTCAAAGAAAAAAAAATGCAAAAAAAGGCAAATACGATAATTACAATTTCTTGTACATAAGATTGCGCTGAAGGTTATATTCTGACACGGAGTTTGTCTTTAAATGTCATTTCAGATATCATTCGGGCCTATCAGTTGGCTAATGGTTTCAGAGATTTTTCCTCTTAGTACAAGAGGAAGAGGCATTAGTCTAGCAGTTCTTACTAACTTTGGTTCAAATGCTATTGTAACCTTTGCATTCTCACCATTGAAGGTAGTTGTTCAAATTCTATCAATCCAATCCTGTCAAAGACGGTTTCTTCACTGTTCACATCTATAATTTTTATTTTATTAATTGTGCAGGAGTTGCTGGGAGCAGCTAACCTTTTCCTCTTTTTTGGTGCGATTGCTTTGTTAGCAGTTGTGTTCGTAGTACTTGTTGTCCCAGAAACCAAAGGGTTGAGCTTGGAAGAAATTGAGTCCAAAATCTTGAAGTGAAAGCTCAAATTGCTCGTAAATATACCAAAGATTATATAATACTGTTTACATGTTAACTTTAGTGTTTATTAAAAGGCTATCTTTGTATAACCTCACTTTAGGATCTGTTGTATCTCTATTTCAATACTCATTTCCTATCAAACCTAATGAGGATCTGTTGTATCTGAGTGATATCAATGATCAGCTGATCGTCTTTAAATAGATAAGGAATTAAATCAATACCCTTTGTTATATTAATACTTGATTTCTTGTCCTTTTGAATGGGATTCGTAGGATATGGAACCATTGATTAAATGATTTAAACTGTTGTTTTCCATTTTAGTACAGGGCTATTCAAAAGTTTTTACTGCTAAGAGTAGTATAGATATCTGCACTGTCTAGTGTTATGGTTCTAAAGGAGATTAACCCGTCTATGATGCAGCGGTTCTTGAACAACTCTGGTTTTGGATGCTCGGTCCCAAGCTCATCCCAAGCTCAGCCTTCGAAGGCATAGTTTGAAGAAAGTGAGCTGAAAATTCACCTCCCAAAGGTACCGAAAATTTAAGTTTTCTTCTAATACCATGACAAGTTTAAGTATATCAGCTCTGGATTTCAGCAAATCAAGTCAGAATCAATGTATACGAGTCTATAAAACAACATTATCTTGCAGAATATCATGTAAAGTTTAAGTGTAGTTCACATCTAGTTAGAAAAACAATATAGATCATATTCACTGTTACATCTCCCTTCTTCTTCACTTTCAAACCGGCCATGATTTTATACATTGCATCAAATTTTTTGGTTTAGCGACCTATTTTAAGGATTGAATCAGTGGTAGACATGGTGTGAACAGAATCACAACTTTCATTAGTTGCTGTAAATAAACCGATGACACTATCCGGTGATATATCTGGTAACTTGGCATCACCATCCAGATACTGCATCACCTGCCTCATGCTAGGCCTAGCTGTTGGGTTAGGATGTGAACAAAACAAGCCTAGTTTCAGCATCAGCTCCATTTGCTCCTCCATGTAAATACCTTCCAATCTCGGATCACTAGCATCAAGAATAACTCTTCTTTTCCAGCAATCAATAACCCATCCTTCTTGCTCCATAGGCTTCCTTCCACAAGCTAGCTCAAGGATAAAAACTCCAAAAGCATATACATCTGTGCTAGTAGTTAATTTTCCAGTTTTGAGAAGCTCTGGAGCCATATAACCGATAGTTCCTACCACTTTAGTGGTTTTTGGATTGCTACCGTGATCATAAAACCTTGCAAATCCAAAATCTCCCAACTTTCCATTTAGATCAGCATCTAATAGAACATTACCGGGTTTTATATCTCTATGTAGGACCACTTGTTCCCACTCTTCATGGAGGTAAAAAAGACCAGAAGCTACTCCTCTTAGAATCTGGAATCGCTGAAACCAATTAAGGTTTGGTCTCGTATCACCATATAAGATTTTGTCAAGGCTTCCGTTAGTCATATAATCATAAACCAACAGAAGTTCTCCCTTCCGCCTACAATAGCCACGGAGTTGCACCAAGTTCCTGTGCCTTAGCCTTCCCATGCTTACAATCTCAGTCACAAACTCCTTCATCCCTTGTTTGGAATCATGGGACACTCTCTTGACTGCAATTTGTTCATTAGAAGATGGTAGTATACCTCTATAAACCTTCCCGAATCCTCCTTTTCCGATGAGTTCCTTGTCTTTGAAACCTTTGGTTGCTTTGTAGAGATTCTCATAGGAGAACCGTTGAGAGCCATATTCTCTTTCCCAATCTTCCCATACTTCTTCATATTTCTTCTTTCTCACAATATAAACAGCTCCAACTATTGTTATCACCACCACCACCACTGCTACAACCAAAACGATAATAATTCGTTTTGGTTTCTGACTTGTTTTCCGGGTTTCCGGAGAAAGAGGGGGAAGTGAAGGAAGCTTAGAGATGTTAAGGTTTTGCGCATTTCCACTTTTGTTGAAGCTCCAACCAAGAATATATTGGTCACTTGAATGTATACCAGTTGCTGCAGAGAAACCAACATACATAGAATCTGAGAGAATCGGAGAAAGATTTATGGTTTCCGATAAGAGAGGCCTGCTTGGTTTGGGAATTGTGATTGGAGCTACTGTTACATTGAGTAACTTTTCTGCTTCGCTGTAGTCTATCCATATTTGTATCGGATTTCTACTTATGAGCTCCAAGCTTACGTTCTGCCCAGTTTCATCCGAAAAATAAGTTGCTGTAGCGGATTTAATAGAGATCAGGCTGTTCACATCGATTCCCACATGGTCTCCATCTATATCTTTAAATTCAGGAGTTTTTACGGTATCGAGCTCAACCGCAACGATGTGGTTTGTAGATAAGCCGTTGTTTGAATAATTGAAGAGTCCCAAATATGGACCATCAACTGCATGACTGAAGTCTGTAGATGGTGAGATTACAAAAGCCATGCCATGGCCACTAGAATTGAGCGATTCTGTCACCATGGCAAATACAAAAGTTGTGGAAAACGAAAGAGACTGAGAGGAAGACATGTTAAATTCGATTGGGATTTTGTAGAAAGCGTGGCCTTTACTTAGCTCAAAAGTGTCTGTTAGCTGCAATAGACCATTGCTGTGGATAAATGCTCCATCCAGGTGCAGCTCGGCTTCAACAAAACCGTTGTAGATGAACTGATTTTCGTCTTGAGCTAAGGCCAATGAAATCAAGTATACACTGAAAACTGTACAAAAATACATTGATGATCTAAGAGTTGCAGTCATTGAGGAAAGAATAAAGTAGTTTTCAAGCTCCTGGTGCAGGAAGAGTGCAAACTGCAAAGTTAATTAAATGACCCTGAAAGAAAGGGTCAACAAGTGACTTGGAAAACAAGTTATACCTGTTTACAACTCCTGACCTGGTGAAAATGATTGTTGGAGCCTTTTCAATGAAATGCAGAGTCGAAAGGGACAGGGTTGAGAGAGGGAATCCTGAGCTCAGATTATCTGCTAACAACTTTCTGTAGGTCAATAATCGCTAACCTGTAAGTGTTACTCTCTTGCATATTCAAAGAAGATACATAGAGGGTTTATTTATTTATTTAATTTCTTTGCTGTTCAAAGCATGAGGAAGATAATTTAATAAGATGGTACATTGACTGTGAATGATACTTCATTTTGTTGCTTCTAATTTGGTTAAAGTTTCAAGATTAGTCTTCAAACATATAATATAGCTCCATTTTAGTTTAGTAAAGTAGATGGAAATAGAGATGGTCAACACAGACAGTTGTCTAGCAAATTAATTAATTAATAACCAATATAAAAAAGTCAGATTAAGTACAACCACCATCCACCAACTCTTCACTGAAAATGAACTTCCAATAAACCAGTCTTCTGATGGAAACAGACATGAACTAGAAGTCATTCAACTCTTGAATGTTAAGTTGTTCCTGCAATTTAATACAACTCTCTCTCTCAGGATGAACAAATTTAAAGATATATCTAGTGATTTAAGCACTTAAGCTGTTTACTAATTGTCGATAAGGATTTCGGGAGTAGTTTAGACAGATAATTCCAAAGTAGCAATGCACAAAAGGAAACACTATTTTTTTTTCTTCATAAAACAAGATTATCTCATAGAGTTCAGTGCCAAAAGCAGTAGAGTTATGCATATATTCACTAAAAAAACTGTTGATTCAATGGCCTTCCACGAGGATTGAATCAATGACAGACATAGTGTTAGCAGAACTACTACTATACAGTGAAGAAAATGGCATCATTAAGTTAGATGCTTCATTGGTTGCTGAGAATGCAGCAATTACAGTGCTCTCAGGTGATGTATCTTGAAACTTGGCGTCGCCATCTAGATACTGCATCACCTGCCTCATGCTAGGCCTGGCTGCTGGGTTAGGATGTGAACAAAACAGGCCTAGTTTCAGAACCAACTCCATTTGCTCCTCCGCGAAAATACCTCCGAGTCTCGGATCAATAGCATCAAGAATATATCCTTTTTTCCAGCATTCGATGACCCAATCAACCAAATCCACCTTTCCAGGCTCCATAGGTCTCCTTCCACAAGCCACCTCAAGCATAAAGGCTCCAAAAGCAAATACATCTGTGCTTGTGGTTGCCTTTCCTGTTCTAAGGAGCTCTGGAGCCAGATAACCTACGGTTCCTACCAGTTTGCTGGTTTGTAGATTGCTACCATGATCATGTAGTTGAGCAAGGCCAAAATCTCCCAACTTTCCATTTAGGTCTGCATCTAAAAGAACATTAGCGGGTTTTACATCTCTGTGTAGAATAACTTGTTCCCATTCTTCATGGAGATAACGAAGACCGGAAGCTACTCCTCTGAGAATTTGGATTCGCTGAAACCAATTAAGATTTGGTCCGATTTCACTGTATAGAACTTTGTCAAGGCTCCCATTAGGCATGTAATCATATACCAACAGAAGTTCTCCCTTTTGCCTGCAATAGCTCTGAAGTTGCACCAAGTTCCTGTGCCTTAGCCTTCCCATGCTTACAATCTCAGCCACAAACTGCTTCGTCCCTTGTCCCGAATCATGGGAGACCCTCTTGATCGCGATTTGTTCATTGGAGGCAGGAAGTACACCTCTATAAACCTTCCCGAAACCTCCTTCTCCGATAAGCTCTTTTTCTTTGAAACCTTTTGTTGCTTTGTAGAGATTCTTATAGGAGATTCTAAGAGGACCGTATTCTCTTTCCCAATCTTCATATACTTCTTTGTATTTCTTCTTCCTAACAATGTAAACAGCTACACCTATTGTTACCAGCACAACCACTACTGCTACAACCAGAACAATAGCAATTAGTCTCGGTTCCTGTCCTGCTGTCTGATTTGCTGGAGAAAGAGGCGGAAGAGAAGGAAGCATCGAGAAATCAAGGTTTTTTGCATGTCCATTTTCGTTGAAACTCCATCCGAGAATATAGTGCCTACTTGCTCGTCTACCAGTTGATGCAGAGAAACCAACATACATAGAATCCGATAGAACGTGAGAAAGATCAAGGGGTGTTGACAAGAGAGGTCTGTTTGGTTTTCGGATTGTGATTGGAGCTAGTGTTACATTGAGTAACTTCTCTTTTCCACTGTAGTCTATCCAAACCTGTATCGGTTTTCCACTTGCAAGCTCCAAGCTTTCGTTCTTCCCTTCTGTGTCAGAAAAATAAGCTGCAGAAGCTGATTCAATAGATATCAGGCTGTTCACATCAATCCCCACATGGTTTCCATTGATATCCTTGTAATCAGGGTTTCGTACAGTATCTAGTTCAACCGCGAACACATGGTTTCTCGACAGGCCATTGTTAGAAATATTGAAGAGTCCCAAATATGAACCTAGACCAGCTTCACTGAAGTCCACCGACTGTGAGATGACAAAAGCCATGCCATGGCCACTAACATTAACCGATTCAGAAACCATGGCGAATACAAAACTTGTAGAAAAAGCAAGAGACTGGCCGGAGGAGGAAGATTTGTCGAATTCAAACGGGAATGCATAGAAAGCATGGCCTTGTCGTAGCTCCACACTGTTGGTGAGCTGCAACAGACCATTGCTGTGAACATTTGCATCTCCATCTAGATGCAGACCGGCTCTATCGAAACCATGGTAGATGAACTGCTTATCATGATCATCTTCAGCAAAGGCCAAGACAACCAATGGCATAGTAAAAACTGTACAAAAACAAAGCAATTCAAGAGTTGCATCCATTGAAGACATCAGAAACTAGACTGCTAATCACAAAGAGAGATTTTCCTACTCTGAAAATACGGTTTCAGCTAGAATTGATCAAGTTGATGTGAAGGAAATTAAGGGTCAACTTGTGAATAACTTCCAACACTAAATTATTTGTTTTTCAAAAGCAGAGAATCATAAATTTTTATATATGATGTATCTATATCATGGAGATGGAGTAGTCAATGATAAAAAGTCAAGTCTTTCCTAGAAATTAATGGGAAAATCAAGTTTTTCTTCAAGTGATTAAATAAACCATCAACACTAAATTATTCCTGCAAAGTATTTCTTGGATGTTAAGTTACAATGGGATGACCAAAAGCTTTCACACTATCTTCAATATATAAATGAGTTAGGTTTCCCAAATTATGTTGCATGTTGAGTTGTCAACATCACATCCCTTACCATATAAACTCATGATTTATAAGATGTTAACAACTCACCGAACTACATAATTTGGAAAGTTTTTTGGGAATAAATTTGGAAAGTCTAGTATTACTCAATATATATATATATATATAATCGAGATTCGAATCCATAACGTTATGAAATGTAAGAAAGTAATGGCTCGTTTGGTGCGCGGGATATGATAAGATTATTTTCATGGGATTAAATTGGATTGGATGAGATAAGATTCGACTAAAATTAGTACCGTGATGTGTTTGGTGATGTATGAGATATGAATAAAATAATCTTATCTTTTATTTGGTGTGATATGAGATTGGATAAAAATAATAATTTTATCATATATTTAATACAGTGTGAAAATTGATTAATATAAAATAAAATTAAATAATTTTTAAATAAATATATATTTAAAATTAATATTAAAGAAAATAATTTAAATATTTAAAACCAATTTTAAACAAAATAATATTTATTTTTATTTGTTAAAATTGAAAATTATTACTTTTATTAATTTTAAAATACTTATATTTTAATCACATAAAAAATAACATAAATTAAAGAAAAAAAATAAAATAAAAAATAAAATTTTAAAGTGGTGGGACTAATTTTAGTTAGAGTAAGAGTTATATGTTAATGAAGTTAATTTTTGTTTTATTTATCTATTTTATTTGTGTGAGCCTGTGATAGTGCAATTTAACCCAAAAAAAAAAAAAAAAAAAATCAAAGGAATTTTTTTTTTCGATTTTCTAATTGGGCCTCTGGACCCAAGATCGGTTATTTCAGTTTCCAACCTAATTCGGGTTTACTTTAAAAAAAACCCGAAACTAGTGGGTGTTTGTTTTAAAACCCGGACTACCTTTAATTATTATTTAAATTAAAAAAAAAAGAAAAAATGTAAAACTATAAGGCTAAAATTGTAAATAAACGTCAACAAACCAGCTGGCAACGGAAATATTTTTGAATTTTTAAGCGGACTTAACTTTGAAGCGAAGAACAACTCCCACCGACTCAAATAGTTTCCGGATTGGTCTAATGTAGTTGTTGGATTCGTGAATTATTGTTATTTTATGAATTTTATAACTTTATCTTATCTTTTAAATATTAAAAAGGACATATTTGGTAACGTATGAGGTGTGTTTACATATTTTAAAAAAATTTTATCTTTTAAATTTTTTTAACGTGTATTAATATGAAAAGGGGTGTACATTCAGTTTTTCAAAAGTGTAAATGTCGTCACTCTTTTTATGATTACGAGTAAAATGTCCTTTGAGAGATTGTTATGTGAACGGAATTTTCTTGAAGTCATTAAGCCTGTTTGCATAATTGCATCGTTATATATTTATATACACGTTGGTTACGGTTTGTGGATACAAGGATGTTATCAAATTCTTCCTGCGTAAAGTTTCTTATTTAGAACTCGCGGTTTCTCTCTTGGAGAAGTGTCATGGTGTCAAGAGAGTACAGGAGAGATGGAGGCAAAATGTGTACTTTTGATACTAGTATTGCGAACAATGATAATCTTGGTAAAAATGAGCCGGCTCCTCTAGTAATGAGAATATTGGGGTTCTCGAAGGATTACCTTTCAAATTCTGGTACCATGAGCACTATAGCTGGATTACTACTGTCGAAAGCTTCTAATTACCAGGTTTTGCTTATCTATGAAATGTGTGTTTACTTTTAAGCTTTAATTAACTTGGTCTTACCCTTTTTTATCTAAGAATTTTTTTTATTTTTTGGAGAGAAATCAAAGATAAAATTCTAACTTTGTTATAGGAGAATACTATGTCCCTAAGTTATATAAGAGAATACTATTCCTTGGACCTTAGTTATAAGAGTACATTGTCCCTCGGTTATTGAACGTACATTGTTACTCGGTTATAAGAGTATACGGTCTCTAAGTTATAACAGTACAATGTCCCTCGGTTAAATTTGAAAGAGTGATTTTACTACCGTCACTTCTTGTCGGAAAACACTTTTCCTTTGCTATAAGAGTACACTTTCCCCGGATTATAAGAATGAACTTACACTCGGTTATAGAAAGTAAACTTGTCTCTCGTTTATAAGAGTACATTCTCCCTTGGTTATTGAGTGCACTTACCCTTAATTTATTTGAAGGCTGATTTAGACCACACACAAAATCTTCTAAAGCTAATGCTTGTATAGCTGCTAAAATCTGTGCTTTCCAATAAATGTGATTGTTCTTACCAAGCTTTATCGGAAGATTGAAGTTCATGCATTTCGAGATTGTTGAGAACTCTTTCACTGTTGCTGCTTCAGCTGCATTGCTTTGATTTCGATCTTGGATTGGTGTTTGTGGCACCATTGACTATTGATTTTCAGTGGAAGTTGCCATGATTTTCAGCAGAAGTTGTCAGTGGATCTTGTTTAAATTTGGTATTTGGGAGAAAATAGAAGAAGAAAATTTGTGAATTTTCTGTATATTTCTTTGAACAGAGAATTACAAATATTTATACAATTAATACAAATGAGAAAAAAATAACTAACTTAATTACAATTGATTCTAGTCGACTATACTAATTAACATCGATTGATTCTAGTCAATTATCCCAATGAATGCCCGTGATTCTTGACAATAATCAACGAAATTCTTTCCTTTAATAGATCTGATACCATAAAGGAATGAAGGAGTATTTGATAGTGATGACTAAGTGTTTGATTAAAGTCTACAAAGAAAAAGATAACCAAAGCTGCGTTTGCTAGACCTCCATTAATGGAGATAATACAGAGAATTTTGTTATTGAAGAGATAATGAAAACAATTACAGAGTCTGGTATTTATAGACCATCTGATGATGACTATTCTGAAGTTGAGAGATTCATCTTAGCACTTGCATTCTGATTGAACATGCTAAACATGCTTGCTAGATTTATACCTGAGTGTCCAGAATACACAAGCTTATCAGGCATTTAGCTTTCTAAAATATCTTGTTGTGGGTTTATGATAGGATGAGTTTCGATGCTGAAGAGAAGAGTGTAAATGAAAAGGAAAGTTATGGTTTATGATATGAAGTGTATACGTCAGCTGAATGCAGAAAATGTTAACAAACTTAGTATGCAGTGGTGCTGGAACAGCTCTGGTTCTGGAAGCTCAGTCCCAAGCTTGGCTTTCTTAGGAAGTATATTGACGCAAGTGAGCTAAAGATGTAAGTCTTACTATTCAAATGTCGGAAATCATCATAGTTACTTTACGATTATTAGCCATGAGATTATAGCCTAATTTATTTTTATTTTTATCTGTTATATCATAGCTATACCGGCATTGATTTAAGATCACCGGTTATAGTTTTCTGCAAACTGCTAGCTGATGCATCATCGTATAAGAACAAGATTATCTTTTACACAATACAATGTAAAGTTTGAGAAGAACACGAATGTATAAGAGTCATTGGAAGTCACTTAAAACTTCTTTCCTATTAAATTACAAACTTCTTTGCCTAAAAACTCTGAGGTTTATTGCTGCTTTTCTTTTTTCATTTAAAGATAATTCAGGATGAATTTGACAATCTGAATTCTTACTTAGGAATGTACTAGTAACATGTTAGTTTGTTGATTCAACTACTGACTGTGAGGATTGAATCAGTAGAGATGGTTTGAGTCATGACTTCTAGTTTTCGATCTGCAAACTGCTAGTTGGTGCATCATCATATGGAAACTAGATTATTTTCTACGGAATAAAATGTAAAGTTTGCGAATAATTCTGGTATCAAATTTAGAAATTCAGAACGAGATAAGAAAATCAGACCAGTAAGAAGCAGAGTAATAATACTACAGAAAGTGATTCTACTAGGAGATACATGTTCAACAACACAAATGTATAAGAGGCATTAGATAAAAATTTAAAACTTCTTAAGTATTTGGCTTACAGTATGGAGCTCTACTGCCAATACGTGGTTTTCCAAGGAAGCCAATGTTTGAATCATGAAACAGTTGTAAATAATCAGATGGAGAAGCATTTGTTAAGTCCTTAGATGGTGAGATGACAAAAGCCATTCCATGGTCAGAAACATCAGGATATTCTGGCACTGTGGTGATCACAAAATTAGTGGAAAACGAAAAAGATTGAGAGGAAGATGAGTTGAATTTGATTGGGAGCGGGTAGAAGGCATGACCTGTTTCTGGTGACCTCTCGGAACTTTTAGTTAGCCTCAATAGACCATTGGAGAGGATATTTCCGGTTCCATCCAAATGCAGGATGGCTTCATTGAAGCCATTATAGATGAAGTGGCCATTTTCATCTTGAGCCAAGGCCAATGACAAGGTGTTATCAAGGCTAAAACCAACACCTCCATGCATAAATGACTAATGGTTGCAGCCATTATCAAAGGATGAAAAGTTTCTCTATTCTCTGATTCTCTCATTGATTTGTGACAATATACATCAAATATCAAGGCATGAGTGATGGAGCCCTGAACCCTGAGTCATGAGTGGAAAAAGGCTTGCTAATTGCATTTCTTTGAAAGCCACATTTTATTTTATTGACATGGGTAAAGGAATGCATGCATGTGATACATGTGATATCACAAATATTCTCATATTATATATTGATTTGAATAGAAGATGCATGGTACTTATCAAGTAATAAGGGATGGTGTTGGAAATTAAAAAAATTCATTTTTGTCTTAACTAGTTTCAGCGGTATGAAACTAGAGGAGTTGTCCAACTCCTCTAATTTCATATAGATGAAACTAGTAGGGAAAATAAATATCAATGTTCTGATTCCATTGTTGTTGGATCAGAACATTCTATCCATTACTATGAAAAACATATAAATAAAAACATCCATTAAATAACCATTTTATAAATAACATCCATAAAAAAACCATGAAAAACATTTAAAACATCAATAACATGGATGTTGTGCCTCTTGTGGACAGTTAATCCATGAATCATAAAACCATCAATAAAACATCTATCCATTCATCATGGGTGATGCCTTTAGACATTCTCACCATGGTTGCTGCCTCTTTGGGTCAATCTTACCGAGGGTGATGTCTCTGTTGGACATTCACACCATGATCCATGAACACCCATGAACACATAAACATAAAAATAAAAAATATAACATAAGAAGACATATTTTGGAAAACTTTCTTTCCATTAAACCATAACCATACATCCCATGCTATTTCTCTGATGGCATATCATTTACAATGCCCCAATGGGGGTTTATATAGAAAATACATGAGTGTAGAACAACTAAGAGATAGCTGTTATAACAATGATTATGTCAGTATCCATACTTGACAGTGTTTATACACTACTACAAGAAATATTTATGGTTATGGTATGGTTAGTTTCATTAGGATTAGTTGTACTATTTAGTAAACATAGGTTGCTTGTAAGAAATTGAAGTTTTGGATGTTCTGCAGTTCTGGTTTTTATTTGCAAGTCAACCATAGCTTCCAAAGATGATGACTTCTTATATTTGCTGGTTACATTAGCCTGAAAAATTCCAACATTTCAACTTTATTGACTGAATTTGTCTCACCAAAATTACTAAAACATTGTAGTACACTACCAACTAACTATTTCACATCAAGTTAAAGAAACCGTAAATATTATCAACTTCAAGCCATTCCTAAGCATAATTTGTATACCAGTTATCAGTGCAAAGATTGTCGATTCAATGACCGACTATGAACAGAACAGAACCGGTTTCAAACAATGAAGAAAATGGTATCACGATATTAGAAGCTTCTTTAGTTGCTATTGCTATATTAGATACATTCAAGGCTTCCATTAGGCATGTAATCATATACAAATAGCCACACAATTGTTCCTGTGCCACTGGCTGCGTTTTAGAGAGTTTTATAGGAGCATCTTTGCGGACGATATTCTCTTTCCCGATCTTCATATGCTTCTTCATATTTCTTCTTCCTTACGATTTAAACAGCTCCAGTACTGATTGTAATGATTATAATAATTACTGCTACTACCAAAACAATAATCATTCTGTTTGATTTCTCACTATCTTTATTTGGTGGCAGAGAATGCAGGGGAAGTGGAAGAAGCTTCAAATCATCAAGGTTTTGTGGCTGTCCACTTTTGTCGAAGCTCCATCCGAGAATGTAGTGATCACTTGAAAGTAAACCAGTTGCTGAAGAGAAACCAACATACATGGAGTCCAAGAGAATTTCAGAAAGATCGATTTGGACTTGTTGAATGACTTCAACAGTGAATCAATTTCGACAAGAAGGTACTTGCAAAGGGTTATATAGATAACTGGCCAATGGAGCATAAGAAATATAATTATTTTCAGAATACTTAGTCAAGTCTAACTGGAATACAAAGTACAAACCAGTTTGATAAATTTACAGCAAGTAATGGAACAAAAGATGTTATGTTCCTAGAATTTTTTATTCCTCTCATGACTGTTTTAAAGAAGACATAAGTTATGGAAATTTTTGATTTAGCGACCTGAACTGAGGATTGAATCAAAGTTGGACATGGTGTGAGAAGAATTACTTTCGAACAATGAAGAAAATGAAACCATAGTATCAGAATCTTCATTAGTTGTAAATGCATCAATCACATTGCTATCAGGCGAAATGTCTGGAAACTTAGCATCACCATCTAGATACTGCATCACCTGCCTCATGCTAGGCCTTATTGCTGGGTTAGGGTGTGAACAAAACAAGCCTAGTTTCAGAATCAACTCCATTTGCTCCTCCGCGAAAATACCTTCCAGTCTTGGGTCATTGGCATCAAGAATAGAGCCTTTTTTCCAGCATTCAATCACCCAATCGACCAAATCTAACTCTCCAGGAACCATGGGCCTCCGTCCACAGGCTACCTCAAGCATAAAAGCCCCGAAAGCAAACACATCCGTGTTGGTAGTTGCCTTCCCAGTTTTTATAAGCTCTGGAGCCAGATAACCAACGGTTCCTACCAGGTTGGTAGTTTGTGGATTGCTACCACGATCATGTAGTCTAGCAAGGCCGAAATCTCCTAATCTTCCATTTAGATCGGCATCTAAAAGAATATTAGCAGGTTTTATATCTCTATGAAGAACCACTTGTTCCCACTCTTCATGGAGGTAAAGAAGGCCACAAGTTACTCCTCGGACAATTTTAATTCGCTGAAACCAATTAAGGTTTGGTCTCATGTTGCCATATAAAATCTTGTCAAGGCTTCCATTAGGCATGTAGTCATATACTAATAGAAGTTCTCCTTTTCTTCTGCAGTAGCCCCGGAGTTGCAACAAGTTCCTATGCCTTAGCCTTCCCATGCTTACGATCTCAGCCACAAACTGCTTCATCCGTTGTCCTGAATCATGAGTGACCCTCTTGATCGCTATTCGTTCATTAGAAGAAGGAAGTACACCTTTATAAACCTTTCCGAAACCCCCTTGCCCAATAACCTCTTTGTCTTTGAAACCTTTCGTTGCTTCGTAGAGACTCTTATAAGAGATTCTATGAGGACCGTATTCTTTTTCCCAGTCTTCGTATACTTCTGCATATTTCTTCTTCCTCACAACGTAAATAGCTCCAAAAACTATAAACATTACCACCACAACTACAACCAAAACAATCATCATTGGATTTAGGTTCTTACTTGTTTTCCTGCGTGATGGAGCTGGAGGAAGCTTCGAAATATCAAGATCTTGTGCTTGTCCGGTTCTGTTGAAGCTCCATCCGAGAATATAATGCTCACTTATACGTGTACCAGTAGCTGAAGAGAAACCAACATACATAGTGTCCAAGAAAATCTCAGAAAGATTGATGGATGTTGACAGGAGAGGCCTGCTTGGTTTTGGTACTGTGATCGGAGCTAGTGTCGCGTTGAGTAACATTTCTGCTCCACTGTAATCTATCCACATCTGTATTGGATCTCCACTATATAGCACCAAGCTTTTGTTTTTCCCTTCTTCATCAGAAAAATAAGCTGCTGTAGCAGAATCATTGGAGATCAAGCTGTTCACATCGATTCCCACATGGTTTCCATCAATATCATTGAATTCAGGACTTTCTACAGTATCAAGCTCAATGGCCAAGATGTGATTTGCAGATTGTCCGTTGTTTGAAACATTGAAGAGTCCTAGATATGCACTTGCAATAGATTCACTGAAGTCCAAAGATGGTGAGAAGACAAAAGCAATACCGTTGCCACCAAAATTATCCACTTCTGGAACAATTGAGAACACAAAATTTGTCGAAAAAGATAGAGATCGAGAAGAAGATGTATCGAACTTGATCGGAAATGGATGGAAACCATAACCACTTTTGAGCTTGGAGATGTTGGTTAGCTGCAACAGGCCATTAGGAAGGACTTTTGCTTGTCCATCCAGATGCAGTTTGCTTCCATTGAAGCCATTGTAGATGAATTGGTTATCATCTTGAGCCAAGGCCAATGAAATCAAAGTTAAATTGAGAAGTACACAAAAACTAAGTGATCTAAGAGCTGCAGCAGCCATGGAGGAAAGAATATAGTAGTCTGCTTTCGCAAAAATAGGGAAGTTTAGGCCTGTTTACCAATCTCATACTCTTGATTCATTAATATTCCATCTCTGGAACTTAAAAACTCTATGTTCAGGAATATTTGTATACATAAATGTTGTTCATTAATATTTTAGTTCATCAAGTTGATAGTCAACCTGTGCCCAAAAAAATAAAGAAAGTAACTAAAAAAGTCTTAAGATAACCAACTTCCAATTTTATAGTCTGAAAATGATAACCAGTCAATGGGGTTCTTGAACGGAGTAAGAAGACAATAAACAGGAGTTTTTGTCCTTGAGGCTTCTTGTCTCTTCTTTTAGTAGACCATAAAGACTTGCCACTCAAGCAACTTGAATGGTTGAATTGATTGAATGTCACTTTCATCAATATGGTTAATCAATGAGAGTATGCAGCCATTATAGATGAAGTGGCCATTTTCATCTTGAGCCAAGGCCAATGACAGGGTGATCATTAAGGTTAAAACCAACACCTCCCATAAACGAAGTGATTCAAGACTGTGAGCTGCAGCCATTAACAAAGGATCAATTTTTTCTCCAGGTTGCTGTGTTTTCTTGAACCGAGTAAGAAGACTAATTATGATGCTAATTCAAATTAATATATTTTCTTGTCAATATATATATATATATATATATATATATATTTTTCTCGATAATAAGCTTTATAGAGCTTTTTTATTAATAATAATAAAAATAAAAATAAAAACAAATAAAAAAGGAAAAGAAAAAAAATAAATATTTAAGAAGAACTAGTCGTCTAAACTAGTTGACAGAAACAATACCTACCTACTTCTTGACAATTGACAATTGACAGAAAAGTTTTGAGTGGAATTAGTTTCTTTCATTCAAATCATGCTATATGATATAGTCAAGTCAATCATATCTACCATCATATATATATATATGATTAGAATGAAAAATGGATTCGGTGTATCAATGTATTGTATGTATTCAACACCAAGCCCAAATGAAGAAACTTCTCATCCCGCCAACATTCTAGGTTGCATTATTGATGTAGGAGATATTATCAAAGATTTTCTTGAAGACTTTTTATTTTAAAAATAGTCTTGTAATTAATATATATATATTATTATGTTTCTTTTTATTTTTTATTTAATTAGGTAGTTAATTAATTTATGATTTGATTTTATTAAATCAAATCTTATTTTCTTATTAGATAGGTTTTTAATGTTTTAGAATTCTAGTATTTTTAATTTCTATTATTATCTCAATTATCACTTTTATAGGGAAATTGATGATTTTTTGTTTTACTAGTTATTTTATGTTTCTTTTAGGCTTTTATTTTTCTATTTAAAGACGATGTACCCTAACAGAGATTTCACTTTTTGATGATTAATAAACATTTTAGAGAGGGTATCCCTTTTTATCCATTTACGATACATTTGAAAGGATCAACGTATTTGAAGCGTATTATCCTAGTATATCCGTGCACGGATAAACAAAATAATAGTAGGGTTCGTTTTCGGTATTCGTACGTGAATCAACCGTGTGTTCTTAAACCGTATAAGAAGACTAATTATAATACTAATTAAATAAATATATTTAAAGAAGAAAAAAAAGGTTTTAAGTTGCTTTTCAAAAAAATATTTTTGTATATTTATAATATTTAAGAAGAACTAGTAGTTCAAACGAGTGGACCCAAATAATACCTACTCACCTCTTGAAATTTCCAAGTTTCTTCTTCTTCACACAGCCGTGGATCTTTTCTCTCCCAACAATACTTGTTAATAGAAAATAATTGACATGAGGTACATATGAAACCTTACCAAACACGGTATTGGACTTAAAATTAGTCTAATATGATCTCACATTTATAATATGTGAGTTTTTGAAAATTATGATCAAAACAAAAGTTTGCACCTAATTTCTCCGCTGGCAATTTTTCATTTCATGTCATTGTCGGACAGAAACTTCAAGGTTGGTTAGCTAGTCAGTGGGGGTTCTTGAACAGAGTAAGAAGATAATAAACAGGAGTTTTGGTCCTAGAGGCTTCATGTCTCTTCTTTACGTAGACCATAAAGACTTGCCACTTGGGTTTTATTCCAATCAAACAACGTGAATGGTTGAGTTGATTGAATGCCACTTTCATCAATATCACAAAATGGTTAATCAATGAGAGTATGCATTTGATATGGATAATAATTAATAAGTTACCTTTTTTTATTTTTTATTATCCTTATAGTACACATTTGAATGAAAGATGCATCGAGTTTCTCCTATGAAACAAGTGTGAGGGTGCCAAAGGGAGGAGATTGCACCCCATCTGATCCGAATCCAATCCATTTTCTTAAGGTTTGGATCTCATCTGGACTACTTATTTCAAGACTTAAGTTCAAAATATACTATTTTGACTCTATCCGTCTTTAAGGGTAGCTTCAAAGAAACAGGAGACCTGCCATAGGCTTCATGTTTCACCTTTAGCATGACTTATTCTGTTCAAATAACAACGTAAAGATTGTGTTGATTTATTAAATTCTACTTATCAATTATTGATGTTAGTAACCAACGGACCAAAAAGTTTAAGCTGATAGGAAAGGGTTCAACAATAACATTTAAACCTTCTGACAAGCCCCCTAACGTGCAAGACCATATGGCTTAGCACGTGGCCCAAACTTAAACACATATTCAAATTACAAATAACAAATGCAAATACAATCACATGGGTGCTGATACCATGTTAGTAACCAACAGATTCAAAAGTTTAAGATGACAAAAAATGACCCAATAATAGTATTTAAACCTTCAGATAGTTGATATGTGCAATCCATAGGATTCTACTTTCGTGGTCGTTGTTATAAGTATGGAACCCACATTCTCCACATTGGTGTGATATTGTCCGCTTTGGGCCTAAGCCCGTACGGATTTACTCTTGGGTCACTGCCCAAAAGGCCTTACACCAATGACGGTTGTTTCCATACTTATATACCCAAGATCATCCTCATGTCTTGCCAATGTGGGACTTTGGTTGCACACCCAACAATCCTCCCCTCGAACAAAGGACCATCATTATCTTCACGGTCCGGGCCTCCCCTCAAACGATCATCCATCCGTCAATGCTAGAATGAACACTCCATCGAGGTCACTCTTCTCCACTGCATTAGAGCACACGTCTTATGTGAAGATCTGGAGCATTTCCTGCTGATACTCGCTTTTTCCGTCGTTAAGAAATCACGAGAATCAAAAGATTTATACATTTAAAAGAGGTTTTCCTACGCAATGTGCTCTAAACTAGCAAAAGACTAGTAAAACGGCAAACGAGGGTATCATTCCGCAGGGAGGTGTGATTCGTCAACCGTTTCAAATTCTAGTGATTATTGTAAGCATGTAAATAGAATGCGGAAAGGTGAGAATGATGTTTAAAGTGATAAACAAAATGGTGGATAGGAGAGATGCATGAAAATGGTCACACAAGGTTCAACAAGTTCACTATACATAAGTGCACAAATAGTTGGTTGTTAGGCATTAAGCACATCCAATTTTAGTTAAGGGTTCGTTTTTGCCTCAATCTGATTTATACCCATTCATAGAGCTAACGGTTGAAGAGTGTGTTAAGAGCCTCTCAAACACGAAACCACAACCAACATTTGTGAACACAGTCTACAAACCGATGCTAAATTGAATCCCAATATTAACACAGTAATGTAAAATGACAATGTTAGGTACAATGAATGTAGAAAGAGTGATTGTATCTCTAACCATAACTCACCTAGAGTCCCTAGTGTGAGAAATAGTCTAAGACCAATAATTGTAACTGTAACCATGACTCACCTAGAGTCCTTAGCGTGAGAAATAGCTAAAGTCTAATTGTTAACAAAAACATAGAACAAAAACATAGAACCAAACCTCATCTAATATGGCAATTAATAGGTTCATCCTCTCTTCCTAGCTAATTAGCCAAGACTATGCTCGAAGAGTCCCTCCAAAAGCACAATCCTAACTCTAAGTCACTCAAACCCATTCATACAAGTTAATTACGACCTTCCATCAACATACAAACACAAAATGGGATATTTGATTAAAAATACTCCTAAATTACATTAATCTACTCCTAATCCCATCCATGAATACATATTAATTTCCCATCATCTATAAATATGCATTTCAAGATAAGAGATATATTCAATAACAATCAAGAATGAATCAAAACACAAATTGGATATAAAAACAACCATCATATATATTGAGCATAAAATAGGTTTACAAATATTCCCAAGTGGTGATTACATATTCAAGAAAACAAGAAATACCTAGAGAGTGAGAAATAGATACAACCCTTGAAGAAAACCTCCTCCAAGAGCTCCTTCCTTTACTAGCTCAAAATTGGCCAAAGCCCACTCCTATCTCTATGCAATCTACTCCTTAATATGGTGGAGGATGGGTAGAAGATGAAATGGAAGGCATCCATAGAGGAAAACCTCCATGGATGCCCTTGCAAGCTTCTTTCTCTCTCTCTCTCTCTCTCTCTCTCTCTCTCTCTCTTTTGGTGTGGAAGAAGATGAAGAAAAAGAAGTGTGGTGTGTGGATTCTGTGGAGAGAAAAGGCAAAATGGTGTTTATATAGTGTTGGGGGTTAGGGCTGAAAGCTGGGTGAAAGGACAAGATTGTCCTTCAATTTTCGGGCAAAAAATGACTCTCTGGAGGAAATCGGCGGTTTCAATCTGCGGGCAGGCCGTCGATTGAAGTAGCCTTTTTGACCTGACAGCATTTCAGAGTTTCAACATCATGCACAGTTACGGAAATGGGCATAACTTCTTGCAGAAAGCTCGAAATCGTAATCCGTAAAATGTTCTGGAAACTAGACTTCCGAGGCTTTTCGAATATATAAAGATATCATCATGGTTCGATTTGAGGAGGAAGATATGACATTCCAAAGTTGAGTGTTCTGCACGAGCATGTACAATTTCAGACATTTTTTGGCTCATTTTGCCTCTCAAACTAATCTTTAAGCTCAAAACCTTATTATAAGGAATTTGTACCTACATATTGCTTAAACAAAACATTATGTACAAAAATACACTCAAAAACGAGATAAACGATCAGAATTGAGGGACCTCAAATAGGTATAAAATAGTCCGATCACCTGCCTCGAGAGCTAATGTCACAGACCTATAGCGAGCTACCTGGGGCCCATCATCTCTTGGTTCGGTTCAGCTACCCACTTTGACGATATGTCGTTGCGGTGTCGGTTAAAAGATGAACATTTAAGTTCGACCTTGCTAGCGTGCAAGTCACAGAGACGAGTATAGCGGCAAGTGAGAGTATCGTTCCGCAGGAAAGTGGGATTCGCCGACCGTCACCGGTTCTAGCTATTATTACAACACTCCGAGAGACCTAGTGTGTTGCGGGTGCAGAAAAGTGTAGATAATAATATAAATAAATAAATTTCATAACGTAATATTTAAAAGGATATGATGGAATGGAGAGATGCATGAAATGTGGAGTACACTAGAGAAATGACTCAACCATAACAATCATCCTAATTAAGTGCTAGACTCACTTAGTCCCTCAAATATGCAAGTATGTCATAGGCTCGTGTCCCTTTAATTGATCTTTAATCTCTCTCGAGTAGTAGAAATCACATCCACACATACAAAGTACACATGAATTCATTAAGAATTGTGGTACACACATGAACCCTATATGCTAGCCTAGTGTATCTCTCACTTTCTAGTAATATATAATGGTTATTTCGTTGGACATGTAATGCGCAACCACATGGACCATACTACAGCCAATAATTCATTCACAATAGTTAACCAAATACAGGATGACAACCAAGTAAAAACATTAAGAATACGAGATACCCATACAACACGTATGTTATATGCTCGTGTCCCCTTAATTAATCTCTAATCTCTCTTGATGTCTTAGAGATTACATCCATGCATAAATACTTGGATTCATTAAGGACCGTAGGACACACACATGAGCTCTACATGCCAGCCTAGTGATCTCTCAACTGTCTGGTCAAATGTAGAGGTATCACGCTAAGCATGTTAATGTGAACCACGCGATATATAACACACAACCTAAATATCATCCACAAGGTGGCTAACCGAATGAAAACATTAAGCAATGAAATACTCATATAACTACACGAGCACAAGAAGAATTCAATGGTCTTTACTCTAGATATGGATTCAGTTTTATCAATTTCCCCAGGATGGCTAAAAATGGAAACAAGCTTACCAAACAACTACATGCAACAAATTGATTGTTATTCATTAAGACCATTCAATTTAAGTTAGGAGTTTCATTCTCTTGATTAAGAAATCAATTCATCACCCAACTCAAGCCATGGGTGAGCAATTGTGCCTTTGAAAACAAAGACCCATTAAGTACAAGAATATAGAACCAAAGTCTAATTTGGCAAATACATGCATCAATCAAACTTCTCCCATTCTTTAGAGCTAATACTCAATACTCAAATCATTCTAAACATGGTATTTTGGATCATCCATCAATCAATCAACAATCATGGGATGCAAATTACTCTACTCCTAGATTACATTACACTACTCCTAATCCCATTCATAGACACATATCAATTTAGACCCATCACACACATGAATATCACAACAAGAGATTTAATCGTGAATAAAACAAAGAGTAGAACAAAACTCAAAGAATATAAGAATAATCATACATATAATGCAATAAGTGTAGGTTTACAATATCCCCAAATTGGTGGTTACACATAAAGGAAAACAAGAAATACAAGAAAAGAGTAAAAATGAGACAACCTTTGAAGACAAACCCTCCAAAGAAGCTCCTAGCTTTTCTAGCCCGGTTTTGGTCCAAAGACCACTCATTTTCCTTGTAATCTGCTCCTAAATATGGTGTAAGAAGTGAAAAAATGGTGGTGGAGATGTATGGTGGGCTCCCATGGAGGAAAAACCTCAAAAGGAGCTTGGATCTCTCACTTATTTGGTGGAGAAAGTGAAGAAGATGAAGAAAATGGAAGAGAGAGAGAGAGAGAGAGAGAGAGAGAGAGAGAGAGAGAGAGAGAGAGAGAGAGAAGGGATTCTAAAAAGAGGAGAGAAAATGGGATATTTATAGTGGGGAGAAGGCTTAGGGCAGAAATGATGGGAAATGATGAGATTGCCCTTGCAAAAGTGGCTGAAAATTGGGCATTTCACGGTTGGGTTTCCATCAGCACGCACCGTTACGGAAACGAATATAACTTTCTCCTCAAACATCAGAATTGTGTTCTTGAAGAACCGTTGGAAAGAATACTTTTGGGGCTTTCCAACCTTATATATCATAAAACCTAGTTCAATCAAAGGAGAGAGATATGACCCCCGAAAGTTGAGCATTCTGCAGGAAGTTTTCAATTTTAGCTCTGCTGAATTATGCGGCCATTGGCCGCATAATTGTAACAAAATGAAGCTCTGCCAAGAATTCAGCAGCCCCTAACCACATAAAAGGGGTGCCGAATCTAAGTTTCATAAATTGCACTTTTACCCCAATATTTTTATATTTTTACACTTTAGCCCCTGAATTGAAAAATAACCTGAAACACTTATTTAAATAAGTTAAATTCCCGGTTTTACGTGGAAAACAAGCATAAAATATGAAAGTAAGGGGCTACATAAAGTGTAGAAATAAGAGTTATCAATGGCTAAGTTTGGGGTCGGCTCTGATACCACTTGTTATAAGTATGGGACCCACATTCTCCATATTGGTGTGATATTGTCTGCTTTGGGCCTAAGCCCACATAGATTTACTCTTGGGTCACTACCCAAAAGGCCTCACACCAATGGAGGTTGTTTCCATACTTATATACCAAAGATCATCCTCATGTTTAGCCAATGTGGGACTTTGGTTGCACACCCAACAGTCGTGGGTTCAATCCCTACAGTCGGTGTTTTTGTTCCAATTTTATCATTCTCCTAAGTGGTTACTTTGTCACTTAGGTTTATCTATAAAAAAAAAAAGAAAAGGAAAAGACTCAAAGAGTAACAATGGACATAACGAGTCTTATTGTTAGGTTTGTGAAGCCTGAAACTAGCTTGGAGAATCTTTTCTTGGTATTTCATACTGGATGTACCGCTGGGTAGACAAGGTACTCGCGTAGCAGCACAAGCAGCGGTCAACTCTAAAGGATGAACGTTGTGTAGACCGCCAGCCAGGCAAGGTGCATGGGGCGCGGCACGAGTAGCGGTCATGTAAGATCTAATATTTATGTTGGCTTGATTCCATTATAAAACTCTCTATATTTGTAATAGTTGTTGCTTAGGTGATTCTTGGTGAAAAGAAGCTTCAAAGGTGAAGAAGCAATATCTTGTGCAAATATCGTCTTCAAGGGGAACATCGTACACTTGGATGCTAAGGTATCAAGTTTCTTCTTCCTATTGCAAGGCGTAAGCGCACACACACACAATTCATACATGTGTGTCCTTGCATCGTTGTGCAAATGTTTGGTATAACATATTCACACTCATTTAAGTATGCACAT
The DNA here is from genome assembly GCA_035582765.1 of Acer negundo. Taxonomy (NCBI): domain Eukaryota; kingdom Viridiplantae; phylum Streptophyta; class Magnoliopsida; order Sapindales; family Sapindaceae; genus Acer; species Acer negundo. The sequence continues at coordinate 28,741,797 of CM069235.1, read as the reverse complement.
GCATTGGTCTCGTATTGACAAACATTGTAGAATTGCATATTTTATCACTATCGTATAGATATGGCATGTTTGTGTGACTTAATGTTTATATGTTTGTTTTTCTTGTATTTTGGACTTTAAAATGATCTCATATGATGCCTTATTAAGTCCCAGTCATTTCGGTTACTCATTCATTAAGTTTCGAGTCCAAACGATGTAGTTACGCTACTTTGCATTCTCATTCATTGAGTTGTCTTCGTCATCGTTTTCCGGGGATAAATTCTCAACCTTTTTACAAATTTTTGTAGTCTTCATTGTGCATGAGGGATTCATGGTTCGTAATCCGAATTCAGATTCGAATTCGAAGTTCGAATGTCCAAATACGGCTGAAGAAAGCGAGCGGAGCAAGCGTGGCCAACACCCAAGCTTGGAGGCCACGTGTGCCACATGGCCAGCACACCTCTCTGCCCACGTGTGCCACATGCGATCCAGACGTGGATGGTGATGTGGAAGCAGCTGGTTGGTATGTTTTTCCCTCTCTTGAATTCTTTTAAAAGTTCTCCATTCCCTCTCATTTCATGTGTGAAGATAATTTGAAAAAGATGAAATCAGAAATTTTCTCTCAATTTTAGTTTTCTTATTTTGATCATAACCTTTTCATACGAACTCAAAATCGAGTGATTCAAAAGCCAAAATTTCTGGTCTTGAAGAGTTCTATAAATTGTAAGTTTTCAGAGTCATTTGAGTTCTTGATTTTTTGCAGTGAGCAGATTTCAGTCCGAGCTTCAATCTTTGTATGTGAAACATCTTCAACTTACTTTCTCTTTTGATCATCTGTTTTAATCTTCCTATTTGATAGATTAAATATGTTGAGAATGATGTTAATTCACTTTATAGGTTTGTATGATTGATTGATTATTGAGTTTTAACTTTGTGATTTGATTTGAGCATATTTTAACTAAACTTGATTGAACTTGAAATTGATTCTAGAAATGTTATATATGATGTGCCTCATGATATTTTCTAGGTTTAATTTCATGATCTAAGAACTAAAATTTTTGTGTGATATATTGAATATTCATATCTTATTCTTATTGATTCACATGTCTTGATTTCTAGATACATTTGTGATTATTTGTTGAAAGCATATTCTAGATTATCATTGAACATGTTTATAGAGCTTGATTGATCATCTTGGTTTATTTGACTTGTGTTTGCATCATTTGCATCACTTAGATCATTGCCTTGTAGAAAGGTTGAAGTCTCTTTCAAAGTGAGTGAAACTTTGATTAGAGCAAGAAGACTTGACTAGGACATGTGGTCTGGATAGTCATGCAAAAGTCTTAGCTAGGAGTGTGGTACTCCGGATGGTTGAGCTAGGGAAGCTTGACTAGAATCCTAGTGATTTAGATAGCTAAGCAAGGAAATCTTCCTAGAGGCTTGAGAGCCTTAGATAGGGAGTTGCTCTCTAGAGGTGTAGGACACACCTTGGATAATGAGTAGGCTAGGTGGTTCACTAGGCCTTGAGGGTATAATAGGAGTTGATAGCTTGAAGTGGATATCATGTGTTGATAGCTTTGAGTGTGTAAGTCCTTTTCGTATAGTGGATTGCTTTGCCGATGGTTGTGGTATCAACCCGTGGATGTTTCCTCTTCGGAGGTTTACCATGTAAAAACTATTGTGTCAATTTTATTTTTTATGTTTCTTTATCTTCCCTTTCATGTATAAAATGTATCACTTGTATATTGATTTCCACATGTGTTGACTTGTACAACACAATTGTTAAGACATATCAAGTGTACATTTCAATCTTATATTTCGCAAAATTTGTATTTGGAAGAAATTTTGGGCGAAATTGGGACTTTACCTATTCACCCCCCTCTAGGTATAATATACACTATATTGCTTAAGGGAATTTTAGGTTAACTCTAGTGTTGTCATGCTGCACAGACCGCCGGGCAAGCACTTGCACAGGGAGTGGTCTAGGCAGCGGTAATGACGTGAATTAGGAAGTCTGCGCAGAAGTGGAAAGCAATCTTTTAGGGTCTTGGCTTACCCTAGTGTTTCCATATAAATACTACCATTATGTAAAACCCTAAGTGTGTTGAAAAAGAGTGGTAGAGAGATTGAGAGCATGTTGTAGAGAGACTTGAAAGAGAGATAGAGAGATTGTAATCAACTCTGAAAGTAGTGAATTGAGTGCGGTAAGCTCCGTGGACGTAGGCAAATTATTGAACCACGTAAAATCTTTGGTGTCGTTCTTTCTTCTTTATTGCTTTCTTCTTTATTGCTTTCTTATTATCTGTGTTGTGTGTTCTGCTTTAGATTTGTGTGATACCCATTCTTTCTTAACAACAATTGGTATCAGAGCCCTAGGTTAGGGCGGGTTATTTTTCACACAAATCTAGGTTTTCTCGAGGTTAACGATTTTTTCGTAGAGATGCGATTAGAGAAGGATTCTCACAAGATTGAGAAATTTGATAGGACGAATTTCAGTTTCTAGAAGATGCAGATAGAGGATTATCTGTACTAGAAGGATCTACATTAGCCAATAAAAGAGAAGCCGGCAAGTATGATCGATGCAGATTGGTCAAAGAAGTGGATGCCGAAGAACATGGATGAAGAGGATCTCGAACTTTTGGATAGGAAAGCATTGGGAGCAATTCGTCTCAGTTTGACGAAGCAGGTTGCTTTCAACGTAAAAGATCAACTAACTGCCAGAGATCTGATGAAGACTTTATCAAACCTGTATGAACAACCTTCTGCAGTAAGGAAGGTCCATCTTGTCAAGAAACTATCACATTTAAAGATGACTAAAGGTCAGGGTTTTAGAGAGTATCTAAACCAATTTAATGAAGAGAAGGATGAGTTAACTTCTGTGTCTATAGGTTTCGATGAAGAATTCTTGGTGGTGTTTATGCTCACCCAATTGCCAGAAAGTTGGAAGATGACATATCAGTCAATTGCCAACTCGTTCAGAAAAGAGAAATTGGATCTCACAGGTTGTGAATATGATCATGACAAAAGAGATTAGGATGCGTGAAGAGGGATTTGTATCGTTTACATCTTCAGCATTGAATATGAAAGGCAGAGAAAGTAGAAACAAAAATTGGAACACGAATTAACGAGGAAGATCAAAGTCAAGAGGTAAGTCTAAATCCATGTATTAGGTCAATTATTCGGGAAATCAGCAGTGAAACAAGAAAGATGTAGAGTGCTGGAACTGTGGTAAGAAAGGCCACTTCTCGTATGAGTGTAGATCTAAGAAGAAAGATAAGGGCAAGGGCAAGGGCAAGGGCAAGGGCAGTGTGAATTGTGTGTCGGAGAAGTCAGATGGCTGCCTCATCTGCTCGTTGGAAAGTAAGACGGAGTCTTGGATTCTGGATTTAAGAGCGTCTTTCTATGCCACACCTCACAGGGAGCTATTCTAGAACTACGTCTCCGAAAATTTGGGTAAGGTGTATCTTGGTGACGATTAAGCATGCAACATTGCTGGGAAGAGAGATGTGAAGATTCAACTGAAAGGGTCAGTTTGGAAGCTTAACAACGTGAGGCACATACCAGATTTGAGAAAGAACTTGATTTCCATTGGGCAACTAGCGTTAGAGGACTATGTGCGACTTTCAAAGATGACAAGTGGAAGATTTCGAAGGGTATTATGATAATCGCCAGAGGAAATAAGAATGGGTCGCTTTACACAACTACGGATGGTTGTGGTTCAATCGCTATGGTTAAAGGTAAAGATGATCCGAACTTTTGGCACCAAAGGTTTGGGCACATGAGTAGTCAGGGGCTGAGGTGTCTACATTCGAAAGGTAAGTTGCTAGATTTGAAGAGTGTTGAAGTTGATTTCTGTGAAAGCTGCGTATTGGGAAAATAGAATCAAGTGAGCTTGAAGAAGACCGGAAGGGTATCGGTAAAGGAGAAGTTGGAACTAGTGCACATTGATGTTTGAGGTCGAGCTTCAGTCTCGTCAACCGGAGGTAAACAATATTTCGTCACATTTATTGATGACCACTTCAAAGATATGGGTTTATTTTCTAAAACACAAGTCTGAGGTGTTTGATACTTTTAAGAGATGGAAAGCTAGGGTTAAGAATGATACAAGGTTAAAGATCAAAAAGCTGCATTCACGCAATGGTGGAGAATATGAAGACAGTGAGTTTAAGAGGTTTTGCTATCTGAGCGGGATAAAGCTCAGTAGAATGGTTCCTGGAACCCCACAGCAGAATGGAATAGCATAATAGATGAACAGATCATTGACTGAGAGAGCCAGAAGCATGAGGTTACATTCAGGGTTTCCAAAACAGTTTTGGGCAAAGGTAATCAATACAGCAACATATTTGATCAACAGCGGACCATCAAAGCCTTTGGACCTTGCTATACCAGAAGAGATCTGGACCGGGAAAAAGGTAAAACTTTCTCATCTTAAAGTGTCTGAGTGTGTTTCTTATGTACATATAGGTGATTATACGAGAAATAAGCTAGACGCCAAATCAGTAAAGTGTACTTTGGTGGGCTATGGAGAAGATGAATTTGGTTACAAGCTGTGGGATGACCAAAATCGCAAGTTGATCAGAAGTAGAGATGTTGCCTTCAACGAAAGGGTAATGTGCAAAGATAGAAACACACAGTTGTCTGAGCCGAAAGAGCGAGAGTATTTTAGGCTGAATGATGTATAAGAGAACAGGGTTGTGGAACCAGTTAATCAGAATGATGAAGAACAAGGTATGTCGCTCTAGGTTATAGATCATATCGCTCATAGAGACATTCCAGCGACACTAGCTCATAGTAAAATGAGAAAATCAACTCAAACTCTTATACCAAATAAGAAATACTTGCAATACATGCTGTTGACAGATATAGGGGAACCTGAGTGCTATGATGAGGTATATCAAGGAGAAGATACGAGCAAGTGGGAGCTTGCAATGAAGGATGAGATGAAGTCGTTGATTTCTAATCAAACTTGAGAGTTAGCCAAGTTTCCTGAAGGAAAGAAAACCCTACAGAATAAGTGGGTGTTTCGGATCAAAGAGGAACATGATAGTTCCAAGAGATACAAGGCACGACTAGTGGTCAAAGGCTTCCAACAAATATAAGGTATTGAATACTCTGAAATATTTTCTCCTGTTGTTAAACTAACTACGATCTGGTTAGTATTAAGCATTGTCGTAGCAAAAAGGTTATATTTGGAGCATCTAGATGTGAAAACTGTCTTTCTTCATGGTGATTTGGAGGAAGAAATATACATGAAGCAATCGGAGGGGTTTGCAGAATATGGCAAAGAAGAGTTGGTGTGTAGGTTGACAAAGAGCTTGTATGGTTTAAAACAAGCTCGTCGACATTGGTATAAGAAGTTTGATGGGTTTATACAAGACAATGAATATTTCAGATGCAATGTCGACCACTGCTGCTATTTCAAAAGAGTTAAGTCAAGTTTTATTATTCTGCTACTTTATGTTGATGACATGTTAGTAGTTGGTACATATTTAGAAAAGATTAACAATTTGAAGAAACAACTCTCGAGTGAGTTCAAGATGAATGATTTAAGTGTAGTAAAGCAGATTCTCGGAATGAGAATTAGCAAAGACGAACAGAAAGGTACATTGAAGTTTTCACAAGCAGAGTACGTTCGGAAGGTATTGCAGATATTTAGCATAAGTGATGCGAAATCGGTGAGAACACCTTTGGCTAGTCATTTCAGGTTGTCCAAGGATCAGAGTCCGAAAATAGATTAACCTTAATATATATATATATATATATATATATATATACATATAAATATCTTCAACAAATTAATTAATGTTTGTATATTTAGACAGTCTTGGGCTTGGGCCACCAGTAAGCCCATTACTAAAATGGAAGCTTTTACATGCATGAACAATTTATATATGACTTGTATAAATTGTTCATGCACCGGATGATAACAAGCATTTACTTTCCTCTGATTGTAAAACAAGATTTTCCCAAAGTATAACCTTGATGACTTGAACAAAATTATTCCTGCAAGTTAACTTTTTTTTTTTTTTGTTGTTGTAGGAAGTACAAATTTTTTATTTAGGGGAGGGGGATACGACTTGAACGGTTGAGGGGTGAAAGGTTTGCCACCGACATCCAGATCAACTTTTGACCGTAGCCTCGAGGGATGGTGAACATAATAATCTTATTTTACGATTCTGTTTTCTAGCTTTCACACTCTGTCCATCTATAAGATAAGCTCATTTTTTATATCAAAAGAACATAAAATGATTTACATTTAGGTCAATAAAGAAGTTTTTAGCGAAGGAAAAGAAAGAAAAAAAAAAAATCTATTCTAGGCTCCTAGCCGGTTCACATTCACATGGTGATAAATCATCTGTAGTTCAATAACTTTTGTTATTGCAGTAAATTTGATGATTAATTCTCGGATCGAACTAATAATTTCCCAGTTCTAGTAGATAAAGGAATTGTGCATCAAGGTTCTATGTGGAGATTCCACAACAAAATGGAGTCTTAGAAAGGAAAAACATGCATATCCCGGAAGTTGCTAATAATGTACCTGAACAGTTTTGGGGAGAAGCAGTTCTTACTGCTGTGTATTTTATTAACAGAATCCCTTCCAGCATCCTTCATTTTCAAACTCCTTGCCATACTCTTTTGAAATTCTATCCCGAAACTCGACTGATATCTCATCTTTCTCCTAAAAATTTCGGTTACATGTGTTTTGTTCATGTTAATTAGCAAAACCGTAGCAAATTGGACCCTAGGTCTATTAAGTGTATTTTTGTGGGATATTCTCCCACACAAAAAGGTTATAAATGCTATTCTCCGGTTACAAAGAAATTTTATGTTTCAATGGATGCCACATTCATGGAGAATCAGTCATTCTATTATAACACCAAAATTCAAGGTGGGGTTGATCAAAATGAATTTTGTGTTTCCAAACAGTTTTTCTAGGAAAAATCAGTTTTTCAAAATTTGAATATTAATCAGAATTCGAAAATTGGGTCTGATGAGTGTGCTGGTCCGAATTTCCAGGCTTTAGGAGACCTAGATACCAATCTGTTTGTGTCACATGAGGTTTCTAGACAGTTGCAAAGTCCATCCTTATCTAAACCTGACAGAACTGGCTCTCTTAATCAAGAAAAACCACTGGTTCAGCATTCTCCTAGATCAAATGAAAGTCTATCCCAATCCAAAGAGTCCAGTTATATAGGCAGTCCAACCTATTTCAAACCCCTAAACCTGATCATCTTAAGACAAAAATTCAGCCAAATCAGCAACCTAATCCCGCACAAACTACTGGTAAAGAGATTATTGTGTACACTAGAAAAAGGAGGAATTTTAATGAGATAGAGTTCCAACTGAATTCAAAGCAGAACCAAGAGGCTGAACCGGGCAGACCAGTCCTTGAAATTGAATTAGAAGATGATATTACCAGCAAAAGTGGATCGTACAGTGTTGAATTGACAGCAGCAGAAATTGATGAGAGTGAGCTGCCTACAGCTCTGCGGAAAGGGATAAGAGAGTGCAGAAACAAGCCTCTCTATCTGATCAACAACTATATTTCTTATAAGGGGTTGTCTGCAGGATTTCAGATTTTTACTGCTAATATGTCAAAAATACAGGTTCCTACAAATGTGGAGAAGGCACTGAAAACAGCAGAGTGGAGAGCAACCATATATGAAGAACTGAAAGCTCTAGAGAATAATGAAATTTGGGAAGTGACTAATTTACCAGAAGGGAAGCATCCTGTAAGGTAGAAATGGATATTTACAGTAAAGTATAAGGCTGATGGTAGTATGGAGAGATTCAAAGCCCGTCTTGTTGCTAAGGGCTTTACTCAAGCCTATGGGATTGATTACGAAGAGACCTTTGCACCAGTAGCAAAACTCAACACTATCAGAGTGTTATTGTCATTAGCAGCCAATCTTGACTGGCCTTTTCATCAACCGGACGTGAAAAACGCTTTCTTACATGGGGAACTTGAAGAGGAGGTGTATATGAAGATGCCGCTTGGGTTTGAAGACTCTACAAACAAAAATCGAGTGTGTAGGCTACGAAAGTCACTCTATGGCGTCAAACTGTCACCACGGGCCTGGTTTGAGAGATTCACTAGAGCAGTAATGGTGTTCAGATTCCTACAATGTCAATCCGATCACACTATTTGTAAAACATTCTGGTTGAGGTAAAACTATAGTTTTAATTGTTTATGCTGATGACCTAATAATGACAGGGAACCGTGCAAAGGAAATACAAAGGTTGAAGTAGTTCCTAGCACAGAGTTTGAGATTGAAGACCTAGGAAATATTTCCTAGGCATGGAGGTTGCTCGTTCAGCAAAAGGCATTGTGGTTTCCCAAAGAAAATATGTTCTAGATTTGTTAAAAGAAACAGGTATGACAAACTGTAAACCTTCAGAAACTCCCATGGATCACACGGTCAAACTAGGATTACAAATAGACAGTGCACCAGTCAACAAGGGGAGGCATTAGCGACTGGTAAGGAAGCTGATATACTTGTCACAAACCAGGCCAGACATTGGTTTTTCAGTAAGTGCTGTTAGCCAGTTCATGAATAACCCTATTGAGGAACATGTGGTAGCCGTTTACAGGATCTTGAGATACCTAAAGACTGAACCTAGAAAAGGACTTTATTTCAAGAAAGGTGCGGACATAAGCATTAATATTTTTTCAGATGTAGACTGGCAGGCTCGTCAATTGACAGGTTATTGCTCCTATGTATGGGGTAATTTGGTGACATGGCGCAGCAAGAAGCAGCCTGTTTTTCTAGGAGTAATGAAGAGGCAGATTTCGTGCTATGGCGTAGGGGATTTGTGAGGGCATATGGCTGAAAAGGGTATTGACAGAACTGCAGGTGCAGATGGTAGGAACAATGAATTTATTGTGTGATAACCAAGCTGCTATTAGTATCACAAAGATCACGATAGGACAAAGCACGTGGAAATTGATACACTTCATCAAGGAAAAGGTAGCGGATGGAAGTATCAACTTGAGCTACACTCCTACAAAGTTACAAATTGTAGATATACTCCTACAAAGTTACAAATTGTAGATATACTTACTAAGGCGCTCCCTAGGATTATATTTGATGAACTTTGTATCAAACTGGGTATGATTGATATTTACCACCCCTTGAGGGGAGTGTCGGAGTAATTAATGTATGTTAGGCAGTATGTGTTAGTTAGGATGTCTGAATTAATTTGAATAAAAAAAGATAAGGGTAAAATATTATCCTATACTAATGTATTTATGCAGAGTTCAACCTATCTAAAAATCAAGATGAATAAAAAATGAGAATTTCTTCTTCTCTAAATCTTTCAATATTCATTGAAAGGAAAAACAACAAAATCATATCTTCAACAAATTAATGTTTCAAAAACTATATTTGATGGCTGTTTTTGGTACTATACAGATTTACCCATCTTAGAGAAGTAAAGATATCTGCAATATCTTGTGTTTTGTTGGTTCTAAAGGAGACTTCTTTGATGTACACATTGTTGATGGAACAGCTCTGGTTCAGGAAGCTCAGTCTCAAGCTCAGCATTCTTAGGCAGTATTTTGAGGCAAGTAAGCTCATGATTTACCTACCCCAAGATAACCAAAATTTTAGTCTTGTTCTTTAATTAACTGAAGTATTCTAATGAATTTTGGGGTAAATCACCTCAACTTAGATATGATGGCGTCGTTCGAGGTCACCGGTTCAGGTTTTTTCGCAAACTGCTACTTGATGTATACAAACACATAGAAACAAGATTAGCTTTTAGAGAATGCTGTGCAGAGTTAGAGAAGAATTCTCGTATCAAATCTAGAAATTCACAGCAAGCTAGGGATACAGTACACATCATATTCTCTGCAATCTTTTCTCCTCTTCTTTTCCACTTTCAAACCAGCCAAAGACTTTATGTTTACCTTCATTGCTGCTAAGTATTAGAGAAAATATTGGACAAAGAGAGATGAAATTGTCTAAAGCAGCAAACAGATAAACTAGAAGCAGAGTTTCAGCTCACAGTAATTATTTATTGAGCTACATGTTCATATATATATATATATATATATATATATGATTAAGAGACATTGGATGACACTGAAATTCTTAACAAGAAAATTACGGACTTTCTTTTGCCTAAGAACTCCTAGCGTTGACTGCTAATTAAAGGTAATTCTAATTAAAATTGACTTTCTGAATTCTAATTTAGAGCAAAGGGTATTACTTCCGGAGCAAAGAATGCACCAACGACATGAAAAGTTGCCGGTTTATCGACCTACCGTGAGGATTGAACCGGTAGAGATGGTGCCATGACAACAACTTCCAAACAATGAGGGAAATGGCATCACAGTGTTAGAAGCTTCATTACTTGGTGAGAATACAGCCCTCACAGTGCTATCCGGTGGTATATCCTGCAACTTGACATCACCATCCAGATACTGCATAACCTGCCTCATGCTAGGCCTAGCTGCTGGGCAAGGGTGTAAACAAAACAAGCCTAGTTTCAGAATCAGCTCCATTTGCTCCTCTGCATAAAGACCTTCCAATTTCGGATCACTAGCATCAAGAATAGCTCCTCTATCCCAGCAATCAATGATCCAGCCAACCAAATTTGATTGTTCAGGCAAGCCTTGTCGCTCTATTCGCCTCCTTCCACAAGCCACTTCAAGTATAGAAATCCCAAAAGCAAATACGTCGGAGCTGGTAGTCCCTTTTCCAGTTATATGAAGCTCTGGAGCCATATAAGCTGGAGTACCAGCCAAAATAGTTGTTTCTGGATTGCTACCATGATCATATAACCTAGCGAGGCCAAAGTCTCCTAATTTTCCATTTAGATCAGCATCTAAAAGAACATTTCCTGGTTTTATATCTCTATGTAGAACCACTTGTTCCCACTCTTCGTGGAGGTAAAGTAGGCCTGAAGCCATCCCTTTGATAATTTGAAATCTCTGAAACCAGTTAAGGTTTGATCTTGCATTGCTATATAAAATCTTATCCAGGCTTCCATTAGGCATATAATCATAGACCAGTAGAAGTTCTCCCTTTCGTCTGCAGTACCCATGGAGTCGCACCAAGTTTCGATGCCTGAGCTTTCCCATGCTTACTATCTCAGCCACAAATTCCTTCATACCTTGTTCAGAGTTGTGGGAGATTCTCTTGACGGCAATTTCTAAGTTAGAAGAAGGAAGTATGCCTTTATAAACCTTACCGAAACCACCTTTTCCAATAAGCTCTCTGGCTTTAAAACCTTTGGTTGCTTGGTACAGTGTCTTGTAGGAGAACCTTTGAGGACCATATTCTTTTTCCCAGTCTTCATTAATTTCTTCATATTTTTTCTTTCTTACAATGTAGACCGCTCCACTTATTGCCATCAGCACAACCACTATTGCTACAATCAATACAATAATCATTATTCTGGGTTTGTCACCGGCTGTTGTATATACTGGGGTTGCAGCGTGATCAAGTTTGGGAAGTTTAGGAAGCTTTGAAATATTAAGGTTTTGTGCTTGTCCACTTTTGTTGAAGCTCCAGCCAAGAATACAGTGGTAACCTTCAAGTAAACCAGTTGATGCAGAGAAACCGACATACATGGAATCTAAGAGAATTAGAGAAAGATCGAGGCGGGTTGACAAGAGTGGCCTGCTCGGTTTGTGTGGGAAAGTGATTGGAGCTAGTGTTACATTGAGTAATTTTTCTGTACCGTTGTAATCTATCCAAACCTGTATTGGATCTCCACTTTTAAGGTGCAAGCTTTTGTTCTTCTCTCTTGCCTTGGGAAAATAAGCTGCTGGAGCAGATTCAATAGATGTCATGCTGTTCACGTTAATTCCAACGTGGTTATCATCTATATCACCAAATGCGTAGTCTTGGTTAGTATCAAGCTCAACTGCCAAAATGTGGTTTCCAGGGGAGCCATCGTTTGATCTATTGAACAGTCCCAAATACTTAGATGGACGAGCATTTCTGAAGTCCATAGACGGTGAGATGACAAAAGCTATGCCGTGGCCAGCAAGAACAGGATCTTTTAGCACAATGGCGAATACAAAATTTGTAGAAAACGAAAAAGATTGAGAGGAAGATAAGTTGAACATGATTGGGATTGGGTGGAAAGCACGACCTATTTGTCTTGATCCGCCAGAATCGTTGGTTAGCTGCAACAAACCATTGTGCTGATTTGCCGATCCATCCAGATGCAGATTGGCTTCACTGAAGTCATGAAAGATGAAGTTGCCGTTTTCATCTTGAGCCAAGGCCAAGGAGAAGGTGGTCAAGGTTAAAACCAACACCTCCCATAAATGAAGTGATCTAAGACTAAGAGCTGCAGCCATTGCAAAGGATGAACAATGTTTGCTCTAATTTCAGGACATTTGTTTTGTATCGTTACAAAACTAGACAAACACCCTCTTTTTTAAAGCTATAGGATAGGATACAAATTTTTTGTGTGGCAAATGTGAATTAGAGTTCAAAAGTAAGCTAAGAATGTTAAACTCTTCTTCAATTTTCCATTGTTTCTTCTTGTTTTCTGATAACAATGGATGAGAAGTTTCTCTATTCTCTCATTGGTTTGAGATTGCAAATAGTTGTTAGAGTTTTTATATTTGAATTTGATATTTTTTATCTAAATTTGTTGTGTGTTTGGGTTTGGGTTCGAGCCATGTGGCAAATATGTTGGTCTTACACGTAAGGGGGTGTGTTAGATTGCTTATATACTATTATTGAATCATTTTCTATCGACTTAACTTTTTTGGTCAGAGGTCAGATGGTTACTAACAATGATGTTCATCAAAATATCAAGGCGTGCGTGTTGGTTTGAAAATTATGACCAAAACAATAGATTGCACATAATTTTCCTCCACCAGCAGTTTTTCATTTCATGGCATTGTCGGAGAGAACCTTCAAGGTTGGTTAGCTAGTCAGTGGGATTCTTGAACAGAGTAAGAAGACCGTAAACATTAAAGACTTGCAACTTGTGTGTTCTTCCATTCAAACAACGTGAATGGTTGAATTAATTTGAATGTCACTTTCATCAATATGGGTAATCAATAAGAGTATGCGTTCGATATTTTTTTTCTTATGCTACACATTTAAATGAAAGATGCATCAAGTTTCTCCGTTGAAACAAGTGTGAGGACGTCAAAATTTATTAACAGGGGAACATAGAGTCTTATCCCTCGAAAAAGTCTAATATAACACAAGTAAACATAGAATAGATGCATTTGACTTGACAAAATCTTCTCCGGGTGAATTTAATTTGTAAATTACTACCGCTATGACTATACATATCTTGTATAGTAGTCAAATTCCGAAACCAAATAAGACTCTTTGAAAATTTTTAAATCTAGTTCAATTACTATTTAGGTTCGAACAAAGCGACCCCAAATTCTAAAATAATTGGTACTTTTGTCATATCAGACCGGTTCGATTGTCAAGTGTCAACCTTAAACAAGTATTTTTAATGTATTTGTCTTTAGAGTGACGATATTTATATCCTAGAGAACCCTTTTTGTATGTACAACCTAGAGGTGGCCATGGTTTCGGTTAAACCGACGGTTTTACCCGCGGTTTAACCGAAACCGTACTTCCAAAAACCGTCCCCCAAAACCGAAACCGAAACCGGGCGGTTTCAAAACCGGTCGGAAACCGGTTGAACCGGTTACGGTTTCGGTTTGGGTACTTCCAAAAACCGCCAAAAACCGGCGGTTAAACCGGCGGTTTTAACCGTGGTTAAACCGCCGGTTTTTTTATAAAAAAAAATAATAAAAAAAATCGACTAATCAAAAGCTGACACGTGGCATTTTTTTGAATTTTTTTTTTAAAAACGGAAACCGAACCCAAAACCGTCGGTTTTTAAACCGAAACCGAAACCGAAACCGTAAAACCGCCGGTTAGAAACCGTGTACCAAACCGGTTTTCCGGTTACGGTTTCGGTTTTGGGTGGCCACGGAACCGAAACCGCCTGTTTCAAACCGAAACCGAACCGAAACCGAACCGTGGCCACCACTAGTACAACCGATCAAAAAGTTTTAAAATATTACAAATTGTAAAAACACCCCATATATTCCAAATATACCCTATTTAAAAATAAAAAAAAATTGTTACAAGGGAGTGCTAAAGCCCAGAACAAAGAAGAAGACTAGGAAAGGGAAACTACGCCTAAAACAGGCTACACCTCTAGCGTTAGCTTCCAAAATTCTTCTGGAACAAGCATGCCAATATCCATGTCATGACCCAAACGAGCTAGACTATCGGCCAACATATCGCCTTCTCTGAAGACATGAACAATGTCACAAAGCCAATCGTCGACTATCATTCTTTTGCAATTTTGGATAAGGTTAAACAGAGGATGGTTAGAGTTTGTATCAAGAGAGAGTAATTGGACAGGAGTGAGGGAATCTGTTTCAATAATAATTTTTCTATGTCCAAAATTCCAAGCCATTTTAATGCTTTCAAAAACTTTGCTTCAATCACACTACCTCATCCTTTGTTCATCACAAAGCTTTTTAAACTTAAACTTAACAATGGTGAGATCCGTATCATTGTTTTTGTGTGTGCACTGTGGATGTCATGTAGATCTCTGGAAATTATGCCTCATTTCTCCTAGGGACTTTGAACCCAGTGAAAATGAGTTTTGAAGTATGGGCTCTGACTACACATCACTCAAAATGTATGGCATGCGGCGGTACATATCTTAGAAAAATAATTTAAATCTAATAAGTTATAAAATAAATAAGATACAAAATGGAAAACAAAAGTATGGAAGAATATAACTAGAACCTCCCCATTCAGAAACCTCCTCCATGTTTTTATTCCCTTTTTTTTTTTTTTTCCCCTTCTTTTAATTTAGTATTTTTAATTAAATTCAATGATTTTATCTTCTTAATTTTTTATAATTTTAAGTAGTCATTATTTAAAATTTAATTGATTTTTTTTTAGAGTTTAATTGATAAAAATTAATATTATAATTTTCTTTTTAACTAAGGGAGAATTGTAAATAACTCCTTGACTTTTGATCAAATGTCAAATCAAACCTTCTGGTTTGAACAATCAGCAAAAAAAAACCTCTATCATTAGTTGACTGTTAATTGACTTTAATTAAATCTAATGAAATATAATTATTTAAGTGGTTTTTCCTATGATTGAACTAAAAAAAATAATTAAAAATATTGTTAGGAAAAAAAATATTTTAATGAAAATTAAATATATAAAAATATATTAAAACAAGGCAATAAAATCATTAAAAATTTTAAATAAAAAATTTATTTTAAAATATAAAAATTATTTTTGTAAGAAATTGATTTTATTATTATTAGTATATATATTTATTATATTTTTATTTTTTATTCTGTTTATAATAAAGGATTTAAATTGTAACATTTGATTAATATAAAGTCAACTAATGACCAACTAACTGTTAACTAATAGTAAGACTTTTTTTACCAATTGTTCAAACCATAAGGTTTGATTTGGCATATAATCAAAAGTCATGGGGTTATTTACAGTTCTCTCTTTTACTAATTATAATGTTTGTTAAAATGTTAAATTAAATATTGTATTATAATGATGTATGAGATAATTATTTTCATCATTTTAATAAGTTTATTTAAGGGTATAGTTGGAATTTTAAAAATATACTGAGTTGAGATACAAATGCAATTTTCAAGGGGTACAAATATTATTACTTTTTCTTTAACACAAGTTTGATTGTACTACAAGAGGTTAATGGGCCTTTTCCACATAATGGGCCGTAGACCAGGCCCATAACTTAAAAAAGTAATTGCATACCATGAACACTAAACAAGCCCGTTACTTGCTGCGTAGAATCGAACTTCGTTTCAACCGATTCCTCCGCCGTTGAAGGAAGTCAACTCAATACACTCGACGGAGGAGACAGCAAGAAGCTCGACCGCCGTTGAACCGAGTTGAACAGCCAGCAACAAAGAACTATTTTTCGTCTGTCAGCTACAAGGTACGATTACCTTGAAAATCTTCACCAATGTAGTTTAGCTCTGAGCATGAATGGTTGTTGAAATTGGTCACCCACTCCGTTACTCGGTCGAGATCCGTTTGACTCGATGGGGTGTCGCGAGAGGAACATAAAGCCAGGGTTTTTGAACGATTTTGAATGAAATCGTTGAAATTTTACCTAGTTGGTAGTTAAAATTCGGTTTTGGGTAACTGAAACTGTATTAAAGACTAGATTTTTGTAATCATTTTGAAATCATCGAGTCACTTTTGATCCGATAATGGCCTGTGCAAGTCAGCTTGACTCGATGAGAAGTCCTTCGAGTCCAATTCATCGTGTCAAGCTGTCTGTGTTATCGGGTCAGTAATATGCTATGAATTTTAAAGGCTGAAAATTGAATTCTGTCATGTTAGACTGACTGACTCGGTAATTGGTCAGCTTAAACGCGATGGATTCAAGGAACCGAACAGAATATTTAAACTTTCTATACATGTATATATGATTGAATAAAAGTTATGTGATTAAATAATTTTATTAATTTAGTTTTTATTATTTCTACAAGTTAGAGATGGCAAAGCGATGGAAGGGGTGTCTGAAAACAAAGGAATGCGATTTTTATGAAGCAAAAGTCACATGTCACTCCCATTGGAGGACTGTTGAAATGATTAGAAGTCGCCTCAGTCCACAGCAGCTCAAGACATTCGAAGAGATGTGCTTTGGACATTTTTTAAGGGTACATAATTTACAGTTTTCAGGACAATTGTGTCACCATCTTCTCTTGAGAGAGGTGGATATTAAAGGGGCATCTGCACATGAGATGTGGTTTTTGATTGGATCCAACTTAATCAGATTTTCGAAGGTTGAATTCTGTCTAGTTACTGGACTTAAATTTGGAAAAAACAAGGAAAGTCTTCACCAGATATCAAAAAGACTAGGGGAGCGGATACGTCTCACACATTTTAAGAGTGCAAAAAAGATTTTTGTAGAAAATCTGGAGGCATATTATAATGGTTATGTGCCCAAAGATGAAAAAGATGATGAGATTCTAAAACTAGCACTTCTACTGTTTTTGGAGGTTACATTACTAGGAAAGGATAAGAGGACACAGATAGACTATTTCTGCATGCAATTAGTGGATGATTTGTATGCATTTGACGAGTTCCCGTGGGGTTCTTTTATTTTTGCTCGGACTATTCATTCACTTTCTAATTGTTGCAAAGGTCGTGCTGATAGGTTTAAGGAGAGACGAGAAAAGAATCCCAAACATAAGGAAGAAAGGTACAACATATATGGGTTTATATTTGCCTTTCAGGTGAGTTTGTTTTTCGCTATAACCATTAAACTGTATAATTTTGAATTAGAATTATATATATGAAGTGAATGTTTTTCTTATTGATCAGAGCTTAATGTATATTTTCTTTGAGCATCAGGTATGGGCTTTCGAGGCAATATTTTCATTAATGGCAAAGAAGCATGCGGTGAGGGTATCTAAGGACATCCCTCGAATTCTATCTTGGGAAGCTTCGACGACACCTAACTATGAAGACCTACGGAAGGAAATTTTTGCAAAAAAAACTGTAATTATTAATGTCGGATGCTTTATCTCTATTTTTATTTACTATACTAATATAAAGTTAATTATATTTTCTAATATTGTTTACAATGCATATTTACAGGTTCCAACAATGCGTTTTCTTAATCCAACAGATGAAGAGAGGCAACAACCATACTTTACTGATTTACTCGATGAGGATGTTCCATTGCCGGCCGAGCTCGAGCCAGATGACCCGTATGAGACTGCTTATGAAACTGACGCTGCTGCTGAGGACAATGATGGTGGCGATGACTGTGAGGGTACACAGACTGATGAAACCGCAGAGGTGGGGTATGGTGGTGATGTTGAGGCCCAGGAAACTGCCCTTGTGTTTAGAAAGTCACCACATAAGATTAGACAGCAATCTTGCTTTGCTACCACTGCCACTTCCTATGCTGTAAGCTTACTAGTGAACTCCGTGACTACAATTACTATAAATTATATGGTTTTTCCCACTATTAATACTTTCAATGTGTGAATACATGCAGTCAGATTCTTTTGTGAAAAAAGTTGATGAGTTGAGCTCTGAAATTAAAAATCTGAGGTCAGAGATGATTACCAAACAGGAGATAAGTTCCCAGCTGAAGTCTTTTCAAGACAAGGTGATGCTTGAGATCCAAAGTCAATTCGCTTCATTCAAAGACTTGATCATACGCACATCATCCATTAAGGAACAACACGTTGAAGCTGTTAATACAGTATATCCAGTTACTTTTAACATGTTAATCTGTTTATAGCATATATATTTATATGTATGAATAACTAATATTCATAGTAATTCCCTTTGTTCAGGAGGATGATCAAGGTGTTAAGGAAGGTGAGTGTACAGTGAGGGATCATCCAGTTGAGATAGGTTCTGATGCAGTCTCTCATGACCCTGATGCGAGTGTTTTTCAACTTGATAAACAACCTAAGGGAATGATCAAAGCTCCAAGGATCCGCAAGCGGTCTGCAGATACTTCGAGCCCATTTACCGACTCTATGATCAGAAAACAGAAGAAATAGGGCAATGCAGAATCTAGCGACTCTCCTAATCCAAAGATATCACGGGAATTTGACCAATCGATGGATCATGTATGTTTTGTTGTTTCCAGATGGGATTGTGAATAGATTAGATAGCTCTCTACTAAGCCAGAAGATTTTGATCTGGTTGGGTATAAATGGGTCCTGAGCATGATGGACTGGGTTGATGGCCTCAGCTATTGCCTGGTGCCCACAAGCCAGGGATGAGCATGTACATTGTAAGTTATCCAATATGTTTTTGTAGTGTTTCAAGTTACAGAAACTGTAAATATTATCAACTTCAAGCCATTCCTATGCATAATTTGTATACCAGTTATGAGTGCAAAGATTGTCGATTCAACGACCTACTATGAGGACTTAATCAACATTAGACATGGTTTGACCAGAACCGGTTTCAAACAATGAAGAAAATGGCATCACGATATTAGAAGCTTCATTTG
Source organism: Acer negundo (assembly GCA_035582765.1). Classification (NCBI taxonomy): domain Eukaryota; kingdom Viridiplantae; phylum Streptophyta; class Magnoliopsida; order Sapindales; family Sapindaceae; genus Acer; species Acer negundo. Next base: position 28,722,810 of record CM069235.1, on the reverse strand, counting down.
TTGCTGTACAATTTCGATATTAGAATCAATTTCGACAAGAAGGTACAGGCAAAGGTTTATATAGATAACTGGCCAATGGAGCATAAGAAATATAATTATTTTACAGAATACTTGGTCAAGTCTAACTAGAATACAAAGTACAAACCAGTTCGATAAATTTACAGCAAGTGATGGAACAAAAGATGTTATGTTCCTAGAATTTTTTATTCCTCTCATGACTGTTTTAAAGAAGACATAATTTATGGAAATTTTTGATTCAACGACCTGAACCGAGGATTGAATCAAAAGTGAACATGGCGTGAGAAGAACTACTTTCGAACATTGAAGAAAATGAAACCATAGTATCAGAAGCTTCATTAGTTGTGAATGTATCAATCACATTGCTATCAGGTGAAATGTCTGGAAACTTAGCATCTCCATCTAGATACTGCATCACCTGCCTCATGCTAGGCCTTATTGCTGGGTTAGGGTGTGAACAAAACAAGCCTAGTTTCAGAACCAACTCCATTTGCTCCTCTGCAAAAATACCTTCCAATCTTGGATCACTGGCATCAAGAATAGAGATTGAGAAGAAGATGTATTGAACTTCATCGGATACGGATGGAAACCATAACCACTTATGAGCTCAGTGATGTTGGTTAGCTGCAACAGGCCATCGGGAAGGATTTTCGCTGCTTCATCCAGATGCAGTTTGCTTCCGTTGAAGCCATTGTAGACGAATTGGTTTTCATCTTGAGCCAAAACCAATGAAATCAAGGACAAATTGATCACAAGTACACAAAAACAATGTGATCTAAGAGCTGCAGCAGCCATGGAGGAAAGAATATAGTAGTCTGCTTTCGCGAAATAGCGAAGTTTAGGCCTGTTCAGGAATATTTGTATGCATAAATGTTGTTCATTAATATTTTAGTTCATCAAGTAGAACGTTAAACAATGGGTCAACTTGTGCCCAAAGAAATAAAGTGCAACACTTCCAACTTAGATCTATTAATCAAAGTGACCATCAAAACCACAAACCTACTTCCAATTTCAAGAAATCCCCACAATATACAAGTAGAAAAGGACAGTTGAATCTTATTCTACAAGAAGACTGAGAACAGTTGAATCAAGTGCATCGGTTGAATTTTCGCCAATCTAGCAGTTATTATCGTAGTGGTGCCCAATTAATGAAAGAAAGTGAAGGTTTGAACTTTGAATGTTACTGGTTTTTCTTTTATTTACTTCTTTAGGCTCTAAAGAATGCAACTTATATTTCACATTCAGTGCATTATCACTGTAATTCACATTATTTAGGACTTCCGATACTTCACTTGTAGTGAAAAAAGAGAGAGAGGAGAAACCAGCACTGGTTGAATGACCCCAAATTACTTTACAGAATACTATGTCTAGTCTAATTGGAATACAAAGTACAAACCAGTATTATAAATTTACGGCAAGCTATAGAAACAAAACATGTCATATTGCTAGAAATGTTTTATTCAACTCTCCTATTGATAGAAAACATAATGGATAGAGGTTTTTTGATTCAACGACCAGAAATGATTATTGAATCAATGGTGGACGTGGTGTGAGAGGAACTACTTTCGAACAATGAAGAAAATGTAGCCATAGTATCAGAAGCTTCATTAGTTTCTGTGAATGCACCAATCACATTGCTTTCAGGTGAAATATCTGGAAACTTAGCATCGCCATCTAGATATTGCATCACCTGCCTCATGCTAGGCCTTATTGCTGGATTAGGGTGTGAACAAACCAAGCCTAGTTTCAGAATCAACTCCATTTGCTCCTCCGCGAAAATACCTTCCAGTCTTCGATCACCAGCATCGAGTATAGATCCTTTTTTCCAGCATTCAATCACCCTATCGACCAAATCTAACTCTCCAGGCTCCATAGGCCTTCGTCCACAGGCTACCTCAAGCATAAACACCCCAAAAGAAAACACATCCGAGCTAGTAGTTGCCTTCCTAGTTCTAAGAAGCTCTGGAGCCAGATAACCTATAGTTCCTACCAGGTTGGTGGTTTGTGGATTGCTACCGTGATCATATAGTCTAGCAAGACCGAAATCTCCTAATTTCCCATTTAGATCGGTATCTAAAAGAACATTAGCAGGTTTTATATCTCTATGAAGAACCACTTGCTCCCACTCTTCATGAAGATAAAGAAGGCTACAAGCGACTCCTCGGACAATTCTAATTCGCTGAAACCAATTAAGGTTTGGTCTCATACTTCCATATAAAATCTTGTCAAGGCTTCCATTAGGCATGTAATCGTATACTAACAGAAGTTCTCCCTTTCGCCTGCAGTAACCCCGGAGTTGCACCAAGTTCCTATGTCTTAGCCTTCCCATGCTTACGATCTCAGCCACAAACTGCTTCATCCCTTCTTCTGAATCATGTGTGACCCTCTTGATCGCAATTTGTTCCTCCGGAGAGCGAAGTACACCTTTATAAACCTTTCCAAAACCCCCTCGACCAATAACCTCTGTTTCCTTGAAACCTCTTGTTGCTTTGTAGAGATTTTTGTAAGAGATTCTATGAGGACCGTATTCTTTTTCCCATTCTTCATATACTTCTGCATATTTCTTCTTCCTCAAAATGTAAATTGCTCCAACAATTACTGTAAACATTACCACCACAACTACAACCAAAACAATCATCAATGGATTTTGTTTCTTTCTTGTTTTCCTGAGCGGGGGAGGTGGAGGAAGCTTTGAAATAGGGGGAGGTGGAGGAAGCTTTGAAATATCAAGATCTTTTGCTTGTCCAGTTTTGTTGAAGCTCCATCCGAGAATATAGTGATCAGATGCACGTGTACCAGTTGCGGCAGAGAAACCAATGAATGTGGTATCCAATAGAATTTGAGAAAGATCAATGGAGGTTGACAAGAGAGGCCGGCTTGGTTTTTGGAATCCAATTGGAGCTAATGTTACATTGAGCAACATTTCTGCTCCATTGTAGTCTATCCACATACGTATTGGATTTCCACTCTCTAGCGCAATGCTTTTGTTCTTCCTTTCTTCATCAGAAAAATAAACTGCTGTAGCAGAATCGTTTGAGGTCAGGCTGTACACATCAATTCCTACATGATTGCCATCGATGTCTGCAAATTCAGGGCTCTGTACAGTATCAAGCTCAATGGCTAAGATGTGATTTGTAGGCTGGCCATTGGTTGAAATGTTGAAGATTCCCAGATATGAACCTGCGGCAGCTTTAGGGAACTCCGGAGACGGAGAGAAGACTAGAGCCATACCGTTACCACCAAAATTTTGGATTGCTGGATTCAGTGCAAACACAAAATTTGTCGAAAAAGATAGAGATTGAGAAGAAGACGTATTGAACTTGATCGGATATGGATGGAAACCAAGACCACTTTTGAGCTCAGTGATGTCAGTTAGCTGCAACAGGCCATCGGGAAGGACTTTTGCAAGTCCATGCAGGATTAGTTTACTTCCATTGAAGCCATTGTAGATGAATTGTTTTACATCTTGAGCCAAAGCTAATGAAATCAAGGACAAATTGATCAAAAGCACACAAAAACAAAGTGGTCTAAGATCTGCAGCCATGGAAGTTCAAAAATCAATCTGAGACTCTTGATTCATTAATATTCCAACTCTGAAAGTTCAAGAATCTATGTTCAGGAATATTTATATAGCTAAATGTTGTTTATCAAGTTGACCCTTAAATTAAGGGTCAACTTGTGACGAAAGATATAAAAGCAGCAACTAAAATAATCAGTTCAAATTTCCAATTCTATATTAAGTCTGAAAAGATTCTTACTATTCATATCCCTTTTGCAAGAACAGTAAAAAAAAAAATAATCACCGGATCAAAACACATGATGATGGCTCATTAATTTAATATGGATCAAAGAAGATCATGTTGAATGTGAATGATGTATCATTTCGAGAAAGGTTGCAATCAGGGCTAATCCTGACATCTCAAGTGCCCAAGGTAAAAATGTGTGTTTTATTATTATTGGGTCCAATTTTAAAAAAATTACTAAATTTTAGACCCTTTTAATCTATTATTGGTGCACCTCTTGCACAGGTCCAGGGCCGGCTCTGGTTGCAATGCAGATCGATTAATTAACAACAGTAGAATATGTTATTTAGCTCAAATTTATTTTATCCAAAATTTGATGATAGCCTCTCTTTTCTCTTCTCCAATTTCTCCTTATCTTTCTAGTCAACTTAAGTCTGCTTGATTTTTCAAATAAGAACATATTGATTTGTTTTATTGTCCAAATTATGCAAGAAAATTTAACCCCTTTTGCTTTCCATGTGAGTTGAAATTTCGCGATTACGTGACAAATATGGAATAAAAAATTGGCATACTTGCCAGGCTTATTATTCTGCTCACCAAACTTGTAAAAGGAAAACAAATTTCTTTGGATGGTTCTATTATAATATCTACATGATCCAGGAGTTGACAAAAAAGCTAACCAGAATTTCCACGATTATAGGTAATATTTGATGCAGTACTTTGTTTTTATCTTATCATTATCAATAATTGAAATATAACAAGTGTAACCTATCATGGTCATGAAAGTTGTCACTTGTCACTTATTACACATATCATAGTCTCCTCATCAAACTTGAATTAGAGCCAGTAACTGAGCTTTCAATATTTCTAGGATTTAGGCAACTTGACATACATCAGAAACACCAGATGGATGAGTGCCAATCAATCTGAATAGCTCAATTTATCAAATTCTAGAGTCATTAACAGAACTCATATATACATCATAATAATCCCGGGTTTCAGTTCATCTTCCTGAACTCCATGGTTAATTGGTTTTGAGATAACAATTCTCAAGTCTCAACTAGTACCCATCTAGCTAATGAACAATTCTGAACATATTGTTGGTGGAATGGGAATGTTGAGGTCACTTGTGGTGCACCTCTGAGAGAGATTGTAACACTCAAAAAACGGAGAAGCTTTTACTTTATTTCTCTCTTGAAATTTTCTTACACCACTCCACTGATTTTACAACACAATCTGAGTCCCTTTATATAGGGAACAGAGATGAGATTAAAGACAAACAAAAATAAATGCAAAACCAGCAAATTCAAACTTGGTTGGAAGATGGCAGTTGGGAAGAAGGGAGTTGGGAGATGGTTGTTGATGAGTTTGGACGGTGGAGGAGAGTCAACAATGTTGGCTTCTAGAAGTGGTTTTGCTGGAGGGTGGCTGACTTGTGGCAAGTTTAACATTCAACATCCCCCATTAAACTTGACTCTCCATGCTTCGTCATACCAAGCATTGTCTTTAGTCTTTCAAACACATCATGTTTGAGCGGCTTGGTGAAAATATCAGCAGCTTGATCATATGTCCTGCAAGAGACTAGTTCCACCTCTTTATTCTTCACATGCTCTCTGATGAAATGATACCGCGTATCAATATGTTTGCTTCTTTCATGGAATACTGGATTCTTTGCTAGTGCAATCGCTGACCGATTGTCAATGTAGACCTTTGTGGGATTAACTTGTGGAAATCCCAAGTACTGCAACACATTCCTGATCCAGATACCATGACAAACAGCTGAGCAGGCAGCAACATACTCAGCTTCACATGATGACAATGTCACAATGGCTTGCTTTTTGGATGACCATGTGAACGCTGTATCTCCCATAAAATACGTAAAACTTGTGGTGCTTTTACGTTCATCCAGATCTCTTCCCCAATCACTATCTGAATAGCCAATCAACCTGCAATCTTCACATCTGGTATATAAAATACCATCATTAAGAGTACCTTTTATGTACCTGAGTATCCTCTTTGCTGCATTCAGGTGAGACTGGTCAGGAGTCTCCATGTATCTGCTGACTAGTCCAACTCCATAGAGTATATCTGGCCTGGTACACGTCAAGTATCTCAGGCTTCCAACCAAGCTCTTGAAATAGGTTGGATCAACATCTCCCCTTTCATTCTTTCTTAACTCTAATCCTGTTTCTACTGGAGTTGTGACAGGATTGCATTTTTCCATACCAAATCTTTTCAGAATTTCTTTTGCATAGATACTCTGAGAGATGAAGATACCTTTTTCGCTTTGCACAACTTCAATACCGAGAAAATGAGCCATTAGACCAATGTCAGTCATCTCAAATTCTTTCACCATCCTCCTCTTGAAATCTTCAAACATGGCTGGATTGTTGCCGGTGAAGATCAAGTCATCAACGTATAGGCATGCATATAACAAGCTTCCGTCAATCTCCTTCTTCATATATAGTGCATGCTCATACGGGCATTTCTCAAATCTGTTCTTTTGGAAGTAATCATCAATCCTCATATTCCATGCACGAGGCGCTTGCTTCAAACCATATAAGGCTTTCTTCAGTCTGCACACTTTATCTTCTTTTCCTTTCTTCACATATCCAGGTGGTTGTTCCACATAGATTTCTTCTTCAAGAAAGTCATTCAGGAATGCTGACTTTACGTCAAGTTGGTAGATTTTCCAACTTTTCTGGGCTGCTAATGATATTAGCAATCTGATGGTCTCTAGTCTGGCAACTGGCGCAAAGACTTCTCCGTAGTCAACTCCTTCCTTTTGTTTATAGCCTTTTGCTACAAGTCTTGCCTTGTATCTCTGGACTTCTCCTTTCGCATTCCTTTTGGTTTTGTAGACCCATTTCACTCCAATAGCTTTCCTGCCTTTTGGGAGATTAGTCAACTCCCACGTCTTGTTTTTCTCAATGGATCGAATCTCATCATCCATTGCACTTCTCCATTTTCCTTCTTGGTTAGCCTCTTCAAAGCTAACTGGATCACTTGTCATCAGCAGACAATACAGAGTAAGATCTTCTTCCACCTGTTCTGTATATTCATACAGATCTTCTAGACTGCGTGTTCCTCTAGGCCTCATATCTGAGAAATCACGATCAATTGGTAATGGAGTGTCATACCTTTGTGGTGAAGGGGAACCACGTTGAGGTGTTTGCTGATCTCTGGGTGTTTGTGTCTCTGTAGCCACTTCTCTTGTCTCTTCTTCAGGTATCAACTCCGCGCTTCTGGAAGCTTTAGTTTGATCCCAATTCCAGGATTCATTTTCTTCAAAAATGACATCTCTGCTGAAGATTACTTTCTTGGTGGTGGGGTTATATAGCCGATAACCCATAGTTCTGTCACCGTATCCAACAAGGATACACTTCTCTCCTTTATCTTCAAGCTTGGTTCTTCTCGCTTCTGGGACTTTGATGTAGGCAATAGAGCCAAAAACTCTAAGGTGGCTGACACTTGGTTTGTGAGTGCTCCATGCTTCGTGCGGTGTCTTTGTATCAAGACTCTTCGTAGGACATCTGTTTTGTAGATATACCGCACACAAGACTGCTTCAGCCCAAAAACTTTTAGGCATGTTTTTATCCTTTAACATGCTTCTGGCCATGTTAAGGATTGTTCGATTCTTCCTTTCAGCTACACCGTTTAACTGAGGAGTATAAGCTGGTGTAAACTGATGTCTGATTCCTTGTTGCTTTAGGAACTCCTGGAAAGCACCTGCAGTGTATTCTCCACCTTGATCTGATCTCAATGCTTTGATATGATAGCCACTTTGCTTCTCCACAAGAGTTTTGAACTCTTTGAAGTAGCCAAACACTTCAGACTTCCTTTTCAGAAAATAGACCCAAGTCTTCCTGCTGTAGTCGTCAATGAATGTAAGGAAGTATTGATTCTGTCCATTTGATACTGGCGTCAATGGACCACACACATCTGTGTGAACGAGCTCAAGTGGCATGGTTGCTCTCCAATTTGCCTCCTTTCCGAAGCTATTTCTGTGTTGTTTGCTAAGAACACAGCTTTCACACATCTCATTTGGGTGATGGATATTTGGCAATCCTTTCACCATCTTCTTACTTCCCAGTTGCTTTAAACTTTCAAAATTGAGATGTCCATACCTGAGATGCCACAACCAGTCTTTGTTGTTGATGATGGCTGTCAAACACTTTGGCTTATCATGATGAATTGCGAGAGGAAACATCCTATTCTTCGTCATCTGGACTCGAGTAACCAGCTTTCCTCGAGCATCTATGATGGTGAGTTGCATATTTTGAAGACTAATGTGATAGCCTTTCTCCAAGAGTTGTCCGAGACTTAGGATGTTTGTCTTCATGTCTGGAACATAATAAACATTGGAGATGAAAGCATGATCTCCATTCTTCTGCTTTATCATGACATCTTCTCTTCCTTGGACAGAGATTTTAGAGAGGTCACCAAATGAGATTTCTCCATTAACTTTCTCATCAAGTTCAGTGAACAAGTCTTTTCTGCCAGTCATATGGTTGCTGGCTCCAGAGTCAAGAAACCACACATCTTGATTTTGATAGGTTGAGTTGTGTGCCATTAGCATCAACGATTCTCCTTCAACCTGCTCTTTCTCTGCAAAGTTAGAACTTTCATTTACTTCATTTGGGATACCTCTGCACTCGTTGCTATAGTGCCTATATTTGTGGCAATTATAGCATTGAACGTTTCTTTTGTCAACGTTCGGACGGTAGTTGTAACCGCCTCTTCTTCCTCGTCCTCGTCCTCGTGAGACATGGTTTTGTTGTCCACGTCCTCCTCTACTTGCGTCTCTTCCTCCTCTGCCTCTACCTTTGGTTTCAGCATTTCCAGAACCTCTTCCACGAGATCCTCTACCTCGTTCTCTTTCTTGTTGTGAGGTCCCCCTTGCTTATATCTTTTTTCATGGAGGGATAACTTTAACTGGAGAGCTTGCTCTAATACTCTGTCGTCACTTCTTCTTGTGACTTTCTGCTCATGGGCTTGCAATGAACCCACCAGTTCTTCTACAGACATCGTCTCCAGATCTTTTGTTTCTTCCAGGGCCACCACTATAAAGTCAAACTTTGGATCCAATGATCATAAAATTTTCTCCGAAATTCTCATGTCTTCGAGATTTTCTCCATTTCTTCTTAGCTGATTTGCAACAACCATGACTCGTGTATAGAACTCTGCAATGGATTCATTAGATTTCATTCGTAAAGATTCGAACTCACCTCGTAGAGTTTGAAGACGGATCCTTTTCACTTTGTCAGCACCTTTGTAGGTCTTGTGAAGGGTGTCCCAGACTTCTTTCGATGACTTGGAGGAAGCTATAAGCTCGAACGTGGGTTCGTCTAGTCCTTGATAGATTATGGACTTAGCATTACAATCCTTCTTTCGATTGGCTCTGAGAATTGTTGTCTGAGCTTCTGTCATGGTTCCTTCAGCTTCTTTGGATGCGGGTTCTATGTATCCATCTTCCACAATGTCCATAACATCTTGAGAACCTAGTAGGGCTCTCATTTGTATGCACCAATTGTCATAGTTGTCTTTGGTGAGTTTCGGGATGACAACTTGCGCGTTTCCGTTGGCCATCGAGCTTGAACTACTTAGAACACTGATCTGGAGTCTGAATTTGCAAAAACTGAGTGCACGGTTGCGTCCGGAATGGTCTAAAACCTTGGAAAACAGTCCGGGTTTGTCAAAAAACGAGTTCGGAAGGCGGTCAAACTTTGTGACAAAAGTCAACCAAGATAACGGAATATTCCTTTTCTGACGGAATATTCCAGACGGACTAACGGCGTTAGTGACGTCAGCAGCACTCACGGACCGGGTCGGATAACCGGGTCGGATCAGGTGACGGGTCGGACCGGTTCGGGTCAGGTTACAGGTCGGACTTCGGGTCGGACCCTGAAAATCGGGCGAGGAAGACGACCAGCGCGTGACGGTGACGCTCCGGACGGTTGGCTGCGCGTGACGGTGCGTGGGTACACTCTCCAACTTCAAACGGCGCGTGAGACCTCTCTTTAACTCCGATTTCGATGAAATTATCACCGATGCACTCCTTGATACTAATAAAACACACTGGTATGCTCAAATTTATATTTTGAGCACTTTGATTTCTGGGCCAATTTGGTTTTGGCCTCTGTTCTTCAAGTTTTTGGCTCTCCTGGGCTCTGAAACCACTGTTGGTGGAATGGGAATGTTGAGGTCACTTGTGGTGCACCTCTGAGAGAGATTGTAACACTCAAAAAAAGGAGAAGCTTTTACTTTATTTCTCTCTTGAAATTTTCTTACACCACTCCACTGATTTTACAACACAATCTGAGTCCCTTTATATAGGGAACTGAGATAAGATTAAAGACAAACAAAAATAAATGCAAAACCAGCAAATTCAAACTTGGTTGGAAGATGGCAGTTGGGAAGAAGGGAGTTGGGAGATGGTTGTTGATGAGTTTGGACGGTGGAGGAGAGTCAACAATGTTGGCTTCTAGAAGTGGTTTTGCTGGAGGGTGGCTGACTTGTGGCAAGTTTAACATTCAACACATATTATGTACATGAATCGCGTCGAAAATCTGTTGTGGCAAGTTTAACATTCAACACATATTATGTACATGAATCGCGTCGAAAATCTGTTTGAACATTTAATATATTTGTATCAAAAGTAATATCATCACTTGAAAAATGATAAGTTCTTCTCTTAGGATAAATTAGTTCATAAGAAGACAATAGAAACATTTTTCTCATACACAGTTCAAAACTAACATGGATATACTAACATTTTTCTGATTCAACGGCCTGCTATGAGGAATGAATCAGCGGTAGCAGACATGGTGTGAGAAGAACTAATACTTTCGAACAATGAAGGAAACGGCGTCATATTAGAAGCTTCACGGTAACTTGCTTTGAATGCATCAAGTAAATTGCTGCTATTAGGTGAGATATCCGGAAACTTACATTACGCATGCAGGCCTGGCTGCTGGGTTCGGATGTGAACAAAGTAGGCCTAGCTTCAGAACCAACTCCAATTGCTCCTCCACGTAAAGACCTTCCAATCTCGGATCACTAGCATCAAAAATAGCTCCTTTACTCCAGCAATCAATGACACAATCAACCAAATCTACCTTTCCAAGTTCTATAGGCCTCCTTCCGCAAGCCACCTCAAGCATAAAAGCCCCGAAAGCATATACATATGTGCTAGTTGTCGCCTGTCCAGTTCTAACAAGCTCTGGAGCCAGATAGCCTACGGTTCCTACTAGGTGTGTTGTTTGCGGAATGCTGTCATGATCATATAGCCTAGCTAGGCCAAAATCTCCTAATTTTCCATTTAGATCAGCATCTAAAAAAACATTACCGGCTTTTATATCTCTGTGCAGAACAACTTGTTCCCAGTCTTCATGGAGGTAAAGTAGGCCACAAGCCACTCCTCTAAGAATTCGAATGCGTTGAAACCAATTAAGATTTGGTCTTATATTGCTGTATAAAACTTTGTCAAGGCTTCCATTAGGCATATAATCGTACACCAATAGAAGTTCTCCCTTTCGCCTGCAATAACCTCGGAGTTGAACCAAGTTCCTATGCCTTAGCCTTCCCATGCTTACAATCTCAGCCACAAATTGCTTCATCCCGTGTTTACCGGAGTCATGGGAGACTTTCTTGACAGCAACGTGTTCATCTGAAGACGGTAGTACACCTCTATAAACCTTTCCGAAACCTCCTTCTCCAATAACTTCACTGTCTTTGAAACCTTTGGTTGCTTTGTAGAGAGTCTTGTAAGAGAACCTATGTGGACTGTATTCTCTTTCCTAGTCTTCGTATACTTCCTCGTATTTCCTCCTTCTCACAACATAAACAGCTCCACCGACTGTTATCAGCACGAGAACCACTGCTACAACCACAACAACAATCATTACTCCTGATTTCTGACTTCCTTCTACTGGATGTGGAGGTGGAGGAAGTGAAGGAAGCTTTGAAACATCAAGATTTTCTACTTTTCCACTTCTGTTGAAGCTCCATCCAAGAACGTAATGGTAACTTCTAATTGCGCCAGTTGCTGCAGTGAAACCAACATACATAGACTCCTGGAGAATCTGAGAAAGATCAATAACTTCCGACAAAAGAGGCCTGCTTGGTTTTGCGACTACAATTGGAGCTATTGTTACAAGCACCATTATAGTCTATCCAAATCTGTATCGGTTTCTCACTTATGAGCATCAAGCTTTTGTTCTTCCCTTCTTCATCGGAAAAATAAGTTGCTGGAGCAGAATCATTAGAGGTCATGCTGTTCACATCGATCCCCACATGATTCTCATCGATATCTTTGAATTCAGGGCTTTGTACAGTATCAAGCTCAACAGCCAAGACATGGTTTGTTGTCAGGCCATCGTTTGATGTATTGAAGAGTCCTAAATATGCAGTGGCAGTAGCTCCACTGAAGTCCATAGATGGCGAGATGACAAAAGTCATACCATGACCACTGAAGTTAAACAATTGTGGCACAATTGCAAACACAAAACATGTCGAAAACGAAAGAGGCTGATTAGAGGAAGAAGATGTGTTGAACTTGATTGGAAAAGGGTAGAAAGCGTATCCTCGTTGTCGTTCCAAAATGTTTGTTAGCTGCAACAGACCATTGGAGTGGACAGTTGCATTTCCAGACAAATGCAGCTTAGCTTCATTGAAGCCATTGTAGATAAACTGATTACTATCTTGAGCTAATACCAATGTAATGAGAACCATCCAAAAATGAAAAATAAGAGCTGCTGCAGCCATTGGAAAACACCAAGAACTTTTGATAATTAAGTCAAATTTTCAATTCTGAATCTGAAGATGCTTCTCGTCTTGTGAAGAAACATTGGTTTATCGAATTCAAGCTGTCCATGAAAAGGAAGAGTCAACTAATGTAGACTTTCTGTTAGAGGTGACATGAATTTATGAACTACTAGTAACTACTGTAGGCCATATTTCTGATCAACTCTTTCAATTCTTGATTAGCGTATATGGGTCCATTTCGGTAGCGTTTTTTCAACTAAACGTGATCTTTGATGATGATAGTAATCAAAACCTAGACCGTAGAAAACGAAAAACATCATTTGCCACATTATTACAGAGTTAACGTATATACCCATGTGGCATGTTAGTTGTTAATATAGAATTGAAAAAATTCAGGAGCATGGCCCTACACAAGTTGGTAGTTGTATTAATTTGACCAAGAGAGGGGCCATTAGAATTTGGATTGAAGTCTCAATCTGAGATTGATCATGCAAAACGTGTATGTGATTTACTGTTCATTTGGAATCATGATTCATGAAGCACCGTGAAGACTTGGTACATCTATAGATAATTTTAGAGGTGGCAATTGGGCTAGAGCAGGCCAGCTCGGATCAGGCCAGATTATGGGTTGATCATTATTCAGGCCGAATTGGGCCGGGTATAATGGAGTTCAAACATGAAAAATCCGATTATAGGCTTTGATCAGATTTAGTTTTAACCAAATCGAATTTATATCGGGGTTTAATCGGATTTAAGCCTAAATAAAATTTTTTAAGAAAAAAAACTAACCATTTAAAAAAAAAATGTGCACTTGAACAGATCAGGGTGATCTCAAATGAATTCAAATTCGGGTGGTTGAAATTCATTTCTTCTTTGAAAAGCTCAATAATGAATTTTTATAATGTTCAAATCAAATCAATAGGGTTTTGGACCAGACTAAATTTGAACCGCACGAAATTGGATTCGAATCATACTGATCGTATCCATCCAGCCTCTTTGACACCTCTAGAGATTATACAAATTTTATTGTGTACTAAGGTTTTGGGTTTACAGCCATTTGTGTGGAGATCTTGAACTTATTAGTTCACCTATCGTTAATAAATCTCTTCTAATGTCTTCACCTATGTGCAAATTATTGGACCGAACCATGTAAAATTTTTGTACCACCGTATGTCCTGAACAAAAACTGAAATAAAATAAAAATTACCTGTCAATCTGTCCTGGTACTGGAAGTTATCACCCATGGCACATATCAAAAACTGAATTTTAAGGACCAGAAACTGAGCTTTCATCATTAATTTACAGGATTTAAGAGTGGCTGATTAATTATTGCAGTCTCTACCAAGCCAATCTTGATTCTCTTCAATTCTATCATATACTATTATTGTGTTTGTTGTATATAACATAACATAATAATTTTCAAGTGAGGTCGGTCCTAAAAAAAATAAAAAATTTCGATGTAGAAATGTCTTGTAATTATAAGTTCGAATCATATCCGTATAAGACTTGGATTCATAAAATTGTTTTGGGCTCATGTTTTAATTGGCCCAATAGCTTGAATTGTTTTGGGCTCTGCCCGCAAAATTGAAATTGGGCTCTGCAATAAATCAAATCTGGTCAATTTTTTCGGGTCCGAAACCCATACCCGAAACAGAGATCTTTTGATCGTCTGAAAAGACAAAGATGACAACGACGACATCATCAACTTGCAGAAAAAACCCAGAGCTTGTGTTGTTGTTCTGCTAACCGAACCTAACCGGAATTAGCAGAACATCAACCCAAAATCGAGGTTGTGCAATTAGAGGTGACTCTTATTTCTCTATTTGTTGTGTTTTTCGTTTTTATTTTTGGATAATATTTGGTTCGATGATGCTAGTTTTTGAATGCCGAGAAACTACTAGGAAATCAATTGTAAATATCATCATCTTTGCAGATTATGAACATAAATAGGAATCGTTAATCAAATTCAAAATGGGAAATTATCAAAATCATTCCTTTTGAAATTTTAAGAGAGGCAACTTCAATTTCCATTAATGTTTGTTTCTAAACTCATATTCTCTGTTATTATAAAAATGATTTTGTTACAATTTCTATGGATCTTCTTGTGTTTATGCAGCTCACTTGTATATAAAGTAATTTACGTCCAGCTTTACACGCATAAGTTCGATTTCTATGGAGGTTCCCGTGTTTTTGCAGCTCAATTGTAGGTCAGTAATTTACTTACATCTAGCTTTACATGCATAATTACGCTTCTCTTTGTCGATGACTAGCGAAATGCTGCGACTGTGATTGGTGTTCTGAAAAGATTCTTACTTCATAACCTTATGCCAGAACAGTAAAAAAAATAATCACCAGATCAAAACACATGATGATGGCAGAGCCGGCTGGAGGCCTAGGCAACTGAGGCAGTTGTCTAAGGCCCGCCTAAAACTTCATAAAATTTAGGCCTCAAATTTTTATTTTTAAATTATTCAATTAGATAGTTTCTTAACTCACACACTTTCATTTATTTTTAATTGAATCTTTTCTCATTACCACACATTCTCATTAATTTCCCAATTGATTTTTAATTCTCATTAGACCGTAATCCAACATTGCTAAATTAAAAAATTTATAATTCCATAAATATTTGGAGTACAATATTTTTTTTTATAATATATATATGTATATATTTATAGTGACACCAACTCGGAGAACGACTTTGATGCTCTTTATCACAAATCCACATTGAAAAGTGGCCATTAAATACAATAAGTTATTAACTATTAAAACTCTACTATTTTTTAGTTCTTATCAAATTCTCTCAACAAGTTTTGTTTGTCTTTTATCAAATACCATTACATAAGAGTGATTACAAGGAAAAATAAAGTATATCAATATTAAAGGTAAATATTGAAAAAAACTTTGTTGGAAAAATTAGAATACAAAGTTTGAGTGTTTTTTTACTACAAAAATTAAAATAAATTTTATTTAAAAAAATTTCAATATTATATACAAAAGGCCTGATTTTATTTTTTTCGCCTAAGGTCTCAAATACCCTTGAGCCGGCCCTGGATGATGGCTCAATAATTTAATATGGATCGAAGAAGATGAATGTGAATGATGTATCATTTCGCGAAAGGAACAATTCTCAAGTCTCAACTAGTACCCATCTAGCTAATGAACAATTCTGAACATATTATGTACATGAATCGTGTTGAAAATCTGTTTGAACATTTAATATATTTGTATCAAAAGTAATATCATCACTTGAAAAATGAAAAGTTCATCTCTTAGGATAAATTAGTTCATGAGAAGACAATAGAAACATTTATCTCATACACAGTTCAAAAATAACATGGATATACTAACATTTTCCTGATTCAACCACCTGCTAAGAGGAATGAATCTGCGGTAGAAGACATGGTGTGAGAAGAACTAATACTTTCGAACAATGAAGGAAACGGCGTCATATTAGAAGCTTCACGGTAACTTGCTTTGAATGCATCAAGTAAATTGCTGCTATTAGGTGAGATATCCGGAAACTTAGCATCACCATCCAGATATTGCATTACGTACCTCATGCTAGGCCTGGCTGCTGGGTTCGGATGTGAACAAAGCAGGCCTAGCTTCAGAACCAACTCCAATTGCTCCTCCACGTAAAGACCTTCCAATCTCGGATCACTAGCATCAAAAATAGCTCCTTTACTCCAGCAATCAATGACACAATCAACCAAATCTACCTTTCCAAGTTCTATAGGCCTCCTTCCGCAAGCCACCTCAAGCATAAAAGCCCCGAAAGCATATACATCTGTGTTAGTTGTCGCCTGTCCAGTTCTAACAAGCTCTGGAGCCAGATAGCCTACGGTTCCTACTAGGTGTGTTGTTTGCGGAATGCTGTCATGATCATATAGCTTAGCTAGGCCAAAATCTCCTAATTTCCCATTTAGATCGGCATCTAAAAGAACATTACCGGCTTTTATATCTCTGTGCAGAACAACTTGTTCCCAGTCTTCATGGAGGTAAAGTAGGCCACAAGCCACTCCTCTAAGAATTCGAATGCGTTGAAACCAATTAAGATTTGGTCTTATATTGCTGTATAATACTTTGTCAAGGCTTCCATTAGGCATATAATCGTACACCAATAGAAGTTCTCCCTTTCGCCTGCAATAGCCTCGGAGTTGAACCAAGTTCCTATGCCTTAGCCTTCCCATGCTTACAATCTCAGCCACAAATTGCTTCATCCCGTGTTTACCGGAGTCATGGGAGACTTTCTTGACAGCAACGTGTTCATCTGAAGACGGTAGTACACCTCTATAAACCTTTCCGAAACCTCCTTCTCCAATAACTTCACTGTCTTTGAAACCTTTGGTTGCTTTGTAGAGAGTCTTGTAGGAGAACCTATGTGGACGGTATTCTCTTTCCCAGTCTTCGTATACTTCCTCGTATTTCCTCCTTCGCACAACATAAACAGCTCCACCGACTGTTATCAGCACGAGAACCACTGCTACAACCACAACAACAATCATTACTCCTGATTTCTGACTTCCTTCTACTGGATGTGGAGGTGGAGGAAGTGAAGGAAGCTTTGAAACATCAAGATTTTCTGCTTTTCCACTTCTGTTGAAGCTCCATCCAAGAACGTAATGGTAACTTCTAATTGCGCCAGTTGCTGCAGTGAAACCAACATACATAGACTCCTGGAGAATCTGAGAAAGATCAATAACTTTCGACAAAAGAGGCCTGCTTGGTTTTGCGACTGAAATTGGAGCTATTGTTACATTGAGTAGCTTTTCAGCACCATTATAGTCTATCCAAATCTGTATCGGTTTCCCACTTATGAGCATCAAGCTTTTGTTCTTCCCTTCTTCATCGGAAAAATAAGTTGCTGGAGCAGAATCATTAGAGGTCATGCTGTTCACATCGATCCCCACATGATTCTCATCGATATCTTTGAATTCAGGGCTTTGTACAGTATCAAGCTCAACAGCCAAGACATGGTTTGTTGTCAGGCCATCGTTTGATGTATTGAAGAGTCCTAAATATGCAGTGGCAGTAGCTCCACTGAAGTCCATAGATGGCGAGATGACAAAAGTCATACCATGACCACTGAAGTTAAACAATTGTGGCACAATTGCAAACACAAAACATGTCGAAAACGAAAGAGGCTGATTAGAGGAAGAAGATGTGTTGAACTTGATTGGAAAAGGGTAGAAAGCGTATCCTCGTTGTCGTTCCAAAATGTTTGTTAGCTGCAACAGACCATTGGAGTGGACAGTTGCATTTCCAGACAAATGCAGCTTAGCTTCATTGAAGCCATTGTAGATAAACTGATTACTATCTTGAGCTAATACCAATGTAATGAGAACCATCCAAAAATGAAAAATAAGAGCTGCTGCAGCCATTGGAAAACACCAAGAACTTTTGATAATTAAGTCAAATTTTCAATTCTGAATCTGAAGATGCTTCTCGTCTTGTGAAGAAACATTGGTTTATCGAATTCAAGCTGTCCATGAAAAGGAAGAGTCAACTAATGTAGACTTTCTGTTAGAGGTGACATGAATTTATGAACTACTAGTAACTACTGTAGGCCATATTTCTGATCAACTCTTTCAATTCTTGATTAGCGTATATGGGTCCATTTCGGTAGCGTTTTTTCAACTAAACGTGATCTTTGATGATGATAGTAATCAAAACCTAGACCGTAGAAAACGAAAAACATCATTTGCCACATTATTACAGAGTTAACGTATATACCCATGTGGCATGTTAGTTGTTAATATAGAATTGAAAAAATTCAGGAGCATGGCCCTACACAAGTTGGTAGTTGTATTAATTTGACCAAGAGAGGGGCCATTAGAATTTGGATTGAAGTCTCAATCTGAGATTGATCATGCAAAACGTGTATGTGATTTACTGTTCATTTGGAATCATGATTCATGAAGCACCGTGAAGACTTGGTACATCTATAGATAATTTTAGAGGTGGCAATTGGGCTAGAGCAGGCCAGCTCGGATCAGGCCAGATTATGGGTTGATCATTATTCAGGCCGAATTGGGCCGGGTATAATGGAGTTCAAACATGAAAAATCCGATTATAGGCTTTGATCAGATTTAGTTTTAACCAAATCGAATTTATATCGGGGTTTAATCGGATTTAAGCCTAAATAAAATTTTTTAAGAAAAAAAACTAACCATTTAAAAAAAAAATGTGCACTTGAACAGATCAGGGTGATCTCAAATGAATTCAAATTCGGGTGGTTGAAATTCATTTCTTCTTTGAAAAGCTCAATAATGAATTTTTATAATGTTCAAATCAAATCAATAGGGTTTTGGACCAGACTAAATTTGAACCGCACGAAATTGGATTCGAATCATACTGATCGTATCCATCCAGCCTCTTTGACACCTCTAGAGATTATACAAATTTTATTGTGTACTAAGGTTTTGGGTTTACAGCCATTTGTGTGGAGATCTTGAACTTATTAGTTCACCTATCGTTAATAAATCTCTTCTAATGTCTTCACCTATGTGCAAATTATTGGACCGAACCATGTAAAATTTTTGTACCACCGTATGTCCTGAACAAAAACTGAAATAAAATAAAAATTACCTGTCAATCTGTCCTGGTACTGGAAGTTATCACCCATGGCACATATCAAAAACTGAATTTTAAGGACCAGAAACTGAGCTTTCATCATTAATTTACAGGATTTAAGAGTGGCTGATTAATTATTGCAGTCTCTACCAAGCCAATCTTGATTCTCTTCAATTCTATCATATACTATTATTGTGTTTGTTGTATATAACATAACATAATAATTTTCAAGTGAGGTCGGTCCTAAAAAAAATAAAAAATTTCGATATAGAAATGTCCTGTAATTATAAGTTCGAATCATGTCCGTACAGGACTCGGATTAATAAAATTGTTTTGGGCTCATGTTTTAATTGGCCCAATAGCTTGAATTGTTTAGGGCTCGGCCCGCAAAATTGAATTTGGGTACCGTAATAAATCAAATCCGGGTAATTTTCGGGTCCGAAACCCATACCCGAAACAGAGATCTTTTGATCATCGACGACGACATCATCAACTCGCAGAAAAAACCCAGAGCTTGTGTTGTTGTTCTGCTAACCGAACCTAACCAGAATTAGCAGAACATCAACCGCAATTAGAGGTGACTCTTATTTCTCTATTTGTTGTGTTTTTCGTTTTTATTTTGGATAATATTTGATTCAATGATGCTAGTTTTTGAATGCCGAGAAACTACTAGGAAATCAATTGTAAATATCATCATCTTTGACTTTCAAAAAAAAAAATCATCGTCTTTGCAGATTATGAACAGAAATAGGAATCGTTAATCAAATTCAAAATGGGAAATTATCAAAATCATTCCTTTTGAAATTTTAAGAGAGGCAACTTCAATTTCCATTAATGTTTGTTTCTAAACTCATATTCTCTGTTATTATAAAAATGATTTTGTTACAATTTCTATGGATCTTCTTGTGTTTATGCAGCTCACTTGTATATAAAGTAATTTACGTCCAGCTTTACACGCATAAGTTCGATTTCTATGGAGGTTCCCGTGTTTTTGCAGCTCAATTGTAGGTCAGTAATTTACTTACATCTAGCTTTACATGCATAATTACGCTTCTCTTTGTCGATGACTAGCGAAATGCTGCGACTGTGATTGGTGTTCTGAAAAGATTCTTACTTCATAACCTTATGCCAGAACAGTAAAAAAAATAATCACCAGATCAAAACACATGATGATGGCTCAATAATT